>CM053626.1:137848706-137909518 GCA_028646595.1 Phalanger gymnotis | reverse complement strand
AAAAAAAAGAGGAAAAAAACTCAAAAGATGTCGATAATTGCATAAAAATGCTCAAGATCACTATTGATTAGAGAAATTCAAATTAAACAATTCTGAGAGACTACCTCTCATCTGTCAGATTTACATTGGATTCAAAGGTAATCAAGAAACATGTTATGTGTTCTCATAAATCCCTAAACTATCTCATAAGCTGGCTCTAATCCTTGCCCTGATTATGAAAACTCTTTTTACATTAATTTTATTTTCTTTTTCAGACTCATCTCATACTGGCTTGTAGTAAGACATTACTTATTAGCAACATGAGACAATGCGTGTGTGTATGTATACTTAGACATGTATATCTACAGTGTTTATGTATATCAACTGTATGTATAATACAAACACACACACACACACACACACACACATGTCACAAGGTGGCATATTCTTGAGCCATGATAATTGTCTGCCAGATTCCAAAATTGTCTTCCCGATGATTGAAGTTGGGATTACATATACAAAATAGAGATCTAGATAGATAAATAGATAGTAATTGGGGAGGGAAGAGGAACTAGGAGTTGGAGGCAGGGAAAGGATTAAGGGAGGGAAAAGGAGTAAAGTGAGTATTTCTATAGCGCCTACTTTGTTCCAGGCACTATGCTAAATAAAGCATTTTGCAGAAATTATCTCATTTGCTCTTCACAACAACCTCGAAAGATAGATGCTGTTATTATGCCCATTTTACAGTTGAGAGAAATGAGGCAAACAGATGTTAAGTGGCTTACATAGGCTCATGCTGGTAATAAATGTCCGGGCTGGATTTGAACCCAGATCTTCCTAACTCCAGGCCTGTGCTTTATGCACTATATCACCAGCTACCTCTATGTAAAGAGCTCATGTAGAAGATGACACTTCAGTTTGAGTTTGAAGGACATTAAATTCTGAGAAGCAGAGGTGAGGATGAGGATGGGAGGGAAAACAGCCTATATAGAGATACAGAGATGGGGGGTGTATGTGAGGAACAACTATGGGCCAGTTTGGCTTAAATGTAGCATGAAAGAAGTAGACTAATGGATAATAAAAACTAGAAAGATAGAAATGCCAAACAAAAGAGTTTATATTTGATCCTAGAGGTAATAGGGAGCCATTAGAGATAATTGAGCAAGGAAATGGCATGATCAGAGCCATGTGAGTAGAGAGAGGGAGACATGCAAACGCTATTGTAGAACTAGAATAGACCAGACTTGGCACCCAGATTGGGGTGTTAGGGTGAGGGAGAGTGAGGAGTTGAGGGATGACTGACTTTATGAGCTTGGGTGATGGGAAGAATGATGGCACCCTTGGCAGAAGGGTAAAAATTCAGAAAAGCTGGTGAATTTGAGGGAAAGAGAATGATTCCATTTTGGATATGTTTAGTTTAAGATCTCCCTGCCAGAGACGTGTCGAACACGTAGCCCATGGGGAGCAAGTGCAGCTAGAACTAGATTAAAATGTAATTGGTTAATATTTAGCAAAGTAAGTAAAAGTGCAATAAAACATAATGTTAATGTACGTCAGCATGCGGCTTGCAGGAATCGTTAGTGTAGAGGCTCCCAAACTTATTCAGCCTACTGTTCCCTTTTTTAAAAAAAAAAAAACATTACTCAGTGTCCTCCTGGAAATCTACTTTCTTTAACCCTTTAATGGTTTTTTTGAAATTTGCATCATTTCAAAAATATATATGTATTAGTAAATGACACATCTTAAATTTAATAATTTATTGTAAATTTTTGTTTTGTTTCCTGCATTGAAATTTTGATGGCGCAATGTTGCGTCATGTAACCATATAGTAACGTATTGTACACGAGTCATAACATGTACATATTCCTGTGGATGCATGATAGACTTCTTGACAATGTGCGACACCCTCACCTGCCAACACTTGCTTGTTAAGACCTGTCAGCCAACTTGATCAGTAATTGGTTATAACTTGCATTTTGTGTGTTTATTTGGAAAATAATGTAATTACTCTCACTTTAACTGTGTTATATAACGAGGCCCCCCAATTGCACCCGAGGCTACTACCGTCTCCCCTACATCATTCCAGCGCCCTGTAGGGGGCAGTATCACCCACTTTGGGAACATATGGTTTAGTGTTCCCCTGTTTCTATTTGAGTGTGACGCTACTGATCTGGAGTATGTCCAAGTCAAAATATCCAGTACACAGTAGTATGCTTACTTAATAGTACTTAGGTACTAAATAAATATTAATTGCTGCAGTTGATGATGCTTACTGCCACATAGTAGGTGCTTAATGAATATTAATTGAACAATAGATGCAGGACTGATGATCATGAGAGGAACTAGGCCTGGATATATAGATATTGGAGTCCTTCGCATAGGGATTATAATTAAACCCATATGAGCTGATAAGGTCAATAAAAAAGGAGAGGATCATAGCATAAGATATACAACTGTTAAGGGACCTTAATACTTAGCTGGTCCAAACCCTAAGGAGAACTCCTCCAGGGACCTCTACCCATGGTTCACCAAGAACTGTGGTGTGGAGAAACATGAGGAAGAACCCATCCTGCTAATGTTCTTCAATACCCAGTCCCAAATTTCAGGTGTTTATGTTAACATCCCATTCTTTATTTTTTTTTAAATAACACTATTTTTTTTCCTTAATCCCAGTATCTGAAAAATCCTCAAAAATAGTACAATTAATGCCTCCCAGAACGATGTGTTGCTTTCCCATTCTGGAAGGTCAGACTAGCTTCTTCCAGTCTCTCCTCAGTCTCCCAGTCTTCCCATCTTATCAGTTCCCAAATCCTGTCCAAGGAGAAAGTTTATTTATGTGCCTGGAAGAATGATAAACTATCATAGCTCTAGAGGTGGGAGGAACATTACAGGCCAAGTAGTCCAACCGTCTCATTTTACAGATGAGGAAATCAAGGCTTTACCTCTTGAAAGAGGTTAAGTGATTTGTCCGAAGACACGCAGGAGATGACAGAGTTTGGAACAAAAAAAAACAACAAAAAATTCCTCCATGTCTCATGTTAATAATACCCAATATTAAAATGTGTGGAGAAACCCTGGGCTGTTTGTTTTGGTCTAGCTTCTCAGTTACAGATATACAAAGAGAATGTGTTAAAAGTATTTGACGGCCTAAATTTAAACTACCACTTTGTAATATTAGCATAACACCCCACATTATGGGGGTGGAATGTAGCATACTCCTTTTCAGTCAGAATTTCCAAAGGGTGTCTTAGAAAACTGGTTATGAAGGCATCCTTACAAGCTGGGCCGAACCTAAGGGGTGTGGCTCCTCCTTTATATGTGTGGTCCTATCCATCATCCCTCTATGTGGAACTTTTTTTTTAAGTTGCTCATTTTAAGATAAGAGTTCTTAACCTGGAATCTGTAAACTTTTTCAAAAAAAATTTGGGGGACTGAATTTCAGTTAGGTAGCTCAGTGGCATAGTGAATAAGACTTCCAGTCCCAGAGTCAGGAAGACTCATCTTCCTGAGTTCAAATCTGGCCTCAGACAGCTGTGTGACCCTGGACAAGTCACCCTGTTTTGCCTTAGTTTCCTCATCTGTAAAATGATCTGGAAAAGGAAATGGCAAACCACTCTAGTATCTTTATCAAGAAAACCCCAATTAGGGTAACAGAGAGTCAAATATGACTAAAAAACGACTGAACATATTTCAATATAATTATTTTCCTTTGTAATCCTATGTATTTTATTTTATGCATTTGAAAGTATTCTTTTCAGAAGGGGTTCAAAGGCTTTACCAAACAGTCTAAAGCAGGAGTGAGAACCTGTAGCTTTATGTGGCACTCTAGGTCCTCAAGTGCAGCCTTTTGACTGAGTCCAAGTTTTATAGGACAAATCCTTTTATTAAGGGAATTTGTTCTGTGAAGTTTGGATTTAGTCAAAGGGATGCACTTGAGGACCTAGAGGGTCACATGTGGCCTCGAGGTGGTAGGTTCCCTACCCCTGGTCTAAAATGTCCATGACATAAAAATACTTAAATCTCCCTTTTTAAGAGGCACTTTAGTATAGTAGAAAATACATCAGACTTAAGATGGGTGTTTGAGTACGCCATCTTGGAGTGGAGGGGGGGAGGAAATGGGGAGAAAATTTGTAATTCAAACGCCTGTGAAAATCAATGCTGAAAACCAAACATGTCAAAAATAAATTTAAAAAAAAATAAAAATAAAAATAAAGATGGGTGTTTGAATTCTATCTCTCCCACTGTTACAAATCATATACAATCTTGAGAAACATATCTACCTTTCCTAAATTTCAGTTTCTTCATCTGTAAAATTGGGATAGTAACAGTATTTAGCTCTCAGAGTTGTGAAGATTAAATGAAGTAGTGTTTGTAAAGCAGTTTGTGAACTTCACTATATCTGTGTTATATTTTGTGGGGTTTTTTCCCTGAAAACACATGCGTGAGCACATGTTGGAGTTGGTCCCAGATCCTAAGTCTGCCTTAGATCAGACCCAGGGTTCTTGATTTCGCTTAAAGCCACCTTGAGTACTGCCCTTAATGTCCCAGCCTCATACCTAGGGCAGATGATCTAGACATGGAACAATATGACATGATCCTTAGGGATTTGCTCTGTGAAGTTTGGATTCAGTCAAAGGGCTGCCCTTGAGGACCTAGAGGGCCACATGTGTCCTCAAGGCCACAGGTTCACCACCTCTGCCTTAGACTAAGTCAATACCCACAACTGAAGTCTAGACCATGACCAGACAGGTATTTAGAGAAAGAATAAGGGGGAAAATAAAATGAAGTTTGCCTTGGCATTCCCATCAATGTGGGACTTCTCAGCCCAATAAACCATTATTTCTTATATTTGTTTTCTCCGAGTTTACTAGCAATAGGTTATATATGTGTTTTGGGATTTTTTTTAAAGCATCATGCAAAATATAAGTTAATACTTAATGTTTTAAAGTTTTAAGAAATACTTTCTCCAATATATCCCTATGAGTTAGGGAATGTAAAAATTATCTCTATTATGCAGATGAGGAAACAGCTAGTGCCCACATACAGCCATTAAAATGTTCGACCTATCTGCAAATTAATTACTCTTCTCACCATCTCTTGCTACCTCAGCTACAGTCCCCTGATATAACAGAGCTCTCAGCATAACAGGCAGATGGGGATATTAACTAGGGTTGTTGCAAACAAGTTGGTATTTAATCAGCTGAAAAGCTGACTAATGCTTAGTGGGGTCATGTTAGGGCCTTTAAGAAATTTTAATTTCGGTGTAATCCAAGGTAAATCTCCCTTGGTAAACACATTCACTAGTAACTATGATATAAAATAATGCATGAATCAGAGGTACTGGGAAGAGGTAGGCAGACAGATTAAATGAGACAACTGTCTGGGAAATCCTAAGCACTGTAGGGAGCGGCTGAGACTATGTGAATAGGCTGCTCTAGGCTGGCCTTTAGAGATCTGCCAAGTGAAGGAGAATTCTTCCCCATCATTGGGGTTTAGATATGATGTGTTAAAAATACAATTGTAAAGTCATTGGCAATGTTGGCTATAATATGCCTCTTATTTCTTAGGGAAAATCTTCTGTGCTTAAAGGTAAAACTTTACATATGCTTGAACTCTGCTGCCTTATTTAAATACAAACACTGACCATAAATAAAGGTCATTTTTTCCTGTTTTCCTCAGTTAATTACCCACACATATTAAATTACTGGTTAAGTTAAATTAAAAATAAAATTTTGTTTGGGAATTCTTCTAACTACTTAGTTTTGATTTTAATTTTGTTTTGCTCATATACTATGGCTCACTTATGTACCTTTAATGCTTCAGGGGATTTGTGATCTCATCAATCTGGTCACTCACTTTGATGATGCAGACTGCATCTTATTCATTGCTGACCATCATATGTAATTCTCATAAATCCTCTCCAACCAGTGTTTGGGGATCCATCTTCCAAAACTGCCCAGATACTAATAAGCTATTTGTCAGTTATCACCAGTGACTGATTCTCCTTTTCCTATTATACATCTCTGATGACATCCTGAACCCTGTTTCTCTAGCTGTAATGTGTTAGAGCTTGTTCATGTCCAGTGTGTCTCTCTCCGCTGGCCTTTGGGTGACCCTTACCTTTAATTTTTTTTCAGAGACTTGTGAATAATAACTAACTATGACTAACAATCATAAAGCAACCATGAAAGAATTCTATTGTTTAAAAAATTATATAGACCTTTGTTTCAGGGGAGAAGCTTAGAGGTCATTAAAAGACAATTTTCCAAAGGTACTCCAGTCTGTTTCCTTCCTCCTATTCAATTCTACACCCAACTAATTTTCCATGCATATCGTCTGCCCTGAAATATGTGTACTGATAGATAAATTCTATGTGTTGCTCATCCATCTTCATAGGATGGTCTGGACAGCAAAAATTCTTCATCCACTTGGTTTTTCCTGTGTAGGTAGGCTGAACTCTTTTGAGTAATTACTTGGGAAGGTCTACGGTGTGCCTGGTCTTAATGATTGTGAAATAATGTCATTGGCAAACAGGAACATCTGGAAGACCTCACTATCTATAAGAACCCCTTTTCACTTTGGACTCAGGGCTGTGCATTTTCTGTGCATAATGGGCAAATACCTTATGCTTCAGTTAATATTAATAATCAGAGGGTAGGTGGAAAACAGTCTGCTGATTCAGAAATTATTCCCACATTAGTAACCAGTGCTTTCCTAACTATGATAGTGTAATCACATTTCTGGGTGTGTGTGTGTGTGTGTGTGTGTGTGTGTGTGTGTGTGTGTGTGTGTGTGTGTGTGTGTACACACGCTATTTGGTGCTGCTGTGTCCAGTGCCTTCCTACTCTCTTCTTGAAGTAATTATTCATCATATATAGGTATGAGGCTTCTATATATAGTCTGTACTTTAAGCCTCTAACCTTATTCTTGAACCATAATTTCTACTTTATTTTTTACACTCCTCCATCGGTAGTATCTCAAAAGAGTTGTTCATAGAATTTTGCTACTTCTTATTTTCTGCATCAGATGTAGGTATATAAATTACAATCATATTCCTGGGTGGTTTTTTATTTTGTTTTTGTTTTTTGTGAATGCCCCATGAAATTTTTTTGATGCCTTTGGATATACCATAAAATTAATTTTTCCAATTCTTATTTACTTTACCAAGGAGAATTTGTGAGTGAATCTTTCAAGTTATCATTTTATTTTATCTTCTGGCTTCATTTATGAGACTGTCATGATTGATAATATTCAGAAACTCTCTTGATCCATCCATCTTTGCTAACTATCACCCCATATCTCTTCTCCCTTTTGTGGCTAAATGACTTCAGGATGCTGTATCCAATAGATTCCTTCACTCTCCTTATTCAGTCTGGCTTCTGAACTTATTCAGCCGAAATTACAGTTATCCTTTTCGCATCACAAAGCTTAGGGGCGTGGTGCCCCTGGAATGTGGAAAGTGTGCAAAAAAGTCTGATATTTTTTTCTTTTTCTTTACAGTACCTTATGTAAAATTTGGGCTAAGTATTTGGTCATAGGCCCTGTGTCATGTGCTGGCCTTTGAGTATTGTCTGCAGCTTCCGCAAAACTCCCCCAAAATTCCCATTTAATTTCTTATGGCAGCCCACAATATGACGAAACCATGATGGGGAAGGGATAACTGTACTTTCCCCAAAGTTACCAATGATCTCTTAACCACCATATCTAATGGTCTTTTTTTAAACATCATCCTTCTTGACCTCCTAGTGCTTTTGACGCTGGTGATCACTTTTCTCCTTATGCTTTCTTTTCTCTGGGTTTTTGTAATTATGCCCTCACCTGGTTCTCCTCCTTTACTATTGCACTAGCCTGCTGGTAGGTCTCCCCACCCTAAGTCTTTCCTTACTCCAGTCCATTCAGCTGTCAAATTAATAATAATAATTAATAATATTAACTAGCACTTATATAGTGATGGCTATGTACTAGGCACTATGCTAAGCACTTTGCAAACATTATCTTATTTTGTCCTGACAACAGCCCAGGAAGGTAAGGTGCTATGATTATCTCCATTTGACAGGTGAGGAAAATCACACAAACACAGGTTGCCAGCTATGGTGAAATTTGAACCCAGGTCTTCCTCACTCCAGGCCTGGCACTCTATCCATTGCACCAGGCATTTTTACTGGCTATCTTCCATACCTGAAACTCTCTCCTTCCTCCCTTCTTGCTTCTAGTTTCTTTGGCATCTTTCAGGTATCAACTAAAATCCCATCTTGTACAAGAAGCTTTTTTCAGTATTCCTTAATGTTAGATCCTGCCCTCTGAGATTACCTCCAGCTTTGTCTGTAGATACCTCTTTGTACATAGTTGTTTGCATGTTGTCTTCTCCATTATTAGACTGTGAATTCCTCGAGAGTAAGGACTATTTTTTTTTTTTTGGCCTTTACTTATGCCTCCCAGCACTTGGTCTAGTGCCTAGTATATAGTAGGTGCTAAATAAATACTTCTTGACTTATTGATTATATACTTCGTCCAGAAGTGTGTTCATTTGTTCATCCCTAGCCAGGGCATCTCACATTTCTCTACCCCAGGCTAAGCTGATGCTTCTAGATAATCTTTGTCCTTCTTAGGGTCCTCTGTCTTCATTCTTGCTGTTTGACCACTGTCATTGTCATGAAGGAAGTGGGCAGCATGGAACCATTTTGCTCTTTTCTTTGTTTTGTGGGTTGCTGTGGCCAGCCTACTGAGTTTCTTAACCTGAAGCCTTCCCAGCTAATAGAACCAGCCAGAATTTACGCTCTGGTGCCATAGCCTTTGGTAGCCCAAGGTAAGTGACCTCTGTGTCCTGATGAGCCATCCAAATAAGATTTTGAAAAGGTACATATATACCACTCCCCAAACATGTATTGATCTTTGAATCTCTGTGTGAATACATATTCTTTGTTGGCAGGAGCAATAGCTGTATAAGTTAGGCTGATTCTTCTTCAAAAGGTATTGAAATTATCAGCAACATTTGCCTAGGTCTGAAGACTTAAGGCTCGGGCTACTGATATCACTTCCTCCGCACCCAAGGAGAAAGTATCCACGAGAATATTCAAGCGCCACCTTCAGTGTTTTTCCTGATGTACTATGGTGTATAGTTTTCATATATCCTTCCTTTTTCTCCTCCCGCACTGCCGTGATTCCAAGCCCAGGGCTCTATCCGCTTTGCCACCTCGCTGCCCCAGTGCTTATCCTTGTTAAATATCTTTCTTCTCCTATGGCTAAGTTACTCTACTGTTGTTAACTGTTAAATGAGCTACACGTGTCTCATTTTTATTCCAGCATTGAATATAGACTAACAGAGAACTGGCCTGAGTCAGGCCCAGGCCAAAACATACTTGGATTATAAAAGTTTGCTTGTGTAGTATGATCTATGTGGAAGTGAAACAAAAACTTTAGACCACATCAGAAAATTCTTATGTAGCTATCACTATTATATAATGTTGCTATGCAACAGCTCTGTGTTACAGTATTCTCAGAATTCTACTGTGTTTTAGGGGGAAAAATCCTAAACAGAGTAACCAAGTCAAGAGTAGCTTAGAATTTGTTTTTGCTTCAAAACACACATAACTAAGGAAACGTCTTCTAAGTAACTTATGTTTGTCTTGCTCCTTAGCGGCCCCAGCTAAGGTGGTGATGCTCAGTGAAATCTGGGATAAAATTGTGTTTTATGGTTCTTCCAGAGTAGTTTACAATATTATGCTTTGTGGACAATCAAGTTGGAGTGAAATGGTAATACATAGTCAGGGTCCTCTGTTGTTTCTGAAAAATTTGAAGCTCTATTTGTTTTTCCCCCACGAAAAAGCAAGACAGGCCCTCTAGTGGCCATCTTTCTGAAAATAATACAAAATACCTGGAAATGAGTCTTGCTCTCTTGTTCCTTGTTTCACACCACTTTATTAAAAATTCAGTGTCATAAAAGTTCCCTTTGGCGAGGTCACATTAGTTAAAAAAAAATAATGACTTCCTTTACATTCTCGTGCTCTGATTTTTTTAAATCTTTTTTTACTGTTTCTCCCCACCTCCATCCACCTCTTAGAATTCCTCCGTTCAATACTCGACTCAAATGCTACCTTTACAGGAAGTCTTTCCCAACCCTTTTCCCACCCCTGCCCCCCATCCCCATAGCTGCTAATGCCTTCTGTCTCTGAGAAGACCTCCCATCTATTCTGTATATATCATGTGTGTCTCTGATTATTTACATATTGTCTCCTTTAGAATGTGAGCTCCTTGAAAACAGGGACTGTTTTTTGCTTTTCTTTGTATCCTCAGGGATTTAGCACAGTGCCTGGCACATGGTAAGCAGTTAATAAATGCTTGTTGACTGATTCACTGATACCTTGTGTCATGTCCAATGACCTGCCTGTTCTGGTCCATTTTCAAAGAAATGCCCATTTGCAAATAGGTAAGAGAATACTGCTCCAATTTAATTAGCTTTTTTAACTTTATTGAGAGCAGTGGGGAAGGGGAGATTTATTTCATAAGGAAAAGAAATTCTCGGGGTGGGATAGTGGGATATGTGCTATGCTTGGAATCAGGGATCTTGGGTTTTAAACCTGGTTCTTTTCTTTTTTTTTTATGACATTGGGTAAGTCGTTTAAATGCCTTGAGTCTCAATTTCTTCATCAATAAAATGAAAGCGTTGCATAAGATGGCCTCCTCTCTTGAAGGGTCATATCAATCTTCACACCTATTCATAATGTGACACTTTTTTTTCCCCTAAGCAACCTAGCAAAACTATAGGATGTTTTCCTTATTTCAGAGAGTGGTAGAAACAGGTAAGTATTCATTTCCAGACTCTGACCATGCCAATATATAAATAATTTACAATAAATTCCAGTTTATCCACTGCTGTAGGAATGCAGCATTATGGTTAATTAAATAATCCCATTATCTGAGAGTTACACTATTTACCATACATGGATTGTTAGAACTGGAAATGCATTCTTAAAGATCCTTTAGTTCAGCTCCCTTCTTTTATAGATGAAGAAACTGCAGTACAGGAATTCATGCTGAAATTATATTGAATATAATTAACCTTTATTGATTAGAAAGTTCTGTCAGATTCCTGTAGTGCCTCAGGGTCATCATTATGAACATCAGTCATCTTATAGTACTGGGGGAAAAATCTATTAGAAAGTTACGATCGTTTGGACTCTGGGAGAAATGGGCATTTGCTATATCAAAGTAAATTCTCTTCATTCTCACAGTGAGTTTTGAAGTATGCGGCTGCTTGATGGCGTTTGGTGCAGCCCTGCTACCAGCCGCACCACATCCCTTTTCTGTGATCATGTTATAACCCAGTTATGTATGTATTTTTTTTTCCCTTACAGCCCAGCGACTTCTCCGTATCTCTTAAAGCATCAGGGAAGAACAAACATTTCAAGGTGCAGCTTTTGGACAATGTCTATTGCATTGGACAGCGTCGATTTCATACTATGGATGAATTGGTGGAACACTACAAAAAGGCACCTATATTCACCAGTGAACACGGGGAAAAGTTATATCTCATCAAAGCACTTCAGTGACATTTAAGAGGGACTAGGCTGCCTAGTCTGCTCCTCACTAAACGCCTAGTCCGCTTCCCACTAAACTACAGGCCTTAGGTCCAACATTCACCTACACAGAGCAGAGCTGACCTCCTACCTGATACAGCCCCACACCTAAGGCTCTTGCTTCCCAGTGGGCTTTGCTCTGTTGGGTCCTTTGTCCTTGATTTTTGGTTCATTTGCCTACTTTGTCTCCCCCTCACCTTCCCCCCTACCCAGTTCTGTTTGGTTCAGTTTGCCTCCCTTCAGGTTAAAAATTTAAGTGACCATTATCAGAACTAACTTCCAAGCCTGGGTTCTAAAGCCTCTCTCCCTCCCTGGTTTACAGAATTTGGAGATGAGAGAGGGAGGTGAGTTTGGTTTGTTTTTGTTCTTTTCGATTGGAGACAGTGTTAATCTGTTCAAATTGTTCATGCTGACAGAACTCTTAGTTAAGAGACATTGGGCACAGTTTGAATGCACTGAAGCTACAGCTAATTAAGTGAAATATAGTAGACATAAACAGTTGTGGCCGTGAGTTCTGTAGCTCTTTGCTTACCAGGTAGTGTATGACAAAAATTCCTAGGATCTAGAAGCACTCTACGCTGTCTTCTGCTATTATGTTGCTTCCTTGACTCTATATAAGAGTACACCAATTAAAGCATTTTGTAATAGGACTTCTTAAACTACTATGGTAAGATTGTAGTAAAAGAAATCTATCTAGTGTATTTTGGTCTGTGGTTGCAACAAAGAGAATTCCCTTGAAAGCTGTTTTGCAAGAGAGAGAATCAGTGACTTATGAAGACTGAAGGTTTTGGTAATCTATACAACCATATGTGCCATCCACATAATCCTTTTTCCTCTTGCCCTTCTGCTTGTTTGAATTTAACAATTATGTATTTAATTCTCAAAGTAATATGTATCTGTAGCTGTTTGTTGACACTAATGCAGATGATTACAAAAAAACTGATCTTTTGGGGAAGGGGGGCTACCAACACTATATGTATGTATATATATTTACATATATATGTATACATATATATATATTATTTGCTTTACAGGGAAAATTCTTCAGGGTTTACAAAAGATGATGTGATTGGTAGTAAGAGACACACAGAATGTTAATGAAGAAAATGCATTTTTCTCTTTTCTTTACATTTAAACTTCTTTATAGTTTAAATATACAGTCTTGAGATGGCACATTCCTGAGATTGAAGAAGGGGTCTTGAGATCCCTTAAACTTGCATACACAGTTTTTTGGATATTGTAATAAAAAAGGTATTATGTCAAGACCGAGTATGTGTCTTTATCTCTATTAGCACTCAAATTCAACTATAGCAATTGAATGAATACTAGATTTACCAATTACTTGGGGCCTGAATGGTTTAGAGGAAAAATTTTAAGTCTTAGTGCCTTCGCTGTGTTATATTATGTGCCCTTTTTCTGATTATGGTATTGTTATGTTGAAATAATAAACAGTGAAATTATTTTTTTAAAAAGCTACTATCTCAGTTATCACCTAAGCTTGCTCTTTTTACTAATCAAGATATCTGACATTTTATCAAATCTAATGTTAACCTAGTGTTTACAAGGGTAGTTTTCCTACCTCCCAGGGCTATTTTGAGGATTAACGAGATAATATTTGTAAAGGGCTTAACACGATTCTCAGCACATAGTAGGTGCTTAATAAATGCTTGTTCCTCTGTCTCTTCTCCCACCCCTCAGTGGGTTATACAACTTCACATTTAATATATATTCTCCCTAGTAAAAATGATACCGTAGCCCTTTGTGTCTTTCTTGTTACTGTAAATTAAAGACCATCAGTGTTATAAATGGAAGATTCCTTGGCCATGTACATAGCTACATAGGAAAATACAACTTCTGTAGTGGGGTAAAACACCCCATAAGCATGCTTGATTTGCATAGCATTTTTGGAAGACCTTTTTACACAGATGGTTAATTAACTTTTGGGAAACCAAGAAATCTTTTACTGATAAAGTTGCCTTTTTTACTTTATAGCCAGAATCATGTAGGATTTCTGTAAATAGTGAGTTCCTTTGACTTATTTAGAATATGATTTATTAAATAAATTTTTAAAAAAAGAATATGATTTGATTTACATACAGGGGCATTGTTAGGTAGACCTCTTCTTGGTTTACAAGATTGTAGAGGTTGTAATGTGGAGCTGGTCTCTTTCTCACCCAAATTATTGTAGATCCTTCTGACAGCTAGAAAAAGAGCCACCAATAAGACTTCAGTCGGCGTTTATTAACCACCCGCTATGTGCTTGGCACTATGCTAGGTGCCGAGGATACGATAACAAAAGTAATACACCCTTCAAAGAGCTTACATTCTGCTGGAGGGATGTGTATACAGAATACGTACAAAATAAATACAGCGTAATTTTAAAATGCTGATAATAACGGGGCGGGGCAGTGAGTGGGAAGGAAATCATGAAAGGTATGTGGAAGGTGGCATTTGAGCTGAGTCTCGAAAGAAATAGGATTCTGAGAAACAAAATAACTTGAGAACTAAAATAGAATTATTTGTAATCGGATACGAATAAGATACTAATCCTGGCAACTCTCTCTTAACACGCTTGGCTATTCATCATCACTAGGTCAATCTAGCCTCGAGGCCCAATTCACAAAAGTGGAAAAGTCACTCTCTGTTGAAAGGGGAAACCTATTGATAGCTCTCTCTATCACTGGACTGTTTTGTAGGTTTCTCTCAAATTCGGTCTTCACCAGAAATCTAACATCTGTGAATCAATCAGCTTCATACCTAACTCTCCCAATAGAAAGTAAGCTCTTTGAGGACAGAGACCGAGTCACATTTGTCTTTGTTTCCTCAGCACGTAGGACAGTACACAGCACATGGTAGGTGACTGATAAATGCTGATTGATTGTTGCTGATCAAAGTCTTATGGGTACCTAGTTTTCCGTCTGTCAGAAGGATTACAATATTTGGGTGGGGAAGAGAGTACCCCCACCTTACAACTTAACTATTTAATCCATGTACTTAGCTTCTTTAAATATCTTACCTGAAAAATATGCACTAGGTACTGTTGCTTCAGGGGAAAAAATATATTAGCTATCTTCTTAAATTGAAATCCCAAGAGGCAAAGCCATCCTCAGGATTCACCCTTAAATTTTCCCTAACATAGACAACTTTCCTGTCTCCAAGAGATAATTCCTAGTCTCAAACTCTCTGCAGCTACATGCCCAAGTTAGGCAGAACTAGATAAAAATGTAATTGGGAAATGTTTAACAAAAAATTTTTTTAAAGTACAGTATGACATAGATATGTTAATTTGTGGTTTTATGATACAGGAAAATTAGACTTATACTGATCTCTTAAATGATAGCTTGTTAATCAAAAATGACCATACCTGGTATTCTTAAAGAACTTCAGTCTGAAGGCTACAAGGTAGTTAACTGGCCTTTCTTTCTATGCCATCATAGACTTTTATTTTTAGACCTTGAAAGCTGAATCCATATTTGGTCTTGAAGGCCTGCAATGGCTGTCTTTGGCCCAACCCAGCTTTCCTCATCTCAATGGTCTTATTAGATTATTCATAATATACCAGCAGGAAAGAATTCTTCCCTCTTAGAGAAGAATCCATTTACCACCAACAATGGCAAGGCCCACCTCCACAACTGCATTTCTTCAGCTGATTCTCATAGCAGATAGCACCTAATTGTTCCATTTTACTGCTTTAATCACTGGTGGGCAGGGGTGAATGGCTTTCTGTGACATGGGGGGACATAGAGGACCAGAAAATCTTTCTAGAACTTTGGCCGCCATGAGGGAGTCCTCATTATCAGATAAGAAGATATGTCTTTCAAGATATTGGTGAGTAGTAACTGGAGCCGTGCCACAGAGGTTGGTGGCCCTATACTCTGAAATGTTAATTCAATCAGAATTAGTGGCATTGTGTGTGTGTGGCTTTAAAGTTTGCAAAATGTGTGTGTGTGAAATCTAACTTGCTCCTCGCAAGAGCTCTGTGAAGTAGGTGCTGCTATTATACCCATTTTACGGATGAAGAAACTGAGTTAAGTGACTTATCCTTGTTGGTATGAGTATGTGTTAGAAGAAGGACTTAATCTTGGAACTCCCTCACTACAAGGCTGATTCTCTTTCCACTATACCGTGCTAATAGTCAACAATTGGCAATATAATATTAGCGCTGGGAGTAGCCATAGAGGTGATCTAGTCCAACAGGTAAGATGATCACGTTCCTATAGGTAGGAAACTAAGGCTTGTAGAGATTAAGTGACTTGCCCAAGGTTATACAGCTAACAGAAGAAGCATTTACTCTATGATAAGTGCAGGGGATACAAATTTGAGCAAGACATTCCCAGCTCCCAAAGAGCTTATATATTAAAGGGGGAAAGTCACACATAAAAGGAAGCTAAGGAGAAGGGTTGTGCGATCGGTTGTGCAAGACAAGGAGAAAAGGAGTTTAGAGTAGAGTTAAAAGTGAAGTGGAGGGGCAGCTAGGTGGCGCAGTGAGTAGAGCACTGGTCCTGGAGCCAGGAGGACCTGAGTTCACACTTGATAAACCTCTTAGCTGTGTGACCTTGGGCAAGTCACTTAACCCAAATTGCCCTGCCTTTCCCCTTCCCCGCCCCCCCAAAAAATGAAGTGGAATGTGGCCCCTTCTAAAGTGCCAGTCAAGACTTGAACCTGGGTATTTTTTACACTGCTGGCCACTATAAGCACACTGTACCAGGCTGCCTCAGTTACCTAAAAGGTACATTGGCAATGTTCAGAGTTAAGAGAGGTCTCAGTGGTCCTCTAGTCAAAACCATATTATACCATACCCAACTCATGGTCATCCAGTCTCTGCTTTTGAAGATCTTTAAGGTGGGGAACTTTTGAGACAGCCCATTTTGCGTAAGTTTTGTTATTTTAAATTTTATTGATATGTTTTGTTTTTACATTACAAATATTCTATGGCTGTCCTCCATGCCTGGAATACTCTTGCTCTTTTATTCTTAACCTCTGACTTCCTCAGCTTCCTTTAAGTCCCAAATAAAAACTTCCCTTCTACAGGAAGCCTCCTCTAACCCCTCTTAATTCCAGTGCTTTTCTTCTTTATTTATCTCCTGATTAACCTGCATATAGTTTGCTTTGTTTAAATTTATTTGCGTGTTGTCTACCCCATCATAAGCACCTTGATGGCAAAAACTGTCTTTTTGTATCCCCAGTGCTTAGTACAGTGCCTGGCACATAGTTGCTACTTATTCGCCTGCTTCTGTTCATTTCATTTTTATCAGTTTATAAAAGTCTTGAAAAGTGTTCATTTTTATAACATTGGTGTTTTAGTATAAATTTTTCTGGTTCTCGCATATTTCTTTGCATCAGTTCATATGTCTTTCCATGTCCCTGATGTCATTTATTTCCTCCTTTCTTACAGCACAACAGTATTCCATCACATTCATATAACACAACTTATTCAACCATTCCTTAATTGATAGACATGCCTTTAGTTTCCAGTTCTTTGCTACACAAAATATTTTTGTACATATAGGACCTTTTCCTATTTATTCAATCTCTTGAGAATATAGGCCTAGCAGTGGTGTAACTTGGTCTAAAGGTATGCACTGTTAAATAACTTTTTGTGTATGATTCCAAATCACTTTCCACAATGGTTATACCCATTCACAGGGCCTCCAATAGTGCGCCTGTGTGCCTATTTTCCCACAGCCCGGCCAACATTTGCCATTTTCATTTTTTGTTGTCTTTACCAGTCTGATGGGTGTGAGATAGAATCTGATAAAGGTCTCATTTCAACTGTACAGAAGAATTAGAAAAATTAGAGCCATTTCCCAATTGACAAATAATTTCAAGTCATGAATAGGCACTTCTCAAGGGAAGAGGTCCATTCTGCTTTTGGGCATTTCCATCTAAATTGGCTTCTTTGCAACTTCTACCTTGGTAGAAACTACCTAACTTACTCCTGGTTATATCCTCTGGGGCTGAACAAAACAAGTCTAAACTTCTTTTGTATGTCAGCCCTTCAAACATTTGAAAAGTTATCATGCCACATCAAGGTCCTTCATCATCTTCATTTCCTTCCTCTGAACACTCCAGCTTATCAATGAAATACATAAACCATCGTATCTCTGATTCCTTCCCTTTCTTTATTCCTCCAGATATCTAAAAAAGGAAAGACTTAGAACTTATATTTGCAACGAATTGATGGTTTTTTTTTTCTGTGAGTTTAAGAAAAATAGGAGCCTACAGCACGTTACTCAGTTCAGTCTCTTCTACAGAAACCATACTTTCTAAGGACCAGCGCTTGGCCAAAGAATGAAAATTCTTCTTGGGTGAGGGCCCTTCATTCCCCTTAGACACTGGCTTTTGTCCTACCTAAAGCCCCTCCCTTCCTTGCTTTGGAATTCCTTGATCCCTTCCTTAATTCTTCCTTGAGCTCTGGTTGTGGCTTTGTCAACTTCATATCTCTCCTTGGGCCTAACAGGAGGACACGGGCATAGGAGGCATTTAATGCATATTTGTTGAATAAATGGGCGGGTGGACCTTCGGTTCCCAGCCTTTCCTCACCCTCTAAAATCTCCCCCAAGCCTTGCTAGGTAACTTTGCTTTTGACTGTGAGAGTCTGAGCTCAGTAGAGAGTGAGAGGAACAAGCTATATATAGATTATAGGTTTAAAATAAAGAGGGAGCTAGCCCCTGCATTTCCAAAGCTATAATTGTGTGGTGGAAAGAACACTGTCTCTGGAATCAGGGGGTCTAGGTTCAAATCCCACCTCTAACACTATTTGACCTAGAGTAAGCCATTTATCTTTCCTGAGCCTCAGCTTCCTCAGCTGTAAAATGAAGTGGTTAGATTAGATGGGCTCTGAGGTCCCTTACAGGTGTAGATCTATGATCCTGTGACTTGTACCTTCTTTTCCATCCCCACCTACATTCTCTTGGACCTTGTTACTTTACTTAGCCCCTCTGTAGCTAGCCAATAGATATCCCCTTCTCCACTTTCCCTGCTGCCTCCAAACATACACAGATCACTCCATTTTAAAGATTAAAAAATAACAAAATCCTTAACTCTGCTATTCTTTATAACTACTGACATTTCTTTTACTGCTATATTTATTCCTTGAATTCCACTTCCTCGCTACTCTTTTACTCCATTCACCATCATATCCTAGGACTGATTGGGTCTATTATAACTCCTTATGCTATTAAATCCAACTATTTGGAAACAAATTAAGCATCTTTGATGATGATAAGCTCACATTTATTTAAAATCTTCTAGACTTACCTAGTTACATATAATAGTCTTTTATTTCCCTAATCTATAGAGCAACCTTATCTTAATAGGATGCCAAATGTCATCTATAGTCTACTGTGACTTATTCGTCAAACTTTTCTTAGAATTCAATTAAACATTTATGAAATACAAGGCACCATGCTAGGCAAGGGGGACATAAAGATAGACAATTACATTAACGTTATCTCAATGCTATATAATTAGAATTTATAATCCCCATTTCATGATTATATATGAGGTTTAACATAGCATACGTTAAAAGTACATGTATTCACACGTGTTTATATCTCACAGAAAGCATTAATGGGAAAATGTGATTTTAAAATGGAAATCTTATATTACCAGTCTTCAGCCTGATTCTCAGATGTAATATGTATAAAATGGTCCATCAAAATTCAGGTTTCTAAAATCAGAAAATAAGTGATGACTAATGTAATACTGACCATGTGATTTGTTTCAGAAGCTAGTACCAGGAAGACTAATTTAAAGGAAGCAAACCATATCCTTGCCATCAAGATGATGAAAAGGAAAGCTATTTTAAAGCTGTTAATTAAAGAAGCAAAAAATTACTTTAACCACATGAGGAAATTCATGAACATCACTATATGCCATTTAGAAGTGGTCAAAGAGTAGTATTAGATAGACATCCAACCCATCTGTGTTTCCTTCGCCTGTGAACCTACTAGATTATTCAGAGGCTTACATAACAGTCTTCCGGAGGGCAACCCAGGAGAATTACGATAATTTGAATAATAACATGAAATTTTTCTGTGACATCCAGATGGTGCATTGGGATTCACTAATATTCATTTCCTATTCACCATATAATAACAATATGGTGCTAATAGCTTGAATCCATTTAGCGCTGCAAGGTTTTCAAAGAACATTACCTTTGTTATCTCATTTGGTCCTCACAACAACCCTGGGATGTAGGTAATATTTTTATCCTCATTTCACAGATGAAGAAAACTAGGCTGAGAGGGGACGAATGACTTACCAAGAGTCGCACAGGTAAGGAAGGGTCTGAATTAAGGTTTTCCTGACTCCTGAGTCCAGCATGCTATCCACTCCATTATACATGTTGTATGAAATGATTTTTGCTGGGAGGACATGAACAGTCACAGGTCATTGACAGGAATTGGGAAAAGCCAAACAGAAGATGGCATTTGGCTGGGTCTTGAAGGAGGCTAAGGATTTTCAGAGACCGAAATGAGGAATGTATTCCAGATATGGAGGGACATTCACCATAATGCAAGTAAAGCACTTTGCAGTCCTTATAAATGACCGTATTCTCACATTCTTTATTATTCCCTTAGAATCATTACTTGGGGTCTGGAGCTAATACGCAAATATTACATGGAGACAAACAGAGTTATAGGTAGGTAGATTGAGTTTAATCATTTGGGTTGGATAGATGAAGGTTATTAAGTACTTGCTAAGTGCCAGTAAGCACTGGGAATGTAAGTACAAGCAAATAAGACAGCCCCTACCCTCAAGGAGTTTACATTCAAAAGGGGAAACCTACACATGTGGTGGACAGCTAGGTGGTGCAGTGGATGGAGTGCTGGACCTGGAGTCAGAAAGACTCAGTTCAAATACAACCTCAGACACTTACTAGCTATGGGGCCCTGAGTGAGTCACTTAATCCTGTTTGCCTCCTTTGTAAAATAAGCTGGAGAAGGAAATGGCAAACCACTTCATCTTTGCCAAGAAAACCCCAAGTGGGGTCACAGGGTTGGACGTGACTAACAGCAAAAACAACAGCCCAAGATCAGGAACAGGGCCAGAAAAAGGGTATCCAGACAGAAATGAGGCAGCAGGCAAGGAGAAGTCCCTGTGAGTGAGGGTGAGATATGACCGGGTCCTAAACAAAATGGTCATCGCAGGAGGGAGTCGCCAAATCAGGAGAGCAACTCTCAGGATGGAGACTTCTCCAGGGGTGGACAGGATAGCAGTTGAGAAGTGGGAGAGCGAGTCCAGACACGACGCAGGTAAAGTAAGGGTAAGATCCTTCTTAAAATGGTTGTTCCCAGGAAGGGACTCGCTAATCACCAATGACTGTGAAGGTTCCCACAATACAGATCACAACCCTTCCGTGTGTACATCTTGTACAGCTTTTGTCTTATACATAAATTCCCCTGCACTAATGTGGTGCATTCTTTTAAATGAAAGCAATGATGGCTTAATATATAATCTCTCCTTGGTAAATTCAATCAGCCAAGAAAGACTTATTAAGCACCTACTATGTGCCAGGCACTGTGCTATGTGCTGAGTATAAGAAAGGCAAAAGAGTCTCCAGTCTTAGCTCACAGTCTAATGGAGGGACAACATGCAAACAATTATATTTATTGTTCTTCTGTTGTGTCTGACTCTTCGTGACCACATGGACCATACCGTTGGTGGGGTTTTCTGGGCTAAGATACTGGAGTGGTCTTCTACTTCCTTCTCCAGCTCATTTTACAGAAGAGAAAACTGAGGCAAATAGTTAAGTGACTTGCCCAGGGTCACACAGCTAGTAAGTGTCTGGGGTGAGATTTGAGCTCGGGTCTTCCTGACTTCAGGATCTAGAGCACAGAGCCATTAGTTGCCTCTGAGGCAAATAGAGACTAAGTGATTTGCCCAAGACCATGTGGCTAGTAAGTGTCTGAGGCAGGATTTGAACTCAGATATTCCTGACTCCAAGCCCAGTGCTCTATTCATTGCCTCCTAAACAAGTATATGTGAACAAGATATATGCCTGCTAAATTGGAGACAATCAACACAAGGTGCTAGCAATAAGGGAGATCAGGAAAGACTTTTAGCTGGAAGCAGGGAAGACAGAGATTAGGATGGAGAGTATTTCAGGCTTGGGGAAAGGAAGACAGAAGGAAACAAGCATTGATTAAGAGCCTGCTACGTGCCAGGCACTGTGACTTTAAAAATGTTAAATGCCCAGAGTCAGGAAATAAAGTATCTTGTTCAAGGAATGGCAAGGAGACCAGTGATGATAGAAGGTAGACTATGTGAGGGGTACAAGGTATAAGAAGACATATAAAAATAAGAGGATGACAGATCCTGAATGGGATCTATGTTTTTAAACAAAGATCTGCAGTGTCTTGACTCAGAGTATTGAGAAACACTCAGGTGCTTTTGGAGGTTTTTGAGTAAAGTTTTCCATGTGGCTACCCTTCAGTTCACGCTATGGTGGCATCTGAGCAGCTTCCATCCTTCCCTAAGGCTTGCCAAGAAAAATAAAATCAATAGCTCTGCAAAGCATCAGGTACATAAGCATGAATTTGGATTTACAGTGTTAAAATATATAGTTATCTTCTTAGGTAGAACCAGCTCCAGTTAGCCCCTCCACCCCCCCAAATCATCCTCAATACTGAAACTCTAAATTCTCATTTGGATAGTTGTACTTTTTCAATAATATTAATTAGAATAGAAATAACACATTTCTATTTAAAGATTTTCAAAATGCTTTTAACTCACAAATATACCATAAAATAGATGATATAAATAATATTTGTCCCCATTTTACAGATGAGGAAACAGGGTTAAAGAATGGATTAGAGTGACTTGCCCATGATTACACAGCTAGTTGAATTCACTTCTCCAAGCTCCGAGTAGAGCACTGCAGTGTTTCCATTGTAGGCATTCCAAGCTTTATTGATTGTAACATAGTGGGTCTTTTTTAAACAACTAAACTATAAGCTTTATTCAGTATGTCTTATCTAAATGTTGCATTTCCCCCAGTGCTTAGGCACAGTGCTCCATCTATAGTAGAAACCTTGTCATTTTTGTTGTATGAATGGTTGCCTAAGTATGCGATATTTACCTTTGTTTTCTAGAATATTTTTTTATTTAACTTTTTTAATGAACGAAAATCTACTCTCTTCCTCTCCATTGAAAAAGAAAAAAAAAAGCTCTTGTAACAAATATGAACAGCTAAGCAAAACAAATTCCTACATTGGCAATGTCCAAAAAAAAGTGACTCCATCTGCGCCTTGAGTCTATCATTTCTCCATCTGGAGGTGGGTAGCATGTTTCATCATGAATTATCTGGAATCATGGTTAGTCACTGCATTGATCAGACATTTCAAAGTCTCTCAGGGCTGTTCATCTTTACAATGTTCTTGTGGTATAAAATTATCTTCTATTTCTGCTTACCTCACTTTGCATTAATTCATACAAATCTCAGGTTTGTCTGAAAATTACAACAGGATAGAATACCATGATTTGAGGGGCATCTAGGTAGTAAGGTAGATAAGAGTGCCAGGCTTGGAGTTAGGAATACTCATTTTCCTGAGTTAAAATCTGGCCTCGGACACTTACTAGCTGTGTGACCCTGGGCAAGTCACTTAATCCTGTTTGCCTCAGTTTCCTTATATGTAAAATGAGCTAGAGAAGAAAGTGGCAAAACACTCCAGTACTTTTCCAAGAAAACCCAGTAAAGGGGTCACAAGGAGTTGGGCACAACTGAAAAATGATTAAACAGCCACCATAATTTATTCATCCATTTATCCAATAATGGGTATCTACCTTACTTTCTAGTTCTTTGCCTCCAGCACATACACACGCGCGCACACACACACACACACTGCTATAAATATTTTTGTATTTATTGGTCCTTTTCCTCTTTGATCTCTGTCGTCTATAGGCCCAGTAGTGTTATTACTATGTCAAAGTGTATGCCAAGTTTAGTGACTTTTGGGGCATAGTTCCAAATTGCTTTCCAGAATAGTTAGATCAGGTCACAGCTCCACCAACAGTACTTTGCTTCAATGTACCTGTTTTCCAGCAGCCCCTCCAGCATTTGTCATTTTCTTTTCTTTTTTTCCCAACTTTGCCAGTTTGATGGACATAAGGTAGAACTTCAGAGTACCTTTAATTTGCTGTCTCTAATTATTAATGATTTGGAACATTTTTTTACATGGCTATAGAGAACTTGGATTTCTTCCTGTTATGGTAATTAGAGTGGGACTTTTTTGTTGTTGTTTTCTCTTTTAGAATGCTAAAGTAATGAAGTGCCTTTGATGAGTGTGGCCTTTGTTTCTTTGATTGAATCAAGAGCCTTTGACTTGCTTAAGAAAGCCTAGTTCACACAGTTTGGAGTCCCATGAGTAATCAAGTGCCTTTGATTAAGTCTTGCTAGGTACAAAGCCCGAGGCCTACACCCTTTTGCTAACTAGGTATAAAGCCCCAGGTCCATACCCTTTTGCTGATTAGGTGTGAAGCCTTCGGACCCTAAGAAGGGTATATAAACTCAGAGGTTAGCATTTTGTTTGGGGCTCTCACTCACTGGAAAAGTGTCGTGTGATTTGACCAGACCACACTCTGGGTAGCAGCTGGAGCCCCTGCCTTTGAAAACCCAGATGTGTGTGCCTCTCTCTCTGCTAACGATATAATTCTTTGGTCAGAGAGCTAGAGACCTGTCTGTTGATAACCATGTGTGTTTGCTGTTTATATTGTCTGTGTTTGTAATTTCTGTTTGTATTTGCTCTGAAGTTCAGGGTGCTGGCTTTTCCCCCTGAACTAAGTGAATGATATATGTATGTTTGATTAAAGTGAGATTGTTAACCCCTTACAGTTGCTTTCCTTGGAAAAGCAGATCAAAGAACACGTGCTGGCAGCCCTCCTGTGTGCTGGTGTTGTTGATCTTACACAGCCACAATAGCGGCAAGCAACATTGTTGTTACGCTTCCTCTGATAACTTCCTGTTTATGTCCTTTGACCAATTATCATTTGGTGAATGGCTCTTATGGTTATAAATTTGTTATCAATTGCCTATTTTTTTTAGAAATGAGATCTATATCACAGAAATTTGCTACAAAGGTTTTTTTTTCCTCAGTGACTTGCTTTCCTTCTAATTTTTATTATATTGGCACACATGATATTCAAATACAATTCAACTGGTATGTCACAGTTCCTGTGTTCTAAAAGCTGGTCTAATATTCACAGTAAATTTTTATGACTCACTAGTCTAAACTCATTTTCTTAACTGCTAAGTCATTCTGTTAGCCTGCCTGGAAAATCTCACACAGTGGAATGCCTGCTACTTACTACCTGCCTATGGAAACTTGGTCAAGGTTCTTAACTTTTCTGAGACTCAATTTCCTTACCTGTAAAGTTAAGGAGTGTGGTTATCTTTATTGTTACATCTTTCAAGGTATTTTATGTGATTTTAACTTTTCTCTTTACACTACACTGCCTCAGTCAAAGTAAGAACTCTGAAATACCTTAGCTTAAAAAGGCCAAGGTCTCCCACTGCATCCAGGGCCATCTCCATTCATTCTGATCTATATGTCACCACTGGACCCAGATGGCTCTGGAGGAGAAAGTGAGGCTGGTGACCTTCCACAGCCCCGTGTTGGTAATTAAGGTGGGACTTTTTTTTTTTTTTACTGTTTTCTCTTTTAGAAATGCTAAAGTAATCAAATGTCTTTGATTAAGCCTTCCTAGGTGCTAAGCCCCAGCCCCATACCCTTTTGCTAACTAGGGGCTAAGCCCCAGGCTCACACCCTTTTGCTGATTAGGTGTGAATCCTTCTGGCCCTGAACAGGGTACAAAAATTGAAAAGTCAGCATTTGTTTTGGGGGTTCTCAGTCACTGGAAGAGTGGCCTGGGACTCTAGGCAAGCCATAGTAACTGCCTCCCAGCTTTGCTAACCCAGACCCATTGGTTCTTTGGTAACTATGAATTGTGATTTGGTCTGTTCATATTGTGTATGTTTGTAATTTGCTTGTATTTGCTCTGAAGTTCAGGTTGCTGGCTTTTCCTCCTGAACTAAGGGAATGATATTTGTATGTTGGATTAAAGTGAGATTTTTAAAGTTGCTTTCTTTAGTAAAGCAGATCAAAGACCCTATGTTAGCAGTCTTCTGTGTGCTGGTTGTTGTTGGTTTTACACAGCCACAGTAGCTGCTAGCAAGATTGTTATTACAAGCCCTCCCTCGCTTAAATCCAATTCACTTGCAAGTCATGGCATCATCATCTTAATGTTATAGTCTTCTTTGAACAAAGGACAAACAATAACAACAACAAGGGAGCTTGGTAGTGTGGTGGCTATAGAGATGGACCTGGGGTCTGGAAGACCCAAGTTTGAATCTAGCCTCAGACACTTCATAGTTGTGTGATCTTGGGCAAGTCATTTAACCTCTATCTGAATGAGTTTTCTCATCCACAAAATGGGCATAATAGCTGCACCTCTCAGGATTATCATGAGAAAAAATAAGGTACTTGTAATATGCTTTGCGAACCTTAAAGCACTATATAAATGCTATTATTAATAATATTGTTATTATGGAGTTCCATTACATGATCTCTAACGTTTCTTCCAGTCAATACTCTGGTTTAGAAGCAGCAAAATTAGCAGTTGGTATGAAGGGGTGGCTAGAGAAAGGGAATCAGGCATACTAACCACAAAAAGTAAGCAATGGGCAGCCCAATATCAAGTGAAGAAAAGAGAAACTTAAAAGTGGAAGTAGAAACTGTATTACCACCCAGTATGGCATTTCGTATTGCCTGGATGGCTGTGAATCATCAAGAAGGCAGGGAAGTGTGTAATGTAATCCACTTTAGAAAGCTTTCCTTCCACAATGGTTAAAACAAAAAAAAAGCATCTGTGCTCAAAGAGCTAAGTTTCAGTTATCTGGACAATTCACTCAGAGAGCAGCTTATTCTCTGGTGCTGCCAGATAAATGAGGTGTTACTTAGTTTGTTGCTTCCAAATGACCCTCGGCGCTGAGCAACGGGACCCTGAAATTGGGATGTGAAGTTACAGAGCTGTGGCGGCATACTTTGAAACTGGGGAATAATGTATTAAGCTGGTTAGGCTATGACATTCTGAGCATTGCATTAATAACTCCAGCAGGCAATCTGGTTTTTAAAAGACTTGGGCATTTATTAGCTGTTTCAAATCCTTTCTACTAGGTACAGGCCCTTTCCTGGAATCATTCCAGATGTGAGAAGAGGAACCAGTAAGACTCATTCTGCCTTGGACTCCCACTACTTAATGGGATGAGAATGAAAAGCTGTGGGCAAATGAGGGCTAATGAGATCATGGCAATAGAAGGAAGTGTTCACTGGGCTCTGGGTCCTTGCCCAAACCACGGATGGTGGTGGGGAGGAAGGGGGGAGACCTCCTGGACAATCATTACTAATCAGTTGGACCAAACAAAGGAGCTAAAAATCATGCACTAGGGAAACATTCCTCCCCCACAGTTCATTCTTCTCTAGTTTCAAAATTTGAGTTTGAGAGAAAGGATACTTGGGAGATTTACGAATAAGTATAAAGGCACTATCCGTGATAAGGAGAGTATAACCATTCAAGATGGTGATAAGATACCAAAGAAGAGACTCTGTGTGTGAGATAATGCATATGATGTTGGATGTGTTCATAAGGTTTTTTTTTTCATTTTTTTGTTATAAGGGATGCCTGTCTGGGAGGGGAGGGGAAATACATTGAGAAATATTTGTTCATTTATTTAGTCATTTTTAGTTGTCTGATTCTTCATGACCCCTTTTGGGGATTTTCTTGGTAAAGATGCTGAAGTGGTTTGCCATTTTCTTCAGTTCATTTTATAGATGAGAAAACTGAGGCAAACACGGTTAAGTGACTTGTCCAAGGTTGCACAGCTAGGAAATATCTAAGGCCAGGATTTGAACTCAGATTTTCCTGACTCCCAAGGAATGTAGATGTTAAAAAAAAAACAGAAGATGCAAATAAAAATCTACCTTAAAAAAAAGAGCTGGAAATTTCTGCTGGAAGAGAACAGAAAGAGCTTCAGAAGGGGACACAGATAAGTAGGGCTGTTTTGTCACCACCATGTTTAGTTTAACATATACTTTTCAAAAATTGTGTATAATAGTTCATAGTTTCATGTAGAATCTTTTCTGCTTTTTGTTAATTGAAATATTCATGTTTGTTAACATTTATTGAGTTGATAATAAAAAAAATAGTTGTTTAAAGTTTAAAAAAAGGAAAGAAAATTCTGCTGCAATAGGTTGATATAGGATTCTCTACTCGCCTCACCAGAGGCCCTCATGACAAATGCTGTGAGAGGCAGTGACTGCAAAGTCACCAGATTTCATCTCAGAGCCTTTTTTACAGAGTCAGGTCAATGCTCTGCTGCTTGTTTGGGTTCTGTCCAAAAGTGAATTGACCTCTCCTTTGCTGCTTTTCTCTTCCTTAAGTAAAATATCACAAAATGAGGAGTTTAAAAAGTAGCCATGAATGGGGTGATATCCCCTTCCAGTCAATACATCAGGATTGCAAACAACATCCATCCCATCTCTGGGAGCAGTTGGGAGCACAAAGGATAAACATACCCTACAAGGAAAATTCAGAAATGAATCCTGTAGCTTGGGGAATAATGAACTAATCCTACATTCTTTGTTGTTCAGGCATCTTTGGATAATCATTCCTTACCTAAAAAAGTAAGAGTTGTATACTATAATTCTTGTGTCCTTATCATCTATGAGATAGATGGAGGCTCAGTGGACAGAGCACAGGACCTGAGTTCAAAACGCTGTGTGACCTGGGGCAAGTCACTGGACTTCTGTTTGCTTTAATCCACTGGAAAAAGAAGTGCCACCATACCAGAATCTTTACCAAAAAATACCCCATGGAGAGCATTGGTGTATTATAGTCCACGAGGTCACAAAGCATCAAACGTGACTGAACAACTGAACAACTACTATGTTGGTTCATGGTACTTATTATTTTCCTGAGATGTGGAGGAACAAATTTATTAATGGAAAAGGTCTTTTTTTTTGCCTTTTCAAAAATAGTATTTTATTTTTTCCAATTACATGTTAAGACAATTCATTTTTCATAAAATTTTGAGTTCCAAACTTTCTCCCTTCTTTCTTTCCCTTCCCCCTTCTAAGACAGTAAGCAATTTGATAATAGATTATATATGTGCAATCGTGTAAAACATATTGGAAAAGATCTTTAAGGCATATTTTGTCCCATCCCCTCATATGGCAAATGAAAAACCTTGAGACCTAGAGAACCTAAGCCTGAGGTCACAAGGCTAATTAGTGACAGAGCTACAACTATATTCCGGGTCTCCTTTCTCCTAGGACATCGTTTTTCTCACTCTACAATGGTATACATTGGTTCATCGTCAAACATTGCTATGCACCAGGCATAGTACTAAGCACTAGAGGCACAAAGGCAAAAAAACCAAACAGAACCATGGTCTCTGCCCTCAAGAAGCTCACCTTATAATCAGGGAGACAACATGTAAATTAGCAGGTACGTACAAGATATTTGCAGAGTAGATGGAAGGCAATCTGAGAAGGGAAGGCACTAGCACTTAGAGAGGACCAGGAAAAGTCTCTGGCAGAAGGTGCAGGACTTGAGTGAGTCTTGAAGGAAGCCACAGAAACCAGAAGGTGGAAGGAGAAGGGAGAGCATTGCAAGCATGGAAGACCAGCTAGTGCAGAGACATCGAGTTGGCAAATGGGAGTATCATGTTTGCTAAACTCTACATAGGCCAATGTGGCTGGATCATGGCAGGGGTGGGGGTGGGGGGAGTGTGAGAAACCTGGAATGGTAGAAAGAAAGACAGCAAACTGCAAAAAGCTTTAAATGCAAAAAAGAGCACTTCGTGTCTGATTAGGGAGGTAATAGGGAGTCACTGGAGCCCATTAAGTAGGATGCAGATCTCCATTTAAGAAAAATCCCCTTGGCATCTGAGTGGAAGATAGATTGGGTTGGGGAGAGGCTGGAAGGACATTTGGATAAGACTATTGCAACATGGTCTTCCCCTCTGGACAGTGCTCTACAGCTGTCTAAGAAGGAAAACTGCTTTAAAAGCCCTTTCAGAGAGTGCACTATCTTAGAGACAACTAACTGGGCACGCTCCAGTTCTGGGGGAAAATCTAGTAGGTGTTATCTTAACCTCATGACTTCATCAAGGTTTTCATATAGATTGATACTTGTTATGTTCCTCCTGGTATGGCCTCCGGATAGTCCTTAGCTTACTTGAAAGTTTTTATTTCACTTCTAGCATTCTAACAGCGTCCTCTAGGTTATCTGATGCGGATAGAGCTTGGCGCTGACACTACTGAAGCAGAGGGAACCAATGCAATAGAACTGCATAGTGGGAGTTAATGTTCCTAACGGCAAAGATGATTAAACACAGGAAACAGGTTCTTGAAGATGGTCATAAGGCAAGGTTCATCGGCCTTTCCTAAAGTCATCAGCCTCTGCCCCATTGGCAGCAGCAGAGATGTGGAATCTTACAGGCAGCAGTGAGGTCTCACTGGCAGAAGGGAGGGGAGTGTGGAAATGACTATTACCCCAAATGCCATCTTGGGCATGTATGCCAAGTGGTCAGACATTGAGGATGCCATTGAAGGAGTAGCAGCTGGGTGTCTGAGGCTGAGGGGTACATGTAGTTACCATTCCATTTAAGGGTTCAGGAGGTCATGTCATGGAGGATGTTGATCATAGAGTACCTGGAAATTGGCCTGGGAGTGATGATGGAAAGAGTGGTCAGAGAGCCTGCATTGTGGTGAAGCAAACTTAGAACTTTGGGGGTGGCCAAGAGAGCATTTGTATTGTGAGCCTAAGAGTTTCTGAGTTGGTTCGGCGTAGGAGGAGTGATTCAGAAGTAGTGGGTGGAAGCTTGGAAAGAGTGAGCAAAAATGGCATGGGGAAGAAAGAGTGAATGTGTGACATGGGAAAGAGAATGAAGTAAGTGTGGAGTTTGGAAAGTGAGCGGAGAAGGACAAAGTGGAGGGGAAAAGAGGTAGGCAAAGTAAGGGCAAGAGTTAAAGAAGGAGCTATAATAAGATTTGGTCTCATGCCATTTATCCAAATCATGTATTTCTGAGCTTCCTCCAAGTCTGTTTTGGGAAGAGAGTGCCTGGGAAACAACAAGGAGACCCAGAGCCCTGGGCATACATGTTTGTGAGTAACACTTGCAAGAATCTTGTTATATAGTCTCTTTCCCCAATTCCAATTAAAGTTGTTAGGAAGTTGCCTATGGGAGGATATCAGTCATGGAGAAAAACATGATTGAGAACTATGAAGTGCAGTGTGGTACAGTAGATAGACCCCTGAAATCAGAAGACCTGGATTTAAATCCTATCTGACATCCTTTATGTGACATTGGACAATTTTCTCCAGGGCCTCAGTTTCCTCATCTGTAAAATGAGAAGCTCAAACCATATGGCCTCTGAGGTCCCTTCCAACTCTATATCTATGACTCTGAGATCTTATGATCAGAGAGATATGGTGGAGATAAAGTGGGCAAGACTTAGCAGATGGCAGGAAATTTTGAGTGAGGAAGAAGAGTCAAAATTAAGACTTGCCATGACTTGAAGATGACCTTGGTTATTCTCCAGTAGCGTTATTAAGGATGGCTTATCCAAACCTTCCCCTCACTGGTGTGAAGAAAGATACCATCTTTCAAGTGGGAGAGAATAGTCATGGGTTTAATTAGGTGGGAAGGGAAACATCATAGTTGTGAGCAGGTCAGAGTAATAAGGACAAAATGAGAGTAGTTGTGTGGAAGAAGAAGAAGAAGAAGAAGAAGAAGAAGAAGAAGAAGAAGAAGAAGAAGAAGAAGAAGAAGAAATAATATGGGTTTAAAATTAAACCATGTTTCTGTCATTTACCATCCATCCTTTAGAATAATTAATATTTATTCATTTGCCATCCTGTGTGTCCTTGAAATTGTTGTGTCTCTGAATTTAAAAATTTACAGTTCCAAAAGACTCACAATGGAAAATGCTATCCACATCCAGAGAAAGAACTCTGGAGTCTGAATGCAGATCGAAGCAGACTATTTGCTCTCTTTTTCTTTTGTTGTTTTGTTTTGTTTCTTCTTTCTCATGGTTCCTGCCATTAGTTCTCATTCTTCTTTACATCATGACTCATGTGAAAGTATGTTTAATATGAATGTGTAAGTAGAGCCTACATCAGATTGCACACCATCTTGGGGAGGGGAGAGAGAGAGAATTTAAAACTCAAAATCTTATGGAAGTAAATGTTGAAAACTAAAAATAAATAATCATATAAAAAATAAAAATTCACAGTGTCCTTGTTTCTTCTTAGCAACAAGTTTTCTGGCCTCTTGAATCACTTTGCAGGAGTATGAAGTTTCCTGAAATTCAAGCATCAGCATTTTTTTTTTACATCTCCTAAAATGTATCATTGTTTTGCTAAAGGAAGTAGCAGACCCTCCCACTCCCAGCCAGAGCAGTCTCAAGGAAAGGGTTGTTTTCTGTTGGTGTATAACCCTTGGGAGTCACCTTGGCAAGGTAAGCAGGTGGGTGCAGCGAATGTGTGAGAGCATACACTGGAAAAGAACGGTAGCATTATGATCAAGTGGCAGCTTAGGTCTTATTAGGACCATCAAAATGAAAGCATTGATTAATGCAGAGAAAAAATATGTAAACCACCTTCAGGTTCAAGGCCAAGTAATATCTCACAGCAAAACCTCTCACTGAAAAGAGTCACTTAACCAATGAGGTTTGAGGCCAAAGGAAACTAACGGAGTTATCAGAAATGAAACCCTAGTAGGATCTGTTAGGGATGGCCATTGGCTACTCTGCAGTAGTTTAAACCTCTATGCCCAGGCCTGCCATGACCTTCTTAGGAAATCCATTCTTGGATCTCGCTGGACCCAGAAGATTGTGAAAGGCTTTCCTACTGGGAATAGGCCTCTCTTCTTTGTTTCAGTTTCATGATGACCTTTCTTCTCCTCTCCTCCTCACTTCTTGGCACGAGTTTAAACTGTTTCCTTGTTTTGATTGCCATCCCTTATAGATTCCCTGAGTCCAGCCTGTCTTCTTCCCATGTTCCTACATTTAATTTCCAACTCCCCTTTGGCCCTTCCAGGCTTGTATAACCTAACCCTATCTTCTCGTGGCCTAGGGCCCAGAGCTTCGCCTGCCAGACCCACGGGGTTTCTTAATCATTTTCGTGTCATAGACCCCTTTGGCAAGCCTGGTGAAGCCTATGAACTCAGATTAGTGTCTTGAAATGCATCACGTAAAATACACAAGATTACAGTGGAGATAAAATTATGTTGACATGCAAATATCAAAATATTTTAAAGACCAAGTTCATGGACTCGAGGTTAAGAACCCTTGGTCTAAAGTGAAGGAAGGGAGTAGCTCTAAGATTTTACTGGGCTTAATTAGGTAGACAGTTTCCTTTCATCCAACTGTATTTGACTCATATCAGTAGCAAGCTATAGGCTAATGGAAAAACCCAGCAGCAGACATGAGGGCCTTGATAAGAATCAATCACATTGTACTTGCACAGTTCACTCTGCTGTTTTCACACTGGGTGTATGTGTATATGGGGGGAACTAGGACACAGACCCTCTCTTTCACAGCCATAGCTGGGGCTGTCCAGTTCCACACTTATTTTAACACTCATTCTTCCCTTTATAATACACTTGCCTCTTCTCCTCAGCATTTGGTCCCTCTCTGGTCACATTTTGCACACTCTCCATTTGCCCTTATTTTCCCCTCTGTCCTCAGTCAATTTCTGCTCATTTTTTGCAGGTCCATTGTCTAGGGAAAAGCAAGCCCCCAGGCTCCCAATCACAGAAGCAATGGATACAGGAGGAGATAATACAGTCAACAACAAAAAAGAGAGGAAGGAAGGAAGGAAGGAAGGAAGGAAGGAAGGAAGGAAGGAAGGAAGGAAGGAAGGAAGGAAGGAAGGAAGGAAGGAAGGAAGGAAAAAAAGAAAGAATGAGAAAGGAAGGGAGAGAGGGAGGAAAGAAGGAAGAAAGGAAGGAAAAAAGAAAGAATGAGGGAGGAAAGAAGGAGGGAAGGAAGGAAAAAAGAATGAGAAAGGAAGGGAAAGAGGGAGGAAAGAAGGAAGAAAGGAAGGAAGAAAGGAAGACAAAAAGAAGAAAGAAGGGAGGAAGAAAGAAAGAAGGAAGGAAATAAAGAGAGCAAACAAAAACATAAAAGACCTGAGAGTTGTATGCAGTCATCCTGTGTGTTGGGGGATTTTTTTGAGGGGAGGCAACCTCTCTTTTTTTCTTTTTTCATCCTTCAAAGCTGTCCTTTATGTGCATTTTAAATGTACCCCATCATCATTAAAATAGTATGGTGAGGGAGAGCCAAAACAGGGTGACACATTTGTTATTTTTCAAAAAAGATTTATCTAGGCCTTTTATTCTTACATATCTGTCATTTCCAGATATTATCAACACATGAGGCAAATAAGCCTATCCTTATTACCAAGAAAACCAGTCAATCAAAATTGTGGGATGTTGTGATGTAGATCCACAGAACATGTAACATTCTATGCTCATAGTCTCTATTCCCCCCCCCCCCACCAAAAAAACAAACAAACAAAACCTTCCTACACTTCATCTCTTCTCCCAGGTTGACTTTGGGCAGTTTGGTGGCTCAGTGGATAGAGTGCTGAAGCTGGAAGTTCAAGAAGGCCTGAGTTCTAATCCTGTCTAAGATACTAGGTGTGTAACCCTAAGCAAGCCACAACTTCTCTGAGCCCTCTGCCAAATAGGTATAATAATAGCATCTATTTTCAGGATTGTTAGGTTAAAATGAGATGACTTAGGTAAAGCATTTTGTAAACCTTAAATGCTAGTTATTATTATTAATCAACATTTGGTTTTACCAAGCAGGGTGACTAACCTAGGGCTTCTGTCTTTGAAGATGCCACTATTCAAGTACTTACTTATATCATCTCACATAATTTGTTGCCTTCTCCACCGAAGTATAAATAACAAAAACGGTCCTTTGCCTTCAAGGAACCGACATCCTAATGAAAAACTGAATAGTTCTTTGTGAACAAAGGAATAAGATAACAGTAAGAATGACTAGCATTTATGTAGTGCTTTAAGATTTGCAAATTTCTTTATACATTATCTCCTGTGATTCTTACAACAAACCTGCAAGGTAGTTGCTTTTATCCCCATTTTACAGAGGAAGATACTGAGTCTCAGAGAGATTAAGTGACTTGTCCAAGATCACACATACAGTGTCTGAGGCAAAATTTCAACCCAGGGCTTCCCAATTTCAAGTCCTGTCGTCTATCTACTACCTTATGCTGCTTCTCATGTCTCTCAACTCAAATGCCACCAATAGTTAATTACTCCCTTATTAATCCCAGCTACAATGGCCTTCTTTTCAGCCTCCATCCTCTTTGATCCTCCATTGGTTTTAACACAGTTGCTGGGTCCTCCTCCTACCTTTCCAGCTGTTCTTTCTCATTCTTTTCCTGAACTCAGAATGGGTCTTCCCCAAGGTTTTATCCCTAGCCTCTTCATTTCTATCTATTGGCAATCTCATTTATGCACCCCCCTGCCATGTGACCCATCACACTCCTGAATGAGAGTTGAATGAGATTAAAATGTAATTTGTTTAACAAATAAAAATGCAATAAAATCCAGATACTATTACGTTTTAAAAACTGCACAACCCGCAGGGATCCTTATGTACCAATTAGTGGCTCCTATTTCAATTTGAGTTCGATACCACTGATGGAGATGATTTATCTTCGTATTCTAACACGGAGTCTTGCACATAGTAGGCAGTGAAATATTTGATGAATTTCATTTAATTAAATAGACTTCCAAATCTATATCTATAGCACTAACCTCTAAGCTTCATGTCTGTATTCCCAATTGCCTAACTCTTCACACAAATGTCCTGTTATCTCAAGAGCAACTCGTCTAAAGCTGAAATAATTATCCTGCCCTCTAAGCCCTGTTCATTTCTAACTATTTCTGTTAGTAGTACTGCCATTTGTCAGTCTCCCATGTTTGAAATTCCACCATTAACTTTTTTCTTCCCTTTTTCTTACCTTTTACCCCTAACCAATTATCAAGTCTTATCTCCACCTCTGAAGCATATTTCAAACCCACTCCTTCCTCTCAATCCCAACAGCTAATACCCATTACAAACTTTCATGATATATCCCATTACAAACCTGCCAAGACTATTACAATTGTTTTCCTGACTTCAATGTCCGCCCTCTTACATTTTCTTATGCTTAGAACCATGACTTTATCTGCTAAAAAATTCTCTGTGGCTCCCTTTACTGAGGCAAGGTTGTCCTCTTTTGGCATGCAAGGCCCTTCATTATCTGACAGCATCTTGGTTTTCTGGACCCACATCCCAAGTGCTTACAGAATTGCTGCCCAGCATCGCCTCAAGTTCAACATTTGGTTGGGTTGAGTCATTTTCAGTTCTATCCTACCCCATCTGGGGTTTTCTTGGCAAAGATTCTGGAGTGGTTTGCCATTTCCTTCTCCAGCTCATTTTACAGATGAGGAAACTGAGGTAAGCAGGGTTAAGTGACTTGCCCAGGGTCACACAACTCGCACAACTAGTAAGTGTCTGAGCCTGGATTTGAACTTGCTCAGTCTTCCTGACTCCAGGCCTGACACTCTATCTGCTGTGCTACCTACCTGTTCAACATATCCAACAGCAGAACTATCTTTCTTCCTGTACCTGGTGCTCCTCCTTATTATTTATGTCAATAGCACCATCGTTCTCTTATTCTCCTAGGAGCAAAACCTTGGAGTGATCTTTGAGTCTTTCCTCTCCTGTAGCTCTCATATCAACTTAATTATCAAGTTCTACTTACCCAAATCCAGCCTGATTTTATATTACTGAATGCCATGCACTCTGTACACCAGCAAACTGGAGCATTCTCTAGAACCCAAAATGTAATCTATACCTTCCTGCCTCCCTGCCTTTACTAAGGCTGTCCCCCATGACCACGTCAGCCTCCCCTGTTTTTCATCCTAGTTCCTATCGGTCCTTTCAAACTCGGTTCAAATACATCTCTAATTCCTCTTATAGTAATGATTTTCCCGCTTAGACCTTATGGAATATTTTTGTTTTGTTTTGTACCTTTCTTACTTGACATTTAATGTTATAGCTATCTGACTTTGTATCTTAGCTTCCCTCCCCTCCTCCTGGGCTGGATTGCAAGCTCCATGAGGGCAAGGACCGTATGTTATTTTAAACTTTGTATCTGGCCTAGCATTTAGCACAATGTTCTGCAAACATTAGGAACTTAATAAATATCTGTTTGTTATAAATTCTATAGAAAGTTCATCCTCTCACTATTTCTTTTGTGAAAGAATTATTGTCTACCGTTAACACCTCTTGTCAGCCCTGCCTGGTTGTCCTTCATAGTAGATGTTTAATATATGCTTGTTGACTCACAGCTGACTGACTTCTGACTTGTAAGATCACAGACAATGTCTCAACATAAGTGGTAGGATTTTCATTTGGCACCAGAAAAAGGAGCAGGAGTATAATCGGATTATAGATTTAGAGCTGTAAGGGACCTCACTGGTTATTTAGTTCAACTCTTTCATTTTGCAGATGGGGAAACTGAGATCCAGAGAAGTGAAGGGACCCACTCTGGTCCCAGAACTACAGGCAGAGCCAAGATTTGAATTCAGGCCCCTGGCTCTAACTTTGGCTCTCTTGCCATTGTCCCATGTTGCCAGTAAAGAGGAGGAAGTGATATCATTCAAAGTATGATAGATGAGTTATCGAGGAATAAAACATGTTCAAGAATAGTTTGTAGGCCAGTGTGGAGCAAAGTGATGGGAGAAAAGGTTGGAAAAGTAAATTGAGGCCAGGGTAGGTGAAATGTCTCTATGACTGGCTAAGGAATCAAAACTTTATCTGACAAGCAATAGGGGGACTAGAAAGGGTTTGGAACAGGGAAAGGGCAGGATGAAAAGAGTGCTTTGGGAAGTTTAGTCTGACGGTGCTATACACAATAGATTGGAGAAGGAGGGAGAAATTGGAAGCAGGGAGACCATGAAGAAGCAGTAACTGTGCAGGCAAAAGGTGAATGATAAGGGCCTAGCTGAGGATAGTGGTCCTGGGAATGGGCGGGGCAGGATACAATGAGGAGGAAAAAATAGAATTGGTAACTAGATTTGGTGGGTAAAGAAAATCTGAAGTCGGGGACAGCTAGGTGGTGCGGTGCGTACTGCGCCGGCCCTGGAGTCAGGAGGACCTGAGTTCAAATGTGGCCTCAGACACTTGACACATTCACTAGCTGTGTGACCTTGGGCAAGTCATTTAACCCCAATTGCCCTGCCTTCCCCTCTCCAAAATTAAAAAAAAAAAAATTAAAAAAATAAAAGAAAATCTGAAGTCTCAGTTTACATATCTATAAGATAAAAGGGTTGGATAAGACTAGTATCCTGTCCAGCTCTAAAATCCTAAGATCTTGAGATAAATGATTTTTCAGTCTCTTGGGCGGTAGCCACCCAGTTGCTTGGTGTCTATAGTAAAGAGAGTTTCTCCAAATGCATAACCAGCTGGTACAGGATCCTGACAGCCCTCATGAAAGAGGTTTGGGGCCTTTACTTTTTTTTTTTCTGGAAAATAAATGGTTCTTGTTATAGGGGATATATACCACCTGGATTTCTTTATTTGCCTCTTCCTTCTTTTCAGACAGCTTGATGATGTATTTCATCATTCCCTTCTGTGTCTGTTTCACACCTGGCTGGAAACAATCCCTACAGGACACTTAGCAAGGCAAGTCTCTCCACTACCTTAATGTCTGACTTGGGGCGAGTCCTTTTATCTAAACTTCAGTTTTGCTTTTTGTCAAATGATGGGGGGAGGGGTTGGCATCAATCTTGGAAAAGCAGGTTTTTTAGGAGACTACTTCAGGAGTGCTTCACCTTTGGGGGTCTATCACGGACCCCTTGGGCAGTCTAGTGAAGCCTATGAACCCCTTCTCAGAAGAATATTTTTTTAAGTCTATAAAACTAAATATGTGGGATTACAAAAAAGTCAATTATGCTGGAATAGAATTATCAAAATATTTTGAAAACCCCTGAAGAGGGAAACAGGGACAAAGTTACATCATTTGGGAATGAGTGCTGCGGTTGGTTTGTCTATTGTTTTACTTCGTAATTTTGTCATAATTGAATCTTTCATTATTTCAAAAATAAAATAAGATCATTAGACTAGATGGACTTCCTATTACCAACAGTCTTCAAACTTTTTGCTCCCATACCCCTATTGGTAACAATTTTTGATCATATCCCTTGTGTATATATATTTACACACACATGCACACACACGTGTACACACACACACACACACACACAGTATCCCAAAAGTCCTAGTGAAGCTATTAAATAGCTTATCCCATTTCTATCACAATCTCCAGCTCTACTGCCTCCCCGAGATGTGCGAACTCCCAACCTCTTCCTTCCTATTAAATAGCTCGAAGCTACACTAAGACTTTTGGGGATGCCGTGTGTGTGTGTATAAATATATATACATGGGATATGCTCAAAAATAGCTTAAAGTTGCATGAAGACTTTTGGGACACCATGTGTATTTATTTATGTAAGTATATTTGTACTGCTAGTCTAATGATTATATTATAAAACATTTTTAATAGAAACTTTTAAAGGATGAGATAATAGTAAAATAATATTTGATCCTGGAGTCAATAGGGGTGTTTATTGTGTAGGGGAGTGACATGGTTAGATATGCTCCTTAGCAAAATCATTTTAGCATGTGTGTGGAGGATAAATTTGAGTGGGGAAAAATTTAGGGGCAAGAATTGGGAATCCATTGGAATCGTCTAGGTGATGGGTGATAAGAGACTACATTAGGGCAGTGGCTGGTGAGTAGAGAGAAGGCGGGAGATAAGTGATGTTTTTTAGGTAGAAATGACAAGATTTGAACACTGATTGAAAATGTCTGATGAGGGTATAGGGAGTTAAGGATGACATCAAGGCTGTGAAACTGGTGCCTTTGACGGAAATAGGGAAATTCAAAACCAGAGTAGTTTTTATGGTGAGGTGTGCTATGTAGATCCAGACCCATCCATGCCTGTTTAACCTATATGACTCACCCTGTCCCAAGAAAAATGAAAAGAGGCATGGTAGGCTCTTATTCACTAGTCATTGCACCAGAACACAGAGCCGGCTAAGGAGTGCCTGCTGTAGCCACAAGGTAATCTGGGGGTATGCTGGAACCAGCTGATTGTTAAAACTTCAGTGTGAGCATTTACACCTTAGAAATGAGCAAATGTTGCAAATCAGAATTTGATTTATTATTATATGGATTGTTTAGATTTAAGAAAGTGATAGAGAAAATGTTAATAGTGCAGATTAAATTTAAAATTGTGTTGTTACATTTTCTCCCTAGGAGAGCTGATTGTTAAATCTTCAGTGTGAGCATTTATACCTCAGAGATGATCAAATGTTGCAAATAAGCATTTGATTTATTATTATGGAGGGAAAGTGTTAATAATGCAGATTAAACTTAAAAGTGTGTTGATCATACATTTTCTCCCTAGGAGAGCTGGTTTTAAACATTTCATAGCACACTTAAACTGGAGCACACAGTATGGGAATGCTGGGGGTGGGGAAAGCAAGAAATTTTCTCAGTGGTACTTGTGTAACAACTGGTGCAGGTGCCAAAGCTGAGGTTAGGTTATAACTATCCTGAAACAGCCCACAATAGGGCAGGAAGGAAGAGGTTGGGAGTTTGCCCATCTGGGGGAGGCAATACAGCAGGAGATTATGATTGGAGATAAGCCCAAGGAATAGTTATAGAGATAATAGATTGTGACGTCTTCTGTCAATCCTCTGATTGGTCGATCCCTTCACTCTTAGGCTCATGCTATGGCCCCAGCTTTGTAGACCACTGATCAAAACTTCAATTAATAACAGAGGTATCCAAAAGTACAAGGGGCTGCCCAAGATAAGAATGACCTTCGCATCATTAAAGCAAAGGCTGGATGACCATGTTATCAGGGATGTCGTAAAGGGAATTCTCATTAAGCTATGGGTTTTGCACAAAGGATCCCAAGTTTATTTGGCCTACTGCCCCCTTTTAAAAAAATTATTCAGGGCCCCCCTGGAAATCTACTTTCTTTAACTCTAAGGTTTATTTTAAATTTGCATTATTTCAAAAATACATAATATTTTTTAATGATGCATCTTAAATTTAGCAATTTATTGTAAATCTGTGGGGGTTTTTCTTTTATTGAAATTTTGATGACACAATATTGCATCATGTAACCATATAGTATCGTATTGTAACAAGTCATTACATGCACATATTCCTGCCGATACATACTGGACTTCCCAACGGTGCATGACATATTCTCCTACCAACGCTTGCTTGTTAAGACCTACTGGCAGACTTGACCATTGATTGGTTGTAACTTCCATTTTGTGTGTTTATTTGGAAAATAGTGTAATCACTATGGCTTTAACTCTGCTATACAACAGATAAAACATGTACAAATGGTTTTTCAAAATTTTCTTTTTTCCTTACGCTTCCACCACCTCCTTATTTTTATTCAATGCCCCCCCTCATTGCTCCCAAGGCTACTATCGCCCCCCCTGGATCATTCCAACACCCCCTAGGGGTGTTAAGAGTGTGTGGGATGTTCAAGGAGGACAAGAATCTCTTGTGTGAGGGCTGCTCACACCTTTGGTGTCCATCTGTCACTCGATTCTCACCTGTAGCTTCAAAAAACTATAGTACATAGTGGTCACACTCTTACAGATGTAGTCAGCCAGGTTGAGGGTAATCAGCAGGCCTCAAACCTGTCCGTGAGTTAAGGGGATGTCTATCCCAAGCATGTGAAGACGTCCTCTGGTAGAATGGGTGCATGAGAACAATTTGTTCCAGTGGCCATGAAGGCAGCTGAAGCAGGCACTGTGGAGCACTTAGAGCTTGGTCAGACATCATGCCAAGGTCATCTACTGTATCCCAGGTTGTCATTACTCATCTTGACTTTTGTCTTGCCACTGGACTTCAATAAGTCTGGAAGAGAGAGTGAAGTTGACAACTTTATGCAACCACCTCATGTGAATCCAATCCATGCATGAGTCAAGGCATCACCTTGTGACATCATTTGTCCTACTCAAAAACAAAGGACAAAACAACATTTATATAGCATTTAAAAGGTTTGCAGAGCATTATAAATACATAGAGCACCCCAAAAGTCGTAGTTCCATTTTAAGCAATTTAAGCTGTAATAGCCTAAGCTATTTAAGCTTATAATAGCAAAAGTCAGTGCAATTTTAAGCTGCTACAAGTTTAAATCACATAAAATGACACCAACACTTTTAGGATGCTTCATACTATCTTATGTGAATCTCACTGTAGCCCTATAAGGTAGGTTACTACAGGCATTATTATCCCGCATTTTTCAGATGAGGAATTGGGTATCAGAGACTGAGCTATTCATCCATGGTGAGTTACCCCCATACCTTTTTTCTAGTAACAAACTTGGAAACTAATATGGAAACCCACAGATGTACAGTCAAAGTACATTCTAAAAGCCATTTATTTTTCAGTGTATTTGGCTTTTCAGAGACTCCGTGATTTCCTTTAATCCCCCCATTGTCGTCATCGTTCACTCGTTTTCAGAGACTCTTTTTGACCGCTTTTGGGATTTTCCTGGCAAAGATACTGAAGCAATTTGTGATTTCCTTCTCTGGCTCATTTTACAGATGAGAAAACTGAGGCAAATAAGGTTAAGTGACTTGCCCAGGGTCACACAGCTAGTGAATGCCTGAGCCTAGACTTGAACTCAGGAAGATGATTCCAGGCCTAGCAATCTGTCCTCTGGGCCACTAACAGCCCTGTCAGGAAGATGATCTTACCTTTATTCGGGAAAGAGTTTAAAAAGGCAGTACACTTTCATGTGGGTGAATGTGAACACATAGAATGTTAGAACTAGAAGAAACTTTAAGGATAATCCTCACATTTTATGGATGAAGCTCATTACGCTGACGTGACCTGCTCGGTTCTCACTTAATTGAGATCATAAGCTGAAAGCAGAGCCCATATCTCTCTAGGTATTATAAGTAAAGTGCCTTGAAGCCCACAAGTAAATGATGCTAAAGTACGTGTTGCACAGGAAATCAAATATTAATTGAAATGAATAGAGTATATTAATAATAAGAAGTAACCCTCCCCCATCCTACGTCCACTAAGGTCAGCATTGTAAGTGGAAACTGGAAGGGCAGGGCAGGAGCTATTTTTGTTGTAACTTGAGGGTAGGTCCGGGAGCAGCCAAGAATACACTGCTGAGCAGTTTGGGCTGTTTCCATGGGCGGACGACAAATTTTAAAGCCTTCTTCTGGAGGATGGGAGGTGGTATTCATTGATGAAGTACTTTACCAATGTAGACAGTGGGAGGTTGTTTAATTAAAACAGAGCAGTAGTGTGTATTACATCAAACATTTATTTTAAATCTGAAAACTTGAGTAAGGAGAATTAATAGATTCATGCTGGAGCACACTTACTGGGGATTAATGACTCTGGGTAAGCTGGTGATTATTCATTTTCCTTTGAATACATTACTCTGAGAATACATTCTAAATACAAAAAAATAAAATAAAATAAAAAAATTTTTTTAAAGTGAAAAGATTCCAAGAGGGAAATCTGTTGTGTGGAAATCTGGCAAGTTCCCATTCACCATGCTGAATCGCTCTTTTGTTTTCTGACCTGGAATATGATCTTCAGCTGAAACTGGGTCTCTGATAGTGATTAACATGATAATGGCCCCATTCAGACGAAGGGAGGGCATGGATGGCACATGGAGGGTGCTGTGTATGGCTCTGGACCTCCCTCCTACTTTGGTCATGACACCAAGGAATCCCAGAGGGTCCAGAAAACTGGAAGGTGCCGCTTCAGAGGAAGTGCTGGGACACTGTTCTTAAACGGGCAGGGACTAAATTAATAACAGAACAATGAGAGGAAGAGGTCTAATGGAGAGGGATGTGATTCTTAGGATACATCTAGGTGATATCAAAACCAGAAGAAAAGTGGGGAGAAATCAGTCAAACTTGTGTCCTGTTAACAAATAAAAACAATTAAACTGTGCAGGAACATTCTTTTTTCTTTTGATAAATTCAGATAAACCACACGAGGCTTGTTAACCGCAAACAGGAAAGCAAGGCAGTTGATCCAAAGAGCAGGAAGTTAGCAACTCCGGTCTGAAGCTGTCAGGAGGGCCTAAGCCCCTTGCTCAGTCCAAGGCTGACTGCAGCCTTTAGAAACAGGGACACCCCATACTTCTGAGCTGATGTTCTTAAACTAGCTCTTATGGCCTAAGTGTCATTGTTGTTCAGCCATTTTGGTTGTTTCTGACTCTTTGTGACCCCATTTGGAGTGTTCTGGGTAAAGATACTGGAGTGGTTTGCCATTTCCTTCTCTGACTCATTTTACTGATGAGGAAACTGAGGCAAACAGGGTTAAGTGACTTGTCTAGGGTCACACAACTAGTAAGTGTGTGAGGTCAGATTTGAACTCCAGGGCCAGGGCACTATCCACTGAGCCACCCAGCTGCCCCACTGCCTAGGTATAGTGTTGATAAATTATCTTGGCAGAAATGAGCAAGAGTGACTAGTGAAATCTTGTCCTGGTAAAGCAGTGAAGTTTCAGGGGGTTGGTCACCCGGATAGCTTTTCTTGCGTGTCTGTGATAATCCATCTCAGAACCATATGTGTACCTAGGGAAGTCTTTGTTTTGCTGTGTTTAGAGTTGCTTGAGAACTTAGGGACAGAGACCACCAAAGGACTAGGGGATGAAGAGTTTGTGTCATGAAGTCACTAACAGCTGTGTCCTTGATGATATCATTTGAGTCTTTCAATTGTCTTGGGCCTGCCGGTGTCAGAAATTTCAGGACCTTAACAGGCAGAGGTCCCTGGCACACCTGGAGCATGGTTTTTTGTGGTTGTTGTTGTAGTTGTGTGTTTTTTTTTTTTTTTGGCAAACGGTGGATATGGTGAGATAAAAGGGAGTGAGCCAAATGTAAGAAAATATCTGGGTGACAAGTCCAAAGGGGAGATTTCTCCAAATGAAAGTTCATCATAGTGGGATGCCTGATGACTACAACTATGGATATAGTCACAATTAGGGACTTAAGAAAGTACTTTAAATTTAGTGATGGAAAAATAGGGTATATGTACTGGGAAGATGGGGTGGGGGGAAATGTCCTCTCTGGAGTTTTCCCAGCCGTACCTCACCTCCAGCTGACATAGTGCTGCTACTACTGCTACTGCTACTGCTACTGCTACTACTACTAGCTAGTATTTATATGGTTTATAGAGTAATTTATAAATATTATCTCCTTTGATCCTCAAAACAAGTCTTTGAGGTAGGTACTACCCAACCCAATTTACAAATATGGAAACTAAGACTTTACCAAGGGTCCCTGCCAGAGGCAGGATTTGAACTCATTTCTTCCTGAACTCCAAATCCATCAAACTGCCTCGCTTGATGGATAGCTCAGAGGACCAAGTCCCAAAGAGGGGAAGAAGGCATGGCCCGGTTAAATGTTTGCAAATATCTTTTCTATTATCTCATATTCCTTGCCAGCAAAACTGCAAAGCAAATCCTTTCTAGCAAAGTAAGTTCTCGATTAGAAGAGATCTGTGTTCTGCTTCCAGCTCCAGCAATGACTTCCTGTGAACTTTGGTCAGTTCTCTTAATATTTCCACACCTCAGTTTCCAGGTTCTCTCTGCCTCTGTCTCTTTTTATCTCTGTCTGTCTCTGCTGTCTCTGTTTCTATCTCTGTCTCTGACTCTCTTACACACATGCACGCAGACACATGACACATACTTCCTCAGTGTTGTGAGGATCAACTGTAGCCCAACCCTCTATTTTACAGATGAAGATATTGAAGCCTTGGAAAGCTAAATGGGCAGAGCTAGGATTTGAACCCTGGCTCTCCGACCCTAAATCCAGGATTCTTTCTACCGTAGCCTCCATCTATACGTGGAACACAGGCTCATAGATTTAGAGCTGGGAGAGATCTTTGAGTTCAATTCTCTCATTTTACAGATGTGGAAACTGAGGCTCAAAGATGTTAAGTGAATTTGCCTGGGGTGACACAGCTAGTAAGTGTCTGCAGTAGGACTTGAACCCAGATTTTCTTCATTCCAAGTCCAACATTCAGTCTACTCTTGTCATGCCGTCTCTCTCTCTCTCTCTTTTTTTTTTTTGGAGGGGGAAGGCAGGGCAATTGGGTTTAAGTGACTTGCCCAAGGTCACACAGCTAGTAAGTGTGTCAAGTGTCTAAAGCTGGATTTGAACTCAGGTCCTCCTGATTCCAGGGCTGATGCTCTATTCACTGCACCACCTAGCTGCCCCTGTCATGCCGACTCTCATAGATATCTCTAATTCAACATGCCCATGACAGAACTCATTCCTTTTTTCCCTAACCAATGTCTCCTTATCTGTTTTGGTCAAGGGCAATACCAGTCTTCCAATCACCCAGTTTCACAACCTACGAATCACTCCTGACTCCTCCCTTTTCCTTACCTCTCATATATAGTCAATTGCCAAGTCTCTGACACAACCTCTCTCACATAAGCCCTCTCCTTTCACTCTAGTCCAGGCCCAAATGACCTCTTGCCTGGACTATTTCCATAGCCTCCCAAATGGTCTTCTTCTCTTTAGTTTCTCCCCTAACCAATCCATTCTCCAGATAGCTACCAAACTGATATTCTTAAGTCTAACTACAGCAGTGAGATAAAACTCAAATAAAAATGGAAACCACTAAATGGTACATGAGGATACTTGCCAGCTGTATATTTGACTTAGGTAACCTTACATATTTATATATTTCTTTTTTTTAAAATTAATACATCAACACAATAAATTCAGATAGGCATTACATTTTAAAGTGATTCAGGTCATACTTCGGAGTGTTGTGGGCCAGCTCACAGGCTACGTGTTTGACAATTATGGACAACCACTCCCATGCTTAAGAGGATTCACTGTCTTTGTTGTTTTGTCCTCCATCCTCAAAGAGGACCAATGATATAAGGAAGGTGATATCTTGACTTGCAAGTGAATTGGATTTAAGTGAGGCAGAGCTGTGCAAAGTCACCAGCCTCACTTCCTCCTCCAGAGTCATCAGAGTCCAATGGCAAGATATAGGTCAAGGTGACTACATTTAGGATAAAACATAAACACCTCTGTAGCATGGAAAACTCTTCACTGTCTGTCTTTCCAGGCTGAATACATTCTACTTCTTCCCACACATTCTAGACTCCAGCCAAACCAAACTACTTCCTGTTTCCCATATAAAACATTCTATCTCCTGCCTCTGTGCCTGCTATGCATAGGCTGGCCCCCAAGCTACAAAGCTCTCTCTCCTAACCTCTGCCTCTTGGAACCCTTAGCTCCCTGCAGAGTTTTGCTCAAATACCACTTCCTTCGAGAAGACTTCCCAAGCCCTCCCCATACTGTATGAAAATAGCTGAGTGTTTATTTCTTTTATTTATATTCTATTTATCTTTTATTTACTTATCTACCAGTACCTTGTATCTTATCTCTCTACTCCCCTTTCAATAGAATATAAGCTCCTTGAGGGCAGGGGCTGCCTCATAATTTTGTTTGTCCTGGCATAAATATATGCCTGGCACACAGTAGGCATTTACCAAATACTTAATGATTGATTTAAAGCTATCATGTCCAATCCTTTCATTTCATGGAGAAGGAAGTTGGGGACTGCCCCCCCCCCCCCCCGTGGAGTCACACAGCAGTGTATGTAATAGGAAGTTCTCAAGGAGCGTATGCTCTGCTGATGAAATAGAATATGTCCACAAACAAATAAACACAGGATATTTAGGGAAATAACAGGGAAAACTTCACAGAGGAGTTTGTGTCTGAGTCTAGGAAGATGATAAGGAAACAGTGAGCATAATTATAGCATTTATTTGTAACCTTAAAACTTACAAAACATTTTCCTTGCAGCAACCCTAAGAAGTAGGTAATACAAGTATTATTAACCCCATTTTACAGATTAGGAAACTGAGCCACAGCAAGGCTCACTTGGCTTTTAAGGGGCAGAGTTGGGGCATCATATCCAGTGCCCTCTCTGCCACACCACGATGGCTCTCAGATACTCCTAAAAATGCATTTTACTTGTATATAAATGTAACTGATTGGCCACCCTATTTATCGATCAATCAGTTAGTCAATCAATACTAGGCAGGAGGTGGTACAGTAGAGAGTGCTGGGCCTGGAGTCAGGAAGACCTGAGTTCAAACCCAACCTCAGACACGCATTAGCTGTGTGACCCTGGGCAAGTCACTTAACCACTGTCTGCCTCTGTTTCCTCCACGGGAATAATGATAGTAGCACCTCCCTCACAGGGTTGTTGTGAGGATCAAACGAGACCATGTTTGGGCACCATATAAATGTTATTTAATCGACAAGCACTTATTAAGTACCTATTCTCTGCCAGGCACAACTACACTGGACATTTCAGATCTAAAGTCAAAAAATGGTCATCCCTGCTTTCAAGGAATTAGTGTTCTATCAGGGGAAAGCGCCTTATATACACATAAGTATGTACAAAGTAATTAGGAGGTAATTTTGGCAGGAAGGCGCTAGCTCCTAGAAGGATCAGGAAAGACTTCAGGTATGAAGAGGTTTCCTTGAATTGAGTTTTGGAGGAAGCTAGTGGCTCAAAGCTGGGAGGAGGGAGAGCCTTCTAGGCAGGGGTTTACTACACATGCAAAGGAATGGAGATGAGAGTGGTCTTTGCATGCCCTATAAATCTGTTGAGGACTATAGCTCCATCTCTGTCTTACCATACTTGAATTCCACAAGAGGCTCTTAGATTATGTCTTGAAAAGTGATGGTCTGTCTCCTGACGTGATTACCCAACGTTCCTCAGAACTCTGATGTGATGCATCCCAATAGCATTTCTTCAGCCAGCCCCTCAGTCAGTCTCTCCCGCTGGGAACACACTAGACAGCAGCTGCCTTGCATCCTTTGCACATGGACCACACAGCAGTGTGGAGTTGCAACAAGCCTGGTTTCGGTTCTGAGGATTTTTTAACATTTACTTGTTTGTATAAGAACTCTTCATCAGTCTTTCCTCACTCACCTTTCAAGTCCAACAACGGCACATTTTTCTCCACGATGACTAGAGACCAGTGGTATGGGGAGTAGGAGGTGAAGTACAGACTGTTCTCTTGTCCCACCTACTCCATGCTACCTCCATGCCCTTGGTCCTCCTACTTGCAGCTTGTCCCAGGCAAATTCACTCACTGCCTCTTTCTTCATAGTCATCCCACTCCTACTGCCCACGCTTACCAGACTTCCTCCCTTCCCTCATTCAGACAGCTATTAAAATCCCACTTCCTCCCTAAGCCCTTCCCCACCTAATTAAAAATAAAAAAAGAGGTAGCAACCTTTTCTTTGCCGAGCCCTGTGTAAATATCCAGCTTCCACAACTCCATTTCTCACTTTCCCACAAAATGTGCTTGTACTAATGAGAGATTTTGTTTTTCACTTATGTACATGTGTCAGCCAGTTAGTCAGCAAGTATTTAGTAAGCATTTATTATGTCCCAGGCATGGTGTTAAGTGGAAGGAATACAAAGAAAGGCAAGAAATATAGTCTTTGCTTTTAAAGAGCTCACTTTTTAATAGGGGAGAAAAGAAGTAAATAATGAAGTACTTACAAGTTATATACAATGTAAATACAATGTAAATACAATGTAAAATGTCTGAGAGAAGGCCACTAATGGCTGGGTGAGGAAGGAAGGGCCTTCTGACTCTTGAAGCAAAGCAAGGAAGGAAGCGAAGAAGGAGGGAATCAAAGGCATGAGGACATAGCCAGTCCAAAGACATGAAGATGGGCAATGGAGTGTCATGTGTAAGGAGCAGCAAAGAGTCACTGTAGCTATATCATTTAACATGGGGGCAGAGGGTGAGGACAGAAATATTTTTGTTGTTGGTGAGTCATTTTTCGGTCATGTCTGACCCCTTTTGGGGTTTTCTTGGCAAAGATACTGGAGTGGTTTGCCATTTCCTTCTCTGGCTCATTTTACAGATGAGGAAACTGAGGCAAACAGGGTTAAGTGACTTGCCCAGGGTTACACAGCCAGTAAGTGCTTGAGGCTGGATTTGAATTCAGGAAGATGAGTCTTCCTGACTTGAGGTAGGTGCTCTATCACTGAACCACCTAGCTGCTCTGGATAAACATGTAAGAACACTATAAAGGGAGGAAGGGACCAAGTTATGAAGAGCTTTAAATGCCAGGATATAGTTGATTTCAGAGAGAACTGGAGTTTGTGGTTCTATTTGTTTACACTTCAGGAGAATCACTTTGAAAACTATGGAGGATGTACTGATATGGGGAGAGACTTAAGACAGACCAATTAAAATGCTATTTCAGTAGTCTGGGTAAGAAGTGTTGAGGGCCTGTAAAAGGGTGGTGGTTGGGGGAGTAGTATGAATATGAAAGGTGTTGTAGAAATCAGATTGGCGACTGATTGGATGGGGTGGGGAGACTGTGTGGGTGAGTGAGAGTGAGGAGTCAAGGAAAACACCGAAGATGTGAACCTGGAAGGATGATTGTCAGAAGAAGAAAAAAGAATGATTGAGAGGAATCAGGAAATTGAGAAGAAAGAAATCATAGAGATGATAATTGAACCTTGGAAGATGATGAGATCACCAAGTGATTCAATAGAAAAGAGAAAGAGTAAAGGGCTAGGATGGAACTAGAGAGATCAGCGGGAACTTTGAAGAAAGCAGTTTCTTTTTAATGATGAAGTTAGAAACCAGGCTTCATAGGGTTTGGAAGAGACAGAGAAGAGGAGAATAAGTAGAAGCCCTGAGTGTAGATGGCCTTCTTAATGAGTTTAGCTATGAAAGTGTAGAAGATGGAGGATGATAGTTAAAAGGTGGGTTTGGATGAAGTAAAGACTTTTTAAGTATGAGAGAGAACTGAGTGTGTTTGTAAGCAGTGGGCAAGGATGTGATAGATAGGGACACTGAAGATTAAAGATTGGGGGCAATTTGCTGGAGAAGACAGAATGGGTTGGGATCAAGGGTGCATGTATAGGAGGTTGGCCTTGACTACCTGACCTAAGTGAAGGAGTAGATAGTTTGGGAAGATGTCTGAGTCAAGTGAGAGGAAGAGAAGAGAAGAGGAAGCTCTCAGTAAATGACCTCAAAAACCCTTTTTTTTTTTTGGTGCAATATGAGGCAAGGTCCTCATATGAGATGGTAGAGGGAAGAAGTGCTGTGGGACACTTGTCAAAAGAGGAGAAAGTTTTGAAAGAGAAGAAAGTTTGGAACATCCTCCCCAATGCCCTTTAGTGGGATAAGAAATCAATTAGGCAGGTACAGGAAGGTAGTTCTGCTTCGGTGAGTGTCTAGCTGAGATTCTGTAGCACGATTTTTTAGTAAATAATATCACAGATTGGTGATTTCCTCTAGCCCTGTTTAGCAGCATATAAATAGGTATAAAAAAGGCAGAGGGTAGGAGGAGCCCAGAGTTGGTGTTTGGCAATGAATGCCTAATGATGACACCAAAAGTCAAGGGATTAGAAAGTGAGGGTACAGGTGAAACGATTTGGCAAAGAGTCAAGATAGGGAAAGGAAGAGAATATAGTCAAAGCAGGGGTGATAGTCTGGGAAATAACAGAGATGGAAAGGATGGAAGTTACAGTGAGAGTGAGGGGCTGTAAGGCATAGGGAAAGGCTGTGTTTGTCCTTCATTCTCCATCGGGGAAATGATGACATGACTTGCAGTTGACTTTGATTTGAGTGAGGGAGAGCTGTGCAAGGTCACCAGCCTCACTTTGTCCTCCAGAGACAATCTGGGTCCAGTGACCAGATATTCATCAGAAAGACTGGGGATAGCCCAAGATTCAAGAGGAGACCCTGGACCTTTCAGGTTAAAGCCTTTTCAGGTTCTCACTGTGAGTGATGTAATGCCAATTCAGTGAATAGGCCTCTTTAAGAAGTTAATCAAGGGATGGCCCCTTTAATCAAAGGCGTATGAGAAGATGGAATGATAAAAAATTACGATCCCAAAAAAGGAATTTCAGAGTGTACAAACATGGAAGTGAAATGTTTGTGGGTGATGATAATATCAGATCTATGTGTACAGCTGAATATGAGAGTGAATATGAAAGTGTGTTTGAAAATGAAAGCTCAAGTGTGTTGGAGTAAGCCATAAGAAAAGAGTAGATCAAGGAAATGGGAAATTAGGTCTGAGGAGGCGCAGATAAATATGTTGAAGCCTCTTAGTATAAGGGCAGGAGTGGGGATGGAAAGAGAGGTTGTGAAACTAAGCACTGAACTCGTTGAGGACGAAAGGATAAGAACCAGATGATGGCCCAGCACACCTGAATTGGGTAATAGTAGCATGAATTTCGTAGGAGAAGTTGCAAGATGATGATGATAGAAGAAGAGTCTGGAAGTGATGATGGAAAACAAAGAGTATTTTGACTCCCCCTTCGAGAGTCATGAATGAAGAGAAGAAGAAAGTGCTGCTTGTACCATAAAGGAGATCAAAGTGTCATCAGAAAGGTGCCAAGGCTTAACAAATGACAGGAGATGGAAGGAGCGAGAAAAGAAGTTTAAGATAAAAGGACCCTGAACCACAAGTCTGTGAATTAGCCTGTGTTCACTGCCATCCACCGCGATGTAGTTGGCTGTGGGGAAGGGATGCTTAAATTAAATTCTCTGGTGTTAATGCATGAATTTTTTTTTTTACCTTGTAAAACCTTATTTTAACCTAGGAGTTTTGTCTTCTTATCTTGTAGATTTAGCTATAATTACTATAGCTGGTACCTAATTCCTTTCTTTGAAGGTTTTGGGGGGTGGGGTGGGGTTAGAGATATTTATAGAAAGCATCTATTCAGCTATCTTACTGGCTATGTGATCTCTGTATTTATTTTCAAATGGTCTACAATTCAGACTTTGTGCTAATTCAGGCTTCTCTCCTAAAGAATCCAGTTTAGTGATGTTTGGTCATATGATAAGTTCATTATGCTTTACAAAATCTTAAAAGAAAGCTATCCTAACATGTTTTATTTATCTTTGCACCAAAGAGATTACTGGACTATCCTGGCCATGTAGACAAGACGGTCGTTCTTTTGGTTGGGGCTGCATTTTAAAAATGTAATTCCAGAATGTCCGGGCTCCATCTGCTCTGCAAACATGAATCTTGGGAATGCTGCCGTCACTTCAGCAACCCATAGGATATGGTGAACCTGATCTAGTCCCCTGCATTTGATGGTGATGGCTCAAGAGATATGCAAGCCAGTCTTTCAGGATTTGTGAGATAATGTGGTGCTTTAAGGTTTGCAAAGTCTTTTGCATTCCTTATCTCCTTGTAGTCTCACAATGACTGCATGAGGTAGATGCTATTGGTATTATGAGGAAGCAAGACTCAGAGAGCTTAAAAGACTTGCCTATGAACGCATAACTGAGGAAGTATTGGAGGTGAAATTCGAACTCAGATCTTCCTAACTCCATATTTAGCCCTTTATCCTCGCTACCCCTACTGCCTCCCTAAAGATTTTTTTTTTGGGATCTGGGTTCAAGTCTCACCTCTAATATTTATTACTTATATGTAGAACACAACTTCCCTTGGCCTCAATTTCTGCATGTGTAGGATGAAGGAATTAGACTAGATGGTCTCTGAGCTCCTTTCCAGCTTTTGATCTATTGTCTTATAATTGTTAATGATACAAAGATTGGCTTCTTCCAGGAGGGTTGGTGTCTTCTAAATGGGCTATCTGTGGTTAATCAGAAAAGTTTTGTGACTTCCCAGTATGACTGAGTGGCTCTGAAAATTGTAGTGTTCAGAATCTTAGGCAGGCAGGACAGCTTTGAAAATTGGATCTGTGGCATTTTTTAACATATATGTGTGTGTATATGTATGTATATATATATATAATATCTATGAATGTTGAATTTACATTGTTGTATAATATTAATTACATATCTAAAAGAAAAATAGACTGTACCTAATAGAGATCTGTAGCTTAATATATAATTCTCTTGTTATGCTATGTATATGGAAACATCCATTTTATTTACTGCTTGTTAAGTTCAGAATGAAAAAACAAACAATGATTATAAAAATCCCACATATTGTTCAGTTTTTGCTCCACAGATTTATAAGCCTCATCTTGGGTAAAAATTTATACCCTTGTAATACATTCTGCCACAGCCATGGATGCGGGAAGGGCAGTAAAAGGAGGGGGTTGGTGGTTGGTTTGTTTTTTTTTTAAAGAGGAAAAAATGCACTCACAGTTCTTACCAAGCCTTGTCTCTCTCTTCCTCTCATCTCTGCTGCCTCAGCTTGGCCTGTGCCTTACAATGACCTCCTTCGTTCTCACATACCAGCGAGATCATCTGATGTCACCAGAAGGGAGTGTATGTTTTAAAAAGCTTCCGATCTCTGAAGTTCTATGGGAATGGAAGGACAAAGAAACTCGGGTTCATGAACTCTTCAGGGGGAAAAATGCAAGAATGAGACTCTTTGTAGCTTTTGGAATACATGTTACGTATATATGTGGATTAGGCAGTGTAAGGCAACCATTGATGTCTGACTCCACTCACTGAATGGTCTGGGGTTTAAAGAAGTCACAGAAGAATCAGGAAGGATTGAAAATAGAACAAGCCAGCTCCTTCAAAGGAAGATTTAAAAGGCTGAAGTCATTGGATGAGCATTTTTAAATGGGATGAGCAGTCATTTAAAAGTCACTTTGATTGAAATCTAGGTATGTCCTGGGTCAGGTTGTTCTTAGATTTCAAAGACTATTAACATCTGCTGCTTGTTTTGTACTGTCACCCATAACAGCACCATATTCAGAAAGTCAAGTTGAGACAGAACACAAACACAAAACATTCAAATTATTTCATAGCTTGGCTACAAGGTAGATGTAGCTTATGTAGTGTTTGGGGGAGGGACATATTCTTAAATAGTTTACTTGAATATGCTTCTATATATCAAAGTCGGTATAGTATAGTGGGAGAGAGCTGGACAATTGGGAAGACCTGGTTTCAAGCCCTACCTCTGATACATCCTGGCAGCATGACCCTAGGCAAATCACTTAACTTCTCAGTTCCCCAGGTAGATGATGGATCACCATCAGGAGATGGAACCAACTTCAGATTGAGCATTGTACAAAAAAAGAGATAGGGTCTAGTTGAATCCTAGATATATGGGGGACCACCAGGAGACTAAGACAAAATACAGGGATGGAAGGTATATCCTAGTGGTAGCCAATCCATTTATATTAGCAACAATAGCAGCATCCAGACTACAAAGCAGACAAGATCAAATAAGACCAATCCAATCCACCCAGGGGTGCAAGAGGAGATTGGCCCAAGGATATTATCCCAGTCAGAGAACTGAGGTTGAAAATATGAGTAAGCAAAATATCTAACATAATGAGGAAATATGATAGGTTAGGAGAAGCCTAAGAAAGAAACCCAGAAGCAAAATAACTCCACAACTATAGGTCTAGCTTCCCTCAGAGGAAAAAAGTGTCTTGGACAAAAGACTATTAGAGGGGTTGAAAGAAATGAAACAATAATTAAAAATAAGATTATAAATGAAATTAGAGTTTGGAGGGGGGAGGGAATTGAAAGGAGAATAATTAGCTTGGAAGAGAAGGTGGAAAAGTCTCACCTAAGAAATGTATTCCCTTAAAAATAAAATAGAGCAAATAAAACACAACAGCAAAAAATACTAGCACAAAATCAAAAGATTGAAAAAATAGATGAAAATGTAAGATAGTTACTATTAAAAACAACTGACATGGAAAACAAGTCAAGGAGAGATAATTTTAAAATCTTTAGACTTTTTAAACATTATAACCAAACAAAAATTTTGGTTTTCACATTTCAAGAAGTCATAAAAGAAAAAATGTTCAGATCTATTAGAGTCAGAGGTCAGGTTAAAAATAGAAAGAATCCACAAATTACCCCTTGAAAGTAACCTCAAACTGAAAATACTCTGGAATGCCATACCCCCAAACCAGAGCCTACAAATTAAAGAAAAAATATTGTAAGCAGCCAGAAAGAAAAAGTTGAAGTACCAAAGAACCAGTCAAGATTCCACACAAGACTTAGTTGTAACTAGTATGAAGAAGAGAAAATATTGGAATATGATACTCCAAAAGGAAAAAAGATATAGGCTTACAAACAATGAAAAGCATTTATTAAGCACTTAGTATGTCCTTAAATAATGGATCATAGATTTAGGGATGAAATGGATCTTAAAGGGGATCTAGTCCAACTTTCTCACTTTATAGATTACTTGCCCAAGATTATGCAGTAGCACAGTCAGGATTTGGTCCCAAGTCCTTTGACTCTAGATACAATGTTCATTCTACTGCCCCAGAATGTCTTTTCTTATAACGAATAATAAGCATATAGACTCTAAAGTTGGTGAAGCCAAAAGCTACAGGTTATCAGCCCCAGACACTCAGTGAGTCTCTGACTTTGGGACCTTGGTGATATTTGATTCTTGTTAAATGAGGAGTCACTGGAGTCTATCAATTAGTGGGGTGATATCAGAGTTATGCTTTAGGACAATTACTTTGGCAGGTGTGTGGAGGATAGATTGGAGACATGAGACACCAGGCAGGGAAACCAATTAGAAGGCTATTTTGATAGTCTAGGCAAGAGGTGATGAGGGCCTGAACTGCTGTGGTTTCTGTGTGAGTTATAGGAATGTGTAAGTTATAGGATGTCATATGAGAGATGTCATATGTGTGCAATGTCTAAGAGAAAATGTTATGGATTAAATAAACTCCTCTGTCGACATTTAAAGCTGGCTCTTTCTTATCATTTTAATCTTCTTATACATAACTCCCCTCCATTCACTTTGTGGTGTAGCCATGCCGACCTAGTTGCTATTCATAGTGCATGACTCTTTATTTCCCATTTCCACACCTTTACACTTCTTTACCTCTATCACTAGAAATTCCTGGTTTTCTTTAAGGCTCAGCTCAAATGCCTTCTGTCTGAAGGAAGTCTTTTACAGTCTTTACAGCTGTGAGGTTACCTTCCCTCTACTCTCTATTATATGCATGTTGTCTCCCTCATTAAAATGCAAGATCTTTGAGGTCAGGGACTATTTTTGCTTTGAGGACCCAGAAACCCCCAAACCCCAATGTCGGGTAGCTGAGTGTCTGGGGCTGACACAGCCTGTAGCTTCTGGTTTCACTAAGGGACCAATGTATTTGCTATACAACAACAACATTATGAGGCAGAGGTGACGAGATCTGGCAACCAAGAGTCTGAATGAGAATGAAGAATCAAAGATAACACCAGGGTTGAAAACTCGCATAATTGGGAGGATAGTGGTGCCCTCCATAGTAATAAGAGAGTTTGGAAGTGAGAGATGGTTTGGTGGTGGAGGGGGAGGAAAAAGATAATAGTTCAGTTTGGTACATGGGACAACCAGTTTGAAATGTCTAATAGGCAGTTGGTGATATAGGGCTGGAACTCAAGGGAGAGACTAGATATAGATATGGGAATAGCAGCATAGAAAGAATGAATGAATCAATGAATGAGTAAATGAATGAATGAATGAGAAGACATGTTCTATTGCTAATACTGAGGACACAAAGAGAAAAGCCAGATATTCCTTGTTTTCATGAGTTTTAGAGTGCAATGGTAAAACAGTTGGTAATGCATCTTCTTTAATATAATTTCCATCAATAAAACTATCTGTCTTTAATGTTGAACTCTTTGATAGTGCCTAGGACTTTTGTGAGAAGAACTTTCTTTTGGGGGCCTTCAATAGTTGTGGCTGCTGAGGAAGCAAAGGACTCTGCAGGACAGTTGCAATGACAGTTGTCAGGTCACATCTCCACAAGAGTTCCTCCCTTCTGTGATTGCTTTGGGGGCCCGGCTGAAAGCAAGAGCAGTGGTCAAGGGATAGGGTACTACTCTTTCCAGAGTTCTTGAGCTCTGTGTCCTGAACAGTCTTCATTATGGCCCAGTGGGAGCTAATGGTAATGATATTACCACCTGGCATACAATGCTTACTATCTTCCCCTCAGTATGCCTTGTTATTTCAGCTTGGCTGATTTGTCTGCCCCATCAGCGGTAATCGGTCAGCGGTTACTGATGGTTGTGTTAGTGGGGATGATAGATCTCTTCTCCACACACTGGAATGAAGGAGGGCCGTTGGTCTGGGCGGTAAACCTGTTCTTGAACTCTAGGGCTCTGTGTTTGGGCCTCTTTCCACCATGGTCCAAGGGGAGTTGGTGGTGAAGATGGTAGCAGTGACTTACCTACTTAGCATCGGCCACCTCTGGTCTCTCCTAAAGCATGATAGATATGATGGCTGAACCTATGGGAGCAGATGAGCTAACCAAATGAGAGTGTAGAGATAAAAGAGAAGCCAACCCAGGATGGAATGTTGGGAAACACCCACAGTTAGTGCCCGTGACATGGTTGAAGATCTAACAAAGGAGACTGGGAAGGATCAGTTATAGGAGTAGGAAGAGAACCAAGGATGATCGGGGTCCTGAAAACCTAGATAAGATAGAGTAAGCAGGAAGACAAGAAGATAATTAATGCGGCAGAGGGTTCAAGAATAAAAAAGTTTGAGAAAGGGCCATTAAATTTGGCAATGAAAAACTCAATGGTAAATTTGGAGTGAGAAATCTTAGGAGAGGAAATGTAGACACTGAATGTAGATGGATTTCTCAAGGAATTTAGGTGAGAAAGGCGGGAGCAGATATAGAGTGATAGTAGGATCTACTGAGTTTTTTTTAAAGATGGAGGAGAATTGGGAGTGTTTCTAAGTAGCAGGGAATGAACAAGCAAACAAGGAAAGCTTAATATTAGAGGGTGAAGATTATAGATTCTACTGGAGAATATGGAAGGACATGGCATTAAAGGTGAATATAGAAGGTTTGGTATTGTTAAGGAGGTCAAACTCTTCATCAGAGACTAGAGTGAAGAAAGACATACTGGCATGTTAGATGGATGTGGTAATGAGGTGATGGACAGAAGAGGGAGCCCTAGGTGAATGGCCTTAATTTTTTGGTGAGAGCATGGGAGAGGGGGCGCCATGGGAGTCTTGAGAAGAGGTTTGAAGGGAAAGTTAATATGGATGCTGAGGATTAGTGATAGTCACAAAAAGCAAGAAAGAAAACAAAGAAAGGAGTGCTGAGGAAGTATTAAAAAAATAAACCTAAGAAAATAGAAGGAAGTTCAGAAAGGAACAGACAACTAGGTCTAGTGTGGAAACTACCATACTAAACTGGAAATATGTCAAAACCAAAAAGTCAAACTGTACTTAGTGGAGAGTCATGGTTTCATATGCAATCCTCTTTTTCTCTTCTTCTTTCAGTAGGGAAATAGTCATGCTTGTTGATATAAATCTAGTTCATAATAATAAAAAAAAGGAAAAATCTAAAAAGAAATAAATTCAGTCCTCCCTCACCAAAAAGAAGAGATTGTTGATGACTGTCTTCAAGGCTGTAAATGATCAGTGGATTTAGTGTTAGAAGATATTAAAGAGATCTTGTATATTCAATCTACATAGGCAAAAAATGAGTGCTAAAACGAGTTGTTAGTCACCCAGGGACTGTGTTAGCAAAGGTGGAAATCAATTCCACACTCTCCTGCTTCTGGATCCAGAGATTTTCCCACCAAACCATATTAATGACTAATTATATACATGAGTATTTATAAGCAATTGTTCTTCATGTTCTCCTAAGTACTTAGGATTCATGAGGCAGGGAGAAGGAGGAGGCATAGTACTGTTTTTTAATAAGAATCTGTTATTTAGTTAACATTTGTTAAGGTTGAGTAATGCATTTTGCAGAATTGAAGAACAGCATATATATTCAGTCTGCCAGATTGGATTAACAATCTAAATACATCTAAATATATTTAGCAATGTTTTTTCCCTCTCCATCCATTTCTTTATCCATTAATGGATCAGCCCATCTGCTTGATATCCATTTTCACAGCATCTATTACCCAGTCCATTGGCAGTCCCCCATAGAAAAGAGCAGAACCTTTGTGTCTAATCTCTGTCCACCAAAGCTCAGAGGGCCAGTCAGAAATTCACTCACGATTACCTTGCAAATTAATGTGAGAGGATGCATTAGTTAGGAAGGGAATGGTGCTCACAGCTGTCTGTTGGCCTTCCCTCTGCTTTCACCTCTCTGCAGCCCAAAAATGTCTGGGAGCTCCAACCATCACTGTTGCTGCCACCACATCTGGCCTATAGAGATAATCTGATTCTTCTGGTTCTCTTGGTCTTAATGCAGACAAACCCCTTCATCTTTTATTTGAGTTGAGACAAGTTTAGGATTTGGGGAAAGGACTTTTTATTGTTTAAATAAGGAAAAAGAAAAATAAAACAAAATTTTAAAATGGAATGCATTTAAGATAACTATAGTCTAGGCAAAAATGGCTTAAATGGTCACTCTTGTCCTAACTCAGTTCTGTGCTTAGCTCAGTTCTGGTCTTCTTTTTTTGGTCACTCTTCTTTTTTTGCAGAATTTTAGACCTAGCTAACAGCTTTCCTCTCCAATCCAATCCTTTCCCTCACACTCAAGGATTTTAGTATTAATATTGACATCCCTTTAAATAATCTGACCTTCCAGTTTTTCAACCAGTCCAACTCCTTTGACCTACATCTCCACTCTAGTGGCTGTTCACAGTGTTAGACACCATCACTTTCGTGATTTTGGACTCTGAAATTCCTCTCTGATAATTTTCTAATTTCTGATCTCTCCCCGTGCCTCACTTCTCCTAAACTTCCTCACCACAGCCTCCAGTCCTTTCATTCTTTCCTCTTCTGTTACTATATTATGCCTCTGTCCCATGTTCTTTTATAGTTTTTACCCTAGAGTTGAACAGTTCAAGAAGACATTGTCCTCCACCTTTGAATCTCTTATCTCTTTGTCCTATTGTCATTAATATCTTTCCAATCGTGAATGGCAGAATAGCCCTACCAATGCCCTTGTCTGTTCTTTCTCCTAAACTGCTGAATAACCCTGGAAGAAATCACACAACTGTGCTAAGCTAGTCCTCTCCAAATTAATGTTGTCAAACTCAACTGAGTCTTCGCTATTGCATGATAATGCTTTTATTCTTCTCTGATTGAATCCCTGTGACAATCTTCACAGTGGCAATTAAAAACCTTTTCTCTGGGGGGGGGGGGGCGCGGAGCCAAGATGGTGGCTGGGAAGCAGTGACTGGCGTGAGTTCCCCACCAAGT
>CM053626.1:137828230-137848206 GCA_028646595.1 Phalanger gymnotis | reverse complement strand
AAACAAACAAACAAACCTTTTCTCTCCTCAAGCCTCCACTGCCACCCACAGCCCTCCATCTTTCAACAAATGAGAATTATATTAAAGAATTTTATAAAATAGTGTTGGTAGAGGTCTTTATTAGAAACATTGAGTCTGCATGGGATGGACAATCGTGAAGACTTCACAGGGTATGTCTAATGGAGAGGTTTTGGGATTTGGCCTTGTAATTTTGGAAGGCACCCTTCCCTCTCTCTCTCTCAGATGTTAGAAGATAATGAATTCCCTGTGAGCTATTTGTTCTTTGCTCTAGGAACCTCTCTCCTTCGCCTAGACTTTCAGATGCCACCCAGGCAGTTGAGTTCTGATAGGGAAAAACCTGAATGGACCTGATCAACCTTGGTCCTCTGTGTAGTTTTCACGCCTAGACTGTAAGCCCACCTCCCAGCCAATGGTGAGAAAGGATAGAGGTGGGTGGGAATCTTTTTCATTAAGAGTATAAATTAGGACAGGTTCCCTTTTACCTGGCTTCTTCCATTATGGAGGTGTGCCCAAATCTTGCAAGGTTTGTGAAATAAATTTACTTTGTTCCTCCTAAGGATGTCTCTCCTATTATTTAAAAATTCTGTCCCATACAAGTCCATCCAACTAGAGCCTGTTCCTTCTCCCTTGTTCCAGTCAGAAGTTGGGAAAGCCCTTCTTGCCAAGGCTAATCTTTCTACTTGCGTCCTCGATCTTATCCCTGTTGGTTACCCCTGGGAGTCTGCCCCATCAATTATTTTCTTACTCCCATGTTCCATCTTTCTCTGTTTATTGGATTTTCCCTTAATGCCTACATATATGCTCAAACCTACCCCATCGTCTAAAAACCAGATGAAACAAAACAAAATAAAACAACAACAAAACCCATTCCCTGCAATCCCATCAGGCTATGGTCCTATATCTCTTCTCTCTTTCACTGCCACCCTTACAAAGACTCACCTACACTTACAATCTCTATCCTTGCAATCTGGCATATAAACATAATGCTATATTGAAATTGTTCACTGAAAGATTATCAATAATCTTAAAACTTTTTAATCTCTTGTATTTCCTCAGTCCTCACTGTTCTTGACCTCTTGAGCTTTTATCACTGTTTTATCACTTTTTACCATCCCTCCTGGATACCTTCTTCTCCCTTGCCATAAACAATACTTCTTTCTCTTGGTTTTCCTCTTACATAAGTGGCTTTTCTTACTTTTTTCTCCTTCACTGGATCATCATCCATTTCTCACCTCCTAAGGATAGGTATGCATCAAGTCATCTCTTCTCTCCCTATAGCAGTCTTAGCTGTCCTCAGGGTTTCAATTCCATTCAACAGGTGTTTAAATGCCTGCTATGTGCCAGGTACTGAGGATACAAAGAAAAAGTGAAACAATTTCTTCTCTCAAATAGTTTATGTTTTATTGGAGGGGATACAACATGCAAGTTGATAAGTAAATGTAAAGTATATACAGAACAATTTTACCAGTTGGGGAGAACACTGACACCATGAAGGATCAGAGAAGGTTTCTCATTTAGGAGAAAACACCTGAAGTAAGCCTTGAAGGCTCTTTATCTTCTATCAGCTGCTCTGACTGGTTTCCACTCTACAAATATCATGCCTCCCTTAGGATAAGTTCATCAACTGAAATCACATCACCATGGAGACTGATCCAGTTTTGATACTCAATACCATCCAGCACTTTCAGCTGCCTCTTCCCTGTGACTGGAGGGCTAGAGGGCAGAACAATAAACTCCACAAAAACCTTGCTTTATAGAGGGCTCAGAACTTTCCAGCTTCCACTAACTGCTCTCCTTGGTTAGGCCTGCACAGACATCATGCCCTCATTCAGTGTACCCTCTTGCACCACTCTCCAACCCATGCACACACATATTTTTTAGTTTCCTTTTATATATTGTCTTTCCCCGTTAGTATGTAAGCTTCTTGAAGGCAGAGACTAACTTTACTTTTCTTATTTGTATCCCCAGTGCTTAGCACAGTTCCTGGAACATAGTAGGCACATAATAAATGTTTATTGACTATTAAAGGGAGCTAGGAATTCCAAAAGACAGTGGTAAGGAGGGAGAGTATTTAAAATATAGGAGAGTCTATTCAATGGTGTGTAGATAACAGATGGAAGTAGACCAACTTGGTTGTGTTCAAAGTTGAGTACTGTCAATGATAGAGGACATAAAGAATCACCAAAGCTTCTTGAGGTGGGGAGTGACATGGCCAGAATTATGTTTAGGAATATCAGTTGGGCAGCTATGTGGAGGACAGTTTAGAGAGGGGAAAAGGAACTCTCACACATGTATATTCAAATTTGATCTCTCTTCTGATCTGCATCTTCAGCTTCCTGGTTGACATCTTTACTTGGTTGTCCTACTGACACTTCAAATCCCAACAACACAAGCCTGCACTTTCATTACTTTAAACTTTCTATTTCTGTTGAGGCTAGTACCATCTTTCAAGTCACCCCACTTGATAACCTGAGTCATTTTTTATTCTTCTCTTTCTTTTACCATCCTCATTTCCAATTAATCTCCAATTCCTGCCAATTCTACTTCTGCTGTATTTCTTGTATCTGTTGCCTTCTCTCTCTTCACTTAGTTACCACCCTAGTTCAAGCCTTCTTACCTATAATGCACCTCCTGATTTGTCTTTACACCTTGAGCTTTTCACATTTAAATCTCTCCTTTACAAGGTATAAAGATACCCATTTTGCAAGCAAGCAAACTGAGATGTCAAATCATTTGGCCAAAATCACACAACTACTAAGTTTAGGGGGCAAAATTCAAAGCCACGTCTTTTGACTTCAAGTCTCTCTCTATCATAATTAGTGCAAAAATGAGCTCTTTGCCACTGTGCTTTCTAAACAAGTCAGAGGATTTATTGCTGAAAAGGATATCAGTGTTCATCCAGTCCAACCTTATCATTTTACAGGTGCAGAAATTAATGTCAAGAGGAAAGAAGTGACTTTCCCAAGGTCACACACTTATAATTAGCAGAGCAGGGATTCAAACACAATTCCTCCTACTCCAGAGCCCGTATTCTTGCTCCTATACCACTAAACCTAAGAACCATCTACACAGAGGAAAAGACTATTCTGGCACAGTGCTCCAACTTTTCCTATGAGGATGTTGAAAAAAAAATCTTCAAACTCTGAAATCCTAACACCTTCTGTACATTGATAATTACTGTCAGATGCTATTTAGATTTTACTGCTCTCCAGAAACTAGAGTTGAACTCATATGATTAGTTAAAAAATAATTTTTCTAAAGCACAGGTTTAACTTCATGACTACTCTGCTCAGAACCTTTCATGGCTATTTGTTGCCTCTAAACCACAAGTGCTTGAGCCTAATTTTTAAGACCTTCTGCAGTCTGGCTCCACATTGTGCTCTTCCATGGATGCTATGTTCCAGCCAAACTAACCAGGTGTTCCCTGAAGTGGACTTGCTATCTCCTACCTATGTGCATTCACATAGGCCATTCACCTACCCCTGAAATCTACTCCCCCTTCATCTTCACCTTCATAGTCACTGCTAAATCCTGCTAGGTATTTTTGCTAGAGGACTCATTGTATTTTATCCTTATTCATTTTGTATTTCTTTCACAGGTCATCCAATTCTATCATCGTGTTCCTGACTTCTTGTTAATGTCCTGTACCTATGGTCACCATTCTGGGACAGTGATTTGCTACCTCTTGCAGTTTTATTTTCTATTAGTTTTGTTGTTGTTCAATTATTTTAGCTGTGTCTGACTCTTCAGGGCAACATGCATTTATTAAGCACTTACTGTGTGCCAGGCACTGTGCTAAATGCTAGGAATAAAAATACAAGGAAAAACCCAAGCATGGTGAATCCCATTTTAATTCTCTTTCCATAGCATTATGGTGGTACTTCAGTTATGCTAATTCTAGGTTCAAAAACCTTTAATGGTACCCCTTGCCCACTATGTTGTTTTTATCAGTTGTATTTGACTCTTTGTGACCCCATTTTAGAGATTCTTTTGGCAGATGCTGGAGTGGTTTTCCATTTCCTTCTTCAGCTCATTTTACAAATGAGGAACTGAGGCAAACAGGGTCTTGACTTGCCCAGGGTCACACAGCTAGTAAGTGTCTGAGGTTAATTTGAACTCAGGTCCTCCTGACTCTAGGTCTGGCACTCTCTCTACTGTGCCATCTAGCTACTCCTTATTCTTCATAAGACATATTTACTAGAACTGTATAAAATTCTCCATCTTATTCTTTTACCCTTCTTTTACCATCTTAGATCTTTTACCCTCCACTTTTGCCATATAAAAACTTTTAATACAGCTCTAAAAAAATTTATGCCTTTCATCATTTTATTTAGAGTATGTTCCAACTAATAATCTTTGTACCTGGATTTTAAACTACTTTAATATAATTTTGAGAACTTTTAATATAATACACACGTGTACTTATATATAATTATATCTTTATTTAGTCCAAGTGGTGATTGATCATTTTTAATACCTCATTGATGGTGACAATGATGATATAATGGGGAGTAGGATGTTCTTTCAGCTTTACCCTGAGCATTTTAGTAAATGAGGTGGTACAGTGCATCAGGCACTGAGCCTGGAAACAAAAAGACTTGATTTCAAACTTGGACTCAGATACTTTCTAGCTGTATGGCCCCAGACAAGTCACTTAACTTCCATCTGACTCAGTTTCCTCAATTGGGAAATGTAGATCATAATAGTACCTACCTACTAGGGTTATCGTGAGGACCAGATGAGATAATACCTGTAAATTGCACAATGCCTGACACATAGTAGATACTTAATATTGTTCCTTTCCCTTCCCCTTCTATTATGATGCTTAATATTATCACTAATTAAGCTATTCTCACTTTTAGATTTTGTTTTCATTATGCCACTTATATAATATGCATTATGTAATATAACATTATGTATCTGTGTATGCCTTGTCATTCCCTAGTGGAATGTAAGTTCTTTGACGTCAGAAATCATTTTTTTAAATGTAATTTTTAAAATCTAATTTAATTTGTATAATCAATACCCAGCACAGTGCCCCCTCTCACTGCATAGGATGCATTTAATATAATTGAATTGAATCTCGCTGTCCATCTGTCGCATTTGTCTAAGACATATCTTAGGATGTGCCGACTCTAGCAGCTGCTGGTCCAGATGCCATGTCACAGTCTGTGGTACATTATCACACTCACTTGTAGGTATCAGTGAATCAAGATCCTCACAGACAATGCAGATCAAAGCACATTTTTATCTCTTCTTTATTCATTCTCATGTTATTTCCTTTTTATCTGTTTCTTTTTCTACAACTGTGACAAATATGGAAATACATTTTACATGATAGCACATGTATAAACTATATCAAACTGCCTCCCAATTCCAGAAGAGAGGAGGGAAGGGAGAAAAATTTGGAACTCAAAATCTTGCAAAAATGAATGCTGAAAAATTTTCTCTAATTGGGGGAAAAATTATTTAAATAAAAATATTTTTAAAGATATTCATAGACATATCAGAATACTCAGAAAACAGCCAGATTCCCTTTCTCTTTTGGTTAATCCTTGTCTCCCCTCACCAAAGAAAAGCAAGAAATATTTGTCCATATTTAGTTTTGGGTCAGCTAAAGAGTTCTCAGAAATTACAGATTTTTAATTTTATTATTATTTATTTTATTAGATTATTACTATGAATATGACAAATGACAACAAACATGAATATTTCCTCATGTCAAAAAAGGGACCTGAAAAAATTAAAAATGAAACTGTGAATCTTTATTGGGTATAGCTTATCATTCTTTTTAATTAGAGGCAGCTGGCCTTGGAGCCAGGAAGACCTGAGTTCAAGTACTACCTCTGATGTGTACGATCTTTGTGACCTTTGGGCAAGCCGCTTCTCTGTTCTCTAGGTAATCTCCTTAAGCTTGTACATTTTAGAAATGGTGCCAACTTGTGCTAGTAAAGAGGGTTTTCATATCTGGAAGCTCCTTACACCAGTGAAATTCCTATTAAATTTTACATAGAGGTTTCAACACTACTCTGTTTAAATGCATCTTCTTCTGAATTATCTCCTGCTCTGTTCTGTGGATTACAAATAAAAGTTGCATTGATATTCTTTTCTTTCTTCTTTTTGGGGGGTATCATTATCACTTATCATTTAGCTCTTCTCTATTGCTTCACTCCCCCCAGATAAAAACCCTACCTTGTAATAAATAAGTACAGTTATTCCTTCCATGTCATGACTTTCCCATTGTGGTTTTGATACATTGCAAGTTGGCATAAGAAATTAAATTGGATTTTTTTTGGGGGGGCGGTTTGTGGAACCAGCCTACAACTAGCAAAGGCCAGCAAATGATGCAGAAAAGTTTAGAAACTCATAAATGCATAAAATATGTGTAAAATATTGTATAATATTAGCATACATTATCATTTAATACCATAATAATTCAGACTTCTTCTCTGGTATCAAGGGAAGGCCAAAACATTTTATGCAGATTTTCCAGATCATTTTGGGAAGAGGGGGCCCTGATAACCCCTTTGGCGAGCAAAACACTTCCACAATTGGCAGGACCATAAATATTTGTAAGGAAGGAAGTCTTTGGATTGAACTTGAAGGGAAATGTAATTTACTTTTATTTGTTCATAGGCTAATTAGGTGTTTCAGAGGTTATCATGGTGTCTTACTTCTCCTATCTCTGCCCTCCACTGGGCTGGTTTCACTCCCCATTAGCTGCAACCCTGGTCAGCATTTAGAGCATGGAAGATTCAACCTTGGGGCACAGTCTTCCCCTTTATGTCCAGTGTGTTCCAGGCCAAAAGTAGAGGTTGAGAATATTCACAAGACCTTGAGACAACTGATCAAACCAGGAAGGTGAAGGTTGCTCAGTAATACACCAAGGTTTTTGGTTCCAGTGTGGAAATCCTTGACAAAACCCATGCTGCTATGGTTAGATGGGCATAAAAGAACATGACGGAAATTACCTGGCACCATACCTGGCTCCAAGTGCCAAGGGATAGAAAGAGACCTTGCTGTTTGCTTTTGAGCTAATCATATGTGCTCAACTCTAGTTTCTGGAGAGCAGTAAAATCCAAATAGCACCTGACGGTAATTACCAATGTACAGAAGGTGTCAGGATTTCATAGGTTTGAAGGTTTTTGTTTTTTTTTAAACGTCCTCATAGGAAAAGTCAGGGCATTTTGCCAGCAACACTCTGAGTCTTTCCTATGTGTAGATGGTTCTGAGGTCTAATGGTATAGGAATGAGAACACAGGCTCTTTGGAACCAGAGGAATTAAGTTTGAATTCCTGCTCTACTATTTATAAGTGTGTGACCATGGGAAAATCACTTCCTCCCCATGGGTTCTGCATCTGTAAAAGGACAAGTTGGCCATGGTATCAAACTCAAATAGAAACGGGGACCACTAATCCTTACATAAAGATCACTGTGGGCCACATATTGACTTAGTTTTTAAATGTAATGTTATCTGTATTCTGTTGTATCTTTTTATTTATTTTGTTAAGTCTTTCCCAATAACATTTTAATCTGGCTTGGGATGCACTCAGGAGTGTTGCAGGCTGCAAATTTGACTCCTCTGGACTAGATAAACCCTAAGGTGTTTTTTTATAATAAATCTGCTCACTTATTTAGAAACCACAATGGCAAAGAGCTCAAGTTTCCATGTGGATTATAGTAGAAAGGATTTGGAATAAGAAGACCTAACTTTGAATTTTGTCTCCTAAATTTAATAGTTGTGTGATTTTGGCCAAATTGTTCGACACCTCTGCTTAACTGCCAAATGAATGTAATCATGCTTGCATTACCTGGTGTGTCCGCTGGGAGCAACTCAAATTGAGCTGATTGTTAAATTTTCTTCTTTTCTTATTTGTCCTTTGTTCTTGAAGAGAACCATGACATCAGGAAGGTGAAGCCATGACTTGCAAGCAAATTGGATTTAAGTGAGGCAGGGCTACGCAAAGTTACCAGCCTCACTTTCTCCTCTGGAGCCATCTGGGTCCATTGGCCAGATATAGATCAGAATGACTGGAGTTGGCTCCCTGTTGAATTTTCTTTGCAAGTATTCACACCTCAGAAATTGGCAAACATTATAAATCAGGGCTTGATTTATTGTTTTCTTGGTTGTCTAGACTTAAGAAAGTGATGGAGAAAATGTTAATGATGCAGATTAAACTTAAAAGTATGTCATAGGTACATTTTCCCCTTGGAGAGCTGTTTGTTAAACATTTACCAGTGTGCCTCTGGCAAATTCTAAAGTGCTGTGCAAATGTGAGGTATTTGTATATCTATGAGGGTCACAATCATGGTGACTACATATGCTTTTTTTCCCAACAATTTTGAAAAGTAATTCATATGCTTGTGTGTATCTATGTGTGTCTGTGTGTTTTTCTCTGAGGGAGTAAACCTGTATTTTCATTCTCATAGACACCTCCTGGTGAGTTAATCTCACCTGCTAATGCAGTTAGCACCACTATGCTGATTATAGTATTGGAGAATTGCCTGGGAGGCACTGACAGGTTATATGACTTGTCCAGGGACATATAGACAATATATGTCAGAGGCAATACTTGAATCCAGGTTTCGCTAGCTCCAAGGCCAACTCTTTATCTACTACACCAAGCTGTCTCTGATGTGTGATGATATCTTTATTTTATAGCTAAGGAAACTGGAGCACAAATACATTTTCCAAGACTACCCAAAGGTAAATGATGATGATGATGATGATGATGATGATGATGATGATGATGTCATGATGACTAGCATTATATAGTACCTAAAATAGGTCATGCACATACTAAGCACTTTATAAAAAGTATCTCATTTGATCCTCACAACAACCCTAGGAAATAAGTACTATGATTATCTCCATTTTACAGTTGAGGAAACTGAGCCAGATAGAGGTTAATTGACTCGCCCATGGTCACACAGCTAAGTGTCTGAATCAGGATTCGAACTCAGGTCTTCCCGACTGTAGACCCAGTACTCTACTACACCACTTAGCTGCCTCATACTAGTGGCGGAGAGGAGACTCAAACTCTGATCTTACAATATAAGTTAGGATCAGGGGTAGAATCTAGTTCTGGAGCTAGAAACAACCTTAGAGGTCATAAGTTCAGCCCTTTCATTTTACAGATAGGGAAACAGAGACTTTTTCACTTGTAATAATTTTCTCACACTAGAAACATCACTCATTTTTCTTTAAGTGTAGATAATTTGGAGCAGCTAGGTGGTGCACTGGGCTTAGTCTCATCTTCATGAGTTCAAATCTGGCCTCAGATACTTACTAGCTGTGTGATCCTGGGAAAGTCTCTTAACTCTGTTTGCCTCGGTTTTCTCATCTGTAAAATGAGCTGGAGAAGGAAATGGCAAACCACTCTAGTATCTTTATCAAGAAAACCCCAAATGGGGTCATGAAGAATCAGACACGATCGAACAACAACAACAACAAATATACTTTGGAGTTGGAGAACCCTAGGTTCAAATCTGCAGCCACTTATTACCTATGTAACCTTAGACAGATCACCCCTACCCTTTTAGGACTCCAGTTTCTTCATATATTAAATGACGGGGGTTAGATTATATATCCATTCTCTTTCTAAAATATCTGATTCTATTTTCTTAAATGACATGCCCAGGATCACATAGGAAAAGAGTCATTCATTTTGAATGCAGCTTTCTTTCTCTACTCCCTTTGCTGATGATAATTGCCCTTTGGTAGCTTGGCCCAGAGGTCAGCGCCATCAGTCAGTGGGTTGAAGCCGTGATTGAGAGGCCAATAATGTTGGGCAGGGAGAGTCATCCTTAACTAACAATTTTTACCATGCCAGGAAACTTGTGAAAGTCTTTTGCAAGGTTCTATAGGGAGAATAGATAACAGGCTTGTATTTAAGGGTTCAGTTTTACTGTTTTCAGAAGCACTGGTATAATAAGATCAGGTCAAATAGATGCTATGGAGTTACAAAGGCAATCAAAATGAGATTTTTTTCTCCTTGTGGATTTTCATGGAGTGCCCCTTAGCTGTTTAAAATCACAGACTCCAAAAGCCATACATAATTACATTTCAATCACAAGGATTTCAATTAGGGCTACGCCAGAAGCTAGTTCTATAAATTTGGGCATGCATTTTTTAAATAGCCCTTCGATGCGTTTGTAAGCTAGAGGCAATGAACCAGGAGACCTGAGTTGTAGTCCTAGCTCTAACTTTAGCGAATCATTTAGCTTTTCCCTGTGGCTTCTAAAAGCCAGGATATTGGTAGGAGGGTGCATTTAGAGATCTCCAAGTTCCCTTCCTGCTGTAGGATTCTGGATGCTATGATATCGTATGTCAGCTTAGGGATCCAATGTATTGTATGAAAAATTTTGCATCCACATTGAATGGATGGGTGGATGGAAGCCAACCACAAGTCACTCAGCTTGCTACATTCAAGAGGTCATTTTATTTCCTGTATACCTTACAGATGTCAAACATCAGGGCAACTTACACATTTCTACTGTGATGATTCTGCTTTGGGAACCATGTTAACCTGCCATTAATGATTATTCCCCTAGAAGCCATCATACTTGCCTTTTCATCATTAAAATATTATTTTGTCGGCAAAGGAAGTTAATGCAAAAGCCGTGCTAATTAGTGATTTGTTTCGCAGAGACAACTTGCTCAGGAGGACAATTTCTTTTTTTAGAATTCAGTTACGGTTTGTGCCAGGACTGTCATCATACCTTAGAACAAAACCGACTGAACTTTCTTCTCTCTTAGAAAATAAGATGCTAAAGTTTGGCCCTGAACAGGAGGTTAATAGTGAATTGACTATGGCTTGGGGAAAATAGCTTCTCCACAGGACTTTGCTGGGAGTTTCATGTTATTTGGAAAGACCAGAAAGAGCATTGTGAGCTTTTGAATGGAAACGAGGGAAGAGAAAGAAACTTTTTTAATGATTTGAGCTCTCATACGTTAGCAGGGTATTGTGACAAAGTGGAAAGGTCTATGAACTTGCAACTAGATACCAGCTGTGTGAACATGGGAAAGTCACTTGGTTTCTTTGGGCCTCAGTTTCTGCATTTATAAAGTGGGGAGAATAACACTTGTACCCTAGAATTGTGGTAAAGGAAATAATTTGTAAGTCTTAATGTGATCCAGAAGTGCGAGTTCTTATTTGGACTGGTACCCTTCAAAGTTAAAGCAATCCTTTTGGAAATTCTCCAGGGAGTTGCAATTTTGCAATGGAATAAACCAAAGGTTGGGAGGAGTTTTATGTCATCACCCAGGTCCTCTTAGTGTGCGTGGCATGGTGCCTAGTACTATAGGGCCATGCACACTGTAGGTGCTCAATAAATATTGTTAATTCCATGAATGAATCTCAATAAATTCTGAGCTGATAAGCTGATTGTGTAGGCCGACAGAGACAGTGTCATAACTATATATTATTTCTTCTACACATATCAGAGGAAACATTCCAGTGAAAAGAAGCTCAAAACCCTTGAGTTCTCCTTCCCATGACCGTATGTGAGCTTACTCATCTGTCAATTGGGATACCAATATTTTCTCTACGTGCCTCATAAGACTGTTGTCAACAAGTCATGTCAGCAAGCATTTATTAAGTGCTTACTGTGTTCCAGGCACTACTAAGCATAGGAATATCAAATTGTGGTAAATATCAAGTGAGTTAAAAATGGGCTTTATGCTTTGAAAAATGTAAATTTTATTATCTAAATGTATTAACACTTTGCAAAATGTAAATCCTACTATCTGTTTTGTAAAACTCAGTGAATTCAGGAGCTCAACAGAAACTATTTTATCATATTGCAGTCAAATAACCATCATATATTTTTTTTTAGCCCTGAACATCTCACACTTCATTCTGTCACTTGAAAGAGAAAGTCAGATTAGACTATGTGGTGTAAAGATTTAGGAATCCCAAGGAGTTGGCTAGTCATCCTTAAACTACTACACACAAGCCATAGGAATTAAGCTGGGAGAAGATATTTGGAGAGGTGGGGTGCGACAGAAAGAAATCTGGCATTGAAAACAAAGATCTAGATTCTGAAACCATTTTAATATCTTGACCTCAGATTATGACCAACTTCACTTAAAGGATATAGAAATTATGACATAACCCAGGTAACTCCCTTCCAGACATTCAGAGTTCCAGTGGCAATGAATTAGATTGGAACTTCTGTGCTCTCAGCTGTGTGGTCCCTCCTAAGTCTACTCTTGGATTCTTGGATCCTTGCTACTGTTCAGATGCCTGCCCCCCTCTGTCTTCTCATCCTCTTTCCCTCTCTCTATTTCTTGTCCTTTTTCTCTTGTCTCCTTGTTCCCCCTTCCTTCCTTTTCTCAGTCAGCCTCACATTCTTATATTTTTTTTCCATGTAAAAACTGAATTTCTCTGTCACCATCTCCCACCCTCCCCTGACTTCCTCATTCTCTCTCTATCTGCCTGTCTGCTATCTCTGTCTCTTTCAGTCTGTCTCTGTCTCTCTCTCTCCCCCACCCCCACACACACTGCCTGCCTCACTTTGCTTCATTCCTTCCTATGTCAAAACGAATCATGTTCAAAGGGGCCTCTTGATGGTGGCCTTATTCCTGAATAAAAGCCTGAGTGACTTGCTTTTGTGTCAGTTACAATAAAAAGGTCTTGAACACCCCTGGTGCAGTCTGCTAATCCTATAATTCTAGCACCAATTTCTGCAAGACTACACATGACTTCCACTGGTCCAAATTCCAAGTAGGTCAGGCAGCTGATGTGCAGCTGATTAGAGGCTCTGAGGGACCCTACAGCTTCTGAGGCAATGGGGTGTCTTGTAACTTCAGAGACAACATCTTCTGAGTCAACACAGGCTCACACAGAATTCTAATCTGGGTGCTGCTGGGAGCAATTTGGAGATAATGAGCCTCTGTCAATAGAGAGGAAGACATAGTTTGCATTGCAACTCCCGACTCTGCTGAGCTGTTTTTGGATACAGTGGGCCTTTTAGTGTCTCTATAAAAAGGAAATTTAGAAAAATGTAATTCTAGAAAGGAAAGTACAGTAATATCTTCCATGGGAAAGTAAACCATTTAGTGAAATGCCTGTCTAGTCACAACTTTTGACTAGAACGATAGCTGAATTAAGTAATGAACTCTGGCCTCTTATCAGTGCCACTATTAGTTAGAGTTGTAATAATAAATAGTACTTTGTCTTAATGACTGTTTTCATCAGAAGAGTCCACATGCATAGTACACAAGAAACTTGGTCATCTATTTCCAGTACCATACCAATGATTTTCCTGCATGTCTACAGGCAAGCAGTAATCAGTATAGTGCTGGGCCATCACCAATCATCTTGACTTATGTCTTGCCACTGGACTCCAATGACTCTGGAGGAAAGAGAGAGGCTGATGACTTTGCACAGCTCTGCCTCACTTAAATACAATCCACTCACAAGTCAAGACATCACCCTCATGATGTCATTGGACCTCCTTGAGAATGAAGGATGAACTACAACAGTGCGGTGCAACAATGGTAATTATAAGCCCCCCTCCTTTTTTTGGAGAACTGGACCTATGATTTCATTGGAGTTTTGTCTTTCTGTGGCATTTTACAGTTTACAAAACACTTTTCCCATAATAACCCAAGGAAGTAGGCAGGGTGTGTGTTATTGTCCCCATTTGACAGAGAGATTGAGAGATGACGTGATTTGTCCAAGTTCACACAGCTAGTGAGTGACAGAACTGGGAAGATAACGTAGATTTTCTGATTGCTAGCCCGGCCCAGCCTTCCTTCTATTAGGCCACATTCTTACAAGGTAAAGAGGAAAGAATTCTGGCTTGGGAGTAAAAAAGACCAGTTACAAATCCTACCTCTGATGTTTTTTGTTTATGTGGCCTTAGTGAAGATGTTTAGTCTCTCCAGGCTTCATTTTCCTCATCTGTAAAATGAGGGGGTTGTCTGAGATAGTTGCTGAGGTCCCTCTGGCTCTAGAACTATGATCCCATGACCAAACTCTTCTTTGAGGTGACGTCTATCAAAAATTAGTGCTGCTCGGTAGAGGAGAGAGTATTCACTTCAGATCAGGGCTTCTGATCAGAGCGACAGCACACCAGTCCCATTTTCTGAAGGTTTTTGTAAAAATATATGCCAAATATTGCTTTCTACAATGGAACAAAGATTAGAAAACCCAAGATTTTCTCTTTGGAACATGCTACCCCTTGGTTATGATAATGTACATTTCTACTATGACAATGTCTTTGCTGTCCCTTGTACACTCACTACTGCTGCTGCCTTGGGGTCCTTGTTCTTAACATTCTCTTCTCAACTAATGGCCTTTTCCCTTCTAATTATCTAACCAAGTTCATAAGTTTAAGTTGCTCTGTAATAAGAGCCATATTTGCTAATGCTCTGTCCCACAGACCAGGCTAGCGTTTCCCAAGGCCATATACCACATAGCTCAAGTTAGTTTTACCTTAGGTAACATGTGTGGGTGGCTACCTTCCAGTCATCCTGGTGAATATTAGGCCACTGGACCCAGATGGCTCTGGAGGAGAAAGTGAGGCTGGTGACGTTGCACGGCCCTCCTTCACTCAAATCAAAGTCAACTGCAAATCATGTCATCATTTCCCTGATGTCACGATCCTCTTGGAGAATGAAGGACAAACACAACAACAACCTAGAGTTCCTCACACCTCTCACATAAGAAGTGTGAACACCTACTCAGTCTCTGACCTGTTACTCATTCCAACCTGGTCTTACACTAGCAGATCTAGATACCCGGAGAAGAATCATCACTACACAGTCATGCTTAAACTCTCTGTCCTTGTTATTTTAGATCTCAAGCACCAATGTGCTTCTATTTAAATAAAACCAACCACTAACAACAATGACACTTTTAGATCTTATACATAAACATTTGCCTAATAGTAGGACAAACCATAAAACAATGTCACAGACACCCATATATTGAAGCAATGCAGAAATAATAAATACATTATGATCACACACAAGTCACGCTTGCCCACTAGTGCACCCAATATCTATAGGAAACTGTGGCATAAACTTAGAGAAACCTGCTAGAGAAGGATAGTGTGAGGAAAACCCATGTGCTAGAGATAATTTAAAACTTTGGGACTGTAATCTCTGGTGCTCCTTCTCTGTCTCAACAACTGTCCATAAAATTTCCTTAGTGAATATAGTTTCTTTTCTCAACTACTGCCAAGAAATTTTTTCTTAACTGTTACATGAGTTCTAAATGTCTCAGTTTTTTTAATAGTTCTGTACTTGATATACCATCTTGACCTACAGCACACTTCTTCCAAGAAGCCTTTTATCATTAGCTCTATCCCACTTCGAGAACTTCTCTACATATTTCCTTAGCATTCACATAGCCAGTTTTGTTTTGTTTTGTTTTGTTATTTTTTTTGGAGGAGGGAAAGCAGGGCAGTTGGGGTTAAGTGACTTGCCCAAGGTCACACAGCTAGTGTGTCAAGTGTCTGAAACCGTATTTGAACTCAGGTCCTCCTAACTCCAGGGCTGGTGCCCTACTCACTGCACCACCTAACTGCCCCTCACATAGCCAGTTTTGACTATATTATATTGTACTTACGAATGATTGTGGTTTTCTTTTTGTCTTCTTTGGGTGCCTGATAGAGTTTCACTCAGCTCAAGTGCCTAATGAATGAATGCTCTCCTAGTATGGTAATTTCAAAAATTTTTATTATTATTATAATTGAAAATATATTATAGTTATATATGTATAACAAATTATAACTGGAAATTGTCTAGAGAAGTGAGAATCAAATGTAATCCTTTTTTTGATCTAGGAAAAAGGTCTGCATGGATCAAGTCCCTGAGGACTCTGGCATCAGTTTTTGTAGAGAAAGACCAACTGCTGCTGTGTTTGATGAGTCCCCCACAATCCTTGCTCATGGCCAGGTATACATATTAATGAAAATTTGCCTTTGGCCTGTTGATCACAATGAACTCCATTTCTCTGCCGCATTACTATACAAGGCAGACTCAGCAGCTTCTCTATTAAACAGAGGAAACACTGGGCACCTACAAAGTTTTAGCCCATGTATCATGGGGCAGAACACAAACAGCTTGATTATTGTTGTTCATATGTATCAAGTACCCATATGGTTAAAAATTAATCTAAGCTATTAAGCTCAAAACAGTCTAATTTAGACTAAGGAGACAGAAACTGGGCTCTTCCCCTTGCCTTGTTGTGGGCCTCAGTTTGACCAACTGAAAATGAAGGAGAATAATTCTTACCCAACATGTATCCTTCAAGGATAGCAATTAGAAAGATAACAAGCCTGAATTAATTGTTGAAATGAGCTCCTTAGGGCTGCAAGGGTACACTGAGTAAATCTTTTTCCCCTCCCAGGGCTCTCAACAGTACCCTAGTGCCTTCAACACATGATTTCAGCTCCTAAGAATAATTTACTCTCTTCTCAATGGAAAGACTAGGACTAGGTCAATGCCCTTATGATCCTTAAGCTCTAAGGAAGAAAAGGCTGTAAATAGTAGCTTTACAAATACAGCATTAATGTGGCTATAATTTCCAATTGCTCATTATCAAGAGTAGTGGTTTTCTAGGAACCATTTACAATGGATTCAAATGTCACCCTCACTTCTGTTGTCATCCCTTGTGCCATTTTGTTGCTTCTGGCTGGTTTTCTTTTCTTTTTTTTTTTTTTAAAGAAACCACATGGAAACTTTGTATGAACTGATACAGTAAAGTCAGTAGAATCCTAAAAATGATATACATAATAGCTTATATACAATGAGACAAAATACATGGTGAGGCAGTGAGGTATAATGGTTAGAGCGTTGGACTGGGAATCAGGGAAACTTGTATTCAAGGTCTGCCTTAGACACTAAATAGCTGCGTAACCTTGGTCAAATTATCTAATCTTTCTGGGACTCAGTATCCTTACCTTGTAAAATGAGGAGTTTGGACAAGTTTAGAGGTTCTTAACCTGGAATCTGTGAACTTTTTTTTCCCAATTCTTTGACAAGTGTATTTTAATGTACAGTAATTGATTCCTTTTTTTTAATCTTATGTATTTACTTTATGCATTTATTTCTGGGTTCATTTGTTTGGTTTTTGAGGCAATCAGGGTTAAGTGATTTGTCCAGAATCATACAGGAAGTAAATGACTGAGGCTAAATTTGAACTCAAATCTGTTTGACTTCAGGGCCAGCTCTCTGTCCACCACACCACCTAGCTGTCCCTATTTAATGCATTTAAAAACATTATTAAGAGAAGGGATCCATAGGCTTCACCACATTGTCAAAGTGGTCCATGACAAAAAAACAAAAAACAACAAAACAAATCATTAAGATTCTCTGGACTTGATGAGGTCCCTTTTAACTCCAGATTTATGACCCTATGATCTCTAAGGTCCCTTTTGCTCTACATCCCCAATCCTACATAAACAAAAACACCACCAAAAGGTAGCTGAATTCATATTAAATACAATACAATTAAATACAAATACAATTGTCTTGGTTCTGGAGAGCAGAAGATACAAATTCCCCTCCTTTCAACAGGAATGTAGGGGGACAGTGGGAGCAGAATGTAGATAAGCTGTTAGATGTGGTCATTTTGTTGGTTGGTTTTGCTTAAATGTTTTTCTGTGTCATGTAGTGGAGAGTTTAGACTCTCCTCCATCCTCATTCAGACTAGTAGGTCATCTGACAATTATCTCCCCTCATAGTTCTAGGGATAACTGATGTTCTGGGGTGGTAAAGGGAGGTGAGGGGGATTTCTCTAGCACAGTTCCTCTTAGTTATACCTCATTACTCACTGCATACACACCCCAAAGCACTGTGAATGAGAATGAATTTTAAGAAGAAAAACAATTTTTATAATTTCTAATAGCTATAACAATAATCTTCCATTAAAGTCCTTCTCTGATGTGTCATTGTGGTACAGAGGTGACTCTTCTCAAAGTCTAGGCCAGTGGTGGGGAACCTGCAGCTTTGAGGCCGTATGTAGCCTTCTAGGTCCTCAAGTCTGGCCCTTATTCAGTCAGTGGGCCACACTTGAGAACCTAGAGTACCACAGGTACTCTAGGCTGCAGGTTACCCACCCCTGGCTAGACCAACAGAGTATAAGCTGTGCAAGGGCCCACTAATTTGGAAAGACTTTAAGTGCAGCCTCATGAAGGCCTCAATATGTGTTGTTGATGAGGTTAAAGAAAAATGATGTTAGGTTTTTAGGGGTGCTTGAGACCCCAAAACACCAACGCATTGGGTCCTGCTGAAAGAATTCGACCCAAGCCTTCTCAGCCAAGGAAAAAGACAAAGTTTATTAAGGATTCACCAAATTGGGTTGTCTTAAAAAATCCCACCCTACTGAGCTAGACTGAATCTGAGCACCTACATGGAGGCAAGATGAAACTTATATACACAAAGATTGTAGAAGGGATCTAGGATGGTCCTGGGGTGATGGGAGGAGGTGTTTAGGGAGGATCTTGAGGAGGAATCTAAGGAGGAGCTTGATGGGACTGGGATAAGGTCAGACTCCAGGAGCCAAGAGAATGGGATTAAGGGTAGGAAGTAGCTAAAGGCATGGATATTGATGGTATCAAGGGTGGGAAGTAGCTGGACAATAAAGTGCAAGGCTAGGTAGAGATTTGGGCCTAATGATAATGTAAGGTTATAGCCTCAGGCCAAGGCCAGATCAAGTAGCAAGATTCAAGGAGAGTTCAAGGGGGTTCCCAGAAACTGTACCCTCATCATTGTCTGGGGACCAACCTAAGTTCAGTGAAGTATTACCAGGTTAGCTGCAGGGCAAGGAATTTTTCAGGTACACACTAGGAAACTCTATATGGACATGAGCTATTACTTCAATGCCTTAAGAATCTGCAATTTCTCTGGCATTAGGGTTCATTCCACCAATGTAAATTGTAGCCCCTCTATACCTTAGTTAGCCCTCCTTCGGACTGTGATGGTATTGGTGCGAAAAACCCTGATGGTGATGAAATAGATTCCTGAAGTACTGAAGTCAAGCAAGTAGAACAGCAATAACTCATGTTTATATATAGGGTGTCCAAGAAGTCTTAGTACAATTTTATAGCTTAAAGAGTTTTTAGCAGCTTAAAACTGTATTAAGACTTCTGGTACACCCTGTATAATGATTTATGGTGACAAATCATACACAGTATCACCTTGAATTCTTATGAGAAGCATGTGATATGGAGATATTTTGTTTTGCTTTGGTCTAGACTTTGTGATGTCATTGGTATGGGGAACTCTTGGTATAGAAATGCTCTTTGAAGGCAGGTATGATTTAATTTTTATCTTTGTATCTCCAGTGTCTAGCACAGTATTTAGGGTGGGGTGGGGAGAGAGAGAGAAAGAGACAGAGGCAGAGAGAGAGAGTAGATGAATAGATAAATAGATGATAGATGAATAAATACAAAGAATATTTATTAAGTGTTAACCAAGTATCCGATACTTTACTAAATGCCAGGGAAATGCAAGAAAAACATTCAGATAAAAAAAAAAAAACACATTCAAATGCAAGTAAAACATTCCCTACCCTCAAAGACTTTACATTCTAATGGAGGAAGAAAACACAATGAATAACTAAAGAAAAGGATGGAGGTGGGGGGAATGGGAGGGTGGCTGAAGAAGGACCAGGTGAGTAAGAGAAGTCCCAAGAGTTGAATTGCAAGGTGAAGTGGAACATTGCCAGGGGCCCTCTTAAAATAATGGCCTGGACAGGCAGTTATCAGTGAAGAGAGTAGGGGCCTCAGGGTGGAAATATCTTCAGGATGGCTAGGTGGTTCTTGAAGATGAGGAAATGTGTGGAGAATCAAGTCATTCCTGAAACTTTATTGACTGATTTATTGTGAAATAATCTTAGAGAGTTGTCTGAGGGACTGAGAGATTAAGTGACTTGCTCATCATTGTGATCACAGTTAGTCTGTTAAAGGCTGGGCATAAACCTTTCCTCCTCTTGGAC
>CM053626.1:137798806-137827730 GCA_028646595.1 Phalanger gymnotis | reverse complement strand
TGCCAATCTGCCATTTAACTACTTTGCATGGGGAATTTGAATCCTAAAACAAAAAGGAGATGGATGAAATTATACTTTCCTGGAGCCTGGGGTGAACTAGAATTCAGACAAAGGAAGGCAAAGGAAGCAGAATGGAGAGATGGATCGGGAGGGCAGCAAGAAGAGGGAGAGGGAGAAAAAGAGAGAGGGGATCAGGGGGAGAGGAACAAGAGTAATAGAACAATTGGGAAAGACCCCAAGGGTCCCAGTGGCCTAAAGTCCCCAAGCCCAAGGAAAATTTCCAGAAAAGGCATATCAGACAGAGAAACTTACCCGAAGAATGTCCCTAATCCTCTCTCTGAAACCCCAAGTCCCACAACAGAGATTATCTATTTCTTGTTTCCAGTTTTGTCTTCTTACTTTGAACTGACTTCAGTTGACATACTTTCAGTATATATTAACCTTTGATCTATTTATAGAGCTGAACTGATTATTACTTTCTAGTCTTATGTTGTCCCCTGAAGGGAGGAGGATAATTATGTCTGCCTTCCCAATTTTATATTTGTTTCCACCTTTCTCAATTTTTCTCTGGGAGGTAGGTGGAAATTTTTGATAACCATATTTTTTGAAACTAAAATCAAGACATACAGTCTTAGAAAAGACATTCTGTCTGCAAAGACCCATCAAAGTACTTGGGTTCAAATCCTAATTCTGTCACTTGCCTTGGTCAAATCATTTAACCCCTCTAGACCCTTTTCACTCATTTGTAAAATGAGCAAATTGGACCAGTTGATTTCTGAAGGCCTTTCCAGATATAAACCTATGATCCTACACTTTATTTTCTGACTATCCTGAAAATCTAAAATATCCTATGGACATGTGGTTGTACTCCTTCAATTGATCCCTTCAAGATATCTTCCTTTGCTTCTTCTCATTACCGGAACTCCTAAAAAAAAAGTTTTCTATATTTTATTTGCCTGTTTCCTCACTTCCCACTCCCTAATCCCTTGTAGTTTGGCTTCTGACCTTACCACAGAGAGAAGCTGTTCTTTCCAAGGTAATCAACATCTCCCAATTGCTACATCTAATGACCTTTTCTCAGACGTCATTCTATTTGACCTCTCTGAAGCCTTTTTCTCCTTCATATTTTCATCTTCCTTGGCTTCCATGACACTACAAAAGCTTGGTTATCTTCCTGCCTATCTGGCTGCTCTCTCTCAATCTTTGCTGTATCATCAACTCTCTTCTCCTTGTTAAGTGGGGGTCTCCCCAAGGCATGCCCTTGGCCTTCATCACTTCTCTTTCTGTGCTCCCTTTCTTGGTAATCTCATTAGCTTTCAGGTGTTCAACGAACATCTCTGTGAAGATGACTTGTAAATCTATAGAACCAAACCCAATATCTATCTGTCTGTTGGGCATATCCATATAATTGCTGCACAGGCATCTCAGATTCAGTAAGTCCAAAACAGAACTCATGGCCTTGTCTCCAAGCCAATAACCCCTTCAAATATTCCTATTTCTATTGAAGATACTCTATCTTTCTAATCACCAAGTTGTGAGATTTTGGAGTCATATTTGACCCTTCTGTCTTCTACATCCTTTATATGCAATCGGTTGATAAGTCTTAACAATTTTAATCTCCACAAGTCTGGATCTATCACCTTCTAGCCTCTATCCTTGCTCAGAACCTCATCACTTCCTGCCTAGACTGTTGCAATAGTTTCCTAATAAGCACTTCCCATTTACACACTTTCTTCTCTTTAATCCATCATCCACATAGCTGCTAAATAAATAACTAATTTCATATGTTTTTCCTTTACACACTCTATTGCAGGTCAGGGTTATTGATAACTACATACTCATATATAAGGTAAGTTTTTTTTTTTTTTGCCAGCCTCATTGGACATATGAAATACCAGGAATATAGTTAGGCAGGAGGAAAACAGTGACCTTGCTTCATGGACTTAATTTGTTCCCATGCTTTTTCTTCTTCCAGGCATTAAAATGGGAGACAAAATAAGGTCTGAGGTTGAAAAACTGAGAATTCCTTTCCTTTGACATTCTGTTGGTAGGAAGTCTCTAGAGTAAACAGGAAGTTACATGGACTTTCTGACCCTAAGTCTGACAAAAATGCTTGAAAAAGCCCCTGCCCTTGGTGACCAGAAAATACAAGTGAAAAAAAATAGACTTAAGTTTAAAGGCATGAGTTAGCTGGGGATAATTCCGCTTTTTTTTTTTTTCCCCAAAGAGCATGGCAACTGGGGAGAGGAATCTTTCTAGAGAGGTAAGTCGGTTCTAGCCTCAGGCTAGCTGAGATATATACATTTCTCTATGAGAAAAAAGTCACTAAGGGATCTTTTATCTCTCTAGTTCAATGATGTTAGAGTATGTTAGGGCTTCTTCCTAAAGGAATCATTTTTTTTTTTAAAGCCTCTGTGCTTTAAGCTAAAAGAGTGGTTACGGAGACTATATATTCCCCGCAAGGAAGAGGTGGCACCAAAGCCGACAACTCCTGCTACAACCAGAAGCTGGAAACAAAGAGAAGTTCAACAACCTTGTGCCTAGCAGAGGTTTGCCTGGCTCTGACCAGCAAAGTAATATGAAATCGTGACCACACAAGAGATCAGCCAGAAGAAATGCTTCACAGAGACTACAGTAGTAGCCTGCTAAGCAATCCCATACTAGAACAGCAGGAATCAGATTGGTTGAGAATCATGATATAATAATGATATGATTTGCTTGATAATATTTCACCAGAAGACGTCAGTGTCCCTATAGCTGTTGTCTCCCTAAGGTGTGCCTCAGCCCCCTGTGTTCCCTATGTGTATCCAATCTTCTCACTAGCATTGTTTGTAATTGTAGGAGAGAATGTCTTAGGTTTACTGGGGGAAATGTTCTATTACTACTCTTTTTACTATGCTATTTCTTAAAATGCTTTTGGTTTTTAGCTAATTATATCTTCTGGATGATAGTAGATATGAGCCTATCAATTTAGGCTTTGTATGTTGGAGATTTGTGCAATCTATGGTGTTTGAGGGGATGTAGTCCATAAACAAAGGACAGACTTGCATGGGAGATGGAGAGTGCCCTATCCTATGTACCAGCCAAAGTGGTCTCCTAGCTGTTGCCTGAACTCAACATTCCATCTCCCAACTCAGTGTGTCTCTGAGCAGGTTGTCCCCTATGTCTGTAATACAAACCCATCCACTGATTGGGGGATGTCTACTCCAAGCGTGTGAAGACTTCTGGGTAGAATGTCCCAATTCCCGTGAAGGTGGCTGAAGCAGGCACTGTGGAGAGCTTAGAGCTTGGTCAGATACCGAAGATGCCAAGTTCATCTGCTTTTTCCTGAGCCATCATCAGTCATCTTGACTTTTGTCCTGCCACTGGACTTTGATGACTCAGGAAGAGAGAGTGAGGCTGATGACTTTGTGCAACTCTGCCTCATCTAAATCCAGTTCACGAGTCAAGGCATCACAATGTGATGTCATTGGTCGGAAAAAGGTGAACAATACACCCATTTTACAACTTTACCTCTTAGAATCCCCTTTCCCAGATGAGTAAGCTTGATGCTATGATCTCTGTACTGAGTGTCGTGACTGACAATAAGGAAGCTATCTGCCCCCCACCCTCACCCGCACCCCATTTTGTTGTTCAGTCATTTTTTTTCAGTCATGTCCAACTCTCCATCACCCCATCTGGGGTTTTCTTGGCAAAGATACTGGAATGGTTTGCCATTTCCTTCTCCAGCTCATTTTACAGATGAGAAAACTGAGGCAAATGAAGTTAAGTGACTTACCCAGGGTCACATAGCTAATAAATGTCTGCCACTGGACTTTGATGATCCAGGGAATGAGAGAGTCAGGCTGAGGATTTTGTCCAATTCTGCCTCATTTAAATCCAATTCAAGACATCACCCTGTGATGGCTTTTGTTGAGGATGGATACACCTGTTCCACAGAACCTGTTAGAATCCCTAGCTTTCTCCAAGGAGCAGCTGAAATGCTTACCTAAGTGAAATTTTTCCTGATTTCTCCAACATACAAAAAGAGGTGAATGCTTTCTTCCTCCTCAAAATTTTTTGTACCTGTTTTTGTGTGTATATATTTCACCCCTGCCCTAGTAGAACGTAAACTTATCAAGGACAAGAGCTGTTTGATTTTTGTCATTGTATCTCCAGAGTGCCTCAGATAAAGCAGGAACAATAATTGAATTGAACTGCACTGCAGCTAATTACCCAAAGTTTCAAAAGTTCATTTGTAAATTGGTTCTCTCACAAGAAACAGTGTTATAAATAGTGGTCAGATTTCTACCTAGTCCATACAAATCTACTTAATCCACCATGTAAATGAACTATCTTACCTGTAGGACTATCCTGAGTTCTGGGTCTGCAGGACAAAAAAAAAAGAAAAAGAGGATAATAATCTCTTCCTCTCACCTAGTCTAGAAAATATCTGAAAGTGAGTTAGATCTTCCTCTTACATCTTCCTGTATCACTTTCCGTACTCTTCTCTACACACCTCTCCAACCCCTTGTCACCTCCTCAGAGATCTCATTGTTTTCTTGTTGCCCCAAATACCCCATTAGAGCATTCTTACTTTGGGTTTGGGGGGAAAGCTGGTCTTTCCTTCATTCTATAAATTATTCCATTTTCCCAAATTACTTCCCTGTCTCCAAATAAAAATGCCATTTCTCTTAAAGAATCCAGTCTCAGCTAGATGTTAGGAGGGAATCAGTCTTGTTAAATTAATACACTAAGCTGTAACCACCTCCAGATCCACTAATCTTCCCAGCAATATCTACATTTTCGAAAGAGAGGAAGCATATTAACCCAGATGAGTCTCTACCTCTTGCAATTTCAGGTATTTTAACAGTCAATTTAAATAATTCAAGCAGTGTATAGTTATACAGGAGGCAGAAGGATATTTTTGGGCAGGGAGACCTCTGCCCCATTCCCTTTCTCCCCTTTCCCTTAGGTCAGCTCCATTTTAACCATCTCTGTTTTATATTACCTTCTTCCTCCCTTCCACTTCTGAATTCACAGGTTCTCTAAAAGTTTGAAGCATTTTTTTTAAACAGCTGTCATGGCTGTTTTGGGATCTCGGATAGCAGAAAAGATAGGGTAGAGTGCATGGGAAAGGAGGAGGGGGAAGATGTCTGTATCTATGTACTGTTTCTAAATCACAATTTTGTAAGTCAGGGCCTATATGATTATGCTTGTCAAAACATTTCACACACATTATATAATTTGAGGCACATATACACATATATATTTGTATGGATTTAAGACTATGCTCGTAATACATTAATATAGATACTAAAATTTCACTGATCAATTTTGCTTTAATGCATCATACAAATCCCCCAGAATACTCCTAATCAAATTCCCTACTTATTAAAAGGAAAGATGAGTGTGTGCTTCATAAGTTTATAGTAATGTCATCCAGCAGTTTTGATCTGAGTTTGTTGCCATTTACAGCTGTTTTCATTTACGTAGTGGTAGTTATTACATATATTGTTCTCTTGGTTCTGCTTTGGTCACTTCACACGAGTCTTCTCATATTTCTTGGAATTTTCCATATTCTCATTTCCTTATGGTACAGAAAATGTGCCTTATGTTCAAGTACTACCATTTGCTTGGCCATTCCCCAGTTGTTGGACTTAAAGTTTGTTTGTTTCTTTTCTTTTCTTTTCTTTTTTCTTTGCAATTGCAAATAGTGTCCCTACAAAGGTATAAAACCAAAAGAGGAATTTCTGGTCAAAAGTAGAAACAGTTTTATAACTTTACTTTCATAGTTTTTTTTTCCTTTGCCTTGAGCAAATCATCCAGAATCTTTAAAAGTACAAGTAGGAACTCGTGAGCATTAGTTTTAGGAATATAGAACCACAGAGTGTCTTGACAGTGGTCCCCTTGAAGATCCAACCAGCAAGAATTATTTGCAGGGTTACTCCAGAAACTTACTTTCATCGGGAATGGGTTCAAGAGAGAACAATACATATATATCTAGAACAGTATAAAAATCTTCTAAATTCAGAAGAAATAAAACAGGAAGGAGAAAGAGGATAAGAAAGGAATATCTAGAGGGGAGGGTGAGAAAATAGGTTAAAAGCAGGGTGTTGAGATCAATGTGAATGGGAGGACAAGGGAGGCGTCTTTAGAGGGGAGGGTGAGGGAAGAAGTTAAAGGGAGGTATAAAAGGGTGTTTAAATTTATGGGAATGAGAGGATAGGGGTGGGATCATTGAAGGAGGAGTAAGCTAAATAATAGGAGGACAAGGTACCAGGTAGAAGTAAAATGCAGGAGCCACTGTAAAATTAGGAGGGATAGGGAAGAAGAGATAGACAAAAAAGCGAAGATCAGGCATAGAATTTGTTAGAGAAAGTATATGTCTATATATGTATGTATCTATGTATGTGTATATATGTATATGCTTACGTATGCATGCATATATGTATACATGTATCAATCTATCTATCTATCTCCACATTTAATTGTAGCCTTTGGGGAAAGGGGGAAGAACAAAGTAAAAAGTGTACAGCAGAGAACAAAAGAAAACTTACAAGGAAGCAAAGAAATGATGGATAGCTTTTAACAGAATGTGTAGCATTTATCATACAGGCTTAATTGAAATGAAAATTTGTTGCTATACATTTTGAATCCTCTCATATTCTGCTGTGCATATGATATGCTTTCCCCTCACCCTTTTCTTACTTCATATTTGTTTCAATATTTAAGTTTATCATGTGTTTCTTTTTCTTTTCTCTATTCTGAGTTCTGGTGTTTGATCTAAAAGAAAAAAAGAAAAAATTGGGGAATGGCTGAGCAAGTTGTGGCATATGACTGTGATGGAATACTATTGTGATATAAGAAATGATGAGCAAGATGCTTTAAAAAACCTGGAAAGATTTATATGAACTGATGCAAAATGAAGTGAGCAGAACTAGAAGAACATTATACACAATAATAGCAATATTGTATGGTGTTCAACTGTGAATGACTTAGCTATTCTCACAAAACAATAATCTAAGACAATTCAGAAGGGCTTATGATGAAAAATGCTATCTACCTTTAGAAAAAGAACTTGCGGAGTCTGAATACAGTTCGAAGCAAATGTTTTTTATTTTATTTTTCTCGGGGTTTTTTTTGGCCTGCCTGTTTTCTTTCACAACATGACTAATATGGAAATATGTCTTACATTGCTGCATACGTGTAGCCCATATCAAATTGCTTGCCTTCTCAATGAGGGGGTAAAGGAGAAAGGGAAGGAAAGAATCTGGAACTCACAATTTTTTAAAATAAATGTTTAAAAAGTTAGAGGTATATAACTGAAAGTTAGAAAAAAGTCAACTTGAGATTTATATGTTGGTCATCTGCAAAAAAATACATATACATACATGCACACATATATGTATGTGTATATATACATATACCGCCCCCCCCACATGCATATATATGGAAAGAGAGGGAGTGAGAGAGAGCTTGAAACCATGGAACTAAGTCATATTGCCCAGGGAAAGGATACAGAAGAAACCAGGGAAAGTAAGATGAATTACTAATAGAAACAGAGAAGGAAGTGAGAGTGAAAGAGTACAAGAAGAATTAGTTTTAGTGAAGAATAGAGACATATTTTCTTCTGCACCTAAAGAAGGAGAAAGTGGATGATGGCACTTCTCAGTGATGTATATATAACCTGCTGTGACTCCTCATTCAAACTTATCCCACATAGCTAATCTGTTGTCAAATCTTGTCATTTTTACTTTCAAAAATGTCATATATTTTCTTCTCTCTGATTATATCATAATCATCCTTGTATGTCTCTCCCCAACTCTTGCTTGAGCCACTGTAAAAGCCTTCTAATTAATCTCTCTGCCTCAAGCTCTCCACATTCCAACCTGTTCAGTTGCTAGTGATTTTCCTAAGATATAAGTATGATCATGTAACTCTCCTCAGTATATTCCAGTGGCTCTCATTATTGTCTCTGTTATCAAATAGAAACTCTTCTGTTGGCATTTAAAGCTCTTCATGACCTGACCTCTACCTGTTCAGTCTTTTTATATCTTAGTCTCAACCATGTGTGCTACAATCCGTATACACTCTTCTATTTGCTGTCCTCTCACACTTTACCTATCTCCTGACTCCTTTCATTTGCACTGGCTATCCCTCCATATATCTCCCTCTAGCTTCTCTGTCTTCCTTTAAGATTCAGCTCAAAGCTTGCCTTCTGTAGGAGTCCTTTCCAGGCCCACTATTCTACAGCTCATCTCATTCTCTGGGATTTCTTTCTTGCACTGTATATATCTTATATGTATATAGTAATCTGCATGTTAGCTACACAATTAGAATGTGAATTCTTCGAGAATAGGGACCCTATTTTGCCTTTTTTTGTATCCCTAGCCCCTAGCAGCACAATGCCTGGCACATAGTAAGTGCTTAATAAAAGGCTGTTGACTGGTTGACTATAAATATTGGTGATTGAAGCATAGTTGGGATAAGAGGAGAAAAGAAGAGGTTTGGGAAGAGTCACTGTGGAAAAAAGCTGGAAATGAGTAAGAGTTGAATGGAGTCAAATTGCCCCAAAGTACTGGAAACAGAATGCAGATCATAAATTGATATTATCCTTAGGATCACGATGAGAAGAACACTATGTTTAATTCACCCAGAAATGTAGTCACCAGATTCCAGGACTTTATAGCTAAAAGAAAAATCTTATAGTCAGCCAATAGAAATCAATTTAGATAGCATCAATTCTAGATTAGAGATTACATATTCTAGATCTAGATTTATTACAATTCTAGATCAAGATTACATAGAAAGGACCTCCCTAATCCCTCCTACCCCCATGCAAGAGAAATCACCTTGTATGCCAAGATTAACTATTCTGTGAAATTGTGGATACTTTAGCTTCAGAAAATGATATTTTCTGGAGGTCAGAAACTTTAGTTCCTTCTTGATGGAAAAAACCAAGAACTGGTCAGGGCTTTTGACATGCAAATATATCAACCTGATAAAACTTAAGGTAATATAGAATTGAGTACAAGTAAGAAATAAAGGATGATTCAGTTACAATATTTCTAAGAGAGTTGGTAAAAACCATTGTAGCTTTAATTGTAGCTCACATTTTCTGTAAAGATGATTGAAAAAATGAAGGATAGGAATCTGAGATAATCTCCGTATCTCAGAAATTAGAAACTTAATAAATTCTTGATGATTAAGTGATTGAGGAGAGAATCCCTTTGAAAAGGGAAAAGAACATTTTGAGGGACTGAAGGGAACTGGTTTGGGAGAAATGAAAGAATACTTCATGAAATCAGATGTTACAAAGGTATGTTAATCAAATGTTGGGTGAAGATGGATAGAAGACAGTGTTCCTAAATCACATTCTTATCTGTGATACGTAAGAAAATTACAAAAAAATTTAACCTATTAGCAAATATAAAATCTTGAGAAGAGAAAGGAGAAGTAGAGGGAGTTTGATTAAGATTCAGATTTTTTAAATCAGGAAGTAGTGTGGGTCCATAGGGTAGGGCCAGGTTTGAGCTGGGCAGGAATTGGCTTCAGAGTGTTGAGGTGGGTTGTAGTAGTAAAAATCAGAGCTGAGACTGCGGCTTATCACCAGGTGGACAGCTGTGCTGAACAGAAGGATTAAGCAGCTGGACAAGCAGAACCTGGACAAGTGTTTACCAAAAAATGCCAATTGGAGCTGGAATACCTAGTGTCTGGCCTTGTACAGCATTATGGATTTAAGCTTATTAAGAGAATGGTAGCTGTGGAAAAGAAAAAGCCTTCTCCACTCCTGCAGTAGAAAAATGTCCCATGCCTTCTGAATTATTACCATTCAGAAGAAAAAAAGCAAGGGAGGATAATCAGACTCAAACTGAAATTCAGATCGCAGTATTAGATCATTGAACTTTCAGGAGACTCAAGACTTAAATTTTAAGACCTTACTAAATATGAATTAAATAAGACTTGACTATAATCATCAGTTATATACATTCACCAATTTTGTAAAAGAAATTGTACATAACATATGGCATTTCATCATTTGCCTCAAGTAGAAATGACAGCTGAGATTTGAGCCAAGAATATTGAAATTCAAGTATTAGATGGGGAGTATGCATTTAAAACCAAGTACAACTCAAAATATAAAAAGGTCTCATTTAGAATCTTAAGTAAGCATGATCAGAGAAGTTTCAGGGGAATCCTCTTACAAGATATAGAGGAAGGACTGCCAAATAGCCAGTGCTAAGTAATAAAGGTAACCATATGATTTTTGTTACTCATCAAAACAAACAGAAAATTGTTTTGTTTTTCTTTTTTGCATCAAAGCTGACAGTTTCCAGTGGATGACAAATTTCCAAATCTTTGGAGGAATATTACTATGAATTCTATGGGTGAGGAGAAAATTGAAGACTATCTAAAATGACAGGATCTTTCTACCATGCAGAAATCTGTGCTAAAGAAAGTTATTCTCTTTCAGAAGGAGATGAAGCCTACTGCACAGAGGCAAAGATCTCAGAATCACAATAAGCGCTTCACTGGAGTCTTAAAGGGATACTCTGACATTGCTCTTGGCAAATAGCAAACACTTTCATTTTTGAGCAGGTACCTTTCCACAGGATTTTTACTACTGGTGTTCAATATCTAAAGGTTACATAGAATAAAGTAGTATCCTCATCTTTCCCCCTTCTTTTCCTCTTCTTTTTATGACTATAGAGCAGAAACAATTTACTTTCCAGAATAAATGTAAATTATCAAACTCAAAGCTTCCTTTAATTGAATAAGCTAATGAGAAATTGATTAAAAGTAATTTACTGTTCATTTTGTGTTTTCCTCCATGGGGAAAAGATGCTTGGCATGGCATTGAAGTGTCTTTGTCTGATATTTAACTATGCTTCTCAATGGTTCCATTTCCCCTCCTTTTATCACTTCAAAGAAATTTTATGGAGAGAAGTGTTTCAAATCTTAGTTTATTTTAAGAAAATATGTTTATAATCTATGCTTATAATAAAGTCATGGTGGAAATATTTTTAAGAGAGTAAAAAATTCAACTTGTCTTCTTGAGCCATAGTGATAAATAGCATCCATTAAACATTAGGAAGGGTGCATGTCTGTGGCAAACCTGCCACCCTTATGAAATCTATATTGTCACAAGCTTGAACTACTTAGTTGAACAGTAAGCCATATCACCTTCTGTTGGAATGTGAAAGCACTATAGACAATTTAATGTATTCCTGGAAAACAAAGATTAGATTGTTACAAAGAAAAAGCAGTTTTGTGTTTGTTATGGTCAAGGTGGTAAGAAAATGATGGTGACCATGTGTTGGTACAGAAAATAATACAGGGGTATCGAAAACAAAATAGGCAGTATGCTGCCTTATGCTGATTAAAAAGAAAGGGAAAAGTAATATAAATGGCTCTTTTTGAAAGAAAACCAAACCTAATTATCAAAACCTTGAATGTAAATGAGTAGAATTCACCAATGTAAAGGAAACAAATTATACAGTTGATTAGAAAACAAAATCCAACACTTTATTGTTTATAAGAAACACTTCTAAAGCTTAGAGATCCATTCAAATTCAAAGTGAAAAGCCAGAATAAAATATTTCATTTGTCAGCTGAAATTTAAAAAAAAAATTGGGATTACAATCTTGAATCGGAGATAAGGCAATAAAAAATATAGATACCATTAAGAGAGACAAGAAGGGAAACAACTTTATGATTAAAGGCAATATAGATGAAGAAACAATACGCATATATGTACATAAACATGTATATTTAATTTTATGTTCATATATACATTCACAGAGAATGTCAATCAGGTCCTCAAAAGAAAAGCTAAATGAAATAAAAAAAAAAGACAAACGATATTAACTCTAGGTGATGTTAATGTTTCTCTTGGAAAGATAAAAGAGCCAAGATGGTGGAGCAAAAGCAGGAACTTGCTTGAGCTCTCCCTCAAACCTCAGAAGAAGCCACAAAATAATAGAATGAAACAAATTTCCAGCACAAGACAATCTGGAAGGTTGACAAGAAGTGTCTGTTGCAACAGGCTGGGAGAGGAATGCAGTGCAGCATGGGCCATACTGGCACAGATAGGGCTAGAGCAGGCCTTAGGGGACTGAATCACTGGCAGCTGCAGTGGTTTCCAGACTTCTCAATCCACAAATGCCGGGGACAACTTCAAAGGTCAGTGGCAAAGGTCTCTCACCTGGGTGAGAGAGGAGCATGGTTGGGCCCCAGCCCCAGCCCCAGCCCCAGAGTGACTGTTTCTGGTGCTCTCAGCCTACAGTCCATGGGGGAATCCAGACCCTGATCAGAGGGGAATTGCAGGGATCTCTGTGCTGGCTGTGAGAGAGGATTCCCTTGCTTTCCCCCTGCTTGGATCTGGGTCTCGGTCCTAAGTGGCAGTCCTGGAGCAAGGAGTAGTGATGGCATGGCAGAGTTTGTGGCAGCAGTGGAGAGGGAATCCTCCTCACAGTTCCAAGACAGAAAAGCATGCTTGTGGTCACTCACAGACCAGAGTACAGACCAAGAGAGAAGTAAACACTTCTCCTTTGATCATACCCCCTTGGAATAATTAAAAATTTACAGCTCCCTAGAAATATCTCTGAAAACACCTGCACAAAACCCCTGAAGCTCGGGGCAGTACACCCTCCACTTAACAAAGAGCTCAAAAGTCAAGTAATTGGTTGGGAAAATGAGTAAACAGTGGGAAAAAATCAGACTCTAGAATTTCACTTCCCTGCTGGCAAGGTACTTACTTCCTTGAAGACAAGGAAGTTCAAAATATACAACCAGAAGAAGACAACAAAGTCACAGCTCCTATATCCAAAGCCTCCAAGAAAAATATGAATTGGTCACAGGTCATGGAAGAGCTCAAAAAGAATTTTGCAAATCAGGTAAGAAAAGTAGAGAAAAATTGAGTGGAGAAATGAGAGTGATGCAAGAAAATTAAATAAATTGAAAATGAGTCAACAGCTTGCTAAAGGAGACTCAAAAAATGCTGAAAAAATAACGCCTTTAAAAATAGACTAACTCAAATGGCAAAAGAGTTCCAAAAAGCCAATGAGGAGAAGAATGCCTTAAAAAACAGGAATTGGCCAAATGGCAAAGGAGGTCCAAAAGCTCAATGAAGAAAATAATTCCTTAAAAATTAGAATGGAGCAAATTGAAGCAAATGACTTTATGAGAAATTAAGAAATTATAAAACAAAACCAAAAGAAAGAAAAAATAGAAGACAACGTGAAATATCTTATTGGAGAAACAACTGACCTGGAAAATAGATCCAGGAGAGATCATTTCAAAATTATTGGACTATCTGAAAGCCATGATCAAAAAAGAGCTTAGACATCATCTTTCAAGAAATTATCAAGGAAAACTTCCCTGGTATTCTAGAACCAGAGGGTAAAATAGAAATGGAAAGAATCTACTGATCACCTCCTGAAAGAGATCCCAAAAGGAAAACTCCTAGGAACATTGTAACCAAATTCTGGCATTCCCAGGTCAAGAAGAAAATATTGCAAGCAGCTAGAAAAGAAAGAATTCAAGTATTGTGGAAACACAATCAGGATAACACAAGATTTAGCAGCTTCTACAGTAAGGAATAGGAGGCCTTGGAATATGATATTCTGGAGGTCAAAGGAGCTAGGATTAAAACCAACAATGTTCTACCCAGCAAAACTGAGTATAATGATTCAGGGGGAAAAATGGAATTTCAATGAAATAGAGGACTTCCAAGCATTCTTGGAAAGGCCAGAGCTAAATAGAAAATTTGACTTTCAAATACAAGAATCAAGAGAAGCATGAAAAGGTAAACAGGAAAGAGAAATCATAAAGGACTTATTAAAGTTCAACTGTTTACACTCCTACATGGAAAGATGATATTTATAACTTATGAGACCTTTCTCAGTATTAGGGTAGTTGGAGGAAATATTTATACAAACATACACACACATACACACACACACACACACACACATATATACATATACATACACATACATACACACACACATATAGACAGATGGCACAGGGTGAGCTGAACATGAAGGGATGATATCTAAAAAATAAAATTAAGTGTTGAGAGAAAGGTAGTGGGAGAAAGAGAAAGGGAGGGTTAGATTGTAGTAAATCATCTCACATTATAAGAGACAAGAAAGAGCTTTTACAATGGAGGAGAAGAGGGGGGAGGTGAGACGGAATAAGTAAACTTTACTCTCATTGGATTTGACTTAAGGAGGGCATAACATACACACTCAATTGGGTATGGAAATCTATCTTACCCTACAGGAAAGCAGCAGGGGGAAAGGAATAAGAGAGGGGGGATAATAGAAAGGATGGCATATTGGGAGAAGGGGTAATCAGAAGCAAACAAACACTTTTGAGGAGGGATAGGTCAAGGGGGAGAATAGAATAAATGGAGGGCAGGACAGGATAGAGGGAAATATAATTAATCTTTCACAATATGACTGTTTTGGAAGTGTTCTTTATGACTACACATGAATAACCTATGTCAAATTGCTTGACTTCTCAATGAGGGTGGGTGAAGAGGGAAGAAGCGAGAAAATGTGGAAGTCAAAGTTTTGAAAATGAAGGTTAAAAATTGTTTTTACATGCAACTGGGAAATAATATATACAGGCAACGGGATATAAAATCTGTCTTGCCTTATGGGAAAATAGAAGGGAAGAGGATAAGAGAGGGAGTGGTGGTGATAGAAGGGAGGGCAGATTGGAGGAAAGAGTAATCTGAATTCAAACTTTCTGGGGGTGGGGGGAAGGAAGAGATGGGAAGCAAATTTGGAATGAAAAATCTTCTGGAAGTGAATGTTGAAAAGTAAAAATAAATAAATAAAAATTAATTAATTAATCAATTAAAAAATTAATTAAAGAGAGGAATTAAAGTTACCAAAAATGTAGAAGGGAGACTGGATTTGATAGACCCTTCAGAAAACTTTTTAATAAGAAACTTAGAGAATATATATTTCAAGAGCTGCCATGGACTTTGTAAAAAAAAATATTGATTATGTGCTAAGGCAAAAATATATAAATAAATATGAAAAGGTAAAAATCTTAAACATTTCCTTTCTGACCACAACACAATAAATATTTTAATCAATAAAGGAAATATGAACAAAAGATGCAGACCTGAATGGAATCTAAAAATAACACCTGAAATATTTAATGGATCAAAGACCAAAACACATGTTAAAGTGAATGATAATGTGACAATTTATCAAAACTTATGGTATACAGCCAAAGTATTCTTTATAGGAAAATGTATTTTTCTAGATGTATGTTAACGAAAGAGGAAAAATAGAGAAGTAATGAGTTAGCATGTAAGTAAAAAACCCTAGAAAACAAGTTAGTCATAAAACAACTATAAAAGAAGAAATTTTGAAAGTGAAAAGCAAGGTAAAAACAGAATGTTTTAAAAATTAGCCTAACATGACTAAGAATTTTTAAAAACTAAAAAAAAGATAATAATCCCCCATGCAAAGAGAGAGAGAGAGAGAGAGAGAGAGAGAAAGAGAGAGAGAGAGAGAGAATCAACCAATTAAAGAACAAAAAGGAGAGTTTGAAACAAATGGAATGGAAAATATCAGATACTACTGAACATAGCAATCTATAAAATGATATAGACTGATGTCTATAAAAACATTACCAAAACTAATAATACAAAAAAAAGTTCACCTAAGTAACTTGGTCTCAAAGAAATTAAGCAAGATGTAAAGGGATTTTCTCAGGGGAAAAGAAAAAAAAAGGTCTTACAGGTCCAGTTGGATTTACAATTATGTCAAACATTTCTGAGCCATTGCTGGGATGCTTGTGCCATTCCCTGTGAGGTTATCCTTCATCTACTCTCTATCTTATAGATTCTAATTTATGAGTGTTGTTTCTCCATTAGAGTGTAAGTTCCTTGAGGGCAGACACTATTTTTGCTTTTTCTTTGTGTCCTCAAAGCTTAGCACAGTGTCTGACACATAATAAATCACCTAATAAATGCTTATAATTGGCTTATACTTGTTTTTCTCCCTTTACTCTCTCATCGGTTTAGGAATTAGGACCGTCTTTGTCTCCTAAAAAGAATTTGGTAGGATTCCTTCATTCTCTCTGCTAGAAAAGTTTATTTATCTTGGGGGTTATTTTTTAAAAAATGTTTGACATGTTGTTGGTCTTCCTTCATTCTGGAAGAGGGTCAATGACATGAGGAGGGTAATGTCTTGACTTGCATATGAATTGGACTTAAATGAGGCAAAGCTGTGCAAAGTCATCAACTTTACTCTCTTCTTCAGAGTCACTGGAGAGCAGTGGCAAGACAAGAGTCAACAATACACCCCCTGATTTTTTCATTATGTCCAAGTTGCATTTATAGCAGAAATGTAAGGATGGTTCAACATTAAGAAAAACAATTATATTAACCAAAGAAAACCAATAAAAATGTATAAACATATCAATTAATACAGGAGAAACCTTTCATAAAACACAATTATGTTTTAAAAAAAACTAAAAAGTATAGGAATGAAATCACTTTTCGTTAATATAATTAAGAGTATTTATCTTAAAAAGAAAGAGCTGGCATTATTTTTAATGGAAATGTTAGCTTATACTAACAATAAACCAATCAACAAGCATTCTTGAAGCATTTACTATGTACTAGGCACTGTGCTAAAAAAAATAGAGAAGAAGCATTGGAAAAGAGAAGGCAAAATTATCTCTATGATTTAATAAGCTGCTTAGAAAATCAACCAAAAATTAATCAACAATAACTTCCAAAAAGTAATAGAATATAAAATTTTCTCTTTGTGTGTGTGTGTGTGTGTGTGTGAATTCACTTAACCTATTTGCCTTGCTTTCCTCAACTGTAAAATGGGCATCATAATAGCATCTACTTCCCAGCGTTGTTGTTATGAGGATCAAATGAGAAAATATTTGTAAAACACTTAGCATCAGCCTGGCACATAGTAGGTGTTTAATTGCTTAGTCCGTTCTCTCCCCCCTTTTAGCTGCCATTTGGAATTTGTTCCGTGATGTGGTATGAAATACTAGCATTCACCTATTTTTTCAACGGAAAGCTATCCAGTTGATAGAGCTATCCCTATCCAGGGAGACGGAGGCCACATTTTGAACATAAGATTTCATCGTAGGGACTCTAGGTGAGCAACTTCCTTCTACTAATGCAGATCAGCAACCATTCTATGATACATAATCTTAGAAAGTTGTCTGGGGAATAGAGAAATTAAATCATTTGCCTAAAGTGATGCAAACAATTGTGACATTTAAAAAGTTCAAGAGACATACTTTCTTCGTAATGAGTCTTTTTATTAATAATGTTAGCATTTTGTTAATAAAAAAAATCAGTGTTACTCTTGAATGCCGAAGACCATCATGGCAGTGGGCTCATGGCTTATGTGCTCTTGGAAAAGTGGGTGTTCCAAAGGGTGCAATCAACTCTAGTTGGTTAACAATTAATGAGAGAATGAATATTACAATGAAAAGTGGGCTGACTCCAATGAGGGGCTGAGAACGAACGTGACATTGTGTCACTCTTAAGCAAAGAGACTTTCTCTACACCCAGACAACCCCCAGCCTTAGGCAATCTAGACAAAGGATTTACCTCCACTAAAACTTGCTGGAGTAAAACACAATGGGCTTCCCCAGTTTTGATTAAGTTCCTAATATTAGGTGGGATCTGACCAGGATTGAGGAGAAAGTTAATCTAACCTTCCGGAGAGTGAGTTTTAAAATAAGAAAAAGGGAGGAATTCTGGATCTCCCCAAATAATTTCTCTCATTTCTCTGTGACTGGTTCTTTATTCATTATGCTATGTTGCCTCTTAAGTTAAAAAAAGAAATCTACAAAAAATCACTAGCATTTCTGTATAATGCTAACAAAAACTAAGAAGAGACAGAAAGGAAAATACCATATAAAATAGCCAAAAATGCATTAAAAGTCTGGGATTTACCCTATCAAGACACATTTAGGACTTACTTACAACTTGTAACACAGCCAACTGTAGTAATATAAATACAAAAGTTTTCACAAAAATAAAGGAAGACTCAAATTAGGGGTGATATTTTAAATAAGTAGGCTGTGCTAATACAATAAAATATAGGCTAAAAATCATTCTACAGACAATGACATACCATTCAAATTGTCATGGAAATAGACAAAACAACAAAATTCAAACCAAAAAATAGGTGAATTTTTAGGGAAATAACAACAAATAAGAATGAAAGAGTTCGAGCATATGATGCTATAAAGCAAAAATTATCAAACACTCTTAGTTGTCGTTTGTCCTTCTTTCTCAAAGAGGACCATGACATCAGGAAGATGATGCCATGACTTGTAAGTGAATTGGATTTAAGTGAGAGAGGGCTATGCAAAGTCACCCACCTCACTTTCTCCTATGGTGCCATCTAGGTCCAGTCGCAAGATATAAATCAGGGTGACTGGAGATGGCCCCAGTGCAGCAGGAGACCTTGGCCTTTTTTTTATTTATTTAATATTTTTAGTTTTCACCATTGATTTCCACAAGTTTGAATTACAAATTTTCTCCCCATTTCTACCCTCCCCCCACTCCAAGATGGCATATATTCTTATTGCCCCATTCCCCAGTCAGCCCTCCCTTCTGTCACCCCACTCCTCCCCACCCCCTTTTCCCTTACTTTCTTATAGGGCAAGATAGATTTCTATGCCCCATTGCCTATATATCTTATTTCCCAGTTGCATGTAAAAACCTTCTCTGTTGTCTTTGGTGTTTGTAGGTTGAGAAGTCTGGTAACTGCCACAGGTCAGTTCAGGGTTCTAAAGCCTGTTCTGCCTGGCTCCTGGTCTAGTTAGTCCGGGTGCGGCCCACACTGGGATCTGCTCCACTCCACTCCCAGCTCTGTGTGATAGACCTTACCCAGAGACTATCCAGGCTGTCCTGGGCTGGACCCCTGCTTCCCTCTGCTATTCCATTCTAGTTCTAGTTCTAGAATTTGTTTAGAGCCATTTTTTATAGCTATTTGGAAGGTCCTGGGGGAGACCTTTAGTCAAGTCCCTGCTTTCCAGCTGCCATCTTGGTTCCACCTATGACAACTCCCTTTCAGTGATTAAGGCTAGGTAAGAAATGAGAAAAAAAAATGGCCTCTTTGCCTAGGCAAAAAAAAAAAAAAATTAATCTGAGAGGGGAAGACCCTCAGGGTTTCTGGCCAAAATAGAAACAATTGCTATTTACATTCATTCTGAGCCATCAGATCAGTCTCTCTGGTATTCAGGGGTAGGAGGAGTTGATAATTTGATAATTTGAAAATTTGAACTGATTAGTAAACTCAACAAACCAAGAACATATTGTTTTGGAGAAAGAACTCTTTATTCATCAAGAATTTCTATGAAAATTAGATAGCTTTCAGATGAAAAATAGGTTAACACCAGTATTTTGTAGAATAGCATGCAACAATTCCAAATAGAGTGGCTTGCCATATCCTTCTCCAGCTTTCAGAAATGAGGAACTAAGGCAAACAAGGTCAAGTGATTTGTCCAGGGTCACACAGCTAGGAAGAGTCTGAGGCCAGATTTGAACTCAGGAAGACTCGTCTTCCTGATTTCAGGCCCTGTACTCTCTCCGCTATGTCTTGTAGCCTCACATTACATATGAATACACGCATACATTTATATTTGCATATGTATATCCATATAATCGATATATATAGACATGCATATTTATATACATTAGATATATGTGTGCATATATGGCCACGTGTTATACACATATATGCTAATGCATATATTGTATACTTACATACTTACACACATTGTATATATTATACACATATCTAAATAGATATAAGAAATGTGATATGGTAGGAAGAAGGCTATTCTTAGAACCAAGAAATTTCACTCAAATCTTGCTTTAGACACATTATCTGTGTGACTTTCAGCAAATCAGTTAATTTCCCTGAATTTTAGTTTCTCTGTAAAATGAGAATGATACTTTTTACCACCTACCTCATAGGATTATTATGGGGAACATAGTATGTAAGACCTAGAGTTCTATATAAATATGAGATATTACATAACAAGCACATTGTTGATATATGTGTGTATGTAGATGTTTGACATTAAAGCTTTGGGTGTAGATGAAATACTTTCTCCTTAGATCTTTCTTAGAGAGATAAAATGAATGAGAGAGTCTCCAGAAATATGTTAGTACCTCACTGAAAGGTGATGTTGTGCTATAATATTAGCTCTGAAACATCTCCAAGTTTTTCAACAAAAGTTCACATTGCTCAGCTGGCTATAATCAGAAAACCTCTTTTTGTTAAAGCTGCCTGAAACAGGAAGTATGTAGCTTAAAAACACCCCACGGAGATAAATAGACTGGCTGCAGCTCAGATTTAGCCCTGTGTCAGCTAGCACGAAGAATACAGATGTTGTGGCTTATCAAGAAAAAAAATCAGTTACATAGATACTGTGAGGGTTTTGCTGGGGTTTTAGAAAAATTTTTAAAAAATAATTCCCTGTTTACCCAATACATATTAAAGGGCAGCCTCAGTGTCATATTATTTTTGTCTCTTGCTTTTACCTGTAATAGCCACTAAGAGCAAAAGAAGTCCAAGCTATTACTCTGAGGTCTTAAAAGCTGTTTGTTTTGAAGAATGTGTGGAAATAAAGAGTCTGCTGTTCTCACTTTGCTCCGTCTCAGGAGGATCGCTGGTCCTTTATTATCTTGATATGCAGGACATAATTACAAATGAACAGCCTGCTGTTGTACACAATATCATAGAAATTGTGTGGAGAAAATCAATGAGATGCTGTCTTCAGTCTCCATATCTCTCACTGCTCCAGAAAGTTTCTCTATAGATCCCTAGGATCATTTCTATCCTCACTGAGCATAGCAGGCAGCCCATTAGCTCATAGAAGCAGAGGATGACTTATTAGATTCAGCCTATATTCTATTGCTCTGACTCGTTGAGATGAAGTAATGATTTCTTTGGTAGAAAAAAGAAGCCCACATGAATGTTGTCAAATATTCCTGACAAAAAGACCAGAGCTGAGTAGAAAATTTGACATTCAAACACAAAACTTAAAAAAAAAATCATAAATAGGTAACATGAAAGAGAAATCATAAGAGACTTAATGGGAAGATGATACATGTAACTTTTAAGAACTTTATTATTAGTAGGGCAGTTAAAAGGAATCTACTTGGACAGAAAGCACAGGTGTGAGCTGATTATGTTGGGATGATCTAAAAAAGTGAAGGGATGAGAAAGAGGGATGCATTGGGAGGGGGGAAAGGGAGTAGAAGAATGGAGAAAATTACCACACATAAAAGAGACACACAAAGAAGAGCTTTTACAATGGAAGGGAAAGAGGAGGAGTGGAAGGTATACTTGAACCTCAGTCATTGGAATTGGTTCAAAGAGTGAAGAATATATATATATATATATATATATATATATATATATATATATACATATAGATAGATAGATAGATAGATAGATACATACTCAGCTGGGTATAGAAATCTATCTTATCGAAGAGGGAAGTAGGTGGGAAAGGGGATAAGAGAAAGGGAAGGGACAATAAAATGAAGGGTAGATTAAGGGAAGTAGTAATTAGAAGCAAAACAGACTTTTGAGGAGGGAGAAGGCAAAAAGACAGAAGGGTGGACAGAAGAAAATAGAATGAAGAGAAATAAATAGTAATCATAACTGTGAATATGAATGGGATGAACTCACTCCTAAAATGGAAGTAGATAGCAGAGTGAATTAGAAGCCATTAGAAATCCAACAATATATTTTTTACAAGAAATACATTTAAAATAGAAGGATACACACAGAAGTATAATTAGGAACTCGAGCAGAATTAAATCTCAGCTGAGATTTTTAAAAAAGGCAGGGGTAGCAATCTGCATCTCAAACGAAGCAAAAGCAAAAATAAGCCTAATTGAAAAAAATAATCAGGAAAACTACATTTTGCTAAAATGCACCATAGTCAATGAAGTAATGTTAAAAATTTTAACAGCATATTTGTATGATAAAGACCTCATTTCTCAAATATATTTAGAACTGTCTCAAATTTGTAAAAAGTAAAAAAAGAGCCATTCCCCAATTGATGAATGGTCAAAGGATATGAACCATAGGTTTTTAGTAGAAATCAAAGCTACTTATAATCATATGAAAAAGTGTTCTAACTCACTATTGATTAGAGATATGTAAATTAAAACAACTCTGAGATACCACCTCACACCTATCAGATTGGCTAACATGACAGAAAAGAACAAATTCTAGAGGGGACATGCAAAAAATAGGGACAGTGGAGTTGTGAACTGATCTAAACATTCTGGAGAACAATTTGAAACTATGCTCAAAGGGCTATAAAACTTCATATGCTTTGACCCAGCAATACCACTACTAAGTCTGTATCCCAAAGAGTTCAAAGAAAAAGGAAAAGGATCTACATGTAAAAAAAATATTTCTAGCAGCTCTTTTTGTGGTGACAAAGAATTGGAAATTGAGGAAATGCTCATCAGTTGGGAGATGGTGAACAATATGTGCCATATGATTGTGATGGAGTACTGCTGTGCTTTAAGAAATGATGAGGGGAGTAGTTTCAGAAAAAAAAACCTGAGAAGACCTATGTGATTTGATGCAGAGTAAAGTGAGCAGAACCATGAGATCATTGTATACAGTAATAGCAATATTGTAATGATGATCAACTATTCACTTCTAGAAATAGAACTTAGGAATTGAGTGCAAATTCACACACACACACACACACACACACACACACACACAAAACACTTTCTTCATTTTTCATACTTTTTGTGACATGGCTAGTATGGAAATATGTTATGCATAATTTCACAGGTATAATTGATATCATATGGCTTGTCTTCTCAATGGGTAGGGAGGGATTGGAAGGAGGGAGAGAATGTGGAACTCAAAATTTAAAAAACAAAAATTTTTTAAAAATTTAAAAAAAACTAACAAATTTTTTAAAAGAAAGATTAGAACCAAATTGTAAAGGATTTTAAATGCCAAATAGAGGAGTTTGTGTCACCTCAAAAGACAAGTAATGCAAATATCATGATTTTCATTTAACAGATTAAAAAAAAAAGAGAGAAGCTCAGAGAAGTTAAATGGCTTGCCTTTGATCCCTGTCTAGAAAGTGTGAGGGAGCATGGTGTATTGGATAGAGCACTGGGGTTGGATGGAGGAAGACCTCTGTTCAAATCCGGCCTCAGACTTTAACTTATCAAAAAATTTTTAACAAATTAAATTTAAAATTTTTTAGAAAGCCTTATAGAAATTGCTTATTTCCTTTGAGAAACTATTCAAGCAATTCCTGTTGCTATCATCAAGTAAATAGTGCTGGCTGTGAATGAACACATAAGCTGGGATTAACATCTTGACTATTCCCAAGCATGAACAGCAACACAATGATTGCTTCAATGCTCTGCTATTTTTTCAGAGGAAAATATGCTTTTTATTACAGCATCAGTAAAAGACAGAGATAACCTCTGAAAGACACACTAGGAATAAGAAGAGAGGTTGAACTTAATGAGGGAAGTCTCTTCCTTCTCTAAATCTATAAACCCATGGTTATCAGTCAGGATTTAGAATCTAGTCTCTTGCTTCCCAATTTAGCATTCTTTCTACTGTGCCATGCTGAAGTTTCATCTAGCTGTACTAATTGGTACTGAATAATCATCATCATAGGACAGAATCAAAGCAAATTCAGGAGAAGGAAGAAAGTTATTAGGACTTTTGTATGATTCCTTAAATGTGGGAATTGTTATGGGTCTTGATTCCCATCACTTAATTTCCTTTAGGACATCAATTCCCAGATCCCCATTGCCATGAAACCATGACATAACTTTGTGGTTTTTAAAAAAATATATATTTTTTTTCAATTAACGAGCATTATTTTCTGTCTCTTTCAAACTCTACCTTCTCTCCCCAAAAAGAAAAACAAATCCCTTTTAGAAAATGTTCAGGGATGCAGAGGCAAGATGGTAGAGTAAAAGCAGGGACCCTCTTGAGCTCTCCCCCAAACCCTTCCAAATACCTGTAAAAAATGACTCTAAACAAATTCTAGAGCAAAAGAGCCCACAAAATGACAGAATGAAACAAATTACTAGCCCAAGACAACCTAGAAGGTCAGCAGGAAAGGTCTATTGTATGGGGCTGGGAGGGAAGCACAGTCCAGTGTGGGTCACACCAGGCAAAGACTGGGCTGGAGCAGGCCTCAGGAGACTGAATCACTGGTAGCTATGGTGGTTTCCAGACTTCTCAATCCACAAACACCAAAGACAACATAGAAGGTTAGTAGGAAAAGACTGTTTGGACCTGTGAGAGAGGAACATGGTCTGGCCCCAGCTCAGGGGTAGTAGATGTGGAGGCAGCAGCAGTGGTGGGTGCTTCTGGAGCTCTTGGCCCACAGCCAGTGGGGAGCAGCTGATCAGAGAAAGATTGCAGGGATCTCTTTGCTGGATTCTCTGGCTTTGTCCTTGCTTAAATCTGGGTTTCAGTCTTGAATGGCAGTCTGGGGGCAAGGAGGAGTACTGGTGTGGTAGAGCTTGTGGCGGCATTGGAGAGGGAATCCTCCTCACAATTCCAAGACAGAAAAGCACGCTTGTGGTCACTCACAGACCAGAGCACAGACCGAGAGAGAAGTGAATACCTCTCCTTAGATCAAAGCACTTTGGACTAGCTGAAAATTTATAGGTCCCTAGATATAACTCTAAAAGCAGCTGCACAAAACTCCTGAAGCTTGGTATACACCCCCCACTGGAAGCAGAGACCTTCCTTAACAAAGAGCTAAAAAGTCACATAATTAGCTGGGAAAATGAGCAAACAGTGGGGAAAAAAATCAGACTATAGAATCTTACTTTGGTGACAAGGAAGATCAAAGCATACAACCAGAAGAAGACAACAAAGTCAAAGCTCCTAGATTCAAAGCCTCCAAGAAAAATATGAATTTATCACAGGCCATGGAAGAACTCAAAAAGGATTTTGAAAATTGAGTAAGAGAAGTAGAGGAAAAATTGGGTAGAGAAATGAAAGCAATGTAAGAAAATCATGAAAAATGAGTAAACGGCTTGCTAAAGGAGACCCAAAAAAATACTGAAGAAAATAACACCTTAAAAAATAGACTAGCCTGAATGGCAAAAGAGCTTCAAAAAGCCAATGAGGAGAGGAATGCCTCAAAAGGCAGAATTTTTTTTTTATCGAGGGCTGTTAGAAAGTTTGTATTGTTCCATAAAAATAAAAAATGATGAAAGGAAGGGTTTCATAGAAACCTGGCAAGACTTATATGAACTGATTCAGGGTAAAGTGAGAAGAACCAGGACAACAATTTATATAATAACAACATTATAAAAAAGAGAGAACTTTGAAAAACTTAAGAACTGTGATCAACACAAAAAGCAGCTATGATTCCAGGGGACCAAAGACGAAGCATGTTTCCTACCTCCTGACAAAGGTGAGTGAAGACATAGAGTGAGACACACATTTTTGGACATGGCCAATGTGATCATTTGTTCTGCTTGGCTGTGAGCATTTTCTTTTTTTTTTTTAAATTAATTTATTTTTAGTTTTCAACATTCACTTCCACAAGATTTTGAGTTTGAGAGAGAGATGCATTCAGGTCTACTCTCGCTTATTGGAGAGCCCCACCAAACCCTGAAGCTAGAAGTCTGGAGCTAGAATACCCTGGTGATTTAATGTAGTAGGAATAAAGTTTGATATTCAATAGGACAATAAAAGGAAAGATGAAATATTGAAAGATTGAACAAGAGTCAGCACAGAGAAAGTAAAGCTAGCTTTATCTCAGGGGAATATAATAATGAAGGGCTATCAGAAAGTATGAGCAGGAGTCAGGTCCTGCTGGGATGGAGTGAGTGAGATCGCACCCAAATTGGTAAAGCTGGTAGATTTTTATCATGTCCTTATGTCGGCGAAGGACTGGAGGGGAAGGGAGTGGGGATCCTGGACCCCATGAAGGAGAAGATGAAAGTTTGGAGACTGGTGCAGTAAACACTTGAGGAGTTGGCAGCTATTTGATATTCAGACTCCCAACTGATAAAATAAAAGTTTGCTGCAATGCAGACTCACTTTGATGGGGTGACTCCAGATTTGAGCCTCTCTATGGGCCTCTTTGCTTAGCTGGCTGAGAAAGCTATTGAAGGCCTTAAACCTGGGAGAAATTCTGAGCTAAGAAAAGGGAGTCAGGATACGTCACACTTAGGCTTTAGAAATAAAGCCAAGATTGAACTAAGCAAGAGTTAGAAAGTTTATTTTAGAAAGGAAGGTACTTATATTGTTCTTTGACTTGTAGTTCTTAAAATTATATAACCAGTGGCCAAAGATTACAGTTCTGGGTTTACATGAAACACTTTCAATATTGGAGGGTCATTAAAAAAAACAAACAAACAAAACCTCATGCTGCACTCCACCTCCCCTTTAGAGCTTCTCCTGGGAACATCAGAAGTTGGCTCATATGTAGGTCTCTACAAGAAAGGGAAGAGTCCCTCAGGCTACTGAGTATAGGACTGGCTTTATTTAGCAAATTAAAAAAAATAACAGGAGAGACCCACATTCAAAGCCCATAAACAATCAAAACAATCCTCTGTCCCTCTTTATTGATCTTGACTTTCCCCCTTTAATGATTTTGACCTTCTCCAGGGACTTCTATAGGCCTCTAGACTTCGATCATTACCCTGGAATTGAGATCTCCCCAAAAGGGAAAAGTATTTGTGGCTGAATGAACTCTTTTCCTTGGGTCTGCAAAAATCACATAACTTAGTCCTAGGAATAGCAAGGTTCAGGTTTGCTCCTCCATGTCATGGTTCTGTGCCTGGCTGCTTGTCAGTGCCAGCTCTCCCTTGGTCCAGGAATTTGTCTGCTTGGTTGAGGTACCTGGCATTACCTAAGGACTCTTGCTCTCTGCTGTTAATCCCTGCTGTTGACTTGCATTCTTCATGTTCCCAGCTTGACCCAAGAGCTTCTTTCTCCTGTTACTGGCTCACCCACTGCTACCTCTGAGACCACATGGTTCACTGGTTGGGCCTCACAGAGAGTCATCATGGTATAATACCACTGGACATCGAATAAGGAAGACCTAGAGGTTTGAATTCCACCTACCTACCAGCTGCATGACCTTGGAAAAATTATTTAACTTTGTTGAGTCTCAGTTTCCTCATTTGTAAAATTAGGTAGTTGGACTCAATGATCTCTAAGGCCTTTTCTGGCTCTGAATCTATTTTTTTTTCCAGGGAACTGAATTAACATCTCACTGTGCAGGCCATCCTTTTCCTGTCTGCCTCTCTCAGATCTCATCCTCTCCATTTCTTATCCCTGTGTCTCTGCTCTCCCTTAAAAACAAAACAAAACCAAATCCAAGAGTTTAGCCCAGGTGTAAGAACTGGTTGTGAATCAATGAGTCATCTATAGTGTAGCGTTTAAGGGGTAAAGGGAATAACCAGTGCCAGATGGTATGCATCTCAGAACTAACCTTGTAAAGAGAATCTAGTATCCTTGTAAAGGGTACACAAGTGGTATTTCGAAAGGCCTTATCAGGTCTTTCCTGGGCACATCCTTTACACTCTCTTCTTATTCCTAGTGTGTCTGTCAGAGGTTATCTCTGTCTTTTACTGATGCTGTAATAAAAAGCATATTTTTCTCTGAAAAAATAGCGGAGCATTGAAGCAGTCATTGTGTTGCTGTTCATGCTTGGGAATAGTCAAGATGTTAATCCCAGCTTGTGTGTTCATTCACAGCCAGCACTATTTACTTGATGATAGCAACAGGAATTGCTTGAATAGTTTCTCAAAGGAAATAAGCAATTTCTATAAGGCTTTACAAATCCAAGCCTCCTGAGCAACTGCAAACACCACAATCTCTAAAAGAATTGTTTAGGGTTCATTCCTTTCCCATTTAATTAGGTATTTATAGAAAAACAGTTCTTGGCACTGGCAGAGAATGTAATGAGATATCGGGTTCAGCTCTGCCTTTAGCCACGCAGGGTGGGATCATAGTGTAGCCCATATGATATCTGGGACCTTTATCCCAATTTTCATTGCACTGGCAAGTTGGGTTTGCAAAAGGCAGGCACATTTTACCCTCAGGACATTCCCTTGGGGGATTGGAGGTATCTTTCTAATGGCTCAAGCCATTCTAGTGCATTCCCTTCAATATCAATCACCAGTTAGTATCTCCTCCATATCAGTGAATGACCCAGTTATTGGTGTCTCACCATCAATTTAAACTTTGTCCTTTTAACACCTCAGTCCCTAGAGAAAATGAGCTCAAACTCAAGCATTTGTCCACTAAGTTCACTTTCAAAGGTTAGACAAATCTGCTTCTTTGCTCATGGCTGCCAGATTGTTCCATTGCTGGGCTAGATTTTTCTGGTTTCTCCTCAGGACTGCATTGGTGCCTCATCTGTGCTTGGTTGTTGGCAAATTTTGTTATGTTTTACTTTTCAGGAGGGACAGGGTCAAAGGAGAGAATAGAATAAGTGGGGAGTGGGATAGGATGGTGGGAAATACAGTTAGTCTTTCACAGCATGACTATTACGAGATGTCTTGCATGACTGCGCATGTATAATCGATATCTAATTGCTTACCTTCTCAATGAGGGTAGGTGGGGAGGGAGGAAGGGAGAGAATGTGGAACACAAAGTTTTAAAAACATATGTTAAAAATTGTTTTTACAAAAACTCAAAGGTTAATTAAGTTGGCTGGGAACATGGCCAGGTGTCGAAAACACACCCAGATTCAGTCTCAGACTCTGGAATCCTTCTTTGGTGACAAAGAAGACCAAAACATACAGTCAGATGAAGTTAACAAAGTCATAGACCCTACAACAAAAACCTCCAAGAAAAACATGAACTGGTCTCAGGCCATGGAAGAACTCAAAAAGGATTTAGAAAAGCAAGTTAGAGAAGTAGAGGAAAAA
>CM053626.1:137770911-137798306 GCA_028646595.1 Phalanger gymnotis | reverse complement strand
GATTTGACCTGAAGAGGGAATACCATACATACTCAGTTGTGTATCTCACCTCACAGGAAAGAAGGAGGAAGAAGATAAAAAAAGGGGGGGACGATGGAAGGGAGAGCAGATGGAGATGAAGATAATCAAAAACAAACACTTTCGAAAAGGGACAGAGTCAAGGGAGAAAATTCAATACAGGGGGATAGGTTAGGAAGAAGAAAAATATAGTTAGTCTTCCACAACATGAGTATTGTGGAAGGGTTATACATAATGATACGCATGTGGCTCATGTTGAATTGCTCGACTTCTTAGGGAGGGTGGATGGGAAGGGAAGAGGGGAGAGAATTTGGAACTCAAGGTTTTTAAAAAAATAGATGTGTTCAAAAGTAAGTAGCAGAGTCAGGATTTTAATTCGTCTCCTTACTTGAAATCTATTCCTTGTTCTACTGAAGGGGTTTGGTGTTGAGGGGTGCTTGACACTCCAAAGTACCAACATGCTGGGTCCTGCCGAAAGAATTCGACTCAAGCCTTCTCAGCCAGAGGAAAAGACAAAGTTTATTAAGGGCTTGCCATAATGGGTTGTCTTAAGAAATCCCACCCTCTGTGACACCTGTTTCCACAAGCGGGCCAGATTCGATCTACTGAGCCAGATTGAATCTGAGCACCTTCATGGAGGCAAGATGGAGTTTATATTCACAAAGATTGTGGGAGGGATTGAGGGGTGGTCTAGGGTGACTAGAGGAGGGGTTTAAGAAGGGACTTGAGGAGGAGTCTAAAGAGGAGCTTGATGGGACTGAAATGAGGTCAGACTCCAGGGTGGGAAATAGCTGAAGCCTTGTAGCCTTTTTTTTTTTGAACTTTAAATATTATTTATTTGGCTGAAAAAATGAACTGGTTGGGTTGATGGGCTCTCTGGCTGTGGGTGTCTAGGGACCTTCAATACTGGCTGAATTAGCTTTGGGGGCAGGGAGGGGTGATGAAGACATACCCTTACCTTCCCATTCCACCCAGTTCTTGGAAGATTCAAAGGGTAAAGGACAAGTGGAAAACAAGGAGCAGATTGTGGGGAAAGCCTGGTTTTTAAACCCTGGCTCAGGTTCAGGGCAGGTCAAGGTTCCTTAGCTTCCCCTCAGTGCTTCATTAGAGCTGGGAAGAAGTCTGAGGGAGCCAGAAAGCTAAGGATCATATCTGCTCCTCATCCATGCCCCCAATAACCTTTGAGAGAGACTCGGAGGTAGCTATTGAGAAGGGGAACTGCTGCTGCCTTGTCGTTACCAGGCTCTCCCCAAACCTGCACCTGCTTCAGGGATAGCCCAACCCTGAATGGTCCTAGGCTGCCCTTGGAAAAAAAAAATGAAATCCTGGCCTGTAGCTCATCCAGTCTTCAGGCCTCTCAAGGGCCAGCGGCTCACAGGTTTACCTCAAAGGGTGGCTGATCAAAGGCTCTGGTCAGTCAAGGTTGCTCCAAGGCCCCTAGGACAAACGGCTCAGAACTCTATCTGGAGGTTCAGTAAACCAAGGCCCCGTCCTGTGCTTCTACCAAGCTGTAGAAGGGGGCTGCTGGTGCATGGGCCCCTTGGCACTGATAGACCACATCTGCCTTTCCTTCTCTGTGTGATAATCTGGGGTGTGATCTCTCCCAGGGCAGGGACCTCATATTTTCCTTCCCTGGCTCTCTCCACAGAGCCCCTGGGTGAGCACTGAGCATGCTCCAAAATCTGGCTATGTGGAGAGGCACCTCTAGCTAATGTTTGGTTCTCCAGATCAGATAAACGACCTGTAGGAAGCCTGTGAAAACATGGGAGAAGCAGGAGAGAAAGGCTTCAACAGGTTCCACAGGATTGCTGGGTAACAGAGCTAGGGTATAGATATTTTGATCAGGATTAAGTGTGAACAGCTGAACAATAGAGGGCTAGGCTAGACAGAGACTTGGGCCAAATGATAATGCAAGGCCCATGGCCTTAGGGGAAGGCCAGATCTAGTTGGAAGACTCAAGGAGAGTTCAAGGGGGCTCCCAGAGACTGTACTCCAGGTTCAAGGGGGTTCCCAGAGATTGTGCCCTCATCACTACTACACTTAAATTGCTTCCATATCTGTAAAGTAGGAGACTAGGACTACATGGTTTCTAAGGTCAGTCCTTTATAGCACCATGATTCTTTGACTGTGGCTCTACTTGGGAGAGAGAATACACTCACATATGAAAGAGTAGAGAAGAGTTGTTCAGTTGTTTCAGTCATGTCTGACTTTTCGTGACTCCATTTGGAGTTTTCTTGGCAAAGACATTGGAATGGTCTGCCGTTTCCTTCTGCAGCTCATTTGATAGAAAAGAAAATTGAAGCAATTTAAGTTAAGGGACTTAAGTTAAATGACTTGGTTAAGTGACTTGCCCAAGGTCACATAGATAGTAAGTTTCTGAGGCCAGATATGAACTTAGTTCTTCTCGACTCTAGGCCCACAACAAGGCAGTAAATAATCAGCCACAAGCCCTGGGTAGACCTAGGGATAGGAGGGATAGGAAACCATCTAAATGGATGTAATTTGAGGAGTTCTGAAAGATTCTTCTACCACCAAATCCCCACCCCTCACCTTGCTTTTATTTTAGCATGGAAACATTCATCATTAGAAGCACCCTTTTGGATTAAGATAGCACCCTAAAAGATGCCATCACTGCTTTAAGTTTCCAGAATCCCACTAAAAGTGTTAGGAGAAAGATTTCCAAAGCCCTTTGTTAATACAAGGGGTGGTTATTTTTGTTTCATCTAACTTATTCTAGCCTTTTTCCTATATTATTCAAATATTATTAAATGAGATAATATTTGTAAAAAGTGCTTAGTACAGTGCCTGACACATAGTAGGACCTATATAAATGCTTATTCCCTTCCTGTTCCCCTCCCTCTATTCTAAGCTTCCAGATTCATATCGACAACATCAGGAGAGAGATTTTCTGAAGCCTTTTGTTAAAGAAAGGAGGTGGAGGTGGGGAAGGATGAAGAGGAAAGGAAGAAATGAAAAAGGTACACACAAAAAAAAGACCGGAATGGGGGGAAGGGAATAAATCCTGGCCTATAAAAGAAAACAGCAAATTCAGTTGCCTTCCTGAAACAGACCTCAGGAGATCTTTCCATGTCCTATATCTGCAAGCTATTTTATCTCTGCAGATTTCCTTCTAGTTCACAGAAGATTCCTCCCACAGTAAAAACCAGTTGTCAAGAGACACATTTCCTGCCTGGTGTGTTTAGTGTATGGTACATCCAAATTTGTTATCGCCAGACCATTAATTTCCACATACATCTGCTTGAGGATTCCTTCCTGCCTCCATTGCACATTCATCTTCATCTAATTCACATTTTATTGCCCTTGTCTTAATGCTAGCAAGCTCTATCAAGTACTGTAAACATTCGTTAACTCCATGAGCTTGCCAACATTCCTTTTCTTCTCCGACACTCCTGTTGTTAAAATCTCAGCTTACAGCTTTAATTTCCGGTAAGCTATAATGTAGGACCACAAATGGCTAAATCGAAACAACTCACTTACATCCAAAAAAGCATCTCACCAAAAAAGCTTCTCATTTACTCAGAATCAAGTATAAAAGAGATTGCCTCACCTTGGGAAACAGCAAAGGCTGACAAATTTGTCTGGGCTCATTTCTAGTACCCTGGGTCACTTAACAATCAAAAGCACAGTTACCTTGGTCTGTTTCCATTTCTACAGAGAAGATGGCATGGTTCCAGGCAAGTAGCCTCCATCTACACAAATATTTTGTTTGTGGAGTCAGAATTCCAGAATTCCAATGTTCAGATAAATCTCAGACCCATCTGTTCTACCCCATATATGACCAAGAATTCTCTCTTCGATATCCTCAGTGTAGCTATCCAATAGGCATATAGACAGACAGAGACAAACAGATATATTGATACATAGATAGATAGATAGATAGATAGATAGATAGATAGATAGATAGATAGATAGATAGATAGATAGATAGATGCATGAATAGAGTAAACTAAGGCCAATGCTCTCTTAAGGGAATTTAGATCTCTCCCCCAAAGAGGAAGACTCCCAGAGAATGCAAAGACCAGTTCTTGAGATTTAGAAACCCCTTTTCCCTAAAGGGAAGAAAACTAGAGGAAGATAATGCCTGTGAAATTAAAGAAAGGTTTTTATTAAGCAGGGAAGAAAAAAAAATAACATACACATGGGCATTATCCAGCCTGTGCTGAATAGGACACAAGGTAATGTGTGGGAAGAGTTAATGTATCTTTCAAACAAAGGAAGATAAGAAATTTGGGGGAAAAGGTAGGCTTAGAAAGGAATGAGTCAGTGAAACCTTTCCCCAAAGGGAGCAGAGAGTGAGGAATTTGAGGTGCTAAATTTGTGGCTCTTTGATACACAAATCAGAAGGCATCCTTGGTAACAAGTAGTCCACAGTTCAAGACTTGATAAGGAGATGTCTCCAAAACCAGGATAATTCCAAGAGATAATAACCAAAGTCAGAGGAGTATCTGGAGATGAGGTTGTCTCCAGAAACCATAAAACAGGATATATCCATAGTCTCATAATGGGCAGTTAGGAAAGTCTTTGAAGATAGAGATATCTCTTGAAGGTCCTTAAACCAGCAAGTAGCTCAAGGTCTACTTCAAAGTTGGTATAGTCTTAATTGGTTTTGGTGTTGCTGATTTCCTGTATGTCCAGCTGGGTTTTTTCTCGGTCACTGCAGAGAATTGTTGATATGTCAAGCCCTTATGCTTCTTAGTTAATACAGCCAGTCCTCATACACCTCTTCTCGGTTACCTGGATTACTGGAGAGCTCAAGCAAGTCAAGGTAGTTACTATACACGTTCAAAGATGCATTCATACGATAGATACATATACATATGTTAGATAAGTATGAACATACATATAATCTATATGCCTACAGATTATCCAAATTAAGGATATTTGAGAGAAAAAGAGAGGCATACAGATAGACATACGTTACATAGATAGGTATGAATACATATGGATTTATACCTATCTGACATGTCTATCTAACTATCTAACATACAGTCATAACTAGCTATATGCCTATAGGTTATTCAGATTTATATATAAACATGTGTGGATACACACATAACACACATATATAAAGAGAAACAGATAGATAGGTAGATATACATATATATTCATACCAAACATATGTATATCTATTTGTCTATCAAACATATACATTCATAGCTATCTATCTATCTATATGCCTATAGGTTATTCAGATTGAGAGACATATACATACACATACATACATACCCAATATCAATATACTCAAAACATAATTTATCATGATATCACAGTTGGAATGGACCTTAGAGTCCAGCAACTTCATTTTATAAATGAGTAAACTGAGGCCTAGATAAGTAAAATGACTTATCCAAGGTCACAAGAGCAGTAAATGGAAAAGCCAGGATTCAAGCCCACCCAAATCCTCTGCCCCCAAATCCAGCCCCCTTTGCACTGTACCATGACTCCCTCTGTCAAACTTCCTTATTTATATTGAGGACACCTAGGGTAGTTATGCAGGAACGTAATCCCAAAGTCATCCCAGAATCCTCCATTTTTCTCATCTCCCATATCAATTGAGTTGCCAAGTCCTGTAAATTCTATTTCTACAACATCCTCCAAATCTCTGTTTCACATTAACCATCCAGACTCGACTCCAAGACCATTCTCAGAAGAAGAGCTGTGGTACCAAGACAAAATGATATAGGAAACTTGTACCAAAATAGCCTCTAGAAGGAGTAGCCTCACTTTCACAATTACTTGGGCCTCTCAGCTATCTATCCTTTATTTTAAGGCCAGTCTTGAAAGTGGGTCTAGACTTCGAACCTTTGGATTCAACAAGACAGAATCAAATAAAGGGGTTCCCATTGATTGGGGAACGGCTAAAGAAATAGTAATATATATTGTAACAAAATACTATTAAACTATAAGAAATGATGAATATGAGTGATTCAGAGAAAAAATGGAAAGATTTATGTGAAATGATATAGAGCAAAGTAATGAGAAACAGAAAAACAATACAGTCTCCTTCCTCTTCATCGAGGCCATTTTATGTCCACCTGCTGCCCATATCATTCCCTTCCCCTGCCTGCCCTCCTATGCCCTGTGAATTGTAATCAAATCAACACTCCCATTGTCTCTGGAAAGGGAAGGAAACACACATTTATTAAGCACTTAGTATGTGCCTGGCACTGTGCTAAGCACTGAGGTAAAAATTTTACTAAAATTTTTAAAATGTAGTAATTTACGTAGAGTGAAAAATTTACTATAGATAAAAAGAAAGACAGTCCATGTCCTTGAGGAACTTGCATCCTAAATAAAGCAGAAAGATAATACCCAATAAGAAAATAAGAAAGCTGAAATGGTGGCGGGGAGGCTGGGGAATAAAGGAAGTGTGTTTTTTGAATTTCAGAAATCAGAAGCTGGCGTGGAAGAGGAATGAAAGCTGTATAACATGGGTTCCTTCATGAAACGGAGGCTATAGGAGGAACTCACCAATGGGAAAAGGAGGCCAGCTTGGTGGAGGAATAATCCAGGATGAGAAGGCCTCACAGATAGTTGGAAATTGTTGGGCAAGGAGGCCTGGGGGCTGAGGGAATTTTCAGGATGAAACAGCAGCTGAGGCATACTTCAGAAGACCAGAAAGTCTGGAGCAGGGAATGAAAGTCAATTGACTGCTCCATTTTCCCACTTCCCACCTTTGTAACTCCTTTCCCTGGCTACTATTCTCCTATGTGTATTGTCTCCCTCATTAAAATGTCAGCTTCTGAAGGACAGGCACTATGTTTTTATCCCTAGCACTTATAAATGCTTTCCGTTCATTCATTCGTTCCTTCATTCAATCATTTGTTCCTTCCTTCATTCATTCATTTGTTCATTCATTCAGATTCTGAATAAATGTAACGTCCAACCTCGGCCCCAGATAAGAACACATAAGCACCCTCCTTCTGGATAGGTCAGGGGCTATGGATGTGTAATGTTGCATATATTGTCAGACAGGTCACCATGTTCAATAGTTTTGCTTAACTGTTGTGTTGCTGTTATGAATGAAGTTTCAGGGAAGGAGGATGTTTGCATGGAAATGACTATGTTGTATCAGTAAGCCTCCTACAAGTAAACAGATGTTACAAAGAATATGTTCTTTATTCTTTATCATAAGTGGATGGCTGATCTCTTTCTTTCTATTTCCTTTAAATATTGTCCTCAATTTTATCAATCCAGCTTCAACCACCTAAAGGCCCCCAGGTTAAGGGGTAGAGAATTAATATTTATATGGCATGTACTATGTGCTACATTGTGCTAAATGCTTTTTACCAATATTATCTCATTTGATCCACACAACAACCCTGTCAGGGAGGTTGACCCCATTTTATAGTTGGGGAAAGCAAACCAAAGTTAAGTGACTGGCCCAGGGTCACATGGCTAATAAGAGTTTGAAGCAGGATTTAAACTCAGGTCTTCCTGACTCCAAGCACCAGTATTCTATCCACTCTGTGGCTTAGATGCCTCCAGGCTAAACTGTAGTTTCTATTTCACTGCTAATGGTGATGACACTAACAACAATAATAATAATACATTTTGGAGCTTGTAGGGAGGTGAATTTTGGTTCAATATAAGTAAAAACTTCCAAATGATGGATCGGAGTTGGCCACAAGTTACTTTAGGAGGTAGTGGTTTCATCTTCCCAGGAGAACTTCATGTATGGGCTGGAGGACCCCTTGTCCGGGTTGTTCCAGAGGGAATTTTTGTTTTAAATACAGTGTCATACTACATGGCCTGTGAGTGGGATGGTGAAGACCTCTCATAAAATCTAAACCTCAGCCTTTCTGTAAATTGAGTGGGATGAATGGGGGTAGGGACCTTTTGGCATGGCTCAGGGCTTCTGATTGACAGCTAGGCCTAAGTTTTGAGTTATTAAAAATCACCTGACCTGTAGGACCTGTAGGAATCCGAAACTTAGAGCAGCCTGACCCGCCTCAGCATGAGCCTCACCAAATAAGGATAAAAGTGTTCTTAACAGTTGGTATTTGCTAAATTAGCATTTCCTTGTTCCTTGTACCTGGGGTAGTAGATTTCTGCATTTAGATTGTGAGCCTGAACTCCACCTATGAGAGTTAAAAAGTTCAGTGGTGGAGTGGGGGTTGTTTGCTTGAAGGTATATAACTGAGTTCTACCCTCTGAGTGCTGCCTCTCCTTACTGATTGTCAATCAGCTTCAGAAACCACCCTTTCCTGTGAGATTGTCATAAAATTCCTTTTCTACTTTCTACTTGAGAAGCCTCTGAGTTTAATTTTGGGTGAAGTTGCTGTCCCACACAGTCTGCAAAGAAATTTTCAGCTTTGAGATTCTTGGATTTTGTGACGTCAAATTCTAGGATTCAAAAGGTATTTGTTATATTAGCTTAACTAAATGGATCAAGATCTTACTGTAACTGGCAGCCTAGGGGCTAGGCTAAAATTCTTTACATAGGAATTTTGTAAGATATAGTTAGGAGGCATATAAAAATGTAATTTCTGGGGGCATGGAAGGAGAATCTGAGTCCTGAGCATCCCTAAATAGACCAATGATATGTAGTTATGACCCTGATGGAAAAAATTGTATTGGGTACCTCCCCCACTTCTCTCCATGGGCCGTCTTTTAGACAATTCTAATCAAATTAAGAAAGATTGCAAGACAAGGCAGTGTTTGGTTCCCACACAACTATAAGTTGAATGGATTATGGGAACAAGGACACACATAAGCTCAATTTTCACATGGCACCTAGGGTAGGAAAAACTCCCAAAGTGAAAGGGGAGGGGAGGAGGCCCCATTTGAAAATTAGAAAATCAAAGTATGAGGTTGCTTTTGCCCTCAAAGAACAAAAGCTATTTAGAAATAAATGTTTTCCTTGTGGCTCTCCTGTGTAAAAACTGCAGTTTAACAAGATCTGCTCCAGAGTTAATTCATTCGGAAAAATCCGTCACTAATACCTGAGGCCAAATTCACATGGTCAGGTACATATCTCCACATCTGGAAACATAATTGGATTAGCCCTTTTTATGCCTGACCACCACAAATAATTCCCAAACCTAAATGGATTAGAGCCATAGCTTAAGACTGAATGCCCTAAAGCCAAACAGCTGCTTTTTGAGTAGGCTAAAAAGTGCCCACTTCAAAGGAGAAAGAAATGTTTAAAAAGCCTCTAAAAGTATATAATTAGATTTAGTTACTTCAAAAGCACATCACCACAATTAGTAAATCAGCAAGTATTTATTAAACACCTACTATATGCCTTTAAGTTTCAGAGAAGGTACCCTCCTGAATTGGTGGAGGGCTGGATTTTCCTCATTTGGAAGTTCTCTAAACTAATAAAATCACAGATTGAATTTATTTCTCTTTTCGGTGCCTTGCATTGGCTATTTTTCATGTTTAAAATGCACTCCTTCCTTACCTCTACTCCTTAGAATCCCTTGTTTCCTTTAACACTCAGCTCAAGCAAAACCTTTTCCATGAAGCCTCTTCAGTTCTACTGATCTTGCTACCCCCTTTCCCCTAAATTACCTTTAATACACTTTGCATATCCATATTGTGTGAGGTAAATAAAATGTGAAGACTTCACAGGGAAGATATGTATAAACACATATCTATATCTATACTAAAAAATGTTTAAAAATCAAGAAATAGGGAAGTAGAAAATTCTGAGGCCGTGAGAGTCTGATGGCTTAGCCTCTGGGAAAATTTACCCTGAAGCTTTTTGTTCTTTCTTCTGGTTCTGGTTTAAAGATTTGCTTAGTAAGAACAGGGTCATAATGACCTGTTTTTCTCTACTGTAAAGAATGGAGAGGGTCTCCTCCTCCCCTTATCCTATTCTCCTTCTTTAGATTTATAGATGTCTCTTCAGTTGTAATCATTAACTAAGGGAACGGGAGTTGGAGTTTCTGTGCCTCAATTTCCCAGTTCTTTGTCTAGCTTTTGTGCTCAGATTGTAAGCCCACCTCCCAGCCAATGGTGAGAAGGGTCAGAGGTGGGCAGGAATTCTCTTGTGTTAGGTATAATTATGGGTGCCTTGCCCCTTGTAAAGTGCCTCCCTTGCTAGATTTGTTCTAGTGGGGGATGCCAATTCTCAAGAATTGAATAAAATTTATTTCTGTTCCCATCCTGAGATGGCTCCTTACTAACTTTTAATTGGTGAGGGACTTTTATCCCACACAATGTTATCTCTCCCCCAGAACATAAGCATCTTGAGGGCAGGAACTGCTTTATTTTTATTTTTGCACACCCAGTAGCTACTATTGTGCTTGGCACAAAGTAGGTGCTTCCTAAATGCTGTCAGCTGGGGTATGTTTAGTGTGAGCATTTACACCTCAGAAGTTGCAACAAGTCAGAGCTCTATTTATTGTTCTGTTGATTATCTAGACCAGAAGTGTCAAACTAATGGCCCGCAGACTTCATGGGACCAGATTGAAATGTAACTGGAAAATGTTTGACAAAATAAATTAAATTACAACAGAACATAGATAATGTTCATTTTTGGTTTTCTAAGTCAACAAATAGGTAGCAGGAGCCAGACTAGACTGGCGGTGTCAAACACATAGAAACAGGTCACTAAACCTTATGTAATAAGGATTCCTGGGGACAGAAGGCCAGTACATTATCTCTGTGCTCTTGTATTTTAATTTATTTTGTTAAGTATTTCCCAATTACATTTTAATCTGGTTGAATACCTGTGGCCCAAACTTAAATGTTAATAATTCAGATTAAATTTTAAAGTGTGTGGATACATCCTATCCACTCCCACCATGTAGCCCAATTGTTAAATATTTATCAGCACATCTCCGTATTTCCCTATAAACATTGCTTGAGCTCAGCAGGAGTGTAATAGAAGCCTCAGAGAATGAAGTCATCACCAGATTGGAGGTCTAGTAACTGTAGGCTGATAATAATAATCGTAGCTGGTATTTATAGAGGCTTTAAGGTTTGCTAAAAAGCTTTACATCCATTATCTCATTTGAGTCTCATAACACTCCTGCATTTTGGCCTGACAATAGACTCTCACACCTTGGCACCAGGAAGGCCTGGGGTTGGAGTCTGGCCTCTGGCACATAGGAGCTACATAACCATAGGCAAGTCATTTAACCTTTTAGTGTCCCTGGAAACTCTCTCAAGTTATAATTTTCAAAAGAGTAGGAATTGCTGTTCTTCATTGGTGAAGAAAGTTTCCATGTCAAGTGTTCCCTACACAGATGAAATAAGCATTCTGGATAAAACCAAACACCGCACCGCCACCCCCCCCCAAGATAATAGCCTATCTAAGATAAGTAAAATATGATGCACCAACACAGTGTAGAAGAGTTCCTGGACGTCTGAAGGATATGCCAGTGGAATTTAAGCTCTGGACTGACTTTTAACTACAAGTGCAGTGACTGGGCTCTGTGTCTACTGTTCAAGGATCAAACTAGATGAGCGAATAGAGGCTCATTACCAGAAAGTCAGTCTTTCTTTTTTTTCTTTTTAAGTGGGGGGAGAGGGGAAAGAAGCCAGGGCTACAGTAACTCATGAAGGCTTTTACTTGTGGCTAATGGGTGCAATTTGTGCCAAGGGTGTGGGAGTACCCATACCAATGCAATTATGGATCTTTGGAGGTATTGAAGTAGAAGATAGTATTTAATCTAGTGCTAAATACTACGAATACAGTAGAAGTTCAAAGCCTGGGAAGTAGCTAGGAAAAACTTTTTTCTTTTTTTTTCCTTTTTCTTTATTTGTTTTTAGTTTTCAACACTGACTTTTATAAGATTTTGAGTTCCAATTTTTTCCTCCCTCCTTCAGTAATTGGGAAAAATCTTAAAAGGAGTAGGCTTTAACCTGGTCCTTGAAAGATGGGTAGGACTTGTTTTGGTAAAGAGGAGTAGAGAGAGTTGTTTTTTTTTTTGTTTTTTTTTTTTGTTTCATAAGAGGAAACACACAGGAGCAGGAATTTTACACTGTTTCACACTGTTTAAAACGAAGAGCCTGATTGCAACAGACGGCTTTTGTTAGGGAACCCTAGGAAAGGCAGCTAGGTAAGTTGTTGTTCAGTCATTTCAGCTGTGTTTGACTTTTTGTGACTCCATTTTGGGGTTTATTTGTTTGTTTTTTAATTAATTAATTTTTAGTTTTCAACATTCACTTTTATAAGATTTCATAAATTTTTTCCCCTCTTTCCCTTATCCCTCCCTTCCCCACTCCCCCAGGTGGTATGCAATCTGATCTAGACTATACCTGTACAATCATATTAAACATATTTCCACATTAATCATGTTGTGATAGAAGAATCAGAACAAAAGAGAAAAAGAACAAGAAATAGAAAACAAAAAACACATAAAAGAGAGAAAAAATTGTAAGCATTTGATGTTATGCATCAAATCTCTGCATTCAGACTCCATAGTTCTTTCTCTGGATGGGGATAGCATTTTCCATCATGAGTCTTTTGGAATTGTCTTAGATCATTGCATTGCTAAGAAGAGCTAGTTAGTCATTGAGAAATGTTATTGTTCCTGTGTACAGTGTTCTCCTGGTTCTGCTCACTTAGCATCAGTTCATGCAAATTTTTCCAGGTTTTTCAGAAATCCACTGGCTCATCATTTCTTATGGAACAATAGTATTCCATTACATTCATATACCCCAACTCGTAAGGACATTCTTGGGATTTTCTTGGCAAAGATACTGAAGTGATTTGGCATTTCCTTCTCTAGCTCATTTTACAGATGAGGAAACTAAGGCAAGTTGGGTTACATAACTGACCTAGGATCACACAGCTAGTAAGTGTCTGAGGCCAGATTTGAACTCAGAAAAATGAGTTTTCCTGATTTCAGGCCCAGGTGCTTCCAAGCTGCCCACATAGATAAGTTGGCTGGTTCTCAATTATGAAAGACCCTAAAGTCAAGCTGAAAAGCATAGATCCAGAGCTTAAAGGGACCTCAAGGGCGAATTAGTTTAATCCTCTCATTTTACAGATGAAGCTTAAGGAGGTCCAATGACTTGTCCAAGATTTCTTAAGTAATATGTGCCAGAAGCAAGATTCAAACTCAGGCTCTCTGACTCGAGTCAGTGTTCTTTTTCCTGTAAAGACTTGGTATACATACATACATACATACATGTATATACATACACACATAGTGATTGCAGAATCATAAATAGAACTAGAATCAGAGGCCACCTAGCCAACCCCTTCATTTTATGGATAAGGAAAGTGAGATTTAGGATGCTTCATTGGCTTGTCTAAATGTTACACATGTCGTAAGCATCAGGCAGAGCTGGGATCAAACCCTAGGATCCTTGACTCCACATCCATGTTTCTTCCATTATACCATGCTAAGCCAGGATAGCTTCAGCATTGGAGGCTGCTTCATTCTGGATTTGGGCCATACCATGTTGGTCTGGTTAGGAGTAAGGGGGTGCATTCTGGGATGAAACAAGCCTAGGGTGGTACTCTGTCCACCAGGAATAAAGAATGGCAGGGGAAGGCCCAAGTAGAGATTATCATGGATAGGGAAGAGCCTTTAGAGATGATCTGGGTCTCGGGGACAAAGCCAATCTAGAAGGAAGACAATGCAGAGGAAGACCTTACAGCGGATCAGACTAATGCCCATGCTGCTACCCCAGGATAGGCTCTTATGCCGCTGGCAACATGCACCTATCAAAGGTGGCAGGCTGTGGTTTTACTGTTGCTTGTTGATTATCCCTTTGTATTGGATACTTTGTGGCAAGATCTATGTCCAGAAGGGACATAGGAGAAAGAACAGCCCTTCTCCTGGGGCTGACTTCATCTCCTACATGAGGTATGCCTCCAATACCCAAAGAGAGATTCTGTCCCATGGCCAGGAGTGCACCATTGTCAATTCATTTTTCAAGAGCTACAAATGGGCATTCCCTTCTTCCTATCACCTCCATTCTGTCCCTCATCCATTAACCACAATTTACATAATGGTTTATACTATAAACAGCTATGTAACATAATGCATAGAGTGTCAGGCCTGGAGTCAGGAAGACTCACCTTCCTCAGTTCAACTCTGGCCTCAGGCTCTTACTAGCTGTTTGACCATGGGCAAATCTAACCCTGTTTGCCTCAGTTTCCTCATCTGTCAGATGAGCTGGAGAAGGAAATGGCAAACTACTCCAGTAACTTTACCAAGAAAACCCCAAACAGGGTCACAAAGAGTCGGACACAGCTGAAACAACCAAACAACAACTTGTGCTTCTTTACCTACGCGTTCTTACCTCTCCCAGTCCCTGTACTTAGTCAGCTCGAAGATAATAATGCAAATAAACTGCAACCCCCACACCCCTCAAAAAAAGAAAAAAAAACCCACCACATAGCAACACAGCATGGAGGAGTATCAGCATTCAGTCATGCCAATTAGCTTATGAATGATTATACACACTGGTTCTGTAGAATCTCTCAGTCATTCTGCTTGTAGCTGCATGGGCAAACAGGACAGCAGGATTATAGGCTCCAGGGTCCCAGCAAATATGTTGCAGGGTCTGGTTTGTGCATCTGTCATTGCGATCACAGTACTAAAAAGAGGAAGTGTTACAAAGAAAGCATAAACCAATAAATTGGGTATGCAATTAGAAAACTAACAACTAACCCCCCCCTCCACAAAAAGAGATTCTAAAAATCCAACAAAAATTTAACAAAATTGAAAGAAAAAAATTAAATTAATAAACAAGGAGATGAGTTAAAAAATGAGAGAAGCCATTACTTAATTTAATTTTTTTAAAAAAAAAAGAGGAAAATGAAATGTTCCATACTGTGGCTAACATCCATCAGGCACCAATTATCACAAGTCTAAGGCTAACCAGAGGCAAAGGGGTAGGCATGCATCTTAACATCATGAACAGAATCCAGCTAATCTTAACTATGTTGGCAATGAGGCCAGTAGGAAAATTGGCCTCAATTATAGAATCCCAATGGAAACACTATGCCTAAGGAACACTTCTCTATAAGCAGGGGTGTTCTGGAACCAGTTCAAATCTCTCCCATAAGCAGATTGTTAAATTTTTCAATGTGAACACTTAACACCTTGAAAATTGGCAAACACTACATATCAGAGCTTGATTTATCGTTTTGTTGATCATCTAGACTTAAAGTGTTGGAGAAAATGTTAATAATTCTGATTAAACTTAGAAGTGTGTCTATACATTTTTTTTCCATGAAAAGTCAATTGCTAAACATTTGCCTGTATACAATTGCCAGTATTATGGTAGAGCATCATAGGTCCCACAATGCCAACTCTTTCTGAAAAACCTAGAAAGACTTAGATGAACTGATGCTGAGTGAAGTGAGCAGAACCAGGAGAACACTGTACACACTAACGGAAACACTGTGCGATGACTGATTTTGATAGACTTAGCTCTTCTCAGCAATGCAATGATCTAAGACAATTGCCAAGGACTCATGATGGAAAATGCTATCCGCCTCCAGAGAAAGACTATGGAGTCTGAATGCAGATAGAAGCAGGCTATTTTCTCTTTCTATTTTTTTTCTTTCTCGTGGTATTTCCCTTTGGTTCTGATACTACTTTACAACATGACTAATATGGAAATGTGTTTAATATGATTGTACATGAATAGACTATATCAGATTGCATGCCATCTTAGGGACGGGGGAGGAAAAGAAGGAGGAGAAAATTTAGAACTCAAAATCTTATAAAAGTAAATGTTGAAAACTCAAACTAATTAATTAATTAATTTTAAAAAAGAAATCTTTCTGATTGGCTGATGGTGAGCCTGGAATTGGGGGAAAAAAGGACCAGTGGGCTGTCAGAGCACAGGTGAGTGAATTCTAAATTTATCTTGAGAGAAAAGATGCTGTTCTCTTCTGAGACAACAAGAAGAGCAGGCATGGTGACAGCCACTCCTGGCCTCAGGGAATAAGAATAACCAGTCTAAGCCCTGGATAATCTTAACCTAAAGTTAATTTAGGACATTTAAGGCCACCTAGCCTGGGATAAGATAGATCAATTTTATTTACACTGCTAATTACTATACCCTGGTGTGTTATTTCTGAATTTGCATGATTCTATTCCTCTGTAAATAAACCATAGAAAATGCCTTCTTAAGCAGTCATAAGTGTGGAAATGAGGTACAAGGAAAAGAGAGAAGCAGGTGAACAGAAAGGTGGTGGGGAACTTTGGATTTTAGATACCGCCTATAATGTCAGATTTGGTTGCTGTGATAGCTTTACTGAACTGGTTTTTAGTTCTGTTTTACTCTTCGTTGTAATGTTTTGGTTTTTTGGAGGAGGGAAGGCAAGGCAATTGGGATTAAGCGACTTGCCCAAGGTCACACAGCTAGTAAGAATGCCAAGTATCTGAGGCTGGATTTGAACTCAGGTCCTCCTGACTCCAGGCCAGGTGCTCTACCACTGCACCACCTAGCAGCCCCAAGGATAGTTCTCTGGAAAGGGTTAGGGGAAGTATATCTCTAAAAATAAAGTTTACATAAAAACAATAGAAATCAATGAAAAAATGCTAACTGACTATACCTCTAGTGATGATTGGGGGGAGGAGGGCAGTGAAAGTAATTTATAGTTTAGTAAGTTGAAAGAGTCCTAAGATTGAGTGGTGATCATGGCTTTCCCATGATGCCTTGGGAAGCTTGACTAATGGCTCAGGGAGATTAGGGCTGGATATTTGCATTTAGAGACTTCAGGGAGATGCCTTCTGGGAGATCTTTTTTATGTACCTTAAAACTTTTCTAGGTGGCATAGTATATAGAGAAAGATGTGGATTCAAATTCTGCCTCAGATAATTTACTAGCTGTGTGACCCTGAAGTCACTTAACCTCAATTACCTCATCTACGAAATGGGAATATTGTAGTGCTTACCTCACAAGGATTTTGTGAGAATCAAATGAGATAATATATGCAAAATGCTTTGCAAATTTTAACACACAACATAAATATTAGCTTGTAATTTTTTTCAGCTTCTACTAGAAGGGATTGTTTGTACACCCTTGGCTTGAGTGGTGTTTCTCACAGAGAATTTATATATCAAAAAGAATGGGTCTTTGCTCTGAAGATACATTGCCAAGAAGGCCTTGGTAAGCTTACAGAATGGAAAAGGATCATCCTGATTTTCATGTAAATTTATTTCCCAAATTGGTCAGAATCATATTGTAAAAATGATCTGTCTTCAGTGACTCTGAAAATGGTCTGTTTAGAAAATGTTTAGTACATGAGCTGCTTGGTTAGACTTTCAAAGTGTAATGGTTAAAGGCAAGCATACAATTTCCCCAGTTTATGTTTATGTCATTTTGGAAATGTAGGACGTTTGTTTCCTTCTTTAAACCGTACTGCTGAAAACATAACAAAAAGAAATAAAATTGGCAAAAACAAGCCCTGTGTAGAGGGAGGGCTTCTAAAAGGTAGGGTACCATGGAAGATGCCCTCTCCTACTTGAACTCTGTTTACAATTAACAGCAAACCAGGGAGTCCCTTTAAGACATTGTTACTCTGGCAGCCAGAAATCACTTTCGTGACTGTTCTGTAGTTAGCTCTACTTTTTCCTTTTTTTTTTTTTCTGAGGTGCATTTGTGCTTATTTTTAATATGAAATACAAATCTCTAATAAGAAAAAGTACATGGAAGTTGTCTTGTAGTTTTTAAGCCATCATCTGTGCTTATGTTTATCTCTCACCTGAAGTGATAATTGTCTTTTTGTGACATCATAATTGCTTGCTGTAGAAACCATTATCATGTCACCAGCAGAGGATTAAGACTTTAAGTAAGGAATAAGCTGCAGGAGTAAATGAACCCCTAGGAAACCAGGATTCAATTTTCATGCAAATGTCAAAGTTAATAAAAACCAAACGAGGGAAATGTTGACAATTCTACTTATTTGGCACACACATACGTTATCTACTACTCAAAGTGAGTTAAAACTTTTTTCCCAGGAGCTGTAAACTAGCCTTTAATTTCTTCTAACCCAATCCTACAAGTTTGACAAAGCCATTCCTAGTTCTAGCACATCTATCAAACTTTCCTTTGTTATGGGGTGGGATCAGGGGGAGGCTGAAAGTGTAAGGGGGAAGAGAGGTAGTTTTGAGACAGAAAACCCAAGATTCCTGAAACTAACATTAAACCCTACTTAAGGTTTAGTGACACTTTCGCTGGTTTTTAGTTTCTTTCTTTTCTTTTTTTTTTAAGTAGGGAAAAAGAGTTTCAGTAGATTTTCCTGATAGAAGCATTTTAATGATTCGATTTATACTTTTTCCATGAATTGGTATATGGATCAATTTCCTTTTTCTATCTCTCAATATATACACTGCAAATTTAAATAATACTAAAGGAATACGGTTTAGGTTCTAGTTAACCGCCTATTCTATGAAATGTAAGATTAAGAAAAAGCCAATTTTGTTTTGAAGTGGGTAATACATTTTTTTTTTTTGCAATATTTTAGTATCATTTTTCTGGCAAAATGAGTAAGAGGTTGTATGTAAGCCCGGCTTTCCTTTCTTACTTTAACAATGTAATAAATGCTCTAAATAAAAAAAGAATAGCAATGACAAAAAGAAAAGATCTCTTCACAAGGAATTCACATACAAAAATCCACAGAAATGCTAAAGAAATGGATAAGAGAAAGAAGTCTTATAATACAATGAAGAAAAGATAAATTAATACTAGAAGAGATCTCCAAAATAAGATAATAATTCTGCAATAACTACAACTAGAACCCCAGAAAAAAGGATGGAGTGACTATAGAAAACCTCAGAAAGCATGAAAAACCTAATTTAAGAATTGAAGGAAGAAACAAGGAATAAAATTAGAGTACTTAATGAAAGACTCGAAAGAAGAATAATTGATTTAGAACAAACACTGGATAATCTTAACAAAGTGGTACATATTCTGAAAAAAAAGAATAAAGGAGATGGAAATAAAAAATATAACAAATTACAAGAATAATGTCAAAATTCAGCAAAAGTGAAAGAATGTGTGAGGTCCCTGCCAACAAAATCAATTAACTTCTAAGGCTGAGCTCTGAGAGATGACACAAGATGCACTAGCCTTCACAAAAGCAAAATGAAACAAAACAACTAAAGACTGTGCTTCAGAACTTCATAAAATAAAATTGTTTGAAAATATTGGAATCAAAAGACACTGAGAGACTCCATGGGATGCCATCACAATGGAATTCCAGATTTAAGTCATTTAGAAATATAGTTGCCAATTTTCAGAACATCCAGATCAGAGAGAAAATGTGACAGATGGTCAGAAAGAGATAATTCAAATACCAAAAACCCCAAACAAACCCCAAAATAAAAATGCCTCCAATTTGAATCACATAGGACTATTTATCACCAGCAAGAAATGAAAGGAAAATTTGGTCTGTGGTATATTGCAAAGCAGAGGTAAACAATTTGTATCCAAAGATAATTTAGCCTATAGAGTTTAATATGATCCTATAAGGGGTGAAAATGGACTACTAACAGAATTGCTGATTTCAAAGCATTCCTTTTGAGAAAAACAAAGTTGGGCAGAATGTTTGAGATATAAATACAGAATACAAATGAAATTTAAGAATCAGTAAATATGTTTGAAGAGCTTTAAAGTGCCTACATGCTAAAGCAGACAACAAGACAATTATCCCATCGAAATCCTACTTTATCTAAAGGTGATTAAACTGAACAAATTGAGATAAACTCTGGGGTTCTGGTGTTTCAAAAGAAATATTCAAGAGAAGGAAAAGGGAAAGTGAGAAAGGAACCTAGTATTTCTAGAAATTGGAGTACCACGGATAAAGGCCATTCAGTACGAGGGGAGAATGGAGTTCATGAAATATATACTCTTAGCTAAATTGAACAAGGGAAGGTTGAAACAAAGTTATAGTAGTAGAAATAGAATAAGTCAGGCAAGGGACCAACCTAGTCTAGGGAGAGTAAGGAAGAATGTTGAAATTGGAGGACCTGTTAGGGAAATGATTTCTCAAGCAAAACAAATTACATCTGCAGATGAAAGAAAAAAAGAGGATGGTTTGGGGAAAGTGATTTGTATCTGGGTAAGAAGGGAAGAGAATAGAAGTGGATTATCCAAGCAAAGCAAATTACAGATACTTAATGCTGGTTGCTTCTTTCTTTTTTAAATGAAGATTTCTGAGTAAGATCATCCGTAAAGGATGCTGAGCCTCCATTATTGTTTGACATTGCACTAGAAATGCATCATCTAAATCAGACAAAGAAAAGATATTAAGGGAATAAGCATACACAGAGAGACAGTTAAAATTATCTATTAGCAAATGGTGTGATGGTTTACTTAGAGACCACTAACAAACCAACAAAAGATATAATTGAGATCATTAATAGCATCAGTAAAAGAGAACACAAAAGAAAACCACAATATAATCAATTTTTCTCTGTATTACAAACAAAACCCAGCAGGAAGAGATAAGAAGAGAAATTAATGCAAAATAACAATAAAATACATTAAATATCTGGGAATTAATGTGCCCAAATACAAATAAGACAGATAAATACAACTTTGAAACAATTTTTACAGAAATAAAATATAAATTATATAATAAAAGAACAAAATGATTGAGATATTCTTTATTCAATCTGCTTAAGTATAAGATAAATGATGATATGATTCAAACTATATTACTGATTTAGTACTTTGCCAATCAAGTAACCAAAGCGATACTTTATAGAATTAGATAAAATGATAAACCAATTAATTTGGGGAAGTGAAAAGTCAAGAATATCAAGAGATATAATGGAGAAAAAACTTGGAAGGAGGAGGGCTTGGTAAGACAAAAGCTCAAACTATACTACAAAGCAGTAATTATCAAAACTATCTGGTACTAGATAAAAAATAGAAAAATAGAATACATTAGAGGAGCAAGACCTAAAATGGACACAACAGGCTAGTGTCTGCTAAATCCAAGAGCACAAACTACTAAAGAAGGAACTCTTGGTTACAGATTTTAAGAATGTTTGGAAGAAAGTTGACATAAAATTACTTTAGATCAGCTTCTGACACCAACTACCATAAGATATTTAGGATAAACATATATTTTCTAAATCACACTGTTAAGAAATTAGAATAGAATGGAAGGTCATATATTTCCCTATTATGGAAATGGGAGGAAATTCATAATTAGACATAAGGAGGAAGTAATCATAAAAAACAAAATCTCAGTTATATAAAATTTAAAAGTTTTTGCATTAATAGAATCTGATGTCCAAAACCTACAGGAAATATATAATTGGTAGAAAAGATTAGGAACCATTCCTCAATAGATAAGTGGCCAAAAAGCATGAACCAGGTCAGATAGGTAGTGTTAGAGCCAGGACTCAAAACTGCAGGATGAATGTGGTAAACTGTTATTTAATTAATTGCACCAAGTTGTCTTGGCCATGTGTTCTGGACTTTTGCCACTCTGGAGTCTCCTAACAATGTTTACTCAGTCTAGTCATTATTCTTGTTTGCTTGTTCTCAAACCCTGACTGGATCAAAAACCCTTGACTTCCACTTCTGCTGACCCTCCCACTCTTTGGTTTTGACCACTTTTGCTCATTATTATGCCCAGCTTTATTCCTGGAGCTAATGATCTCTTTGTTTTCAAAAAAGAGAAAAGGGGCAAAAACAATCTCTGTAACTATAGGCCAATGAATTTGTCTTTCATTCTTGGTAAAATTTTAAATATATTAGTAAAGGGAAGGTATCTAAACATGTAGAAAAAGGATAGAAATGACAAAGAGCCAGTGTGGCTTCATCAAGGACTGGTCATTCTTGAACGAGATCATTTCCTTTTTTGACAAGATTGTTATATTGATAAACCAAAGGAAATACCGTAGACATACTTGAAATAGATTTTAGCAGAGCATTTGAAGATGTCTGTCATGGTATTGCTGTGAAAAAGATGGAGAGATGTGGGTTAGATGATAATACAGTTAGGTAAATTTGGAGCTGCTTGAATGTATCATTGAATAATGTTTTGACATCAATTTAGAAAGATGTTTCTGGTACAGTTTACAAGAGATCTGTATTTAACCCTCTGCTCTTTAATGTTTTCATCATTGATTTGGATAAAGGCATAAATGGTGTGTTTATTAAATTTGCATATAGCACAACGCTAAGTGGAATAGCTTGCCTTTTAAGTGACAGTTGGGATGCTTCATTATTGGTCTGAATATAATAAGATAAAAATTAATAGGGATAAAAATGTAGGGTCATATACTAGGATCTTTCAATATCAGATTTGCCATTTCCCAGCTAATAAATCATCAAAAGATATTAACAGGCAATCCTCAAGGGAAGAAGTCTAAGTTATCATTAGCCATTTGGGGAAAATGCTCCAAATCATTAATATTTAGAGAAATTAAAATTAAAGCAACTCTAAGGTTCCATGGATGGATATATATCCATTTGGCAAATTTGATGAGACAGGAAAAGTAACAAAAAGTAAATTGGAAGGTCTTGGGAAAATTGGCACATTAAGATTCTGTTGGTGGAATTGTAAAATAGTAGCCTTTGCTACTACTTTATGGAAAGCAGTTTGGAACTATGCCCAAAAAGTTACTTAATTTTTTATACCCTTTGACCCAGGAATGCTATCATTATACCTATACCCCCACAGCAACCAAAGGAAGAAGAAAAGAAACCATCATCATCCATCTTGTGGAATCATGGTTAATCATTGTGTTAATTAGAGTTCTTAAGTCTTTCAATTGTTCATTTTTTACAATGCTGTTGTTATGGCATAAATTGTTTTCCTGGTTCTTCTCACTTCACTTTGCATCAGTTCATACAAGTCTTCCAAGGTTTCTCTAAAACCATCCCTTTCAACAGCACAACAATATTCCATTACATTCTCATAGCAAAATTTGTTCAGTTTTTCTCCATTTGATGGATGTTCCCTGAGATTTCAGTTGTTTATAACCACACACACAAAGAGCTGTGATAAACATTTTCATATACATGGGAGCCATGGATACACAATGGTTAATATGAAAGGGATCTAAGAGTTTTCATGTACTGCAAGATCGGTAAGCTACCAGCAAGATATTTAAAATATTTGTCCTGACCTATAATTTCAGTGGTGCAAAGAACTGTGGACAAGGAAATTCCCTTTACTGATGCAGATCAGCAACTTCTCTGAAATGCATAATCTTAGAGTATTGTTTGGGATAGTAAGAGGTCAAGCAACTTATTTGGGGTCACATAGCCAGTTCTTGTCAAAAGCAGGATTGAATTCAGGTCTTCCCAATACACTCTGTTGTTTGATTCACTATACCATGATATTTAAACAGTATAATATGGCAATCAAAACAGCTGATGCTATGGTTGACACATTAAGAGAGATAGAATGTCTAAGATTAGAGAGGTGATAGTACTGCTCTACCTTTTCCTGGTCAGATCACTTCTGGAATATGGTGTTCAGCTGTGAGTGCCATATTTTAGGAAGGAAGCTGGAGAGCTCAAGGGTGACCAGGATAGTGAACAGCACCTCAAGATCATGTTAGATAGAGATCACTTGAAAAAACTGGGTTTGATCAACTTGGAATATAGAAGATTTAGAGGGCACATGATAGCTATACTCAAATATTTGAATGGCTAGAATGTACAAGAAAGATGGGACTTGCTCTATTTGTTTCCATGGGGCCAAACTAGAAGCACTAGGTGGAAGGTGAAAAGAGGCAGATTTAAGTTTAAGTTAAGGGGGAAAAAACAAACAATTACAACTATCAAATAGTGGAATGGGCTGCCCCCATAGAAGAGACTTACCTACCCCCAGGAGTGTTCTGGTAAGTGTTTTAACAACTGCCTTTCTGAAAAAGTTGTGCCAACAACACATTTTAAACTTAATTTGCATTATTAATATTTTCTCCATCATTTATATTAAGTCTAGACAATCAACAAAACAATAAATCAAACCCTGATTTATAGAGTTTGCTGATTGCCAAGGTGGAAATGCTCACACTGAAAATTTAACAATTGGTTCTCTAGAGAGGTAAGAGTTCAGTCCAGCATATCCCTGGGCTAACTCTTCACTAAAGGTCTTTAGGTGAAAACTGAATGATCACTAGTTGAGAATGCTACAGGGGAGATTTCTTATTCAGATACCAATTGGATAGGATAGCCTCTTAGGTCCCTTCTAACTTTAACATTCTATGATTGTGCCTCAATACCCAATTTCTCCCCTACAAAATAAGCAGTTACTCCTGAGTGTTTTATAGCCCAGTCATTAACCTTTTTCTGAGCAACGTCAATTTGCAGAACTTGATAAATATCAGGGAATTTTCTTTATTCATAAAAACTCAAGAAGTCCTAGTGCTTTTTGCACAGATGTGGAGGATTATTTGTAAGAACACAAGAGAGTATTTTCTAAAAAAAAAATCACCTTCTGTAGCTGAGTTGCTTTATGTGTTCTCCAGATTGCAGCCTGATCATAAATTCCCATCCATTTCTAGCAGATTCCCATTCTTCTCTGCAAGATGGTGAAATATTGTTAAGGTGGTGTGATCTGTTACACATCATATAAACATTCAATGTTACCCTGTTGTTTCACTGAAGAAAATCGGCTTACTTGCAGACCACAACACCTGGTGCCTAGACCAGGCTTAGAAAGTAAATGGGGCCAAATAACTTTTCTTATTTAAACAAAGATTTTGATTCTTTTTCTAAAAATCTGGATTTATGATTCTATTGATATGGAAACTCCTGGTGCATACATTTCCTTCAATAATACAGATATTAACTCATCTGTAAGTTATAGATTTAGAAAGTTTCCTTCAGTTCTGAGAGTTTAAGTGATTTGCCAAAAGGCACAAAATTTATGTACATCAAAAGGTAGGCTCAACCTAGTTCTTCCTGGCTCCAAATCTGGCGCTGTATTCAGTACCCCATACTCTTTTAATTATTCCCCAATTAACAAATTTATTGACCACAAAATGTAGCTCTCACTCTTGGCTTCCTTAAGCTGGTCACATTAATCTCACATTCAGAATCCCATTTTAGGATTCTCTTGATACTAACAATCTACCAAAGACGTTATATGGCTCTGAATCCTGAAAAAAAAAAACCCACAACTTCAGAAGAATCAAAATTATAAGTAACCCAGAGGATCTAGATTATAAGATTGAAATTATAAGAACCCCAAGTTGAAAGATACTTGATGAGTACAAACAGTATGCAAATCATTGCCAACAATGATTCTGCAAGAGAAATGTCATCAAAGACTTATTCAAGGATACACATGATCAGAAAAACAGCTGGGTTGGGCAAGGGTCTAGAATGAAAAGCAACAGATGAGTAGCCCAAGTCAAGCACTAGAACCCCAGCTGGTACCCCAAAGTTTGTTAGAACTTAAACACCAGAGGAAGATCTCCAGTGAGAATGGAGTCTCTATGTTGGATCGGCAGAAGATAGGAATAAGAAATAGGATAAAACGGAATGGAGATGTGGAAATGTTCTGAGTACCTGCACTGATAAGAATTACATCTCTAGCAACATAGCAAAAAGTAGTGTTTCTTAGAGACTTCTCATAGAATCAGGAGAACATCCTCATGAGTACAAATCTGGTGGCTGATGTTTACTAGCTGTGTGACTTGGGGCAAGTCACTTAACCCTGTTTGCCTCAGTTTCCTTTTTTGTAAGATGAGCTAGAGAAGAAAATGGTAAACCACTCCAGTATCTTTGCCAAGGAAATCCCAAATGGGGTCATAAAGTTGGACAAGACTAAAACCACACAACAGCATTTGAATTAAAGTTTTAAAAAAAGGATAGGGATTTAACAGATGAAAGAGGGAGAGAGGATATTCCAGGTACAGGGAGCAGTTTGAAAAAAGCATTGACATGGGAAGGCACAGTGTAAGTTTGGTGGATAGAGTAGTAATTGAGTTTGACCAAAGAATAGAGTACTTACCTGGAAGCAGTATGTGATAAGACTGGAAAAGCAGCTCTTTAAGTGACTAGAATTCAATTAACTAAAACTTTTTTTCTTCCTACCTTCCTTCCAAATCTTACATCCTAATTCTACCTCTAAAAAGAAGAGGCAAATGATGGCCAATACATTTTCAAAAAACCTTCTAGATAAAGGGTTCTTAACCCAGGATCCATGAACTTAAAAAAAAAAAACTTCATAATGATATTTCAATACATTAGCTAGCTCTTATATAGCAATTCAAAACTTGCAAAGCACTTTACAAATATTATCCCATTTGATCTTCACAATAGCCCTAGAAGTAAGGTGCTGTCATTATTATACACAGAGAAATTAAGAGACTTGCCAGGATCACACAACCAGGAATTGTCTAAGGCTAGATGTATTTTCAGGTCTGTCTGTCCCCTGAGCCATCCTTTGTAATGCTACATATTTTATGAATTTCAAAATATTACTTCTTGAAAGGGTCCATAGGCTGCCAAAAAGGTCTAACATACACACACACACACACACACACACACACACACACACACACACACACATACACGCACACACACTTAAGAAGCCCTGCTCTAGAGTATAACCAAGGAACGGTCACTTTACTTACAGGTAAAGTCAGTGCCATGACATTTTTTAAAAATCATTATTTATTTAATATTTTTAACTTTCAGCATTGATTTTCACAAGAGTTTGAATTATAAATTTTCTCCCCATTTCTACTCTCCCCCCCCATTCCAAGATGGCATATATTCTGATTGCCCCATTTCCCAGTCAGCCCTCCCTTCTGTCACCCCACTCCCCCATTCCCTTTTCCCTTACTTTCTTATAGGGCAAGTTAGATTTCTATGCCCCATTGCCTGCATATCTTATTTCCTAGTTGAATGCAAAAACTTTTTTTTTGAACATCTGCTTTTAAAACTTTGAGTTCCAAATTCTCTCTCTTCTTCCCTCCCTACCCACCCTCCCAAAGAAGGCAAGCAATTCAACATAGACCACATGCGTATCATTATGTAAAACCCTTCCACAATACTCATGTTGTGAAAGACTATTTTGCTCTTTCCTATCCTATCCCCCTTTAATTTTCTCCCTTGACCCTATCTCTTTTCAAAGGTGCTTGCTTTTGATTTCCTCCTCCCCCTATCTGCCCTCCCTTCTAACATCCCCCTTTTTTTAATCTCCTTCCTCCTTCTTTCCTGTAGGGTAAGATACCCAATTGAGTGTGTATGTTATTCCCTCCTCAGGTCAAATCCAATGAGAGCAAGATTCACGCGGTCCTCTTCACCTGCCCCCTCTTCCCTTCCTACAGAACTGCTTTTTCTTGTCACTTTTATGTGAGATAATTTACCCCATTCTATCTCTCCCTTTCTCCCTCTCCCAATATATTCCTCTCTTATCCCTTAATTTGATTTTATTTTTTTAGATATCATCCCTTCATATTTAACTCACCCTGTGCCCTCTGTCTATATATATATATATGCAT
>CM053626.1:137740366-137770411 GCA_028646595.1 Phalanger gymnotis | reverse complement strand
GCTTGGGTGGATGCGCTGCCTCACCAGCACTCCTCCTTTCCCAAAAACCCCCTACCCGGACTGGGCTTAAATCTTCAGCAGGCTCTGCACTCCTGCTCTGATCAGCCACTTAATTCCTCCCACCAGGTGGGCCTGGGGCCAGAAGCAACTGTAGCTGAATTTCTAAAGCTGCCCCGCCTCCGTTGCCTCAGGGGTGGTAGTCGAACCGCAAACTCCATCCAGTCCCGCAGCTTTTCCCACTAACCTTCTGTGTTGTCTTTGCTGTTTGTGGATTGTGAGGTCTGGTACATGCCACAGCTCAGTAATTCAGCATGCTAGGGCACTCTCCGCTCCACTCCTGGTCTCGTCGGTCCGTAGTCTGCCGCGCCGTGCCATGCCGCGCTGGGCTCTGCTTGGCTCAGCTCCGCTCCCCTCAGCTGGGGGCTGGGAGTTCCGTTCGGGACAGACCTTACTCTGAGACCATCCAGGCTGTCCTGGGCTGGAGCCCTGCTTCCCTCTGCCACTTTGTGGGTTCTGCAGTTCTAGAATTGGTTCAGAGCCATTTTTTTATAGGTTTTTGGAGGGACTTGGTGGGGAGTTCACGCCAGTTACTGCTTTCCAGTCTCCATCTTGGCTCCGCCCCCCTCTGCTACTTACTAATTGTGTGATTTTGAGCAAGTCATTTCACTTCACTGTGCCTCAGTTTCCCAACATGTAAAATGGGGCATCATGTTCACAGTAGTTAGAAAGACAGCCTTGGTCAGGAAAACTTGGCTTCAAGTCCATTTTCTGACACATACTAATTACGATAGTCAATGTCGGTTAATAAGCATCTAATAAGCACTTACCATGTGCCAGGCACTGAGCTCAGTACTGGATATACAAAGAAAGACAAAAATGTGGTCCTACTACAAGATATGAAAAGTGTAATTGGAAGATAATTTTGGAGGGAAGGCACTAAAAGTGGAGAGAGGAATGGGGGAAGGGAACTGTTATGGTAATTAGGGTGAGAATTTTTCTTTTCTCTTTTAGAATGCTAAGGTAATCAAATACCTTCGATGAGTCTTGCCTTTCAAATGTAATGGCAAGCCAAGCGGACTTTTTGTTGTCTTTTGTTTCTTTGATTGAAGTAAGAGTCTTTGACCTGCTTAAGAAACAAGAAAGCCTAGTTCACATAGATTTGAGTCCCATGGTTGTGATGCCCCCTGACCCTGAGAAGGGTATATAAGATCTGAGGTTGGTGTTTTGTTTTGGGGCTCTCACTCACTGGAAGAGTGTCCTGTGGTTTGACCAGATGAGACTCGGGGCAGCCGTTGTTAAGGACTCTCTCCCCTTCCCCCTCCTTGGCTTGAAAACCTAAATGTTGGTGCTTCTCTTTTTGGTAACTATGTATATGATGTCTTGATCAGACAAAGCCTGTCTATTGATCTATTTGTAGTTTTTTGTTTGTTTTTGCTCTGAAGTTCAAGGTTCTGATTTTTCCCCCTGAACTAAGTGAATGATATATGTATGTTTAATTAAACTGAAATTGTTAACCCCTTAAAGTTGCTTTCCTTAGAAAAGCAGATTGAAGAACCTATGCTAGCAGCCCTCCTGTGTGCAGGTGTTATAGGCCTTACACAGCCAAAGTAGCAGCAAGTAGTATTGTTGTTACAGGGACAGAAAAAGCCTCTAGCAGTGGTGGGATTTGAACTATGTCTTGAAGGAAGTCTCATGGTAGAAATATTTTTTAGTTCAAAACTTCACTCCAAATATATCAGGGCAATGTATTACATATTCCTAGAAAGCAATGTGGAACTCTATGTAAGAATATATACATGATTCTGCATATTCATGTAGGTCGTTAGGGTAATCTTTATTATTTATATATATTGTAGAGATTGGGCCACCTTACATCTTCAGCTTTCCATCCTAGAACCTGTCCATGTTTTGTAGTCAGATTGGTTAAAGTGTGATGTTAGTTTGGTTTCCCTATGAATAAGTTAGCTTTTCTGTATCATGGCCCAAGAATGATGACTTACCTCCACCAGCCATCTTAAAAATATGTGCCAACGCAAAGTGTGTGGTACCCCCTTCTGCCCCCTTGTGTTTCCTAATTCATTGGTAGGGGTCATCCCAGGGAGCTGTAGCTAGATCTTGTCTCCAAATGGGAGAAATTCAGGATCTGAGACTCATCTAAGAGAAGTCCTCAAGGGCAAATCGTAATGGACAGATATGTGAACAAATAAGTAAGGGCACTAGACTTGAAGTCAGAACACTTGCTGTCAGTGGGGTTGGAGAGACAATCCCTCCATCTTCTACCCACTATTTAGTATGCTATACCCCAAAATCTGTTGAGATGCCAAGACTCCTAGAATTTTTAGCCTTGATCTTAGATTAAAAATGTTGAATCCACAAAATAATTACCTAGTTTTATTCTAGAGAAAGGTATTTAATAGGAACTATGAGAACATTGGCTCAATAATGAAAATACCAATCTAGTGGAAGTTGAATAACCATAATATTGTTGATCAGGGAGAATCAACAATTCAACAGCATATAAATGTATCAATAATTACTTCTATGTAATTATGTAATAAAATACAATCCTTAATAGTAGCCCTAGAAGCATATTACATAAAAAGGATTATAACTGATACATGTCCAAAAGCTAGCAGGGCTTGCCCAGGTGGGAGAATCCATGGACTTCTCAATTCCTAGATGGGGAGAGAAGAGGAAAGATGGGAAGGAGAAAGAGAAGAGAAGAGAAGAGAAGAGAAGAGAAGAGAAGAGAAGAAAAGAGAAGAGAAGAGAAGAGAAGAGAAGAAAAGAGAAGAGAAGAGAAGAGAAGAGAAGGAAGAAGAGAAGGGGAAGAAAAGGAAGAAGAAGGAAAAAGAGAAATTGCATAGCCGGTTATGTCAGAACAAATCTAAGACAGCAATCAAGGCCAGTAGAGATGGTGACCACTAAGAAGACAAGGAAAAGAATGGGTGCAGAGATGCCAGGCTTCTACTCCTTTAGCAGCTTGAAGACAAGGGAAATAGCACCAGAGCTGGTCTTGGCTCTGAGAGCATCCCAGGGTGGTATCTTGGCACTTTCTTGTAATGGGTTGAGAAGATCAAGTCGCACTTCTTGGTAAAAACAGCTAGCAAGTTCGGAGTTGGACAGGGAAACATCAAACTAGTCTAGAGTTGGAAGAGATTCAGTTCAAGAATTGGAACTAAGCTTTTTTTTGCGCGTGGGAGAAGTAGAGAAAGTGAGAGTTTGTCTCTCTCTTATCATTTCACCATTTAATTAGAAAGAGTGGGCCAAAAGTAGGCAGTGCATGCAACTAGACCAATAGGGTAGACATATCCAAATGGGAATGATAGTCAACCAAAGAAAGAGAGTTTCAAGGACTATGACTCTTCATAGTAGAGAGATCTGCTTCTATAAAGGCACTGTGATGTATAAAAAGTTTGAGAAGCATAATTTCTGGGTAATTGAAAGTTTTATTAATTATGCTAGCAGATAATTAATAAAAGGTATTGGTAGCACTCTCAAATGCCAAAGACTGCTTATGGAACCCACTCAATGCTTATATGCCCTGGGAAGAATGGATGTTCCTGAGGATGGCAATCAATTCTCATTGGTTAACAGTTAATGAGAAGAATGAATATTATGAGAAATGGACCTATTCTATTGAGGGGCTAGGAGATGTGACTCTGATATCTCTTGCTTCCAGACTACCCTTACCCTCAGGCAATCCACACAAAGGACCTACTCCCCTGCCCAAACCTGCCAGAGTGGAATGTAATGGGCCAGAATTTACCTTAGATTAAGTTCTTTGTAATTTTTTCTAGTTGGGTGGGGTCTCCTACTCAGGATCAAAAGGCATATACCCCTTGCATTTGGGCAATCTCAGCCATCGATAATGTCCTTCAGATACTGGTTTAGCCTAGAAGAGAATAAGGATCTAGAAAGAGAAAAACACCTGGATCTCCCCAGTAATTGGTTGTTTAATAATCATTTCTCTCGGCACCAACTTTTGGAGCCCACCAGAGAACTAAACCTGAGGGAAATTTCATAAAGACTCTACAAAGGGAGAAAAGAAGTTCTACTACACTGGACTTCTAGTAACTTGGTGGTAAATATTAGACTAAATAGCCTGGGGCCAACAGTTAGTAAAGATTCTCTTCTGGCGCAACATTTAACACAAATGATCTTTATGTGTATGCCTCACTACTTTTGTACTTTAAGTTTGTACCCACATTCCTCATTTATTTTGTACATATTTGTGGGAAACTATACACTATGCTATTTGGAGGAATATTTTGAACCACCTGTTCTTATTATGCCAGCTTAGTAGTAACCCTTTCCATAAAGCTAATTAAGTCTGGCTGATTATTCATGTGAAGCACACTGGTGGGGGCTCATGAATGGCAGTGCTAGAAAACTAGCCCCTCAGGGTTACCCCTAGAACTATGAGAATAATAATTTCCCTTTGGAGACTTGACCTGCCAATGCTAGTAGGAATTGGACTAATAATTAGTGGGGCACAACATAAAAAGAGGGGCAATGTGGCATAGTCAAAATCAAATTTAGCTTTTTGTCTAGAAAACAAGTTCAAATCCTACCTCAGAAACATACTAATTATGTGACCATGGGCATATTATTTTTTCTCTCAAAGCCCCTCTAGGATCAAAAGTTACATATGAGCTGAGTACCTGCATCAGTTTAGGGATTTTCTGCATTGTGAGGTCATTATACTCGAAATGACAGGTCTAGAGCCAGAGGCTCTCAAACTAATTTGGCCTACCACCCACTTAAAAAAAATTACTCACTGCCTCCTGGAAATCTACTTTCTTTAACCTTTTAATGTTTTTTTTTAATTGTATCATTTAAAAAAATGTAGAAATTTTTAAAATGATGCATTTTATATTTAATAATTTATTGTAAATTTGTGGGTTTTTTCCAGCATTGAAATCTTGATGATGCAATATTGCATTATGTAACCATATAGTATCATATTATAAACAAGTCATTACATGTACATATTCCTGCCAATGCATGCTGGTCTTCCCAACAACGCACACTACGCTCACATGCCAACACTTGCTTATTAAGACCTGTTGGCAGACTTGACCACTGACTGGTTATAACTTGCATTTTGTGTGTTTGGAAATTAATGTAATCACTATGACTTTAACTGTGTTATGCAACAGATGAAACACAGACCAATGGTTATTAAAATTTTTCTTCTCTTCTCTTCTTTCCCCTTATTTTTATTGAGCACTGATTAATTCCATGATTACTGATGATTACTGAGCCCTCCAATTGCACCTAAAGCTACTACCACACCTCCCCCATCATTCCAGTGCCCCCTAGGCAGTGATATTGCCCACTTTGGGTACTTATGGCTCTGTCTAGACCAAGGCAGAGGGAAAAGAGAATTACTATAAACCAGGGGTTCTTGACCTAGGATCTGTGACTTGTTTTACTACAAATATTTTGATAACCATATTTTGATAATGTTGTTTTCCTTGGTAATAATGTGCATTTTATTTTATGTACTTAAAAAGGATACCCTGAGAAAAGGCATATAGGCTTCACTTAGATTGCTAAGGGGGTCCATCTGCTTTAAGCAAATATTTAAAGCTTGATTTAGGAAAGGCAGCATGTTATGGTAGAAAGAGAATGAGGCTCAGAAGGAAGATGTGGGTTCTAACACGTGTAACCCTGGGGAAGTCACTTAACCTCTAATTATCCCAGGCTACTTTCAAAGCCTAAGCGCTGCAGATCAGTCATTGATCTACATTGGAAAAAGGCAAAATCACTGGTCCACAACCAAAAATTTTTATTAAAAGCTAAATGTAGTCACTAAGAAATGGAAAATTATTCATATATATATATATATATGCAGATGTGCATATGTGTAAATTGTGTATAAACACACATGGTGTACATCAGAAATTGTGGTTATTTCTGGCATTAATAGGAGATGGCGTATTTGCTGATCTGGGAATTATTGCCGAAGCTTCAGGAAAAGATTCTATTGTTGATTCCAGGCCTCAAAGAAAATCTTTGACACAAATGGTAAGCCAAGGGAACAAGAGCAACAGGAATGTGTTCTTTCTCATAATTTTCTCATATGTAGTGTTTTCTCAGAGATGAAATACAGTTGTGTAAACAGATCTGTGCCTGGAATGTAAAGAGGGAGGGAGATAAGCCAACTGAGGCAGAGGCTGTTGGAAAACAGGAAGAATTTGCCTAAAATAGAATAGCTTATGTCTTCAATATAGGACTGATTGAAAACACATCAGTCTGAGTACTAACTTAAATGCATACACCATGCAAAAAAGAATTTAAACATAATGAAGAGCTTGTGCCAGGGTTATTGGTTTGTTCGTTTGTTTGTTTTTTTAACCTCACCTGTGATGTCATTTAAACTTCCATCATCCCTAGGAGTTGACTCTTCTTCATGGTCTTAAGGAACTGAGGCCCACAGAGGGCAAATGACTGTCATACTCCCAGCAATTTCCTTTAGTGAATGTGTAGCAAAGCCTGAGCTAAGACCCACATCTGCCAATTCATGGTCTATGATTCATTTCCCAAGAGACAATGCCTTCTGCACAATTCATTTCTAACTTTCATCTGACTGTGTATTGTAATTGTAAAAGAAAGTGTTGGGAGAGGGATGTTTTTGTTTTGTTTTTAGGAATCATTATACCCTACACACACACACACACACACACACACACACACACACACACACACAGATGCCCCTTTCTTGAATATCAGTACTTATTTGATATCACATCTCCTTTTTTTGCCTGAATTATAGCTGGCTTCATGTCCTATTTTATTTCCTAGATATTCCTGTATCCCCTCATTTGTATTCAGATGCCATTTGTCCTCCTTTTCCATCCAAGGTTCTGCTCTGATTTCTGACTTCTGTGTAGGATTTAGACCCTGACTTTAGAGGAGTCAAAGATAGTTCATATGTACATTGGTGTCATTCCCTGTAGGTGGCTATTTGCCATCTTTAGCAAAGGTAGAACATCTAGTTTTTCAAGTTAATGTTGCTTTTCATTCGGGAGGTGATCAGAATTGTAGAAAACCTCAACGCTCATTGTCAGGCTACCTTGTGAAGCAGATAAAATTCATTCACTCTGTGTCCTCTTTGTTCCTTTCACTGTCTACCTTGCTGCTTGAACATTACTCTCACTCTTCCTTCTCCTTCTTCACCCCCAGGGTTCTCTCTGCTACTCTCCTCTGGTGCTAAGGAAAATAGGTCTAATAAATCATTAACACAGAAGAAATTTAGGGGATCGGCAAGATGGCAGAATAGTTTTTCCTTAAATCCCTCTAACCCAAAAATTTCAGAAAAAGAAATCATCAGATATAGAACAGCAAGCTGAATCCATGGGACAAAAAGACATAAACATTGTACAGGATTTTTTTAAAAAGCAATGGTGTGGAAAGAGTTCTGCGTTGGGAGCCAGAGGACATTAATTCCAATTCTAGGTCTACCACTACTACTTGTGTGACCTTGGGCAAGTCATATAACCTCTCTGGGTCCCAGTTTCCTCATCTGTAAAATAAGGATATGGACTAGATTATTTCAAAGATCTCTTTCCAACTCTTTATCTAGGAGACCATGATTATATCATAGTATTAGATAACTCCCTCTTAGGAACCCCACAGACAAACTCATTCAAGTAACTTCGCAAGTTTCTATTTCTGGGTCCATCACTGGAAGGCCCTACATAGTGCCAACAGCACTGGTTGCTTGACCTATTCTTCCTCGCCCCACAAGATTTGGCAGCCAAAGAAAAAGAAAAACAGGAAGAGAGGGAGGCGCAGAAAATATAAGCAGGGCAGAATACAGTGCAATCCACATTGCAGAGCCAAATAGAGGGGTTTAAAAGAGCTTCTTGATCTGAGGGAAACGGGATTAGAAATACAGCTGGGGCTGGTCCTTACCACCAGAGTTCACTCTGGGATGGGACACAAGCCAAGTGAGGGGCTGAGGATGTGCAGCCACCGGGGCCTGTGCAATAGTGGAAGGGAAATGGATCAAAGATCAAGAAGGAAAATTAGATATAAGCATCTGTCTTTTGTCTTTCTTTGTATCCCTAGACCTTAGTATAGTACCTGGCACACAGTAGGTACTTGATGAATATTTATTGACTAAATGTAAGGAAAAGGCAGAAAGACTAGAAATTCAGGGGAGAGAATATGAATATATATATACATTTAAAAAGATAGAATGAAAGTAGATAAACCAATAGAGAGACTTATAAAGACAGAAAGGAGAATGAGTAAAAATTTAAAGAAAGGACATAATGTTATGAATTAGTATTATACTATGATATGAAGGAACATGAACCCGAATTCCTTGAACAAGAAGAATTCTACATGAAGAGATTGTCCAAATGGCTCAAAAGGGGAAAAAAAAAGAACACTTTGAAAGAAGGTATTATAAATGAACACATAGCACAAACAGCAGGATACAGAATTTAGAAGATATTCTAGAAAGAATCCTCAGGAAGGATAAAGAGAATAAAGAAGAAATGGGTAATGAATTGAAGAAGAGAGTTCAGAATTTACCAGAGGAAAAAAAGAGAAGTAGAAGAACAAAATAAATGAAAACATCTAGAGAAAGGGCATCACAAAGGAATATTACTTAAAATAACATGGGGGAGGGGAAGACAGCAGGGAATGGAAATTTTGACCCAGGTACTTAGTAGGTCATGGAAAGAGAAGGGTCAAAAGATGAGGAGAAATAGATAAAGAAAAGGAAATTAACAAATTAAGCAAAGACAAATAATTTGGGATCCAATAGGTAAACAGGACTGTGATTGTCTGTAATAACAGACTAGCAACAGAATAGTGTAGGTGAAACAAATAGGAACAAAATAACTTACTTAAAAGAGGAAGAAATAAGAACCAGTGGGGAAGAAATAATGGGAAGAAAACATAAACATTAAATTTGAATGGATTAAACAATTTTACAAAATGAGTGAAAGAATGAATTAAAAAAACCCAAATTTCCCATAGGTGAGTCGCATCTACATAATAAAGACATATACAGCTTGAAAAATGAGAGGCTGAAATAAAATTTACCTCATATAAATTGTTTACAAAAAGGAGGAATTGTAATCTTGTTATTAGACAAAATAAACAAGTTGGGAATGTAGAGAAATAAACAGAAAAACTATCATATTTCACTGCATAATCATTACAGATTTTTTGACAAATTTTTTTTGCACAAAAAAATGGGGTGTGACCATTATGTGAAGCTTTAAAAAATATTGTGGCAACATTACTTGTCTTTTAGTTTCTGTAAGTTTCACATCAACTTTTCACCCACTGAAAACTCTCTTTCAATAACTATTTCCATGCTGTTTAGTAAACACAATCACTTTCAGCTTGAAGCCCACAGAATAGTTTTATATTTACCCATAATCAGAAAGAAATTCTTTGCATGTTAATATATCACTGGCAGATGAACTACAGTCTTGGTAGTGCAGAAGGATGCAAGTCTTATCATATCACATGCCTTACTCATGGTGGCTTGGCCCACCCTCCAGTTCCCCTTGCTCCTACAATTCTTCATTGGGTTGAGTGACAATACCATTAGTACTGCAGCACTATAAGAAACTATGCAAGTCGGCTTTCAGAAGTATACTGACCATGCTTGTGTGCTGAGAATTCCAGGCTCGTGGCTCATAATGCTCCAGAGATAAATGCATATCTATATGCCACTGGTGAATACAGTGCTGTTCTGTTTACCTTTTAAACAGCATAACAAACAGAGTTATACTATGCCATGATTACACAATGAAAAGTTATAAACCAATTTTTAGACTGAAAAAACAGGGTGCAATGATTATGCAGTAGTGACAATTATGCAGTGAAATATAGTGCATTATACTTAAAGGTAATATGGACAATGAAATAATATCAGCATTAAACATTTATGGACCAAACAGTATAACATCTAAATTTATAAGTTACCTGAATTACAAAAAGACATAAAAGGAACACAATAATTATGGGAGATTTTAATGCTCCTCTCTCAAAGTTGAATTCAGCTAACAGAAAGATAAGCAAAAAGGAAAGTAAGGACTGGATAAGCTGTTGAATCTATATCTGTATGGCTTATGGTGTCTTCTGAATGAGAATTAAAGAATATGCATATTTCAAAGAACCAATGGGATCTTTACAAAAACAGACCATGTGCTAAGGAAAAGAGAAATTGTAAATACAATTTTAAAAGCATAAATAGTAAATAGGTCATAATAAAAATAGTGATTTGCACAAAGAACAGAAACAAAAAAACTAAATGAAGACTTAATGATGGCAATCTAAACAATGAGTGGTTCAAAGAACAAATCATTGAAACAATAATTACATTAAAGAGAATGATAAAAATATGGCAACAGACTAAGATTTCCTGGATGCATTAAGGGATCAAAACTGTATCTCTGAAAATATATACTAACAATAGAAAAAGAAGATTAATAAACATAAAATTTTAAGAACTAGAAAATTGGTCAATAAATCCAATATAAGCACAAAAGAGGATATCTGGAAAATTATAAGAGAAATTGTTAAGATAGAAAACAAAAAGACTGAAGAATTGATGAATAAAATTAAAAACGAATCTTTAAAAAAACTAATACAATCAATAAACCTTTAGCTAATCTAACCAAAAAGTGAGAAAATGACAGAAAAAAGAGAATAGGCAGGTCGACTTACCAAAAAAAAAAAATAAGTCAGGTGTAATCACAATAAAACAATAAATAAAAAGAATTACCAGACCCTGCTGTGCACGATTACGTGCTGAAAATGTTGAGAATTTAAAGGTAATGAATAATTACATTTATAAATATATACCCAAATACCCAAAGTTAAAAATACCCAAGTTAGCAGAAAGCAAATCAGATTTTAAATGACATTCCCAAAAAATAAAACTGAATAATAATAACAGCAATAACTGGAATTTATATAACACTTTAAGGTTTGTGAGGAACTTAACATATATTAATCAAATATCAGTGAAAAAGTTTTAAAGGAACTATCAATGGGGAAGACAAACACACGCAAAAAAAAACAAAACAAAAAAGCAAAACAACAACAACAACAACAAAAACCCTGGTCTAGATGGATCTGGAATAAAAGCGTAGAGTAGCAGAAAGAAAATGGGCCTTAGAAAGACCTTGGTTTAAGTCCAAGCAGACATTTATTGGCTGTATGACCCTCAGCAAGTCACGTAACCTAGCAATGTTTTAGGCACCTTACTAAGCCTGAAGGTGGCATAGATGCTGTCAACCTACTATTGACAGAAGGAGTTTCTTTATCTGGGAATTTCTTATACCAACAAAATCACAGGTCCAATTTCTATCTTATCCAGATGGATTTACAAGGGAATTCTTTCAGACATTTAAAGGTTAATTAAATAATACCCATGCTACACAAATCATTCCAAGACATTAAGAGGCAGAAAAAAGCACATTCTATCAAAAATTTGTTTTGAAAAATGACAAATATGATCCTAAAACCCAGACCAGAGGAAAAGAAAGATAAAAAAAAATAAAAGCAAACCATGGTTTAATGTCACTAAAGAACATTGACACAAACATTTAAATAAAATCCTAGCAAGACTACAGCAGTATGTCCAAAAAAACTATTTGCTCTGACCCAGTTGTATTTAGATTTTATATGTATATATATATATATATATAGCTAATCATATTTTAAAAAAAAACCACTCCAAATCATGATTGTATCAATTTGTTCAGTTATGTCAGGTGTGTCTGGCTCTCCATGACCCCATTTGGGGTTTTCTTGGCAAAGATACTGGAGTGGTTTGTCATCTTCTTCTCCGGCTCATTTTACAGAGGAGGAAACTGAGGCAAACAGGATGTTTAAAGAATAATTATTCTATCATTTATTTTTTCTCTATTATTTACTTTTCTGTTTGTTGTTGTTCATTTGTTTCACTTATGTCTGATTCTTTGTGACCCCATTCAGGATTTTCTTAGCAAAGATACTGGAATGGTTTGCCATTTCCTTCTCTAGCTCACTTTAAAAATTAGGAAACTGAGGTAAATGGGGTTAAGTGACTTGCCCAGGGTCACATGCCTAGTAAATGTCAGGCCAGTTTTGAACTCAGGAAGAAGAGTCTTCCTGACTTTAGGCCCACCATACTATTTATTATGCCACACCTAGCTTCCATTTACTTTGCTATTCTGTCTGAATTAAATACTTTGCTATTGAAAAACCAAACCAAACCATGACACTATGTGAATATGAGATATTACTAATAATGTTGATCATGTGCATATGCATATTCTATTTTTAAAAATAGTAATAGCTAGCATTTATATAGTGCTTTAAGGCTATATAGGTCTTTAAGGTTCTTAAATTGCTTTATATGTAATTTTATGTCTTTACATCCTTACAATAACCCTATGAGGTAAATACTATTACAATCATCATTTTAAAGATAAAGAAACTGAAGCTGGAAAAGTTTGGGTGATGTACCCAGTGTTTCATAACTGGCAAGTGTGTAAAGTAGAATATGATCCCAGGTAATTTTGGCTACAAGTCCAACAATATATTCACTATGTCACACTTGGGTCAGCTGCTACTCCTGTGCTCTGAGTTCTAGTATAACAATAAGGGTATGGGTTTTCTAGTAATGTTGCTCACAAGCCCCTACTGGTGCACTTCTCATTACCAATCAGTCAGTCGGACTTAAATTAGCATTTAGAAAAGGTGTTTTCTAAGGTGACAGAGTAAGAACATTTGGTATAAAACATCTCTCTACAAATCTGGGGTACACATTTCCCTTGCATACACAAGATTCCTGGGGACAGTGGACTCAAAGTAGATCCACTGTTTGTTGTTAAGTCATTTTTCAGTCATGTTCAACTCTCTGCGATCCCATTTGTGGTTTCTTGGCAGAGATTCTGGAATAGTTTGCCATTTCCTTCTTCAGCTAATTTTACAGACAAGGAAACTGAGGCCAACAGGGTTAAGTGACTGGCCCAGGGTCACACAGCTAGTAAGTATGTCAGGCCAGATTTAAACTCACAAAGATGAGTCTTCCTGACTTCAGGCCTAGCACTCTATCCATTGTGCCATCTAGCTGCTCTCTGACTGGTACAACTGCTGGGTTGTGACAATCAGTTGCTGGGCCAAGCTGCTCAGCTGGCAACTCACAATTTCTCCAGATCTTACAATGCTCACGAATTCTCTGCCTGAGTACATCATGGCTGGATGCTACTTGGTCACCGCTTAACTTGTGTGGTTAGTGCTCTTAGCTCTGGTGGACTATGCTACTAATACTAGTGAACAGTGGGACCTCTGAGGTGACCTCTGAGTCTCTTAAACTCATATGGTCCATTAATGGACATGTCCTCTTCAGAATACTTATTCACCTAATATTAGGAAAGAAAGGAAAATATAAACACAAAGAGACAGAGGCAGCCATGTACTTATAGTTGCCAGAGCCAGGTGAGAGATGTGGCAGCCACCTTTCCCTCTACCCAGCTGCTCAAGAGTCCTGCTTCCTTGTAGCTACCAAGAAAAGAGACTGAGTGATGGAAAGATGTCTGCACACAGTTCTGGCTCATCAGCTCCTGAGTTATAAGTTCTTCCAGTTCATCAACCAATCAGAAGACTTTACATCATCACACAATACCAGCATCTGAATCATTCATAGTTAGACACTACTTCCCCAAAATGTCTGTGTGTTTGGAATGGATGCATTTAGAGAATATCTGTGTGAGTTTCAATGACTGGTTCTCACAGGCCAGTCCACCCAGTTACACAGTAACCTACAGAACTGGAAAAGGGGGTGGGGAGGAAAGGGAGACAGGTCTAGTAAGGACTTGACTTTTCTTTATTCCTTTCAGAGAGTTGGAATGGGAATGTAGAGATATCTAATACAATCCTTTCTTTTTTAAGTGAGGAAGTAGAGACCAAAATAAGTTAAATGATTTAACCAAAATCATACAGTTAAGGAGTGGAAAAGCTGGGATAAAATCCAAGTCAGTACTTTTAGAACACAGTAGTACTTTAAAGAATAGCCAAATATAGTGGTCTTCCCTTTCTCTCCCACACATGCACACTCACTCATGACACCATACCATACACACCACACTACCAAGATGGAAGAAATGACTGAGGGAGCTAGCTGTTCTGTAGAGAAACTGATCATCAAAGTCAAGCCCCTTTACTATGTGCCTTATCAAAACGCCATGGTCAGATTTATCTCCGAGAGAATATTTATTTCCTTCTTGACACCTGCAGGAAATTACTTAAAATGTCTCCTTCCCCTGATCTGTTGTTCATCACTCCACGTGCATCAGAAATTAAATCATCTTTACACGAGGCTGCAAGGACATCTGTTTGCAATCATCCTCCCCGAGGAAGCTATGTTTCTGGAGAAGTAGAAACCTGATTCTCCCCTTTCTGCGTTCATAGGCTGCTTTTAGAGAAGTTTCCAGCAGAGGATCTGGGAAGGCTGAAGGAAGTTAGATAAGAGTGCCTTTCATATGACTTCACCACCGGGGCCTTGGCTCAGGAGGTCGAAAATGCTTTTCTTCCATCAGTTAGTCATTGCTTGTCCTACTTTTCTGAAGTCGAGGAGTACTCACATAAAGAGCAACTTGTTCAGTGACAGAAAAGGTCATTTCTGCTGGCCAACCACTTGGAAAGGAGACAGGAAGCGTATTATTTTTAAAAGGTAAAGTGATAAAATATTTGCTTACCAAAGGGACAGGCAGCATGGCTTAAACCCACCTTGGGGTCTGCTCTATCCTGCAGGGCGGGGAATGACTCCATCCTCTTGCTATTACCCTGATGGAAATAGCAGGCAGTTAGGAGCTGAGATGGATTTTGCTTCAACCGCCTAGGGGCTTAAACTATGCAGATAGGAGGCTGTATGCACTGATGGCAGGTATATAGCTTCTTCCACCTCTCTTGGAACTCTCAGGAGTTAGAAAAGGTGGAAAATGGCTTTCTCCAAGATGCAAACCCAAGTTCCACTGCATTTTTAGAGATGATTGTGTTGTGAAATTGCTCCTTCTTCCAATTTTGCTTCCCATTTTTATATATGCAGCAAGAGAATAGCAATTAAAAGCCTCTGCTGAAACGTAAATGAGAAACTTTCCACAGTCAAAGTTTATATTGTGGCATCGATAGTATGTAAATAACACATGGTACTTTATGGAATCTGCCATAATTGGCTCTATTTGAAAGGATGTCTTTATGTAAGAGAATATTATCATTGGAAATGCAATGTAAGTGGTGCCATCAAGCATACAGTACATCTTGGGGGAGAACTACCAGTGTTTTATTCGGAAGAGCAAGATGCATAACTTTCTTGGTTTTTTGTGACTGAAACTTAATTAAAGGCAGAAATACTATATAATCAAGGGTAAAACATTTATTTTTGCCCCTAAAAGCTTTGATCATACAACCTTAAATATTTTAATAAGTATGATATTAATCCAAGCCTGTTGTCTTGGAATCAGGGTTGTCTTCTCTCTAATACTTGTGACCCTAGTCAAGTCACTTATCTTCACCATATGCTAGGCAACTGTTAAAACCTGTAATAGTAGAGCAATGGCTGATCTGTTCAGTAGAGGGAGTTTTCACACTGGGAGTTCCTTAACTGGCTAAAATCACCAGGGTGCTTAAATAAAAAATCAAGCCAGCTCTGTAATTAAGAACAAAACTTCTAATTGCTTACATCACTGGATCTCCCCCATAGTGACCACAACTGTAGTAACATGAATGAAATTCACTCTATTTTTTCTCCTGATTGTTTGACTTACATTGGTATTTGCTCTGGGAAACTATGCAAGGCTAACCACAATTATGCTCTGCCCACGGTGGCAACAAAGCTTTGATTTTTAGGGAGAATTACTCTGTCAACATATACTGCTTCCAGCAGGCATTTATATGTCCAGTATCACTGCTCCTTGAACAGGACTCAGTTGATTTTCAAGTAGGAAAAAAAAAATCATAGAATCATAGAATTTTAGCATAATTTATGTGGTCTGACAGAGGCACCATTGTTAGAGAATCTTATGACTGTGAAGAAAGGATTGTTGTTGTTTGTACTTCATTCTCGAAGAGGACCATGACATCAGGAAGGTAATGCCATGACTTGCAAGTGAATTTGATTTAAGTGAGGGAGGCCTGTGCAAAGTCACTAGGCTCACTTTCTCCTCTGCATGCATCTGGGTCCAGTGGAAAGATACGTCAGGACAACTGGAGATGGCCCAAGATGCAGTGGGATATCTTGGCCTTTCTAAGCTAAGATCTTTAACAGGCCTCAGTGTGACTGAGGCAAATGAAGAAAGGAATAAAAAAAATGAAAAGAATGGTTTATATATTACACTGGCCCTGGAATCTACTTTGTGCCTCATTCTTTTTTCATATCAAAACCAAGGGAAATTTAAAGGGAAGAAAAAACAAAACAAAACAGGTGATTCATTTATACTTGGTTTCACTGAAAGCCATTGAATCAAAGAGGTAGAAGGGGGTGGAGTTAAGGAGGAGAAAACTGTCTAGTCATTTCTTTGCCTTCCAGACAGGTAATGCCGAGAGCATATCACTGAAATGGGAAATCTCTTTTCCCCAGGACCGGAAATTCTCAAACTGCCCCTGGTTACCTACTTCCACTTTTAATGACAGTCATGAAGGAGAAAAACCAACTTATATAAAAGAAATGTAATCTGAACTGAACCTCAATTGTAAAGTCCAGAATTGCCTTATTTATCTGGCATCACTGGAGAAAATGAGATGCTCTTCATGGGTGAATTTTCCTGACAAATGAAACTAGCCCTCATTTTTATTTTCCAAGATGGAAATTTTTCTTTAAATTATGTAGATTATGCTTTGTTCTCAGCTTCCTTAAACAGAATATAATGAAGCTAATTTAATCATGTCTTGACTGGGACCATCATTATGAACAAAAAGCAATGGCTATAGTAGGTAGAGTTGCTCATACCTGGTAGAAGACATCTGGCATAGCTATTTCAACCCTTGTGTGACTTAGATAAAGTCCAGGAAATCATGTTCAACAAATAGATGTAAGGGATTTGTCCAATGTCAAAAGCTAACAAGTGTTAGGGACAGGATTTAGACCCAATTTAAAACCAAAATTATAATATTACAACTATTTTTATGAGGTCACAATTTTTTCCCTCCAAAATTTTCAAATTCACAAAATGTAGTTAAAATTAATGTAATTTCTGTAAGTTTGTGATTATGAAGCTGTGGGGAAATTATTTCTCCCATCCTAAGTCATACTACTAATAGTTTAGGAAATGCCTTGCCTATGAAAAGCATACTATAAAATAGGAGACCAAAATCAGATTTAGATTTATCAAAGTGATGGACGAAACATTGCATTGTAACTTAAATATATATAAAAAAAGGCCCATTTAATTCACTGGGGATAAGGTAGGTATCCTGTTTGAAAAAAAAAATCAAGGAAACAGCAATATGTAAAGTGGTAAAAAACATAAGAACTCTTTAAAAATAATATTTAGAGCTACTTTTCTTTTTATGTTTTTTCTTATCCAAAGAAGTGTAGAGAAAAAATTTCTGACAGAAGGCAGGTTAGAGAACTTTCACATTCCTTTTTTTCTCCCTTCTTAAATTCTCTGATTCCCGAGATGTAGCAGCCAAGAAATCTCATATGCCATATTCTCAGCCTATGTAAGCGCTATCCAAGATAATGGACTAAAAATAGCTTGTCTCCTGCATACATACATAGGAGGAAAGCTAATGAATGTGGAGCCTTTGAAAAAGGCATGAATATGTAAAACCAGCAGGAGGAACATGAGGTTAAAAGAGAAGGATGGGAACTGAAGTGGTTTAGGACAGACCCTGTCATGCTGAAGCCAGGTAATAGGAAGAAATAGGTGGTGAAAGGTGGTGATAGCAATCTCTCTCTTGAGCAATTTTTTTAAAGTGTAGTGTTCCCAGAGCCTGTACTATGAAATATTCTATTCTCATGATCACAATTTATAAATTTGGTGGAGTTTTTCATGTTGTTAACGATTTCAGTATTCCATTCACTCTGAAATTTCTCTAGATTACTGGTATCAATGTAGGGATAATATATAGCTCCAGTCCCCAAACAGTGTCTACTAAAGGTCAAGAAGAAATAAAAAAGTCAAATAGCAAAGTGTTTAATTCATATAGAATAGAAATGTAAATAGCAAGGAAAGCGCAAGCAAGAGAATCATTCTCAGCCCCTATACATAAAGGAGTACAATCTCTGACAGATTCCCATGCCATTGAAGAAGGATTTAGGGCTTCATCCCTACCATTAGAAAACTCATGCTCCTAAGGGAGCATCTTCCTTCAAAAATATGGCCTTCTCATTTCCCAAGTCCTGTTGATGTCATCACTATACTCTATTACCCAGGTTCAGATCTTTGTTTCTAACTTTGAAATATCCCTTATCCATTCATTCCTTAACTTTTAAGTTTTATAAAGTCATATGTAATAGTTTTAATATTTAATATTTTATACCAAAACATGCTTTTCAAAATATGAGCAAAAGTTGAACATATTTTATTTCATTTGATCTTTCAAACAGGCAAGCATTATTACACTCATCTTACAAATTAAGAAACTGAGCAAGGCTCTGACTGGTTAAATGATTTGTCCCAGGTCACACAGCTAGTTTATAAGGGAGCTGAATTCCATTCTTTCCATTCACATTGCCACCAAATGAGTTGAACCCCATTACCTCTCACTTGTACTGTTATAATAGCCTACTAATTATCATCTCTGCCATGAACTTCACACCTTTCCTCTTTCCAAGAGCTTATGTAAATTAGGAGATGACACAGCCATGTCACCATGCTCAAAAATCTTTTTAAAATATATATTTTTATTTATTTCATTAAACATTTTCCAATGACATGTAAAGTTTTTAATGTTCAGTTCTTAAAATTTTACTTCCAAATTCTCTCCCTTCCTCCCTTGTCTTCCCCTACTTCTTGAAAAGGCAAGCAATATGATATCGATTATACATATGAAATCATGCAAAATATATTTCCATATTAGTCATATTACAAAAGAAAACACACACATATGAAATAAGAAAAATAAAGAAAGTTTAAAAAGAATGCTTCAGTTAGTACTTAGAGTTCATCAGTGCTCTCTCTGGAGGTAGATAACATTTTTCATTGTTAAGTCCTGCAAAATTATCGTGGATTATTGTCTTGATCAGAGTAACCAAATGTTCCACAGCTGATTATCCTTACGATAATGCTGTTACTATGTACAATATTCCCCTGGTTCTGCTTACTTCACTTTGTATCTGTTCATATAAGACTTCCCAGGTTTATATGAAACTATCCTGATCATTATTGCTTATAGCACAATAGTATTCCATCACAATCATATATTACACCTTATTCAGCCATTCTCCAATTGATGGGCAGCCCCTCAATTTCCAATTCTTTGCCACCACAAAAAAGACATACTCAAAAATCTTTTGTGACCCCTGATTGCCTAAAAAAAAATTACAAACTCTTAAACCTGACACTTATAGCTTTAAAGAATGGTTCCAAACTATTCTTCTAGCTATATTTTATGGGATTCTTCTGCTCTCTAGCCAAAATGGACTACTCATTGTTCCATGATCTCATCCTCTTCTCTTTCCTATGTTTGTAATGGGCTCTCCATCCATGCTGCCATGTCAGTTTATTGAAATATTTCTCCTTCAAGTCCCAGATCAGACACCAATCAACTCCATAATATTCTCCCTGACCTCCCTAGTTTAAAGGAATTCTTCCCTCTGTGGAAGAAACAAATGTCACTCTGCATTTTAGCTGGTCTTTCATGAAAAATTTTATTCCTGAAACAAACAATTTCTGGGAAAGTGACAATGACCAACACAGTTTCCCCTGCTAAGCAAGATTTGCTTTGAGTAAGTTAGAATGATCTTTGATGATAACAGAATTACAAAAGATGAGGGTACTCAATCAGTGGAAAAGGCAAATTATTCAGTTTTCAAGATTGATTTTTATCATATCTAACATAAAGGGAACAGTGATAATGCATCCTTGGAAAGATCTGGTCAGTGGTTCTGACCTTGTAGGAGGAGATTATTGGCACTGTCATTATTAAAACACTAATTCATAACTGTTGAAACACAGATACTCTTTCAGCTTCTGAGGACCTCCATGGAGGAGGAAACCATCCCATCTCAAGGAAGTTTATCCCACTTTTAGATATCTTAAATTTTAAAGAATTTTTTAAAGTCAAGCCAAGTCAACAAGCAATTAGTAAATATTTACTATGTGCCAGGCATGGTGCTAAGTGCTGGGGATACAAATACAAGCAAAAAGAAAACCTCTACCTTCAAGGAGCTTATATTCTAATAAGTCAACCCATAAAAAGGACATAAAAGATGGCAGGGGAATGTACTCATATGACAATGTCATGACAATAAAGGATGGTTGGTTTTGGACCTTCTTCCAATGGAGGTTCAAGGAAGAACTTACCAATGGGAGAAAGTGGGGCAAAGGAGCAAAGGAAGAAGACTGCTGAAATTCAGAGGCAAAGTATGGAGATATTAATCATAAGGGCAAAAGAATAAGTCCAATACTTTCTCTATGTTATAGCTTTTGAAAAATTTGAAGGGAAACCTTAGTGATTATAGGCTTTCACACTTCCTTGAATGTCTACTCTTTTTGACCTCTTTGATGAGTTTTCTTTTTATGTATGCATTTTATGTATGTGGATGTAATATTTGTGTATATGTCTCATCCTCTTACTGTACTGTAAGCTCTTTGAAAGAAGAAACTATATCTTTTTTTTTTAAAAGAAATCTCTGTATACCCAGGCCTAGCATAGCACCCTATGCATACTTAATAGATCTGTGGACATTCTGATTGCAACTCATCCATACTTGCTCATCCTGTGACTGCTGTCTATGAGCTCACAAATTCATCAAAGAATATCCATCTAACATTCTAGGACTTCCTCACCATTTCTTAACATGGCAATGATATAGTAAAGCCCATGGACCTGCTAATGATTATCCTTCTTTTTTGGAAAATCATCTTTTTCAATCATATATACATTTCTTCAGTGAAGATAGCCTTTTTTCTATCTCTTCTTCATAGTTCCTTGTTTCATATGTGGTATAACCTGATCATATCCATTTAGTGATACTCAATTTTAATTCTTTGGAGATTGTGATGTTCTATGAATTGCAGCCAAAAATTCAACAAACAACAAAAATAGTAGAATATTGACATTAAAGAGATGTGTCTTGATTTCAGGAAGATGTTTAGGGTCAGTAAAGGATCTTTGCAATTTTCCATAAGCAATCCAGTTTACTCTCCTCTTACCATTTTATTCTAGGCCCAACTTTTTGTCCATTTGTAGTATCTGTCTAATCATCCACACTGATAGATGATCTCTATAGCTTGTCCATCTTACTGCACATCATAATCTTAATGACTAGAAAAATGTTGGCATCCTCAATAGTAATAGAGAAGTTTGGAAAAGGGATGGGGTTTGGGGAAAAGATAATAAGTTAAGTTTTAGACATGATAAGTTTCAGAGATCCACAATATATCCAATTCAAGGTGTCTAATAGGCAGTTGGAGATGCGAGGTTGGAGGTAATGAAAGAGGTTAGAGCTGAATAAATAGATGTGAGAATCAACTGTAAAGAGATGATAATTAAATGCATGGGATTGGATAAGATCTCCATGAGAAATAGAATAGAGGGTTCAGAGAAGAGGGCTCAGGACAGAGCCTTGTGGACAGACACACTCACTGTTAGCAGATAGGATCTTGATGAAGATCCAGCAAAGAAGACTAAGAAGGAGTTGTAAGATAGGTAGGAAGAGAACCAGGAAAGAGCAGCATCATGAAAACCTAAAGAGAAGAGAATTTCAAGATGAGCGAGACTGGCAGTATCAAAGGCTACAGAGAAATCAAGAAGCAAGATTAAGAAAAAGCCAATAGATTTGGTAATTAAGAGATTATTGGTAACTTTGGAGAGAGCTTCAGTTGAATGATGTGGTAGGAATCCTCAGAGAGTTCAGAAAAAAAGTGAGAGAAGCGGAAATATAGGCAATAAATGATTGTAAATGGCCTTGTCAAGGACTATAAAAGGAAAGAGATTAGGAGGCTTGTGAGAGAGCATGGGTAGATCAAGTGAGGATCTTTTGTGGATGAAGGAGACTTGGGCATGTCTGTAGACCTCAAGGAAGTAGTCAATCAGGGAAAGATGGTAGATAAATGAGAGAGTGAGGATGATAAAGGGGGCAATTTGCTAGAGATGAAGGGATGGAATAGAATCACTTGTGCATATAAAGGGGTTTTTTTCACATAAGATGTGGGTGAAGGAGGAGATGGTAGTAAAGTCATCTGAGTGATATGAGTGAGGAGGAAGGAAAAAGAGGGAATTGGCAATAAATGATCTCAAAATTTTTAGTGAATTATGGAGTGAAGTTCTTAGCTGAGAAGGTGGAGAAAAGGCTTGGAAAGCCTGCTGTGATAAATGGGATAGTGAATTAATTAGGACAGAGTAAAAGGATTGCCTTACCATGGTGAGTGCCCGACTGAGATTGCGTAACAGAAATTTGTAGAGGACTCAGTCAATAGTGTTTTCTAATTTTCTCTAGCTTTTGTTCAGCAATACATGAGTAGACACAAAGACATTAAATGGCGGGAGGAATCTAATGCCAAGATTTGACAAGGTAAGATTTTTGATAGAAGAGGAGGAAGGGACTCAAGAGAAGAGGGCAGGGTAGAATTAAACTGGTTCACCAAGGGGCCAAGATGGGGAAGTAAGGAGAGTATAGCCAATACAAAGATGATGGCCTGGGAAAGAACTGACAGGGTGGAGGGACTGGAGGTTGTGGTGAGGATAAAGAACAGGATTTGGCATTGTAAGGCTGAAGGAGAGGTAGAATAACAATAGTTTATTATAAGATAAAGGAATTTCAGAATTCATGAATATAGAACAAACCAGAAGTACAATAGGGTCTTACATTCTCTATAGTTTTCAGTCAACTGTGCGATGGTAAAGAGTTAGTGTAATGGGTATTTCTCTCAAAAGACTGCCTACTATTGCCACTAAACCCCTCATCCAGGATACCCTCAGTGTACGTGTGTGTGTGCGCGCGCGCGTGTATTATTCTCATGAAATTTTATGTAGATGGGATAGTAGGCATTACAAAGAACCATTATTGATATTTCCTGTTGCCATTTTCACCATATTAATGAGAGCTGAGTTTTTCCTCCTATATATTTGGTATCTTCCTCTCCTTCCTTATTTATCAGTTTTGATGCCCTCACAACTTGTGTTGCATCTAGCACAAATATCTCTACAATTGGTCTAATCTTGCTGCCTTCCTTGTCTTTGTTCTCTTTGCTGCTAATTTCACTTACTCTGATAAGCACATCTGAGACTGTGAGGTCAGAGTCCAAGCATGTTAGCTCCACACTTCCTTATGGTGAAAAGAGTTTGTTATAAAAATTCTTGCTGATCTTTTCTATCTTTGGTCAGTTTGGTACTTTCCTGCCAGCTTCATGATCCTTAATTGTCTTTGTTTTGTTGAGTCTTTAGTCAAGTTTTCTTTAAAATAGTTTCCTCTTCCACTGCTTTTCTCTGATTTATGAGGTTGTATTACTCATAATCTTCTATCATCCTTCTCTATAAAATTCTATAAATGAATTAATATTCTTAACTAACCCTCAGTGGTTGTATCCCTCTACTATATCCCTTCACTAATAACAATAGTAACAACTGGCATGTATTTATTTATTACTAAGATTTGTAAAGTGCTTTATATATATTATCTTATTTGATCCCCAACAATATGAAGTGAGTATTATTATTATGAACCCCATTTTGCAGATGTGGAAACTGAGGCTGAGATTAACTGGTTTATCTAGGATGTGTCAAGTCCTAAAATAAATCAAAGCCATGAGTTGAGGAATAAAGCGTCTTTAATTGAGACAACAAGGTAGCAAACCTGCCCCTTTGGGGGATTGTCTCATGAGTTCTGAGCACAATGGATTTCCTAACCCCAAAAAGCAAAAGCTTCTTATATGTTTAGGAGGAGAGGAAAAAGAGGTAGAATAAGGTAGCAAGTCCTGGTCATGAGATCTCTTGGCCTTTGGCGATCCAAGCAAGGAAAACCACTTCATTGTGGCTGTTTTGTCCTTCATGCCATGAATCCCAATGGAAGGGGACAAGGACATCAGGAGCTGAGATCCAGTTTAAGCTAGGCTCTTTTACAAGGTAAAATCTCTGGGTGGGGGTGTGGTGCTAGAGAAATCAGTTATTGCTAAGGAGAACCCTGCCCCCAGTCCCTAACTAAAAACCCCAGTTTGCATAAGAAAAACAGACTTAGTTCCTGCCATTTGGCTTCAGCGGGTATCCTTGGGCCCTGTGACTGTCCTGGGGAGTGTGGACTGGTTGGCCAGGGGAGGGGCCTGATGCTAACAGTCTCTTTCTGTTGCCTGAGCAGGCTGAGAGATGTCTCTATCTTGTGTCAACAAACCCAGCTGGAGCAACCCTTGGTCTGCCTATGGCCTTGAAGGATGAAGGCCTCAGCCTTAGACATTCTCTTGAATTATGTGACTTCCTTATTCTTATCTTATGAGTCATGTTGTAGGATATGCTGTATTTACAATCTATTCAGGAGGTTCCTCTTCATGTATCATGATCATAAAAGTGAAATAACAAAGGCTTGCCAAGCCTGCTAAAAATAACATATGTAAGTTTCAAGACATAATTAACCACTGTACCTAGATTTTCTGTATAAATACTACTTCTTCACCCCAATTCAAGGCCATTTTGATGTGGGCGTTTAATTGCCCCTGAACGGATGCCGGCTAATAAATTCTCCATTTAAAACTCGCTCGCTCTCAGTACAGGGAGACTTAGGGTGTGGTTCAGCTCAACCCAATCAAGAGTAAATATCTTAAGAGTAGGAAGGTAAGGACATTACTGAAATTCTGACCTTACAAGGATCAGTAAGGAGTGGCAGTCTATATTATGTATGATATTAACAATTTCTGTCATATTAACAGTTTTTCTGTCAGATCACATAGTAACTGTTTGAGGCTGAATTTGAATTCAGATCTTCCTGATTCCAAGTCCAGTGCTCTAACCAAGTAGTCAAGCATTTGCTGGCTAAAATGATTTTTAGTCTATTTCAATTTCCTCATTAATAGTAAAGATATACATTGGTTAATCTTATATTTTCAATTTTATTGATATCTATAATTTCTTTCATCCATTTTCTATTTTTTTAAACATTAATAACTTGTTTAAATAGGTTGGGCTGTAGTTGCTTGAATTGCAAATGTTCTCTCTCTCTTTTGTAATTTATTCTTCATGCCTTGATCTAACACATCAGTGACTATAGAGAGGCAGCAGGATCAAGCATACAGTCCCGGCAGCAGACTAAATTTACCATCCGAGGACCTGCCTGATCACCAGGCTGGTCACTTGGTGATGAATTCTTTGGCCCTGGCAACCAGGGAAACAAAGAAAAATACCAAATGCTCTGAGTCCCATCAGCCCCTTTCCTTTCCTCCTCGTACTTTGTGGACAGTTAATAAATGCTTGTTGAATTTGCTGCTGCATTAAATTAAGTCTCAGAGAGATGTTAAACACTTCAAGCAAACAGTTCACTCAGAAGGGCCAGACTCAATCTGCGGGAAGCCGCTTCACAAACAAAGAGGCATTGAATTAAGTGCTCCACCTAGCTGCCTCTAGAAAACAAAGCAAAAGAATGGGTGAGTTTTTAATGCAAGTCTAAAGTCACAGTCCCAATGATTGCTCTATTCCTCCAGCCTTTTGTAAAAGGAGCATGGGAAGACATGACTCTTAACCTTAAACTCCAGGGCTAATGGACTACCTTCTCCCTTCCCCACCCTGAAGTAGAGTTCTGTACTTTTCTATTCTTGGCCTCCTCTGGAGAGATATACTAACTGATATGCTGGAGCAATTTGAGAGTAGATTGTTAAATTTTCAGTGTAAGTATTTATACTTTGGAAATGAGCAAATTAAAGACCAGGATTTGGTTTATTGTCTTGTTGATTGTCTAGACTGAAGAAAATGATGGGAAAAAACATGTCATTCATGTAGATTAAATGTAAAAGTGTGTCTGGTGTACTTTTTTTTTTTAAGAGATCTGGTTGATAAATATTTATCCTCAAACCACCAGATAGATGCATTGTACCTTCATTAGTAATGGACAATTGAATTTTTTTTGGTGGGGTGTGGGAGACAACAAAGTTCAAATTAAACTGGCAATTGAAAACTGGTCAGTAGTCTCCTAGGGAGGAAAGAAGGATCCTTTTTTCTTATCCTGCTTCCAGAATTTTTCTGGATTCTTTGCTGATTCTCTTTTCACCACCATGACAGCTTCATATGGACATGGGACCCAAAATACTAGCCTAAATGAACACTGAAGAGGTCAGCTTAATTATCTATTGCTTGAGAAGAGTTTGTCATTGGCCTGGAATGAGTAAAGGCCATAGTGACTTCTTAGTAATTGTAATGTGCTTTATTATGGTTGTTGAAATTAAAATTTATCATCATTTTAACGGGCATTGCTCTAAAGAGAATAATTAACACATAATGTTATAAGCTTACAAAGTATATTCAATCATAACATACTCATTTGATTAATATCTCATAATTTACATTCCCCTGCTATTTCCAATGGTCAGCCCTGCCCACCCTCAGATTCTGAAAGGGGTTTTAAAAGGTATCTAGAATGGATTCAGAAAAGGACTTTGAAGTTGTAACTGAAATGTATCGGTTCTTCACCTGCCTCCCTCACTCAAAAGTATTTTCAAACTGTGTTTCTTTTGCTATTCCTAGAGTGTGCTGTCTTTTAAGAAGGATGCACTGGCCTCTTTGTGAACGTCCACTCATCACCAAGAGGGATTTTTCTGTAACACCTCATAACTTCCACCAGGGAAACTTTCAACAGGAAGGGAAGCTCTAGATCCAGGTCTCTTGGGTACCTGTCTTGGTCTTTCCACATGCCCTCTGCCTCAGGGAAAGCCTATCCTAAAAGTCACATTAAAATGATGATGATGGTAATAGCATTTCTAGGTTTGCACGGTGCATCACAGTACATTTTATCTCTTCCGACCCTCCTAACAACTCTTTGAGGTAGGAGTTATTATTTAAGATAATAGCAGGGATAATAGGTGTGGGTAGCATCCCTGATGAAACCTTGTCATATTGACTCCCAGGTTTGTTCTCTATCCATCAGGGCACACCTCTTCTCTAAAGAATCTCATTCAATGCACCCCTCTCTCCCCCATTTCTATTGAATGAAGCTGATTTCATGCCCCAGCTGACAGCTCACACTTGAAGCAAAAGATGGCCTTAGCCTACTTTTGTTCATAATAAATGAAAAAAATCTCCGATAGCAGACAGTTAATCCATTAATGAAGAGGTTGCCCTTTCGATACCATGTATAGGTTCAATAACTGAATTTGAATATCTACAGCTGGTCTGGTTCTTTTTGTTCAGTCATTTCAGACTCTCTGTGACCCCATTTGGGGTTGTTTTGGCAAAGATACTGGAGTGGTTTGCCATTTCCTTCTCCAGCTCATTTTACAAATGAGGAAACAAGGCGAACACGGTTAAGTGACTTGCCCAGGGTCACACAGCTATTAAGTGTCTGAGGCTAGATTTAAATTCATGAAGATGAGTTTTCCTGATGCCAAGCCCAGTGCTCTATCCACTGTGCCACCCAGCTGCCCAGATCTGAGCCTTGAAATCAAAAACAGGCGGTTTCTTTACCAACTTCCTGTGTGGCCAAAAAATTGAGAATCTGATGTAATGAGGTCTGATTTGCATAGTACTACATTAAAAAAGTTCGACAAACATTAAATAGGGGATTAATATGTGCAAATGCACTGGTCTAAGCTGAGGCTGTTGTACAAAGGAATGGTGGCTGATAATTCTCTTCAAATTAATCATGTAGATAAATAAAAAATGAGTTGCTTGGTCAACATCTGCAGAGCACATTTTTTCCACAAATGATTTCTTGCCTTGAATAGGAACAGTGATAGTGTTCCCTTTGTGACACGGAATTTGCTGTCTTGTGTTCACGGAATTTTGCTGCTGCTTTATTCCTTTTTCTTCAGCTTTGGAAGCTGACGTGTTTGTGAGTTGCTGGATTTTTCTTTTCTTTTTTCTTTACCTTAAAAATCATTATTTTTGACAAAATTTGGCAAAATTACTGGCTTTGGAGTCAGAGGAACTGGGTTCAAATCCTCATTCTATCACTTCAACATATGTGACCTTAACCAGTTTCTTTTTCTGTAAAGTGAAAGAGGTGAACAAGCTGGTCTCTGAAGTCCTTTACCAACTCTAGAGTTACAACTTCATGATTCTATCAACTCTCCCCCTCCACCCACTACCTCTACTCCTTATCTACCAAGGACAAGTAACATTGGTTTGTTCAATTCAATTCAATAAACATTTATTAAGCACCAGTGCTGGAGATACAAATAAGAAAAAGAAAGATAATCCCTGCCCTCAAGGAGTTTACAATCTAGATAACACATGAAAGGAAGCTGAAAGGAGGGTATCTGGCATGAGAGTGTGAGGTCCCACAGAGTTGAAACCAATCAGAGTTGCTGATGGAAAATGAAGTTGTGAGAAATGTGCTAGCTCTAGAAAGAATTCATTATTGAAGGCAGGAAAGCTTTTAGTTTTTAATGTGAGGTTGCAAGATCAGGTGTTCTACAAAGACACATACCCCCAGTGGTGAACGACAGTATCTTTATCCCTGTTCCGGACGTGAAGTCCCTCCCTCCTTTCCCATTGGTTGGGACTCAGAGGTGAACAACTTTACAATTCATCTTGTTCATACTAGTCTCCTCAATAAGTCCCCCCCTCTGATACACACATTATATGTGCATTCCAATTAAGTCTTTGCTCCACCTGGGGTGGGGCGAGATAATATTCATAAGGTCATTAAGCATGCACTTCTGCCTTTTAGCTGTGACTTTTGACCAACCTGGAGATGTCCTAACCACAGAATCAGTTCTCGCTGATTTCCATCATCCTGTTAATCTGGGGCTTGTTGACCCGGTTACAAAAACAATATCCCTTCCCATATTTCTTACAAAGTGTAACCTGGAAAGTTCTAAATGTTTGTCCTTCTTTCTCAAAGAGGACCATGACATCAGGAAGATGATGCCATGACTTGAAAGTGAATTGAATTTCAATGAGGGAGGGCTGTGCAAAGTCACCACTCTCACTTTCTCCTCCAGAGACATCTGGGTTCAGTGGCAAGATATAGATCAGGACGACTGGAGATGGCCCCAGTGCAGTGGGAAATCTTGGCTTTTTTAAGCTAAAAGCTGAAAGTTCTGAGCCCTCTCTAAAAGGAAGGCTTCGAGAGGACTTTATTGCTCCATCCTCCAGCCCTCCAATTAGAGGGTATCTGAGAGGGTATTGAGTATCAAAAACTCAAGTTAGTCAGCATGGTGATGAGAGATTTCAGGTGATGGGCTTCCCCTGGAGGCAGCATAATGTTCAAAACTAAGTGAAACTGGGTGGAGCCAAGATGGTGGCTGGAAAGCAGGTTCTGGTGTGAGCTCCCCACCAAGTCCCTCCAAAAACCTATAAAAAATGGCTCTGAACCAATTCTAGAACGGCAGAACCCACAAAATGGCAGAGGGAAGCAGGGCTCCAGCCTGGGACAGCCTGGATGGTCTCTGGGTAAGGTCTATCCCGCACAGAGCTGGGAGCTGAGGGGAGCGGAGCTGAGGGAGCAGAGTCCAGCGTGAGCAGTGCAGACTAACAAGACCCGGAGCCGGTGGAGTGTGCCTTAGTGTCCTGAATCAGTGAGCTGCAGCAGTTACCAGACTTCTCAACCCACAAACAGCAAAGACTACACAGAAGGTTAGTGGGAAAAGCTGCGGGGACTGAGTTTGCAGTGGCCACCGCCCCTGGGGCAGCAGAGGTGGGGCAGCTTTAGAACTACAGCTGCAGTTGCTTCTGGCCCCAGGCCCACCTGGTGGGAGGAATTAAGTGGCAGAT
>CM053626.1:137717005-137739866 GCA_028646595.1 Phalanger gymnotis | reverse complement strand
AAGCTACTAGATCTTGGGTTACTCTGATGGTGTTTCCACAATACTCAAATTGTTTCTTTCTGGCTGCTTGCAGTATTTTCTCCTTGACCTAGGAACTCTGGAATTCGGCAACAATATTCATAGGAGTTTTCTTTTTGGGATCTTTTTCGAGAGGCAATCGATGGATTCTTTCAATTTCTATTTTACCCTCTGCTTCTAGAATATCAGGGTAGTTTTCCTTGATAACTTCTTGAAACATGATATCTAGGCTCTTGTTTTGATCATGGCTTTCAGGTAGTCCAATAATTTTAAAATTATCTCTTCTGCATCTATTCTCCATGTTAGCGGTTTTTCCAATGAGATATTTCACATGGTCTTCCATTTTTTCATTCCTTTGGTTCTGTTTTCTCATAAAGTCACTAGCTTCTACTTGCTCCAGTCTAATTTTAAAGGTGATATTTTCTTCAGTGGTCTTTTGGACCTCCTTTTCCATTTGGCTAATTCTGCCTTTCAAGGCATTCTTCTTCTCATTGGCTTTTTGGAGCTCTTTTGTCATTTGAGTTAGTCTATTTTTTAAGGTGTTATTTTCTTCAGTATATTTTTGGGTCTCCTTTAGCAAGTCATTGACTTGTTTTTCATGGTTTTCTTGCATCATTCTCATTTCTCTACCCAATTTTTCCTCTACTTCTCTTACTTGCTTTTCCAAATTCTTTTTGAGCTCTTCCATGGCCTGAGACCAGTTCATATTTTTCTTGGAGGCTTTTGATGTAGGCTCTTTGACTTTGTTGACTTCTTCTGGCTACATGTTTTGGTCTTCTTTGTCCCCCCAAAATATTCTATAGTCTGAGTCTGAGTCTGCATCCTTTTTCACTGCCTGGCCATGTTCCCAGCCAACTACTTGACCTTTTTGTCAGCTTTTTGTCAGCTTTTTGTCAGGGTATGACTACTTGTAGAGTAGAGAGTACTTTGTCCCAAGCTTTAAGGGCTGCACTGCTGTTTTCAGAGCTACTTCTACTCCTCTGTCACTGCAAGCTCTGCCACAGCAGTTCTTCTCCTCTCCTAAGAACTGCCAACCAGGATTGTGACCCAGATCCAAGCAGGGCTAACAAGCCCTGCACTCTCGCTCTGGTCCACCACTTGATTCCTCCCACCGTGTGAGCCAGGGACTCCAGAAGCAGCTGATGCTGGAGCTCTGGAAGCAGTCACAGGAGCTTCCTGCCGCTGCTGCTGCCACTGCTGTACCATGTCCACCACCCCCAGGGCTGGGGCCAGACTGCTCTTTAACACAGTCTAGCAGTTTTCCCACTAACCTGCTCTGTGGTCTTTGGCATTTGTGGGTTGAGTAGTCTGGTAACTGCCACAGCTCAGTGATTCATGGCCCTAAGGCCTGCTCTGACTGATTCCTGGTCTGTTCTATGCTGGTGCAGCCCACACTGGGCTGTGCTCTGCTCCCAGTACGGTGCAATATACTCTTCCCAGCGACTGTCTAGGCTCTCCTGGGCTGGAGACTTGTTTCCCTCTGCTATTTAGTGGGTTCCACAGCTCTGGAATTTGTTCAGAGCCATTTTTTACAGATGTTTGGAGGGATTTAGGGGAGAGCTTAAGCAAGTCCCTGCTTTCCAACTGCCATCTTGGCTTCTCCCACACACACCTCCTTTTCCATTTGTTCAAGTCTGTTTTTTAGGGAGTTCTCTAGTGAATTTTTGGGACTCTTTTACCATTTGCCAGATTCTGGCTTTTTTAAGGTTTTATTTTTTTCAGTATTTTTTGTGCCTCTTTTACCAAGCTGTTGAGTCTATTTTCATAATTTTCTTGCATCATTCTTGTTTCTTTTTCCATTTTTTCCTGTACCTCTCTTGTTTGATTTTGAAAATTGTTTTCGAGCTCTTTGAGGAATTCTTGTTGAGCTTGTATAGAATTTGCATTTTTCTTTGATGCTTTGCTTTCAGCTGTTTTGATATCAATGTTTTCTTCTGAGTTTGAGTCTTGATCTTCTCTATCACCAGAGTAGTTTTTTTATCATCAGTTTAATTTTGTGTTAAAGTTGGTTTCTGCTCCCAGGGTAGAGGGAGCCTTGTCTCAAATTTCAGGGTTGTTTTTTTTTGTTGTTTGTTTGTTTGCTGCTGTTTTCAGCATTAGTTCTGTACATTTTTCATGCTTCCAAGGTGGTATGATAGAAGAGGTGTGGTCACTGCTCTCCTGGCCTGTGCTCTGGTCTTTATCCAATAGGGGACCTTACTCCACTACAACTGCAAGGGCTAGTAATCCTTTCTGCATTGGAACTGTGAGTGATAGCAACATTATTCTCCATTCTGAAACTGTGACCTGGTCCTCTGCAGCCATAAATGCTATTGCTCCTTTTTTGCCCTGGAACTGTGACTAGAGCCCATGTTTTTCTGTGGTCACAAGCATCATTACCCCTTTTAGCCCTGTCATTGTGACCCGATACTGAATATAGACAATGCAACAGGCTCCTGAACTCAGTGTCAGCAAAGGGTCCCCTGTAGTCTCCCTTACTATCTCTGTATGAGAATTCCTAAATCTACTGATTTTGCTTTTGCAGCTACCTCTAAGACCTGCTGCTTGTATTGTTGCTGGTGTCACAGACATTTCCTGCCAACCTCCTGAGTTGTCTTAGGCTGCAAAAAATATTCACCCTGACCTTTTGTTGCTTCTGCCACTCCAGAATTTGATTTGAGACATTATTTTAAAGTTGTTTGGAAGTGAATGTTGGGAGACTTCAGCTGAGTTGCTGCCTGTATTCTACCATCTTGGCTCTGCCCCCTACTCCTTATTCTTCTACCTCCCTTATCCCATCCTATGTGTCTTGTCTTATGTAGCCTTTCCCAGGGTTGTGGCAATGGAAGAAAACTATAGAGTGGGCTTGACCTCAGGATGTGTGAGGCAGAAGACTTGCTAATACAGAGGCAGGATCAAAGCCACCAGAAATCAGTCCGGGGGGGGTGGGGTGTGAGAGGTCTTTTCACCTGTCTAACAGAATGTTTCACAGGGCCACAACTATTACAAGTGGGGCTTAAGCTAAATTTGCATCTGCATTCAAAGGGATTGGTCAGCAGAGGATAGACAGAAGAGGGTCAAAAGATGAGGTCTATTGGATTAGTGAGCCTTCAGTGCCATGCTTTGGTCATCTGGTTGGCTGAGATACCTTTCTGAACCACCAGCATATTTCCACACTTAGTTGAATTAGCTTAACTTCAGAAAGTGAGCTGGTATCCAAAAATGGTAGAAAGAGTTATGATTTTTGGGCCAGGGGAATTGTGAACTTTGGAGGATTGGAAGTGTTGAGCTCAAGGCTTGTAGGCAGAAGATTTCTTGGATGAACCAAAGGTGGTCCTGGACTTTTCCAGACCAGAAGTTGGAGGGGGAGGGGTAAAGCAATAACGACAACAGCAGAATGTCTGCTTCTTTGGGGAAGAACTTTGGAAACTCAGGTTCTTCTCATCCATATTCATCTTGAATACTGGAATGAACTATGAATCTGAAGACGGAAGGCTAGGGTTCATATCCTGTGTGACCTTTGAGCAAATCCCATTCTTTCTCTAGGTATCACTTTCTTCATGTGTAAAATGATGGAGATTAGCTAATGACCCTTAGGTTTCCTTCCAACTTTAAATCTATCATACTCTTATCCTATAAGTTTCTCTTTAGCTTTATCTAAGGCTTTCTCAAGACCCAGTGTCTAAAAGTCCATAAGGATGCCATGGAGAAATACAATTTTCTTGCCTTTGTTAATCATTTCCAACAAATCCTGTTGAAAACCTGTTTGTACAAAGTTATCTGCTTGGTATCTCTGGCATTAGATTGCGAGCTTTTTGAGAACAGGGACTTTTTTTGAGGGAGAAGGGAAGCTTTTTTGTAAACCCAATGCTTAGCACAGTGCCAGCACATGGTTAATAAGTGATTATTGGCTTGACTTCCTTGGATCATGAATGGATTAGGTTTTGGGATTAGAATTAAATTGTTCCATATATTTGTGGTGTTTGGCAAGCCATCATATGTGTTAATAAGCTAAAAAATTTCCCAAATTAATCAAAGGTGTTTTAATTCTATATAATTAAAAGTATGCATTCCTGTTTTATAAAGAAAAATCTTCATGTAAAATCTATTGAGTACTATATGCCAAGATGCACTATAATAAAAAAAATTGGGGGATGCCAGGGGTTTACAAGACTAGTTCTGTTTGATAATGAAGAGGCTGCTCAAAGAAAACCAGCAGTCTCTGAAATACAGAAAGCAGAGAGTGATTGGGCAGAGTGTTGGTACTAGCCAGTGAAGATTACTTAGAGCAAGTAGTGTTTGAACCAGGATTTTGAAAGATGGTAACCTGATTTTTCAGGGAGAGGAGAATGCAACCTTGAATTGGGAGTTTACAATTTTTAAACTATTTTTAGTCTGTCATTCAAGCCAAATGACAGCTCTAGAATAGCTTTCAACATGCTTATGAGAACTGATTAAAGTTCCATGCTACCTGTCCTTTCATGTTTATCTCCCATCTCCCCAAGAGATATAATTCTCTTGAGGGCAGAAACAATGTTTTATAATTCATTGTAGCCATAGAGCAAAAATGTAATAGACTTAGTAGATACTCCAAATGTTTGCAGGTGAAGAGGAAGATGCTATTTTAGGAATTAATTTTTGAATTAATGAAAAAAAAATCCTTTCTCCCCCTGAAGTCAATTTTTCTTGGCTAAGTATAATAGTTCAGACAAAGATTTAGTTTAGTGCAATTCAGCAAACTTCGTAAGTACCTATTGTGTATAGGTGATGTGTGTTGCCTGTATAGATTTTGTGTATGTCACATGAGTTTGTCCAAATGCAGCTCACAGGGAAGCTTTCATTGATATCTTGGGTATTTTGCCCACTCCTCTCCAAAGGATATATGTCAAGGGGAAACTGATTCCCATCTAGAGGGAAGCAGGAAAAAAGTCATGAGTCTGGCTGCTCTGAACGACTTAGAGAGAGGTTAGTAGACTAGAACTATATCTATTTTACCCCATCCCCACCCTGAATAGTACTAATCTAGGGGAATGATTTTGTTTTTAGGTTCAGGCCACTTTCCTGATCTCTATCATTTGAAGAAGAAAGGACAACCCCAAGCTTATATCTGAAGGCTTGATCCCTTCCCACCAAATGCTAGTTGCACAAAAGACTATCACAAATAGTGACTAGGGACTTGACCCATTTATCCAAGCAGATAGCAAATGGAAATAGAAGTTGTACATATTAGAATATATCAGACAAAGTTAAAGCTAAAATCAGATTTAATCAAAAGGGAGACATAGGGAAACTACATTATGTGAAAGCCATATTAATCAATAGTTTTAGACCATATAAAATAAATAGATAGTATAAAAAATGAGAGTATATCTGCCAAAATAGACACAGGAACTATATGAATATAAACACAAAACACCTTTTATACAAATAAATTTAGATCTAAATAATTGAAGTAATATTTATTGTGCATGGGTAAGTAAAGCTAATATAATTTAAAAAATGACACTTTTACCTAATATTCATGTAATACCATCCCAATTAAATCATTAAAAAGATCTTACTGAGTCAGAAAAAAATAATAACAGGGTTCATTTGGAAGAGCAGAGGGTCAGGAGCTTCAAGGAAACCAGGAAAAAAAAAGATGTGAAGAAATTAGGTTCAATAGTATCAAACCTTAAACCATATCACAAGGTGAGAGCAGTGTTCAAGTATAAAATGGATAATTCTGATTATTTTAAATTAAAAATTTCCTGTATAAATAAAACCTATATAGCCAAGAATAGAGGGAATGCTGAAAAATTGGTGGAGGAGTGGGACTCTTACAGACAATGTCCTAGACAAAATGTGATTGGGTCTAAATATTGTCGTGGTGTAGAAAATGATTAGTTGGTAGATTTAGAAAAATACACAAAGACTTGGACATATAAAAGAAGATGCCATCCACTTACAGAAAAACAGATGACAAGTGCAAATAAGCATAATGTGGTCTTATATATACGCTTTTGAGTGTATCTGTGAATGCTTATGGAGAGCTATGTCTATATATGGATGTATATATGTATGCATGTACATACACACACACACATATATATACATATATATGTGCATACATATATACATATATGTACACTTAATTGTAGCCTTCTTGGGGGGCAAGGAGGAGGAAGGGAGAAAATAAAGTAAAAAGTGCACAGCAGAGGACAAATGAAAACATACAAGGAAGCAAAGACAGACAACTGAAAATAATGTGTAGTATTTATTATGTAGGTTTTCTTGAAATGGAAATGTGTTGCTTTATATTAACTCCTCTCTTATGTTCTTCTGTGAACATGGCAATGTTTTTTTTTCTTTTCTTATTTTGTATTTAAGTTTACAGTAAATTTAAATATAACAAAAAAGGAATATACCAGATAATGCACAGAGTGAATGAGCTCTCTCTCTGGGAGCAAAATAGCTCAAATTAACCCAAAGAGCATCCTTGATCTCTCCCAAGGAGAAATTCCCCTATGTCTCCAGGGAGGTAAGATGGAAATCAGAGACATATTGAGGCACTATTTCCTTTACATGTCTCCCAAAGGCTTTTCCTTCCCACAACAGTCATTCTAAGGAGAGTCTGAAACTATATGTGTGTTCTCTCTCAAAGCAGAAAGAAGAAGGAATGTCTTTGCAATTCCATCCCTCATGTAAGCAGTGTCAAGTCATCATTCTCTCCATCAATGAGAACAGTTATACACAAATCCTATAGGCTTCATATAATGATTTTCATCTTTTCTAGAGATGGAAAATAACATAGACCTTGCTCAAAATATACTCATAATATTAGAAGCACCACAAGCTAGATAAACACAAATATAATACAAAGTAGAGTGCAACAGAAGTGAAGGAGAGGGCCAGAAAAAGTTCTCCAGGAAACTTTGAATTAGAAGAAATCATAGAGCTCATAGATGAAAGGTGTTTTGGAGGATTTTTTTTTAAAGTAATGATTTCCCTTTTCACTTTAATTGTAGAGACCTGGTTTATATCAACCTATTCTTGAAACACTTTTTTGTGTTTAAAACATCATAAATCATATTCAGACCAGACTGAAAACAGGGCAGAAAATATATCGTCTCAATATAATCTATAACCAGCTGATGATTTTATCAGAGGTACTTTAAATTTTATTATTTAAAAGGCTACTTTGTTAGGAACTTTTTCCTCCTTCCTTCTTTCCTCTTTTTTTTTTTTCAACTTTATTAAAGAACAGCTATCTAAGTGTTCCAGTTTGGCAATTGTCAAGTTAGCAAAATCTGCCTGTTGGAGCTCTGGAAATCCCCTTGGGAACCAAACTCCCAGAAATCTCCAGTGTCCTGCAGTCTGTGGAGAATGAATACTTTGTGTTTCTCAGTTTTCTTTAGATGGAGAGGAAAGTCTCTCACATTTTTTTTTTCCCTTTTTGCCTTCCACAATTTATTACACATGGCAAAAGTTTTTAAAAGTCTAAAATGGAAACTTGATTTAACAAAACGGAAGACTATATTCCTCATTGATTTTGAGAACTCAATCCCGTTGTTGCTATTCCTCAAATTCTTTGATTCCCTTGTCTCATTAATCTGATGAGTCCTGGGAAACTCCTACCACCAGCCTCCACGGTTCTCATTTCCATGCTGCTGGAGTAAATCAAGGAATTTTGCTGACTGGGTCCTCTCTAAGTTGATACAAGCTATCTCTAGTTTGTAACATTGTTGCATGGCAATTCTTTCAATCATCTCTTAATTCAGTATTATATTCTCTGCACTGGCTTTTCTCCATCTATTCTCTGCTCTAGCCCCCAACTCAAATTCCTTCTTCCTCAGTGCCAGTTAATGATTTATCTATTAATTACTAAGAATATTAAGTGTATCCTCTCCAGAAAAATGTAATCTCTCCAGCATTGCCCTTGATTACATCTAGGTCCTTGTTCCATTAATTAAATCTCCCTCCTTCTCTCCCCTGCCCCCATGTACTTTTTTTTTTTTTGGTAAAAATTTTATTGGGTAAATGGAGAAGAGAGTCCATTTTAGTTCTTCTTGGCAGCTACTTTCCTCAAGGCAGCCAGGACATTGCTGAGAGCCTCTCTCTTCTTGGCTGGGATGTGAGTTCCCACTTTGTTTTTTTTAAATTTAAGAGTTCATTTATCCTTGGAGACCTTTAGTAATTCCATGGCCCTCCTCTCATAAGGGGCAAACCCGCACACCTCTCACAAATTTGCCAAAAACCGTCTCGAAGCCACGACACTGACAATGTAATCAGGTTCCAAATCTACCGTTCTAGAATTTCCTCATATTACTCCCCTTCTCACACCCTGTCATGTTGTCTTCCTCACTACCTAGAATGAGCTTCCTCTATTTTTATCAGTCAGATTGCCCCTTTTCCTTCAGAGCCCAAGTTAGGTGTCACTTTCTCCAGGCATTCATGATTAACCCAGCCTGCTCCTTGCCAAGTGAAATTGAACTTGCCCTGCTCAATTTAACCACACATAGCGATGTTTCTAGAAATTTCTTTTGAAATTTTCCCATACTTCTTTGCATTGTAGTTAATGTGTTTCTACCTATTAGACTATTCCTTGAGATGAGGATGTGTCATATTTTTTTACCTCTGCTATTTTACCATAGTACACTGCCTATAATAGACACTTAATGTTAGTATCTTTCTTTTGTTATTATTGCCAATTTGTCCTGTCAATATCTCACTTGTACAGTTATTTGTATGATGTTTCGCCCACTAGACATGTTAGCTCTTTGAAAGCAGGGACTGTTTTGTCTGTTTGTTATTGCCTTTGTTTGTATCCCTGCTGTCTAGTACAGGACTTGGTAAATAGTAGGCATTTAATAAATGCTTATTGGAGCAGCTAGGTGGTGAAGGGAGTAGAGCACGGCCCTAGAATCAGGAGGACCTGAGTTCAAATTTGACCTCAGACACTTGACACACTTACTAGTTGTGTGACCTTGGGCAAGTCGCTTAACCCCAATTGCCCTGCCTTCCCCCCTCCCAAAGCAAAACGAAATGCTTATTGACTTGCCTTGTTGATTTATTCAGTATTTGTTCAATTGAATCCATTGTGTTTAAATTACTTCTAATCCTTGCATTTTGGTGAGCATTCTCTGTTCCATGAGCCATTGCTATTATGATATCCCAGAATGCCTTTTGGAAAGAGGGAAACAAGCATTTATTATGGACCAGGCACTTCACAAATATTATCCCTCACAATAACCTTATTAGTATTCCCATTTCCCAGCTGTAAAAACTGAGGCAGATGGAGGTTAAGTGACATGCCCAGGGTCACATAACTAGTAAGTATCTGAGATCTTCTGACTCCATGGACAGCTAGGTGGCATAGTAGACAGAGGGCAGGACCTGTATTCAGTAAGACTCATCTTCCTGAGTTCAAATGCACCCTCAGACACTTATTAGCTATTTGGCCCTGGGAAAGTCCTTTAACTCTGTTTAGCTTAGTTTCCTCATCTGTAAAAATGAGCTAGAAAAGGAAATGGCAAACCATTCCAGTATCTTCATCAAGAAAACCATAAATGGGGTCATGAAGGGTCGGACACAACTGAAAATGACTGAAAAAATTCCTGACTCCAGGCCCAGTACCATATCTATACTATCTATTTGCCTTTTGTAAATGATGCACCTACATGCATCAGCAATATTGGACTACAAACGCAGGATATAAACATACTGCAAAGAAATATGTGTACTCAAAGAGCCATGGTTAGGTGATAATGTCTTTCAATTTTGACCACCAAATGACAATCTAAGCTTAATGAAGAGAAGGAACTAATTGGTCATTGAATATAGTCAATCATATGATAGCATTTATTGAATGGGAGCTGTTGAAGACTACCAGAAGTGATAAACCAACCCCCTCTACAGTCTCTTTAAGGCATTAGATGTTTCCTTTACATTTCCCTAAATAAATATTTGAACAAGTAAATGTGTAGAAGTCTCAAGCTTTTAATATTGTTCTTTTTTTATTATAGTCTTCCCAATGGTAACCATATATCTTTTTTTTTTTTGCTTGGGTTTGAAAATTGAAAAATAAAATAGAAGTAATATCATTATCAGGCAAATGCTTTTTGATGCAAATGCATCAAATTTTGATGCAAATTGCAAGATTGACTCACAAGTGATAGAAGTCAAGAAGTTTAGTAATTATTTGGTCTGGTTATACTTTTATTTTTCCAAGAAGCACAGAATCTCCTGGCAACTGCCCTCATTATGCTGGTCCACCAGGTTAAAGAATGCCCTCTGAAAATCAGGAAGATATTGAGCACATTCAAGTCGGAATTTTTACCCTGGAAGATAAAATATTGTAAGCTCTCTCTCAGCATCAAAAAGCAGCTCTACAACCAATACACTCTTCTGCCAATGACTGATACCCTTGCCCTTCATATTTAAAGATACCACTGCAGTTATTTTCTCTGCCAGACTTCCTTTCATCAGCAAAATTTACACTTGAGTTGTTCAAAGGAATAGGGCTTGAATTATACCCTCCATATTATCTCTCCCGGGAAGAGAATGTAACTCAACTTTCATTCTTCTTTTTCCCTTGCCATTCCCTCCTACATATTTAAAGATTAAAAAAAAATTAGTTTCCTGGTAGTTGGAAAGAATTCATGAAACTTCTACTTTCCTCTAAAGGTATTGTAATGGTTTAGGCTATCAAAATATTCAGTAGTATTCTATTGAAAAAAGGCTACAAGTTCTACTTGGTCAAGTTGCATTCAATAGTTTATAGTAAGTCAAATAATTGGGGCTACTAATGGTTTTTTAAAAAATAAGTTTTATGCCTGTCTTATATTACAATAATTTCTACAACCCTACAAAAAATTGAACTTCCTCTTATACAAAAGCAAAACAGTCCAGCAAAAAACAACCAATACAGTGACCTTATGTGTAACATTCTGTCCTTGAAGTCTTTCCTCTCTCTGCTCTAGAGACAGCTTTCATTATTTGTTATCCAGGACCAAGTTTAGTTACTACAATTAACAGAGTTTGACTACCTTTTACTGCTTTTATAATTTACCTTATTTTAGTCATTATCTTCTTGTTCCACTTACTTTATGCTGGGTCAGTTCACAGGAATCTTCTCATCCTTCTCTGACTTCATCATTGATTAGTACACAGGAATATTCCATTGCTTTCACACCCTATAGTTTGTTCATACATTCCTGAAATGATGGGCAACCATATGTCCCCAATTCTTTGTTACCATACAAAGTTTTGCTATGAATATTTTAGTATACATTAGGTATTTCTTTATACTTTTGATCTTCTTGGATTATATGATTTTTTTTGTGGTAGGTTCAAATAATAAAGCCACTTTTCTCACATTATTCCAGATTGTTTTCTAGGATAGTAGGACCAATTAATAATGGTATACTCATGTGCCTCTTTTTTCATAGTCTCCCCAACCCTGACTTTTTTTTTTACATCTTTGCCAATTTGCTAAGGGTGAGGTGAAGCCTCAAAGTTATTTTAATTTATTTTTCTCTTATTGTTAATGATTGTAAGTTTCCTATAGTCATTGCTGCCTTATAATTCTTTTTCTGAAAAACTGTTCAAAGATGCTAATACTTTTTAGTATCATCCTAAAAGGAAGTTTTGTATTTATGAAAACTTGACATATAAATAACCGAAACATAGAAATACTGTTTCTATGGGAAAATGTGTTCCAAATTCCAAGTAGCTGAATACAATCAAATGTTTGTAACGCAATCTATTATAGCATCTTCTTCACGGAGTCTCCCCCACCAAAAAACACAACAAAAAATTCAAACTTACAGTCTGCATCTCTTGGTTTAGTGGATGTGATCTTAGATCAAAAGGTATAGTCTGTAGCACACAAGCCCCCACCATTGAATTTGTCTTTAAAAGATAATGAGTAGACACACTTAGTTCAAAGCAAACGTAGTTTCTAAGACAGCTTAGCTAGAACAAAAGCTTCAAACACCCTTCTTCCTACACCTGGAGTACGTTCTCCCACATATACACAAATATATAATACACAAATACACAATACACAAATACACAAAGCATCTGTGTGAGCACAGACTTAGAGTCTGTCGTATAGAGGTACACACTTCAGAAATACTTGTGGCTAGGGTCATTCATACTTCTGGTACACACATTCTTTTCTCTTGGAGTCCTTTTGCTGTGCCCTTCTCAGTCCAGCATCTTTGTTAGGGAGATCAGCTAGATAAATTCCCCGAGTCTGCTCCTCTCCATCACTCCATTGCCAGGGCTAGTTCTCTCTTGAACCCATAGTCAGCTTTGAAATTATTTTCTGTTTTGAATTCTACTCTCCTCTGTGTTTGTGATTCCATGGAAAATGTGAGTCTCTGCTTCCTGTTGGAAATATTTTAACTGTGCCTCAAACTCTCTTGAACTGACAAGCTCTGGAACTGTTCTACTGTATTTTAAGGGCCACCTGGGACATGACCAATCTCTTGCTTATAATTCAATCAAGGAGCCTTTTCAGATTTTGTAAAATGATGCACACGTCCAATCAGTTAATAAATCTTCCACAGTATTTTTTTTTCCTCCACAGCAACTCTCACAACCTTTTTCTAAATTCCCACAGCCAACCATTACCCACATTCAGTTCAGTCCTTCGTCACCTCCTTCCTAGGCTATAGGAAAGGCCTTCTAATCGGTCTCCTTGTCTGAAACCTCTCAACTCTCCAAAGAATCCTCCTTATACTTGCTTAAGTGATTTTCCTAAAGTTCAGCTCTGTCCATATCGTTCCCTCCATATGCCAATGACTGCCTATGGCCATTAGGAACATCCTCTGTTCAGTTGTTGTTGTCATTTTATCTGGTCCCCAAATATCTTTCTAACCTTATTATACATCACTTCCGACACTCTAGTGGGCACTTAATGCTTATTGATTGATTGACTGAAAAACATAGTATTCCTGGATTTCCAGATGGATCTGACCAACTCTCTCATGATTTCCTTATCTTTAGTGGACTAAATGTGGAAAAGTTAGTTGGATTTGGAATTGATTAATCGGTCAAACCTTTAGACTAATGCTCTTTTTCACTACACAAGTGTACCTCTTACTTATCCTTACTTAGATGAGCCTTGGATTTCCTTGGTGTAGTGACTGTCTTTACAGGTGTAGAAGTACTCTCATGGCCAGATATGCAGTAGGGACAGAAGGTATAAATTAGGCATCTGCCTGTTTCTAGGTCCTGAGGATAGGAAAAGGGAGACAGAGGGAAGCAGGACTAGGGAACCTCTTTGTATAACCCGGAGACTTGGTATTCTTGAAGCCTGAGCCTTTCAGTATGTGTTTGCAGTTATGCTCTTTTTAAAAAAAATCTACAAGAATTCCACTGCCAAGAGGGAGTAGAGCAAAAGATGGGGAAAAACTTAAAAACAACCACAGGGCTAGGAGGGAAAAGGCTTCATTCAGCGAGGAAAGGAATAGTGGACCACTATGTACTACTCTGTGCACTTTGGCACGGTCCCCTTCGCTTTGGGCCAATTTTTCTGTTTGGAGCGGGAGCCTAGAGGATTATTCAATCAACTTCCAGGCAGAGCTGAAAAGAGCTAATTGAGCAGCAGAAGCCGCGGATGTATGTCTGGGTTTGTGCGCGTGTTTGCACAATACTCTTTCCTGTTATGACTGCCGGCCAGTTTGGGTCTGACCAGTTGGGGGTCTTGGAGTGAGGAGGGAGGGTGGGTGGGATCGCGTGTGTAAGTCTATTTGTTCTCCGTCCCCCTTACTAGCACCTCGCTTTGTCCCTGCAGCTGAGAGTCCGAGAGCATCGCCGCGAGCAGCTGCCAGCAGAGATGGGTTCTGCCTCCTCCAGTTCCCAGGTCACCTCCAGCCGGGTACTAGCTCTGGCTGCCCTGGCGCTAGTCCTACTGCTGTGCCTGGGGCCAAGTGAGTGAGACCTTTGCACTGTGTGGCGCTGTCCAGGGCTGGGAAGCGGAGAGACTCAGGAGGGCCGGAGGGAGTGCCTGGTAGCACGGCACTTAACCTTGCAACCCGGAAAGCTGCTTGTGCTAGGGACATGGGATGGGGTAGGATGGGGTAGGATGGGGTGGAATGGGGTGGGATCGGGTGGGATAGGATGGGATGGGGTGGGATGGAATGTTGGGAGGAAAAGGTCGTCAAGAAGACAGTCTCCTTATGTTGTACCCAGAGTGGGAGGGAGAAAAGACAGAAAGCTCTGGTCACTTAGGGACGGGGAGAAAGAAGGCAACAACTTTAGATCAGCAAGTGGGTCTAGGTTAGATAAGCAGGTACTATAAAGAAAAGAGCTGTGAAAGAAATATGACTCTTCATACCTGTGTGACTACAAACAAGCGACAGCACCTCTGACCCTTGGTTTTGTTCATCTGAGTGTAAGATGCAGGTGGCAGAGTGGATTGAGGATCCACTTCTGAATCAGAAAGAGCTAAGTTTGAGAGCTGCCTCAGACTCCTGTTGTCTGGGTGACTGTGGGTGAGTCACTTAACTTCTCCCTGCTCTTAGCTATCTAAAATGATGAATTGCAGAGCAGGAGTTCTCAACATAGGTGAAATCACAGGTCCACAACCCACTCCCCAGAATGCCCCAATGGGATAATGTGCTACCTGCTTCACAGTATCATTGTGAGGAAAGTTCTTGGTAAACCTTAAGAAAGTGAGTGAAAGTGTATGGCAATTCTGAGTCTTCTAGTGGACAGAAGGGAGCTCCTTGATGAGGAAGATGAGGGAACGTTTAGGAGTCCATTTTAGGTTTTCAGGTGTGTATGCTCATGAGCAGGTGGAGATGCTGAGAATCACTCTCTGGGCACTTCCCTTTGTTCCCCTCTTCTTCTTACACCACCTGCTCCTAGAGAATTCTGTCATTAAGTGAGTGGGTGACAGCGGAGGTAAAATCATATCACCTTTGGGGTTCCTCATTTTTTTTGTCATAAAAAAATTACTTCTGTAGCACAGGTTAGTAGCAGCCCAAGTAGGAGGTTTACAAGGGCTTTCTGAGAGTCATTGTATTTTTCATTCTGCCTAGTCGAGGATTCTCACTATGAAGCTATGAAAATATGTTTGGTAATTAACAAGGCAGTGGACAGTACAAGCGTGGTCTGAACTTCAGGGCTATGTTCCAAATGGAGATCAGGGACAAAGTCCTCTGGGAAGAAGAGTGAGAATCCATTCAAGTTCTATTTGAACCCAGTTGGCAAAGCTAGGATCAATGAGTGGAGCAGAAAAGTAGATTTCAGCTCCTTGGAAGGAAAAAGTTCTTTCAATTAAGAAGTAGAATGTACAACTTTGGTAGGCAGTGAGTTCTCCATCACTAAAAGTTTTCTGACGGGCTAGATAACAACATCTCATGGATGTTGTTCCTGTTTGAGTAACGTTAGATTACTTTGGAGGTTGCTTCCTACTTTGAGATTTTATACATAGGACCATAGATCTGGAGCTGGAAGTGATTTCAGAGCTTTTGTAGTCTAATGGCTTCACTTTTTAGTGAGAGAAACTAAAACCCAGGGAGATGAGGTGATTTCCCCACAGCCAGAGGTAGGATTTGAACCCAGGATCCCTGATTCCAGACCCCATGCTCACTTCACTATACAACATTCTCATCAAAGTTCATGAGATAGGTTGGAGACACTGGAACTCAAAGAGGGTTGTGAAGACACCCAGCATTATTAATATCTGAATTTCCAACATATAGTTGGCCTCCCTGACTTTTAAAAAAGAGACTATTTTGATTAAATATTAGCTATGAGTTGTTATTTTCAATAATTGTTATTTGTTAAGTTAGTGCAAAAAATTCAGTATTTGGTAATGAAATGTTCCCATATATTTATAAATTAAAAGGGTCTATCCTACATTTCCCAGAAATCTTTGGGAGCATTTATATTTACATATACGCACACTTGAATAACCTACTAGTACAATTAATATTCATCTATCACCAAGAAGTAAATTTGAACTCCTTGGGAGATTCAATGCCCACGAAGATGACAATGCTTTACTATCCTACTTCAATGATGTTGTTGTTTGGCTATGTCTGACCCTTCATGTCCCATCTTCCTCTGTTGTTGAGTTGTTTTTCAGTCTTGTCCCACTCTTCTTGGTGCCATTTGGGGTTTTATTGGCAAAGATACTGGAGTGGTTTGCCATTTCCTTTTCCAGCTCATTTTACAGATGAAGAAACTGAGGCAACCAAGGTTAAGTGACTTGTTTAGGGTCACAAGAGTCTAAGGCTAGATTTGAACTCAAGAAGATGAGTCTTCTTGACTCCTGGCCCAGTGCTCTATTCACTGTGCCACCTAGTTGCCACTTCTCTTGATGACATTAACAAATAATGTTGAGATAAAATCTGTGATACAGAGGAAAAATAGTTAATATTATTTATTCTTCATTTCTTTATGACAAATATAGTTCAATTCAAATTACCTGTGATAATATTTTATAGCTCACTTTGCACTAATTGAGGGAGGGTAAAGATAATAACTGTTCACTTGAGAACTTGGGATTTAAACTGATCATAGAATTTAGAACTAGAAGATCTTTACACATCACTGAATCTAGAAGACCTTAACCTTGGACATGAAAAATGTGTGTGCATGTGTGTGTCTGTAACAAAGTAAATAGGGTTACAAAAATCAATTATATTGAAATAGTTGTTAAAATAATTTGAATATGTACAAATTTCTGTATATTTAGATAAAATGTATATACATTGTAATGTATATATGTATGTATACATATGCATATGCATACATGCATATTAATAACATAAAGTAAGTATGATTATAAAGGAAGCCAGTTATATTGAAACAGTTATTTAAATATATAATTACATATATATGTTTGTATATGTTTATATATAATTTCTCTATGTATCTATAAATAACAAAAAGGATTATAAAGGAAATAAGTTATACTGAAATATATTAAAATATACATCATATGTGTGTATATTTTTACATATGTGTATATGAACAGAGTACTATATACTGTGTGTATATATTACTAAGAAACAGAGCTAAAATGTGACCTGAAGCAACTGCTTCAGTTTTCAGTACTTACATTTTCTTTGGCAGGAGATTCTATGTTAATTTTAAGAAAGTACAACCTAACTACCAGCCCCTAAAATTAGGTCAAATTTGAAAATCAAGACTATGTCCTGTTCCTTAATCTTCAAATGTTTCACACAAGAAGTGAACAGTACCTGGGGCCATCTAATTTTGTATATATGGCAACCCAGGAATTGTGAACACGATCTGCTAAACGACAAACTGATGGATTATCACATGGGTGATTGAAAGCCAGACTGTGTGGACTTGGTCAAACATTGCAAAGTAAATTATAGTACCAATCCTCTAAATGTTTTCTTGGACATCATTCTATCAGGCCAGGCCTGTTATTTCCTAACAAAATGTTCTCAGGACCTAGAAACACCTTCAGAACTGAACTAATTCTGGCAATCATTACTGCAATCAATATTTTGCTGGAGCTGTCCTAGCCCATCTCAGGACTGGCAAACCTGAATAAAACTTTTAGTGACCTCAGAACAATGGTTTTCCCCAATTTAATCTCCCTTGTCATTTTATTTGAACACTATTTGACTACAGGATAAACATACAAAATATGGTACATCACTGGTATAGTGATCAGAGTTAGGGGTGTGGAGTCAGAAAGATCTCCCTCAGATAGTTGTTATCAGCATGACCCTGGGCAAGTTACTCATTCTCTCTCAGACTCAGTTTCTTCAACTGTAGCATAAGGGGAATGGGCTTAATTGTCTCTAAGGTCCCCTTCCAGCTTTAAATCTCTGACCCTAAGAAAAGATCAGATAGAATGATATGCTACAAGAAGTACGAAAAACAAGCTTTGTTTTTAAGAAAAATTCTGAAAAACTTGGGAGAAAAAAAATCGGTTTATCATTTTAACGTAAGAAAGCAGGGAAAGATACCACCTGGAGAAAAATTCATGAAAATATCCTGATCCATAATAAGATGCAAATATATTCTGCCTTAAATGACTCTTGTCATTGGTACACTCCTGTTTGGAAACATTTGCTCCTTGCTGCTTGTCTGTGTAGAAGGGATCAGGAACATAATTCTTTTTACAGAATCTCAGTTGGAACAGATCTTAAATGTCATCAAATTTAACTTTATCCTATACGGAGCTACCTCTCCAAAATCCATGACAAGTAGTCAATCTCTGTGTGAAGGCTTTCAGTAAAGCCACTGCCTCCCAAGGTAACCCATTCTACTTTTTTGGATTGTTGACATTTGGCATAAAATTGCCTCTTTGCACCTTCCATCTGTTGCTCTGGTTCTTTCCTCTGGGGTCAAGCCCAGATCTAACACACCTTCTGTATGAGCCCTTCAAATACTTGAAGGTGGCTGTCGTGTCTCCCCTAATCGTTATCTAAGCTGAACATCTCCAGTTTCTTTAAGGGGACCTTTTATGGCAGGGTGTTCAGTTTCCCAGTCATCCTGGTCTCCATCTTCTGCACTTGCTCTAGTTCAGGGGTGATAAACCTGTGGCCTCAAGGCCACATGAGGTCCTCTAGGTCCTCAAGTGTGCCCCTTTGACCAAATCCAAACTTCACAGAACAAATCCCCTCAATAAAAGGATCTGTTCTGTAAAACTTAGGCTCAGTCAAAAGGCTGCACCCAGGGACCTAGAGGGCCACAGGTTCCCCACCTCTCCTCTAGTAGTTGATCAGTGTCCTTCCCAAAAGTTAGTGCCCAGACTCAAACACAATACCCCATATGTGTTCAGACTAGGGTAGATTACTGTAGGACTGCTCGTTCCTTTATATTGTGTATCACATCTCTCTTAAAACATTCTAAGTTTGAATTTACTTTTTTTTTCTGTCTGTTATATCAGATTGTTGACTCATAATGAGTTTGTTGTTATTCAGCCATTTCAGTTGTGTCTGCTCTTCATGACCCCATTTGGGGTTTCCTTGGAAAAAATACTGGAATCGTTTGCCATTTCCTTCTCCAGCTCATTTTACAGATGAGAAACTGAGGCAATCGGGGTTAAGTGACTTGCCCAGGGTCACACAACTAGTAACTGTGTGAGACTAGATTCAAACTCAGGAAGATGGGTCTTCCTGACTCCAGGTCCAGCACCGTATTCACTTTGACACCTAGCTGCTCCCTCTGTTTTCCAAGCTTTGATCTTTGTTTTAGAGTAAATAAAGGGGACCATGCACTCCTGCAGCTGTTCTTTATTTTTCTTCCTTTTAGATGGCACAAGAGGAAACAAACTCAAGCTCATGCTTCAAAAACGAGAAGGTAAATAGACTGAAATTTTCAAGTTTTGTGTTCTTAGCAGGATTTAAGCATATCAAAACAAAGTTGTGAATGCTCTCTCACCTGGAGACATGCTTTTGATAAATCAAAAGTGTTTCTACTTAGTCAATTTGAAGGTGTGTATGTAGTATTATATTAGCTTAATTTTCTTGCTGATAAATTGATAAAGGTTGTTCCTCTAGAAATCTGCCAGTGTGTACTGAGAAAAAAAGAACCACAATGTTTCAGTGTTAATTGATTTTTGATTCTTTTTAAAACCATGGGACATTTTAGGGTGTGTCTCTCTGAATTCAAGTATATTTCTTTCTAGTCTATTGTTCTTTAAAGTGCAATAAAATTTCAGTCTCATGGAATACTTAGGGAATGCAGCTTTTCTGGTTAGTTGAATTTTCTATGAGCTGAAGATTAAATAGAAAACCCTTTTTTGTCTTCAACCATTGTTATGGAAAATATTCCTTAAATCATATTGCTTTTAGCTGGTAGCAACCTAAGAGATCATCTAGTCTTATATGTTTTAAAAACAGTTAAGAAAGAAATAACAACATTAAACAGCAACATAAACTATACTTGTTTAGTGACATTTACATCTAAATTAATTTCTATTCATAAAGTTTCATTACATTTTTTTCAGTCCTTCCTGCCAGGCTTCCATCGATAGATTCACTTTCATTCACTTTTCCTCCTCTGTTCATAGGTAGTGAGTATTCCATTCTTCTGTCTGGTTCTCCTTTTTTATTTTTTTCTTTGCATTATTTCAAAGAAAATTTCCCTCCGAGTCTTCTTTGTATCTCTCATAATTGTCTGCTTATTTGATTTAAATACTCTGCAATATATTTAACCACTTCCCTATGTTTAGAAATATACCCTAAAAATGTTATAAAAAACAAGAGCTCAAAGATTCTCATAACAGTAATGTAATAATAATAATAAAAAATCACTGGAAGCAATCTTGATGTCTTTTTTAAGGCTTTTCTTTAAAGGCTTTTATGGCTTAGTAAATATAATATGGTGAAGGATCATTTCACTTTTTTATATTCATAGCCTAAGTACCTAGTGCAGTCCTTGGAACACAGTGGAAGCTAAATAAATGCTTATTGATTAACTGAGAGTGAGATCTTCTCTCATTCAGAATCTTGCAGTGCCTCTAGATCCAGAGACCTAGTTCTTCTATTGTGACCTTGGGAGGGCCACCCACATTCCTGGGCCTGAGTTCCTTATCTGTAAATTGGGGTTAGACCCAATGAGCCCTGAAATTGTTCCTTTCAGGCCTAAAATTCTATATTTCTAAGCTTCTAGACATCAGTGATCTTTGTCCTATATTACAAACGTATCTGTGATGGAGGATTAGCAATTCCTAGGGAAGCAGGGTGGATGAAATCATTTTAGGTGATCTAAATGGATGCCAAACCCCTACTATACCTTAAAAGATTATAATTTTTATTTTTAGGTGTAGGTAACTCCCTATACTGTTTCCTGGAATATTCTCCTATTTCACCTCCAACTTTTGCAGTCCTTAGTTCCCTTTAAAGCTCAGCTCAAGTGTTAGCTATTATAGGAAGCCTGTCTTAATTTCCCCTAGTTATTCCCCCACAGAACGGTGCCTGTCACATACTTAAATTCTTGTTGGATTGAATTGGATTGTGTTTTTCCTTTCTTAGAGGAGAAGAAGCTTCTTCTGATTTGCATCCTGGGCAGAAAGACATGGGCCTACGAAGTACTTGGTTAGGCACTATGCCTGTAACTGAAAGGTTCCATGCTTGTCCTTTAATGGGTTTTTTTGTGCCCACAGGCTGAATGTAGCTCATTTATGGTGGCAGAAGGCTTGTGGTCAAGCTTTGTTGCATAGGCCCCTGGGATCATTAGTGGAATAGCAGTCCTATCCAGGGATTGAAGACTTCCTGGACCCTGGAAGCATCAATGACATATATCCCCCTCAACCTCTCCAATTTGTCCTCCAAAGAAATATGACTTAATAGACCAACATGTAGAAGCATGGAGGTGATAGAACCGTTTGTCATAAATATTGAGGCTGTATTTTTCAGCATGGCATGGTAGGAATGGAGTTGTGAAGGAAATATAATGCATTTTTATATTGATTCATGCCAGGAGGGAGAAAAATCATGTCATGTACTTTGGGGGACGGGGGGAATTGATCATTTCAGCATCTGATCCAACGAAGACAGAAGTTTCAGTAGGTGAAAGCAAAGCAAACGAATTTTTGAGCAACTTGAAACGCCAGAAACGCCAGCTGTGGGATCGAAGTCAGCCAGATGTGCAGCAGTGGTACCAGCAATTTCTCTACATGGGTTTTGATGAAACTGTAGGTATACTTTTTTTTTAACCCTGGGATACTCTGCCTTCATATAGAGGATGGAGAAAAGGGGAGATGAGGGTGTTGAAGATCTAGAACATAAATTATTGGTTTTCTTTACTTTGTGTATGTTCCTTTTTTTAAAAAAGTTTTATTGATATTTAAAAAATTTATTATATCAGACATTTTCTGATATTTCTCTCTATCTTTAGAGTCTTGCCTTATCACAGGGAAAAACAGTTGAATAGAACTAGGCAAAATAGGGACTGTGTCTGATATAACAGATGCCCTATTCTGCATCTGTAATCCCCCACATCTCTCTCCAAATAAGCGAAATGTGTGTTGGGTATGTGTGTGTGTGTGTGTGTGTTTTCCATTTATCCTCTGGAACTAATGTTGGCTATTGCCTTTAACCTAAGTTCTATAAATTACTTGTCTCCCAACAATATAAGACTCTCAATTGGAGCTTTTAACCCCAATTTGGTAATAGAGTAATATCTTTGTACTGGTCTGTCTAGATCAGGAGATACTGCCATCCAGCATGTCTGGGAGGAAGGTTTGCTGAGGCATGCATTTACTTCCATTCCTCAGTCTTTGCCTGGATCTCCTGAGAGTATCTAGTATCATGAGCATGAAAAAGTCTTCCAACCTCACCTCAAAAATGTCAAAAACAACAAAGCTGGGGCTACAGGATGTGAGAATGGGGGAGGGAGAGAAAATGACATTTAAAAGAAAACAGGGATTCATTCATAGATGCTTACAGGGTGGTTACCAGAAAGGCTGTAGTAAAAGCAGGATTTTTTAGTCCATCTACACCTAGTCTGTAGCTGAAAGATTCCCTGACATAACATATATACATATATATATATATACACACACACACATAATATATATATTATATATATATGCCTCATGCATAGAAAATAAATACATGGTATCTTCCATTTTAGAACTTTTTAAAAGAATAATTGTAGAAAGGAAAAGTTAGAGATATGTTAAAATCTTGGCTCTTCCTGGCTTCTGAAATATTTTGGCAGAGAACGAATTAGCAAAAATAAACTCAGTATCATTAGAGTTGTGTATGTTATACATCGGGTGGAAGACACTGTTAGGCTTGCAGAGGAAGTCTTCATAGGAAAAACTCGAGCTCATGCCAGTAGAAGGTGGAGGGAGACCGAGGAAAGTCATGGAACTGAATGCCCTTTGCCTCCAATGAGCATTTCATGGGTGGCCTCTCTGAGTGGGTCC
>CM053626.1:137694949-137716505 GCA_028646595.1 Phalanger gymnotis | reverse complement strand
GGCAAAGATACTGGAGTGATTTGCCATTTCCTTCTCCAGTTCATTTTACAGATGAGAAACTGAGGCACACAGGATTAAGTGACTTGCCCAGGGTCACATAGCTAGCAAGTATCTGAGACCACATTTGAACTTAGGAAGATGAGTCTTCCTGACTCTAGGTCTGGCACTTTAATCCCCTGTACCATTTCTATCACTTATTCGTATGCCATTATTTTTACTCCAATTCAAGAAAGATTCTTCAAGCTCCTATTGTATGCAAGACATTGGTAAAGGCAAATATAAGAAAAATGGTCCCTGATCTTGAGAAATTTACATTTGAGTGAGGAGAATAAGACAAGGGGACACATAGCTATGTGACAAGGCAGAATGACAAATGTCATAGAGAGGTAGAGAGTGTCACAAGATTTTTAGGAACAAGAATTCATAGTGATTTAAGGGATCCAGGAGAATTTCATGAAACATGTGGTATTTGAGCTGAGTCTCTATGGATGAATTGGATTTCAACAGGTAGAGATAAAAGGTGCTACTCTTCTAGGCAAAGGAAGGAATGTAAGTAAAAGCATGGAGGTGAGAAAGTTACCAGGACTAATTTGAAAAACAGTGAAGCATAACAGAGTTTGATGGGAACACAGTGAGAAAGAGAAGGCTAGAAAAAGAGATTTGCACCATGAGTACCACAGAGGAGTTAAGACTAAGTATAATGGGCAAGGGGAACTACTAAAGGATTTTGAACCTAGAATTAATGTGATTGGAGTACCACCATAATTCATTAGAAAGAGAATTAAAATGGGATTTGCAAGACTTGGATTTTTCTTTGTATTTTAATTCCACTTGTATTCCACTTTCCTTGTATTTTATCCCACACTTGGCACAATGCCTAGTATAGAGTAAGTGCTTAATAATCCCATGCTGACTCAACTTGATCCTATCTCCTGGATTTCACAAGAACCCTATTTCTAGGTTCAAAACAGTGTTTGTCCATGACAAGTGACAAAATGACGGCAAAGAGCGCTCACTTACCCAACCTTGCCCTAGCTAGTAGAACATTTGGCAGTCATGGTAAAGTGACAAAGGGCTTGAAGTTTCTGAGTTAGAAAGACCTGAGTTCAAACCCAGCCGCTGCCACATATTGGTTGTGTAATTCCAAGGCAAGTCATTTAGCTGCTTGAGGCCCCAGGCCAGGCACTTGCCTACATTGGTTTTGGGAGTTTACTGTTATATTGATGAACTCCCAGGATTTTATATTAACAACAGTGTCAAAAAAAGTCAAAAGTTATGAGGACTTAAAATTGGTCCTCATAACAGACAATTTGAAAAATGCTGAAGTAAATTCCTTCTCAGCTGGTTATTATTTACTTCTGAGCACAAGAATAATGGTATACTTTCAGATATTTTTCATCAGTGCTAGACTTTAAAATTAAAAAAAAAATTAAAGAACCTTATTTGGAGAAAATACCTGAGAGAAATGACTAAATTTGAATGGGGGCTAGTTTTTGAGGGGAAAGGAAATGCAGGGGGCTTTTACGTTGGCCCAATTCAATATTCTTGATATTCTTTTGGAATCAGAAATTTGAAGATGATGTTACATATTGGATAAACAGAGGCCGAGATGGCCACGACTACTACGGAGGTTACTACCAGCGTCATTATGATGAAGATGCAGCCATTGGACCCCGGCATCCCCACGTGTTCAGGCACGGAGCCAGTGTCAACTATGACGATTACTGAGTGCCTTGTCTGATGCTCTGGATAAGGCGCCTGGTTGTTTTTTTTAAGTTTTTTATTTACCTCACAGGGTTGTTGTGAGGAATCAACAGCAATAATATGTGTGTAAAGCACTGCAAACCATAAGCACCATATAACTATGAGCTATTATTCCTATTTTACTAGTGCATTTTGAAAGAGATTTTGTTTGTTTGTTACAAATTTAGTTACTGCCAAACAAACAACAACAAAAAAAACTTGTCCATGTCCTCCTATAAGTTCAACAGGGGGGTCCACTCCACATACTGGAGGACTTTCTCATTTTTTCCTGCCATTGGGAGGAAGAAAGGAAATTATGCAAAAAGTCTAAAGTTTGATTTAAAAAACAAACAAACAGGGGCAGCTAGGTGTTGCAGTGAGTAGAGCAACAGCTCTGGAATCAGGAGGACCTGAGTTCAAATCTGACCTCAGACACTTGGCACACTTACTAGCTATGTGACCTTGGGCAAGTCACTTAACCCCAATTGCCTTGCCTTCTCCCCTCAAAAAAAAAAAGACACAAACAAACAAACAATACTCATCAAGGCTGGTACAGAGGATGCCAGAAAATCTTAGGGCAGCATCTTAAGACTTTCTGGAACACCCTATGTATTAACTTTAAAGAAATAATAAGAGTAGTATTTTATTTGCTTCTGTGTCTCTATTTCTTGTGTGTATCTTTTATCAGATCTTGTTGCTCCTTTTTAAAAAAATAATCATAGCAAATGTACTGTTGTTCTGATATTATAGTCTTTGTTCTACATCTCTTTCTATAGATCTTGCCATGTTTGTACTCTTATACTTGTCATTTCTGAATGGCACCATAATCCATTCTGATGTATCTTCTAAGTCCTGCTATGATTCTGTTTTACTTTAATCCATATATATATCCTTTTGTTTATGTATCTAATGCAATTGCTAAAGAATAATAGAAATGTCATCTGAAGTTTGATGTAGGTATGTATTGATATCCTATATCTTATACCAGAAATAAACTTTTGCTTAAAAATGCTTTTTGCTGCTTTCACTTGGTTAAAAATCAAGTTCATTTCATTATTAATTACTTTGTCATTAATTCATTCAATATTTCAGAAGTTTGAGAAATGGCTGTGGGATACCACAGCAACAGGTCAAGACTCTTTTGTTCCCATTCTGTGGTTTCAACTCTGCCCAACCAGGGACACCAAATCTGTTGAAATTTAAACTCTGCACACTCAGGGACTCCAAAAACTGTTGCAGTTTCATTATATGTTGCGGTGGAACCATTTCAAAGAATTCAGTCAGACCACCTCTAATCCAAGTATAGGTATTTATTGAGATTGGCACCTCTCATGAAGTAGGCTCAGTTCCAGGAGGAACCAGTAACGTCAGAGAAAGCAAGTTGGATTTTTACAGGGTAAAGATGCAATTACATACCAGAGATTGTGAATATTAAAAAAAGGCAGTAGCAGTTTGTTAAGGTATTAGGTAATAGGGGAGGGTCCCAGCCACAGTGGAACTGTGCGTGCAATTACCCACAAAGCATACAGAAAAACCCATTTGGGGGGGCATGTATGTATGATAATGATATTATAATAAGGATCTCTATGTAATAAGTTCACTCTAGGTCAGTTCTTTACTATTACTGTGCAGGTGCCTACTTAGGGAAAGTTCCTTCTATTGTTTTGGCATCCACATCCTGCTCGGGCATCTTGGTGGTCCTGCTTTCTGATTGGCTAAGAATTGTGGTCCTGTCTGAGACAAGATGGATGTGGTTGTGGTTGAGTGCATGGACATATCTGCTGCTTCTGTGGAAAATATGAGGAATGGGTCTGGGGGCAGTGGTCAGTTAAAGGGAGTGGCTGGGATCCCATCACATGGACATGCCTGTTGTTCTGTGAGAAATATGAGTTCATGGACACACCTGTTGTTCTAGTGAGCAGTGAGGCGATATTGAGTGTGTGTGTTGGAGGGCGGGAGGTGTGAGTGGCTAGATACGGGCAGTGGGCCTGCTGTTCAGTAGGGCCTATAAGGAAGTTAGAATATTGGGGCTGGGGGCAGTTTTATTAGGATTCCATCCATTAGGATTTCCCATATATGCTTCCAAGTCTTCAGCATAATGCATTACACATAGAGTATTGTATGGGAAGATTCTTCACTTTAATAGTTGACTTTAAAGTCCAAACTATGCTGTTTTTTCTGTGCTAGGTAGAATAAATGAATACTATACTATGTGCTAAGGATACAAATTAAAAAGAAAACTCCCTCCCCTCGAGGAGCTTACTTTCTAACGGAGGAAATCATAGGAGAGTGGTGGCCAGGTATGGGCTCTTTGTCCAAGAATGTTTCTAGGACAGTAAGTGAAGGCATAGGGAAAAAGATCGACTCGCCCCATGTAAGAATAAGAGCAAAACGGATTGGATCATGGTTCATGGTTCTACACCTGGAGGACATTAGAGAGAAAAGAATACCTTTGATAGTCAGTTGATTGAGGAAGCTATGGAGGAGTTGGCCAGAGAGGTCAGAGTAAAGTGAAGGATAGTTGGGACTTATTCTGACATAGTTGAATGGTACCCTGGAATGGAAACTTCTGAAGTTTGTAGTTTCTTTGTGGGTTGGGAAGTTGGTTGTGGAGGAAATAGTTAGACAGGCAGGGGGCAGGGTGGGGGTGGGGAGGTTCTGCAAACTTGAGTCTAATCACCAATGAAAAGATGGACATTTCACAAAAAGAGAAGCATTCCTAAAATGTTTCTCCTCATTGTTTTGTTGCTTCTCTAATCCGGCTTCTCCCAACTGGAAACATCGGTGAGTTTTTCCTGGAATGATGCTTTTATATAAATGGTCTGAGATGATTCGTTGGTTTTAGGCCTAGACTCACATATAGCCCATGCTAGATATAGAATTAATAAATCTGAATGGAGAATTAATAGAGGATTAGAAAAGTACATGTCTGAAGAGTCTCTTTAGTAATCTAACATCCTTTAAATCTATGATCCTATGGTTCTCTGATCTGTCACCTGGCAAATTGGGGGAAGGGCAAGAAAATACAACATCCTCGATAATTTTTATAAATAGTTATGGCAGATGGGGATGCTTTTTTCTAAATATGGCTCCTAATGCAAGAGAGTAGAAACACTGATCTAGGATTATATGAGAATAAAAATCAATCTATTTTAGGTTTCATCTTTTTAATGGAAACATAACAAAGGTTTAACTAAATTTTGAAATTAAGAATAGCGAACAAGCAACTGTATTTAATTCATATGCATACATGTATTTGTGTATACATATACATATATACTCTATATACATACATACATTTGTATATAAATACATACGCATATACATAGAATGACTATACTTCCAAACATATGTGACTTTGTCAGGGCAGGTGCATATTTCATTCATACACATGATCACTACAGGATTAGAAGCTCATAGATTTAGAGCTAGAAGGAACCTTGGAGACCATTGAGTTTTCAGTGTCTTCATTTAACTAATGAGGAAAATGAAGTGAAGAAGGATTGGTTACTTGCCCTAGGTCCCACAGCTAGTAAGTGTCTGGGGTGGGAATTAAACTCAGTTCTTCTTGACTCCAAGTCCAATGCCCTCTCCCACTATAGCTCACTGGCTCTCTGTGCCTCAGTAGGTTGTCCACACGAGTTGCCGCAGCTAAAAAATTCATTATCCTCTTCACAGCCAACTTGACTTTCTTATCTTAGGTAAGTTCATCCTCATATGATCCCTTACCTTCTAGGCCACTCTGTTGCAAGAGTTGCCGTAAACACATGAGACAACCTCAGAATTCATCATTTTTGTGGGTGGAAATTTACTGTCAGAGATACTTCTGGAGAAGTGGAGCAGGGACATTTTCTGTTTTGGGTGTCATAGTCCATGGCCAGCCAGGACAATGGACTGTGCCTTCTGTTCCCATGCTGTGCATATGTTGGGAATTTCTGTTGCTGACAATAGTGGTCCAGAGCTGAGAAGCAGTGTCTTTCCTGAGAAGTCATGAATTATGTACCACCCCACACGTCTTCTACCCCATGAGGTCAGTTCTTTTAAAGAATACTAGGTGGATCTTCCAACTGACTTTGGCACAGCCATGTTTTTACAAGAGTACCAAGGGGATTGACAAAGGATTATCCCAAAGTGCAAGTCCTTCAATGTTGAGCCAAACCACACATCTCCCCAGAAGTGGCTCCAGTTCAATACAGCTTTCAGTCTAGTCAATTGGGGGTTTCCCTTATATGCCCACTAGGGAGAATAGTCCTGTATTCCACAACTTTTCCTTTTTCTCAGAGTCCTCCAAACTCAGAAGGTCTACCCAAGGCTTATGCTTTGTTGGCACAGCCTTTACTAATCCACCGTTGCGTTTTTGTTTTGTTGTTATTGTTCGGTTGTTTCAGTTGAGTGCTACTCTTGGTGACTCCATTAGGGGTTTTCTTGACAAAAATACTAGAGTGGTTTGCTATTCCCATCTCCAGCTCATTTACGGATGAGAAAACTGAGTCAAATAGGGTTACACAGGGTCACACAGCTAGTAAGTGACTGAGGCAGGATTTGAACTTAGGAAGATGAGTGCAGGGTCCAGCATTCTATCCACTGCACCACCTAGCTGCCCACCTATGTTGCGTACACACCATAATCAGGCTTTGTATTAGGACCTTGGTGGAAGTAAAACAATAGAATTTTAAATTTTAGTTTCTATTTGATTTCACAGAACTTCACAGAACAGATTCCCTTAATAAAAGGATTTGTTCTGCAAAACTTGGGCTCAGTCAAAAGGCTGCACCCAAGGACCTAGAAAGCCACATGTGGCCTTGAGGCAGCCTCTAGAGGGGATAAGAAAGAAGAAAAGAGGAGTTAAAAAAAAAGGAGGGAAAGTGGTGACTATGAGGCAGAAATGACTGTGAAGAAGGATACCAGGGAGATAGGACTTCTTTTTTTTCAGAAACAAGAAGGTCTCATCAGCAGTGACAGAAGTTCTAGCAAAGGGGCAGAAGTGAGCCATCATGCTCAGAGTATATACTACCACCAAAATGGCATCATGCCCCTAGAATAGAAGCAAATCCATTATGAAAATCCAGCAGTATCACAACCCAGGCATAGAGTTACATTGTCAGGGATTACAGGAAGCCAGTCACCATCCTCATGATGTGTATTATTGCCCTATATGGGGAAAAAGCCAATGTTTGAACCTCCACATCAATGTTCCCTTCCAAGCCTCTCTATCAGGCCCCCTTTGTGCTCCTTCCCTGGAATTTCTTGCTGGGCATCACTGGTCACTGTTTCCTATAACTCTTTCCTCTGCCCTCTCCACCTCCTCTGCTTAGCTTCCAGCAGATGGTGCCTGCTGATGGAGTCGGTCTTGTTTGCCTACTCTCACCCCCATTGTTTGGGAAGTATCCCTCCTCATGTCAACACTTCTCACCAAGTTTTGAAATTCAGGGGGCAGTTTTCATTTCCAATGACTCTTAGAAAGCATTGGCTTGTCTCAGCTAGAGAAAGCGTGGGGACAACGCAATGGTTGTATGCCGTGGAACTGAGGATTGGTAATAAATCTTTCATTAGTTCAGGGGTCCGCCATGGTAGTGTGACTTTCTTCTTAGTTAAATTCATTTGAACTCTCCATCAGTCTGCTACAAGGATCAGGACTTAACCTGTGATTGTTATAAGGAGCTTCCAGGAAGTAACTTCCTTTTCTAGTGCAGGTACCACTTATGGTTTTGAAGATTTGTCCAGAGTCACACAGACAGTATGTCAAAGGCAGGACTTGAACTCAGGTCTTCCTGGTTTGGAAGTCAGCTATCCCTTCATTATACCATTATACCCCAGAAACACTATCTCCTCATTCTCAAATGGATCTGTCCCAAGTAAGAAAATAGCTACCACTGAGTGGGGTCTTGGAAGCAGATGAAGATAGAATCAAGATGAGGGGGCAGTCTGAGTCCAATCATGCTTAAAATACTGAGTTCATGAATATATGGAAAACTGCAGCTAGTGTACTATTGTATAACTAGCCAGTTTTATGTTTGTTTGTTTGTTTCTCTATGGTAACTGAGTGGAAAGAAGGTTGAACTTGGAGTCTCAAAAACCTAGAGCTCCAGTACTGCTATTTATTGCCTATGTGACCTTGGCCAAGCATTTAGCCTCAATTTCTCCATTTGTAAAATGGGGGCATTTTGACTAAATGGTCTCTGAGGTTGCTATTAGCTTATGATCCTACATACTAGGATCCTATTCATACAGATCATACTGGTTTGAGGAAGCTAGGTGGCGCCATAGTGCATAGAGTACTGGGCCTGGAGTCAGAAAAACTCCTTTTTGTGAGTTCAAATCTAGCCTCAGACACTTTCTAGCTGTGTGACCCAGGGCAAACCCTGTTTGCCTCAGTTTCCTCATCTATAAAATGAGCTGGAGAAGGGAATAGCAAACTACTCCAATATCTTTGCAAGAAAATCCCTAGTGTGGCCACAAAAAGTTGGACACAACTGAAAATGACTGAACAACAAAAATACTGGTTTGGAAGACATATCCAAATCAGGTCCCATGCTCTTTAAAATTAAGTTACTTACATAATCTTTGGCTTGCCTGGAATTAATTTTTCCACTCCAACATCACTAAAGACATTTCTTGGATCCAGGACTGACTGGGAGCCATTGTTAAATACGGCACGTGCCTGCTCAGCCCATCATTCCAGCAATGCTGGTGATGGAATTGGCCTCCCCTAAGAACTGCATGATGGCTGGATTGTGCAGTGGAAGCCAATGGATTCTAAGAATGAATACAGAGAAAGAGAAACAGATTACTTTTGGAATAAACACTTTGTATTCACTCCTCCTTCTGGCCCATCAGGGTTTAGTCTCCCGCAGTACCAATGTGGTCCAAAAGGGACCCCTGTCTACTGCTTCAGTTATTACCTGGGAAGCATAGAGCTGTAGGGACACTTTCTCTTTCTTTGAGAGAAGCCTAGAAACAAGTTCATAGGGCAAGGAGGCCTATGAATCTGGCAACATTGACACCTGGAACACTATTTTGGATGTTTGATTCCAAGAATCAGGAATAAGTGGATTTGGAGCTGTCCCTAGGGATTATTTGGCTGGGAATGGATGGGGAAGGAGAGCATTAATACCCTATTACTTGCACTGGCAGTTAAGCTGGTCCATAAACGGTCCCACTGAATGGTGGTACTACGCATTACTACCTGCATATCTTTAGGCAAGTTCTTTCTGCTTTCTGGACCTCAGTTTCCTCATCTGTTAAACAAAGGGTTTGATCTAGATGACCTTCTGATTCCAAGTCTATAATCCTATGACTGGTCTCATTCACACTATTTATCTCCTCTCCATCATAGATAAGGTCATATTTTTAAAGTTGAGAAGAACATTAAAAGCCATTAAGTTTAACCCCCTTTATTTCACAGCCAAGGAAACTGAGGCAAGAAGAGGTTATGTGCCTTGCCCAGTGTTTTGTGTTTAATTGCTGTCCATTGTGTCCAACTCTTCATGACCTCATTTGGGGTTTTCTTGGCAAAGAGATTGGAGTAGTTTGCCATTTCCTTCTCCAGCTCATTTTACAGATGAGTAAACTAAGGTATACAAGGTTAAGTGAGTTGCTTACCCCATTACCCAGATACTAAGTACAGGCTTAGGCAAGCTAGGTATTCCTGAATCCAAGTTCACTTCCCTGTCCCAAATACCTACTATCGTTGTGCCATTCAAACGAACAGTGGTCCTATGTTTTCTTCTAATTTAGACAGCCAAGATGGCTCAGCAGATAGGGGATGGGACTTGCAGTTAGGAAGAGTTGAATTCAGATGCTGCCCCTGACACTTATTAGCTGTGTGTCTCTAGGGAAGCCACTTAACCTCTGTTTACTTCAATCTGCTATTCTGCAATATGGGGATGTTAATAGCACCTTCCTCCTAGGGTTGTTGTAAGGATAAAATGAGATCATATTTGTAAAGTGCTTTGCCAACCTTAAAGGGCTAGGCAAATGCTACCCTAGTATTATTTTATCTTCCTTTTTTCCTATCGCCAGCATAGCTTTAAACATGTTTAAAAAGAAAATCATAGCTGTACCAGATCCCAAACTGTGTTATAAGGCAGCAGTCTTCAAAACAATCTGATACTAGCTAAGAAATAGTGTGGTGGATCAATGGAATAGATTAGGTACACAAGACACAGTAGTAAATGACCATAATAACCCAGTACATGATAAATTCAAAGATCCGAGCTTTTGGAACAAAAGCTCATTATGTAAGTAACCAAAAGCTGCTCAGAAAAGTAGAAAACAGTATGGCAGAAACTAGGTATAGGCCAACATCTCACACTGTACACCAAGAGAAGGTCAAAATGGGTACATATTTTAGACATAAAGGGTGATACCATAAGCAAATTAGGAGGGCATGGAGTAGTTTAGTTTAATCAGATCTATGGATAAGGTAGGAACTTAGGACCAAAGAAAATATAAAGAGCATTACAGAATATAAAATAGATAATTTTGATTATATAAAATTAAAAAATTTTTGTACAAATAAAACCAATGCAACCAAAATTAAAAAGAAAGCAGAAAACTAGGCAGAAATTTTGCAACAAGTATCTCTGATGAAGGGCTCATTTCTCAAATATGTAGAGAACGGAGTCAAATTTATAAAAAATATGAAGCATTCCTCAATTGATAAGTGGTCAAAGGATATGAACAGGCAGTTTTCAGACAAAGAAATCAAAGATATCTATAGTCACATGAAAAAATGCTCTAAATTACTGCAGATTAGGGAAATGCAAATTAAAACAACTCTGAGGTGCCACCTCACACCTATCGGAGTGGCTAATATGACAAAAAAAAAGTGATAGATGGAGGGGATATAGGAAAACAGGGACACTAGTGCACTGTTGAGATGGAGCTGTGAACTAAAGTGTGTGTGTGTGTGTGTGTGTAGGGGCATTTGGAATATGAGGGTAAGAAGGCAGATGCTGATTGAAAAAATACATATTCGTGTGTATAGATGCATACTGTATGTATACATGCAAACACATGTACATATATGCACACATGTATTTTTACACATGTATGTCAGTGCTTTTTTGGATATGCTGAGTTTGAGAAGCCTAGGAGACATCCAGTCTGAAACATCCAAGAGGCAATTGGTGACATGAGACTAGATCCGGGGAGAGAGACTAGAGCTAGGTATTTAGAGCTGATAGTCATCTGCACAGAGATGATGATTGAACCCATGAAACCAGATGTCACCAAACAAAAGAGTATAGAGAGTTGCATTGCCTGTACTTCAGGAACTTGTGTTGTCTTGTTTCATTTTCTACATATTTGTAAAAACATTCTTGATTGAGGTGAAGGGGAGGAATCTTTGGAATTGCCTCAGTAATAACCAGACCACTAGCAGTGGATAAAATCAAGCTGAGAACTATGCAAGTCATGGGCCAGAAGACCTCAATCTAAATTTTCATCAATTTAACATCATATCCATATTTTTAAAAAGTCGTGATCATTGTTACAATGTTGCTGTTACTGTGTACATTGTTCTAGTTTGGCATACTTCACTTTGCATCAGCTCATATAAATCTTCCCAGGTTTTTCTGAAATCATCCACAGTATCAGAAGGAAATGCTTTATAAACCTTTGTTAAAACCATCACAATATATGTCAGTTTTTATTGTAGTCTCAGATAGGAGAGTTGCTATGGCTTTTAGAATAACCTGATTTTGATTGTGTGATTTTTTTTCATAGATAGAAGAAAGTGGAGAATGAATTCTGAATGAATTGAGGAGAAATTGCAAATGGTAGTTCTGAATGCTCACATCTGCAAGCCCTAACATAATGATATTTCTGAAAGTAAAAGCACGAGACAGTCAGCTGGGTGCTGCAATCTGGGAAATGCTTTAGTCATTTCTTGGCTGCCTAGCTCCAGTTCCATTAATGGTAATTGATTGAATAAAAAATGAAACTGATTACCACCTCCTTTATGAATAGAGGCTACCCTTCTCAGTTCTGTAGCTTTCCTTGTTCAGTTGGTGGAAAAATTAATATGAAACCATAAGCAGGGAGACAGAAATCTTAAGTGACATCTGACTGGGAAATCTTTTTGAATAGGGTGGTATAATCCAAAGCTCAGTGGCAACCCTTAGGCATTTACTATATACTTCTGTTTCCTTGAAGAGGGTGGACAGTTGTGTGCCAGGGAAGCAGGAGGAAGGTGAAAAGAGCTCCTCATCTATGTATGTTCAGAACTCATTAGCATTTTGTTTACACAAAGTGTGTAGGACTCCTGTGACCCTGGCTTGTGTCTTGGGACTTTTACATCATTGGGACTGAGTTTGTGGGGTCCATTCAGTGTTTCGTAAGTCCTTCATCTTGACTCCTCCTTCTAGCCATACACTGCCCATGACCAGAGTCCATGCCTCAGGTGGACCTCTATATGTAGGCTGGCGATAGCTATCCTTAATTTAACTTGCTAGTGAAGTTAAATTAAGCAGTAGCTTTGCTGCCACAATGAAGCCTCCAGCCTCCTTCTCTCCTCTATTGCTTTCTTGGAGCTCTCCCTCTTCTTCCTCCTCTTTTCCCTCTGTCCATGTGGGGAGTCATACCCTTACATGAAGGTGCTCCGTCTAAAAGAAAATTAATGTTGATATATTTTTCAAGGTATCTTGGAGTTTGGCAGCTAGATTTTTTTCTTCCCTACTTATTTATTGTATTTCCCCCCCCCCCCCCCCGCCCCAAACTGGGACAATTAACACTCTGGTCTCTCATGTAGTTTTCATTTATTATTTTTTGAAACATAACTCTGAAAAGCCCAGCTTAGATAAAGCCCCTTGGGATTTAAATGGAGCTCATTGACCATGCCTTTAAACCAAAATCACTCTGGTTCTCACTGATCGGCCAATGATAGGTCCTGGCCAAAGCCTCGCTTCTTCATTGCTTGGGTTTTGCTGGCTCCGAGTGAGTACGAATAGCAATTGTTTCTGTTCTGGTCAGAAACTCTGAGGGTCTTCCCCTCCCAGATGGATTCTTTTGTGAAGACAAGCTAGGCCATCTTTTGCCACTGAACTCCGATGACTCTAGAGGAGAGAGTGAGGCTGATGACTTTACACAGCTCTGCTTCACTCAAATCCAATTCACTTGCAAGTCAGGACATCACCCTGCTGATGTCATTTCCTTTGTTCAAAGGAAACCACAAACTTTCCTGGAACCATAATCAAATCAGTGCTGCCACTGCTACTAGAAAGAGTATGTGAATCTAGTGCTCTTGGTTCCCTTTGACATTCCCCAAACTTTTGAAACCAAGAGACACCACTACTTCCTCATAGCTGTCTTCCCCAGTAGAATGTGAGCTCCCAGAGATCAGGTTCTGTCTTGCTTTTGGATTTGTATCTCCAGAATTTGGGTGCTTATTACTGACAGTAATAATGCTAGATTAAAGGGCCACATTGAAAACTAGATAACTGGGGAGATGGCTCCCCCTCTTTTTTTTCCTATCACTCTTCCCTCCTTTGCCCTGAATCCCTTCATCAGCACCTCCTTGCTGCCCCTACTCCATGGCGAGGTTTTATCTCCTCAGGAAGAGTAGGGAAAAAAATGAGAAAGAAATGGGGTCAGCAAGGAGAGAGACAGGGACAAATGGGGATAATAATAGTGATAATGGCCATTTATATGGCATTTTAAAGTTTGCAAAGTGCTTTACAGACTTTTTAGAGGTGCTGTTGGGCCCATTTTACAGATGAAGTAAGTGAGGCTCATTGAAGTTGAGCCTTGTCCATGGTACACTGGAAAAAAAACCCCACTCATATTTAGTAAAAACTTGGGAGAGGATATAATAGCTATAATAGAGTATTTGAAAGACCATCATGTGCAAGAAAGATTAGATTGAGGCAGCTAGGTGGCGCAGTGAGTAGAGCACTGGCCCTGGAGTCAGGAGAACCTGAGTTCAAATTTGACCTCAAACACTTGACATGTGTACTAGCTGTGTGATCTTGGGCAAGTCATTTAACCCCAATTGCCCTGCCAAAAAGCAAAACAAACAAACAAACAAAAAAAGATTAGATTTGTTCTGTGTGACTCCAAAGGGCAGAGCTAGGAACAATGGGTAGAAATCACAGGGAGGCAAATTTTGGCTCAATATAAGGAGAATCTTTCTAACAAATAGAGCTGCCCCTGCCCCTCAAGAAAATGGTCTGTTTCTGAAGTACTGAGTGCCCTGTCAATAGAAGTATTCAAGCAGATGCTACATGACCATCTGCAAGAGATGTGATTGAAAGGATTATTGCATTGACTAGAAGGATGAAAACTGTGCTTGCTGAGGTCCCTTACAAACTCTTGGATTCTATGACTCCACAACAGCTTTCCTCTAAAACCAAACTGTACTTCTCAATTAGGGTAACTTCTCACTTATGATAACTTCAAATTCCTCATCTGCAAAATGGGAAAAGAAATATTTGTAGTATCCATCAGACAGATCAAATGAGATCAATCAATAAACAGTAAGCACATGCTATGTGCTAAGTGCTGGAAATATGGAAAGCACTTTGTCAACCTTAAAGCTTTATATGGTGGCTATTAAAGAAATCAACATAGATAAACGCTGGAAAAATGGGTAGACAGCTAAGTCAGGAAGACCTGAGTTCAAGTTTCACCTCTGACACATACTGGCCCTGGGACAAGTCATGTAACCTCTTAGTGTCTAAGACAACTTTCTAAGATGATTTGGAAGAGAACACAAGCAAGTCTGCACTGATAGAGGGATCCCATATACCAATTAAATCACCCCCAATTCCCTATACCAGTTAAATTGGAGATTTCAACCCACAAAGGGGTTCCATCTCCAGTTGTCCTGATCTGTATCTTGCCACTGCACCCAGATGGCTCTGGAGGAGACATCATGGTCCTCTTTGAGAACAAAGAACAAACAAACGACAACAACAAACTCCACAGAAGTTGAGAAATTTGGGTTAGAATGGGACAAGGTCACTCATCTCTTACCTTTAATATTTCTTTAGGTACAAAAATCCAGAAAATAGTACAAAAAGTGCCTGTTTTTATACATCACAAAATGATCTTTTCCTAAGCCTCCCTTAGAGCTTTATGTCTTTGTATACTTTTCTATCAGACACTGGTTCACCATTATTCTGTAACTATGGCAAGTTTATTTATGGAGATGTCATATACCCTCTGCTAGACTGTGAGATCCTCATGGACAGGGGCCATATCTTAATTATTTTTTCATTTCCTTAAGTGACTACAACAGTGCTTTGCACCATAGTCCTAAATCAATGGTTGTTGGATGAATGAATACATAAGAATAGGGATAGAATAGAGATAGAATCTCCTATTTCATTACCCTAGGGAACTGTCAGATGTGGAAACTCCCTATAGCAATGCAGGTTGGTACATTCTCTGTAAAGGACAGCCTCTGGAGATCCTATCCCAATTTCCTTTTGCACTGGCAAACTGGGTCACTTAAATGGTCCCTTTTGCCCTTCAGGACTCTAGGAGTAACTCAGAGGAGTTAGGAGTGGTTTTCTAACACTATTATTCATTGTGGTATTCATAGTGGAGAGCCTCCACAAGTATGTTTTCCCAAATGATTATCCATTGATATCAGCTAGCCAGGCAGACAATTAGCTTTCATAAACAGCTACTTACTAAGGTGGCATAGTAAGGACAGACGGTATAAAACATTTCCCTACACTAGGGGCATACTCCTCCCTACGTACATACAAAGTCCAAGGGGAAGTAAGATCAAGATTAGAATACATGGGGCAGGGGCAGCTAGGTGGCACAGTGAGTAGAGCACCAGCCCTGGAGTCAGGAGGACCTGAGTTCAAATTCGACCTCAGACACTTGACACATTTACTAGCTGTGTGACCTTGGGCAAGTCACTTAACCCCAACTGCCCTACCTTACCCCTGCAAAAAAAAAAAAAAGAATACATGTGGCAAAGGGGAAGTCCTTTCTTTCCCCTTCATGAAAGGTATAGTTTTCTACTAAGCTTCTTGTAGAGTCCTGTGATGTATAACAAGTTCGAGAGACATAGTTTCTGGGTAATTAATCATGGTATTAATTACACTAGGAGATAATTAATAAAAGAGGTCAGTGGCACTCTCAAATGTCAAATACCTCTCATAGAACCCACTCAAGTGGGGTCATCTCCAGTCATCTTGATCCATATCTAGCCACTGCACCCAGATGGCTCCAGAAGAGAAAGTGAGGCTGGTGACCTTCCACAGCCCTCCCTCACTTAAATCCAATTTACTTGCAAGTCATCTTCCTGATGTTATGGTCCTCTTTAAGGACTAAGAGCAAACAACAACAGCCCACTCAATGCTTATATGCTCTTGGAAGAGTGGGTATTCCTGAGGGTGGCAATCAACTCTGATTGGTTAACAATTAACGAAAAGAATGAATATTATAATGAGAGGTGGACCTATTTAATGAGGGGCTGGGAGTTGTGATTCCCAACACTCTTACTTCCAGACCACTCTCAGCTCCCGCAATCTAGACGAAAGATCTACCCCCTACCTGCCCCTCAAGCCTGAGTAGAATGCAATAGGCTTCCCCACTTGGGTGGGGTCTGAACAAGATTGAGGAGAAATTCAATCCAATCTTGTTATCAAAAGTGTCCTTCAGATGTCAGCTTGCCCTAGTAGAGAATAAGGAAATAGGAAGGGAAAAAACCCTGGATCTCCCCCATAATTGCTTATTTAATAATAATTTCTTTCAGTCCTAAATTTGATTTTCCTCAGTGTTTCTATTTTGTCTTCGACTCTTGATTCGGACACTGCCATCCACCCTTCCTAGTACACTGCTTGGATGCTCATGGGGTCCATGTCTTCCAGAGTTTTTGAAGTATGAAACATCTTCCTCTGGTCAAGATGGTAGGGGTAGGTATCTGGGAGTTGGGGAGTGGAGACAGAGGCTCTTGTCCTTCACCACTCCTGGCAAGTTATTTCCTCTCAGAGATTTATCAGTAACAGATTCTACCACCAGGCACTTGATTCCTGGTTTTTGAATTAACTTGTATGACTCCATTTCTTCAACCAATCTCAATACACTTCTGGTGTAGTGTCATTTCATTTCCTCCAGTGTTTGAAAGCAATTCTTTCTGACTGAATTAATTAAATTGTTTGCGCTTAGATCAATGCCCTTGATTTATTGATTCAACAGAGTGTAGGTAAAGGTATCAGGGCTAGAGTATTTTGATAGATACTTTAAGGGCTAGAGGATTTTATTCATTAATTTAAATGGGTTTGGGGTGATTGATTAAATGGTTTCCCTTTCTACCTCCCATCTCGATCCCTGTAACTTACAATCTTAAAGGGTTGTTTACAGCAGCGAGAGGCTAAGTGATTAACCTAGGGTCATATAGCCAGTATGTGTCAGAGGCATTGGCCAAGGCCTTTGATACTGTTAGTCATGAGGGCTTATGGAAGATTATGTCGAAATTTGGTTGCCTGGAAAAATTTATCAGCTTTGTATGTCAATTTCATGATGGCATGCTTGCCCGGGTTCTAGATAATGGACAATGCTCTTGTGCTTTCCCAGTCACCAGTGGAGTGAAACAAGGCTGTGTGCATGCTCCCAAGCTTTTTAGCATGATGTTTTCAACCATGTTGTCAAATACTTTCAATGAAGACGAACACAGCATCAAAGTTAGCTACTGCAATGATGGTAAATTCTTCAACTTAAAAAGGCTACAAGCCAAGACCAAAGTGGAGGGAGTGTTGGTGCATCATTTTCTGCCTGCAGATGATTGTGCATTCAATGCAGCCTCTGAAGCTGAGATGCAACAAAATATGGATCACTTCTCTGCTGTTTGTGCTAATTTTGGTCTAACAATTAACACCAAGAAAACACAGGTGCTCCATCAGCCACCACCACCGATACCATTGGTTACAGTAAACGGAAAAGTTTTGAATGCTGTGGATAAGTTCACTTACACTGGTAGTGTACTTTCCAGTTATGTACACATTGATAATGAGGTCGATGCACACGTTGCCAGAGCTAGCTCAGTGTCTGGGAGGCTCTAAAGCAAAGTATGGGAGAGAAGAGGTATTAGACTGACTACCAAACTGAAGGTCTTACAGAGCCATGGTGCTGACCTCATTGTTGTATGCCTGTGAAACCTGGACAGTTTACCAGTGCCATGCCAGGAAACTGGATAGTTTCCATTTGAATTGTCTTAGGAAGATTCTGAAGATCACCTGGTAAGATAAGGTGCAAAACACTGAGGTCCTTACTCAAACTAAACTACCAAGCATTAAGACTGCTTCAGAGAGCACAACTCCAGTGGGCTTGCCACGTTTTTAGAATGCAAAACATACACTTGCCAAAAAGATTATTTTATGGAGAATTCACACAGGGCAGGCATTCACATGGTGGTCAGAAGAAGCGATACAAAGGCACTCTCAAGGTCTCTCTTAAGAACTTTGGAACTGATTATGTGACTTGGGAGACACTGGCACAGGATTGCTCAGCATGCGGGCCTACATCAGAGAAGGTGCTGTGCTCTATGAGCAAAGCAGAATTGAAAAAGCTCAAAGGAAACACAGGATGTGGAAATTTAGAGTATCCACCCCAAATTTTCATATGGTTGTGCCCAACCTGTGGTAGCACATTCTGAGCTCATCTTGGTCTGATCAGCTACAATCGGACACGCCAAAACTTGACACTAGCATAGTGATGTCATTTTGGTCTTCTTTGAGAATGAAAGACAACAACCAACCAACCATGTGTCAGAGGTAAAACTTGAACCCAGGTCTTCCAGGCTCACTATTCGCTATGTCTATAGATTAATCTGGCTCAATACAGGAAACTTTACCTGGTCTGGATATGGAAATAACTGATAAATTGACAGAGCATTCTTGATTCTGTGGGTCATGGTACATGGCTGTTAGTGGATCAATTTATTTGGTTAGTTCAGAATTAATAAATAATAGCTTAAATTTATAGTTTGTAAAACAGTTTTCATTGCTTTCATGTGAGCTTTACAGTAAGTTTGTGATGTAGGTGATGCTGGAATTTAAATCCTAGATTCCAGGATACAATGATACTGATTATTAGTCAGCTGCTATGAGTTGATAGGCTTACATAAAAAAGAAAAAAGTCATTAACTTTTTCTATTTTCCATTCACCTCCAAGACCTCTCCTAATCCAGCAGTAATAATGCTTTATGTTTTTTATAGCATTTGACAGCTTACAAATGGTTTTCACATCATTATCTCAGTAGTTGCTAGACTATCTCCTCATGCTTTCTTTCTGAGTTTTAATTAGAAAATGTCTCACTAATTTGATTTCTGCATGCAGTTATTTCCTCTCCCTCCCCCCTTCTTTTTAACTTTACAGAATCCCTGAGGCTATTATTGCATTGTCCATGATGGACCTACAAGTGGCTTCCCTCTAGAATGCTCCTTTGAAGAGATGGTCTCAATGGCTTCCAGGGGGGCCATAAGGAGAAAAAACACAAACACAAAAATAGCTTATAGTAGTTTAGAACAGGAAGAAAGAGAGAAATAAAGGGAGAAAGAGAGAGAGAAAGAAAGGAAAAGAAAGAAAGAATGAAGGAAGGAAGAAATGGAAAGAAAAAAGAAAGAAAGAAGGAAAGGAAGAAAGAAAGAAAAAGAAAGAAAGAAAAAGAAAGAAGTGAGGGAAGGAAGGAGAGAAAGAGGGAAAGAAGGAAGGAAGGAAGGAAGGAAGAAAGAGAAACATTTATTTTGTGCTAAGTTCTGTAGTGAGTACTAGGGAACGGAACAGAGCAGGGACTGACAATTTTTTTTATCATGTACCCCATTCGTAAAAATGTTTGATCCTGCAATCCCAATGTGTGTATTTACCTGTTTGTGAATCATATTGATGTGCTAATGTCCTAATAATTATGGACATTGTACAACTTATACAAAAATAGAAATTTAAAAACATGAAATAATATCTAATCAGAGAGTGAATAGGGAGCCACTGGAGTTTACTGAGTAGGGGAGTAGTGGAGTCAGATATTTGCTTCTGGAAAGTAATTTTACAGATGTGCAAAGGGATGATTTACAGAGGAGAGAGAATTGAGGAGACTGTTGCAGCAGGCTCAGTAATAGGTGATGAGGCACTGAACTGGGGTGGTGGTTGTGTGAGAGGGGAGAAAGGGGCAGATGCAAAAGATGGGCAGAGATGAAGAGATGTGACTAATTGAATAGGTGGGGTGTTTGGGAAAATGGAGATCCAAGGATAACACTGAGGTTGCAAGCCTATGGATGGTGGTGCCTTCAACTGAAACAGGAAGTTTTGGAAAAGGAAAGAATCACAACACATCCAAGCCTGCTCATCCTGTGTCATTCACTCTTTCCCACCAGAAAAAAAGCAAATGGTGGTTGTTTATGGACCACTAGGTACTATATGTCTATAGAAACTATGTAAAGGGGCTGTATCAGTTCCAAGTTATAGTCAGCAAAACTGCTGTCCATACTAGTGCCTGCTCAGCTGCTTCTGGAGTCTAAGCTGCTCTCCTGCTTTCTGCCACTGGATTCCATGATGCTGCCCCCTGTGTGGGGCCTCCCAGTGCCCCCCAGTGTCAGGCTTAGCATTGCCCTCCATCCTGGGCTGTGTCTTGTGGGCACATTGATATGGTCAAAATTAGGCATGTGGAATGGGTCAGGCAACTCTAAGGGGTTCATGTAAAGGCTTAGGCTCCTTCTCTCAGTGGACATCCTGGTATATGAAATTACTCCTGGTAGTCTGTTCTGACTGAGGGGTCCCAGGAGCTCTAATTCTCAAACTTATAAGGCTGCCACGAGGTTAGGAATGTCCATATCAGGATTGCCCATTTACCCTCAGGGGAAGAGACACAACAAAAGATGTGGCCAGAGACTCCCTGGGTCAGTACATGTGCTCTAGCTACCATTTGCAAGCAGTCACTGTTTCTGCCAGATTAGCAGAGGGTACCTGAGACCTAAACTGCTTTCTCAGAGACAAAGGGAGTTATGTGGTGGAATGGTTGAATAAATTATTGTATATGAATGTGATGTTACATTATTATTCCATAGGAAATAGTGAAAAGAGATGGCTCCTGAGAAACCTGAGAAGATATATATGATTGAATGCAAAGTGAAGTGAGCAAAACCAGGAGAATGGCTTATACAGTAACAACAGCCCTACAAAGACGAGCAATTTTGAAGACTTAAGAACTCTGACCAATGCAATAATTAACTACAATTCTGGAGGACTGATGATGAGTTATGGTACCCACCTCTTTTTTTTTTTAAATTGAGATTTTTTATTTTTAGTTTACAACACTCAGTTCCGCATGATACTGAGTTCCAGATTTTCTTCCCCTGCTCCCCTCCTCCTCCCCAAGATGGCTTGGAATCTGATATATCTTCTACATACAACTTCGCATTGAACTTATTTACACATTAGTCAAGTTGTAAAGAATTATGACCAATGGACTGAATCATGAGAAAGAAGAAACAACATCCCCCCCCAAAAAAAAACCAAAAGAGAAAAAAAAGAAAAGAAAAAAAAAAGGAGAGCAAACAGTTTGCCTCCATCTGCATTCAGACTCCATAGTTCTTTCTCTGGATGTAGATAGCTCTCTCCATCATGAGTCCTTTGGAGTTGTCTTTGAACCTTGTATTGCTGAGAAGAGAAAAGTCTATCGAAGTTAGTCACCACAGAATCAATATATCTGTGGTCGTGTACAATGTTCTCCTGGTTCTGCTCCACTCACTCAGCATTATATTATGCAGGTTTTTCCAGGTTATTATGAAGTCTGTATCTTCCCCATTTCTTATAGCACAATAGTATTCCATTACATTCATATACCACAACTTGTTCA
>CM053626.1:137641759-137694849 GCA_028646595.1 Phalanger gymnotis | reverse complement strand
CATCAGTTCACAACTCCATCAGCAATGTAACAGTGTTCCAATTTTCCCACATCCTCTCCATCATTTGCCATTTTCCTGTTTTGTCATGTTATCCAATCTGACAGGAGAGATGTGGTACCTAAGAGTTGTTTTGATTTGCATTTCTCTAATCAGTAGTGATTTAGAGCATTTTTTCATATGCCTATAGATATCTTTAGTTTCTTCCTCTGAAAACTGCCTGTTTATATCCTTTGACCATTTCTCAGTTGGGGAATAAATTTGGCTCAGTTCCCTGTATACTTCCTCCTATGAAAACTTTATCAGAGACACTGGTTGTAAAGATTTTCTCGCAATTTTCTGCTTTGCTCCTAACCTTGGCTGCACTGGCTTTTTTTATACAAAAACTTTTCAATTTAACATAATCAAAATTATTCATTTTGCATTTTATAATGCTGTCTATCTCTTGTTGTGTCATGAATTCTTTGCTTTTTCATAGATCTGATAGGTAAACTATTCCCTGCTCTCCCAAATTGCTTATGGTATCAGCCTTTATTCCTAAATCATGAACCCATTTTGACTTTATTTTGGTATATGGTGAAGATATTGGTCTATGCCCAGTTTCTGTCCTACCATTTTCCAATTTTCCCAGCAGTTTTTGTGAAATAGTGAATGCTTAGCTCAAAAGCTGGATTCTTTGAGTTTATCAAAGAGTAGATTGCTGTAGTCGTTGGCTACTGCATCTTGTGTATCTAACCTATTTCACCGATCCACCACTTTGTTTCTTAGCCAGTACCAAGTAGTTTTGATGACTACCACTTTATAGTACAGTTTGATGTCTGGTATGGCTAGGCCATCTTCCCTAGAATTTCTTTTCATTAATTCCCTTGATATCCTGGACCTCTTGTTCTTCCAGATGAATTTTGTTATTATTTTATCCAGCTCTGTAAAAATAATTTTTTGGTAGTTTGATTGGTATAGTGCCGAACAAGTAAATCGATTTAGGTAAAATTGTTGTTTTTATTATATTAGCTCGTCCTAACCACAAGCAACTGTTGTTTTTCCATTTATTTAGATCTCACTTTATTTGTGTGAAAAGTGCTACGTATATGCTACCCACCTCTTGATGGTCCCACAGAGAGGTAATGATCCCAAGAGCTGGGAAGAGATTTACATTTTCAGACATGGGCAATATGGGAATTTGTTTTACTTGGATAGGCATATTTGTTACAAGTGTTTTATTTATTTATTTTTTTAATTTGGATTGTGGAGTAGGAGGAAAAAGGAGTCTCTAGATAGGCATTCCCCCCAAATAAGAAAGAAGGTCATTAATTTTTTTTTAATGCAGGGTAGGGGCTAGAAGGAAGGACAGAAGGAAATACACACAAGCAAGACAGCTTTGAAAGTTACATTTTGAATTTATTATATACTTAAAAAGAAAAGCAAGCTGTATGCAATCAAGATTCCCAGTTTCCTAAACAAGCCTTTTTTTTTCTGTTTTCCTTTGTATATGGAGACAAATGATGATTTCATTTGGTATTAAGCTCAGAATTTTAAAATTGAAGTTTAAAACAGAAGAGATGAAGAGTTTTAGTCCCTAGGAATGCAGGCTATACCTCTCATTTTAAATGGATATAGCAGTCCTCCCTTTTCTCCTCCTCTCTCCCTCCATTCTCAGAGGATTAACTAGGATGAATATTTCTGATTCTAGAAGGGTCTCTAGAAGGATCTCCTGGGGAAGACCAAGAGGTGGTCCTGGAGATCATTATCATCGCCAAATATAAGAGTTATATAAATTCAATAAATGACAGTTTTACATTTATCATCTTCAGAGAACAGTTCTTAAAGATGCAAAGCACAGATTCCCATTTGACTCTTGTTGCTAAAAGCCCAATTGGTTTACTCTCTCATTCACTCTGGTATATGCCTCACAGTATGTGATCAGCTCTACCAGAACCAGGGAAGTGATAGTTGAAAGCCCATGATGGACTATGTAGGTGGAAAGGTAGATTTGGATTGATTTTTTCACCCTCCCACTGGTTGCACACACACTTTGTGAGGATCAGTTTGCAGACTGTCAAGTGGTCACATCTTCCACTTTGAGGACTGCTGATACGAATCGTTCATCCTTTGTTTTGAAGAGGACCAATCAAGTATGCATCAACTGGCTTTAAGTGAGGTGAAGTCACAGAAAGTTGTCAGTCTCACTCCCTCTTCCAGAGTCATCAAAGTCCGGTGGCAGGACAAAAGTCAAGAATGTAGTTTAATCTATAACCTGAATTAGTTTACCTAGAGAGTCCGTTTAACTAGGTTTGTTAGTTGTGAGTTTATGACTCTGTTTAGCTAAGTTGATTCAACTTTTATAATACTGAAGAAAGTATGGGATTATGAATTTGTCTTTTCTTTAACTTTTATGGCCTAAGAGGAATGTATAAGACTGCAATATGTAAAAGAATTATTTCTCTGTCACTCTGATGTATTTTTGTCTATGAGGCCTTCTTAGCATCCTAATGGTTGTTCAGATTTATTTTTTTTGGCTGAGATCTGAACCTATGCTTAAGCATAATAATAAAACCTAGGTTTTTCTTACCTCTATAATTTCTCCATTGTAGTAAATCAATTTTGGCAGCAATTACCTACCACAGTAACTCAGAAAGGAGATATTTCTCCTATAACGTATTTGGTAGTAGAGTGGGGAGTTTTATGAGGTTATAAGCTCCTAGTCAGTGTAAGTCTTCAAGCAGAAGCTGGATAATCACTTGTTTGAGACATTATAGATGAGATTCATGCTCAGGTGAACTAAATGACCTCTGAGTTCTCTTCCAACTTGATCTGTTGGAGGAAATGTGGTTCAACAGAAAAAATCCAAGCTTGGAAGTCGGAGGATCTGAGTCCTACCTGTGTGATCTTGGGTAAGTCACTTAACAAGATTTTTATTCAGGCTTTTTCTTTTGGCCTTGGTTTTTTGACTTCTTATTCCCTCTCACTTGTCTCTGGTTTCCCTGCTCACTTTTCAGCTCCTTCCATTTCCACTACTTCACAGAGCCATGAAGCTGATTGTTTTCAGTTTCCTTGATTTAGGGGTTTCTCGAACCTGGGCCTCAGTTTCCTCATCTGTAAAATGAAGGTGTTGGGCTAGATAACCTCAAATCTCTGTCAGCTTTAGATCTATGATCGCAAAGCTTATGATTCTAGAATACCTGAATTTTAGTTCCAGCCCTGACATTATTGAAATGCATGACCATGGGCAAGTCACCTGTTTGGCCTGTTTCCTGCTGGCTATGGCCACTTGGTAGACTGCAACTTGACCCTCACAGAGTGTGTGAGCAACCAATGGGAGGGTGGAAAATAAAATCAATCCAAATCTACCTTCCCATTTGCAGACAATGGAGGGATAGACTTTGTTCCTGTTTTAAAATAGTAAGATTCTAGTAGGAAACTAAAAACCAAAGGAATAGATTATCTAATGTCACACTGTTAGCCAGGAAAGTTTTGAGAATTTTCATTTGGGCAATGGGAAACATCCCATTTCCTTATCCTCATGCCTCCCCATAGGGCAGCTAAGAGACACATTGTTATTGTACATGGAGTCCAACAGGACTGGACCTGGAACTGGAAGTTGGAGCGGGAGTCAGGAAGACCTGAATTAGAATCCTGCCACAGACACTTACTATCTGTGTGACCCTGGGCAAGTCACTTAACATCTATCTGCCTTGGTTTCCTATAAAATGGGAGATAATAATCCATCCCTTAGAGTTGTTAGGATCAAATGAGATACCATATGTAAAGCATTTTACAAAGTACTATATAAACTCTATTATCTGTTATTATTATTAAAGGCAGCTAGATGTCATAGTGGATAGAGCACTAGACTTCGAGTCAGGAAGACCTGAGTTCAAATCTGGTCTCCTTTACTAGTTGGTCACTTCACCCTGTTTGCCTCAGTTTCTGCATCTGTAAAATGAACTGGAAAAAGAAATGGCAAACCATTCCAGTATCTTTGCCAAGAAAACGCCAAATGGAGTCACAGTCGGAAACAACTGAATAACAATTTTATTAATGCAAGAAAGAAAATAAAACATGTTTTTCTGATAAATATATAGAGCCCTCTTATAGGAAGAGGATGGGACTCCTGTCTTTGAATGCTATCTTTTCCACAATTCAATCACTTTTCTTTCTGCTCTTATTTCTTAATAAGACACTCATTTAAGGGAGAGATCCTGGGAGGCAAGGAAGAGTGATGCCATGTTCCTCAATGGTCAGGAGAAAGTGCTCAGCTGTGACCCTGTAAACAACTGGTGGTGTCTCGTGAAGGGCAGTGTGAGGCAACATTATCGGGGACCTCAAGTCCATTTGATACATATCAGCGCCATTTTACTGAGTTTCTACACCTATTTCTGTTTGCTTCCAGCCCTTTCCCTTCTTGCCGAGAAACACATTTTCTGGAAAGTGACACTGAGCATAACCAGATCCTGAAAGGAGGCCAAAGACTGATTCAGAGTGCTTTTGCCAACTTGAAGACAGACCAATTCTGTCTCTTACTACCTGACAGGTGATAGATAGAATGGAAAAATGGCTGATTCAGGTGACAGAGTGAGAAAGAACAAAGCGTTATGAACAATTTTTTTTAAATTTCTGATGAGCAAGTAAAAGTGTTTTTTTTTTTTTGCTGTTCCTGTAATTTCATTAACTACAATGAAGATCAGCACCTTGTTTTTTATAATCTTGTTGCCTGGGTGATTGAGAGGTTAGTTAAGTGACTTGCCCAGGGTCACCCTGGTGGGATCTGGACCCAGTTCTTCCTGACTCTGGAGGTTGCCCTTTATCTACCATGATATGCCTGCCTGTGTGTGTCTCATTTCCGTCTTGGGTCCTTTGCTATTCTTTCTCTCTAATATTTATCTTAGTGATTTCATTTGCTCCCATGGTTTTAATTACCATCTATATGCAGATGATTCTCAGATCTGTGTCTGGCCCTAACCATGACCTCCAGTCTTACGTCTCCAACTGCCTACTGGACAGATGGCTTGTAGATATATCTTAAACTCAACATGCAGATCAAACTGAAAACTCCCCTTTACTACCAAGGGTACCACCATCCTCCCAGTTACCTGGACCCATAATGTGTCATCCTTGATTCCTCTAACTCATCCCACATATCCAATCTGTTAATTCTACTTTTGCCAATAACTATCATATGTGCTCCCTTCTCTCCTCTGACACTTGCCACTGGCAACTGCCTGTTGCCAGCTCTTATCACTTGATGCCTGGTCTATTGCAATAGCTGGCTGGTCGGTTTCCCTGTCTAGTGTTTTCATCACTTCATTCCATCCTCCACTTAGCTGCCCGAAGTGACAGAAGAAATCTTCAAATGGAGCTGCTAACTCTTCCATTGTAGTTCACACCTATGCTGTGTAGTTTCAAATTGTATCATTGAAGTGTTTTTTAAATTTTTTACTTTAATGAATTAATTCAATGATACCATACATGATTATGCATTTATGAGACACCTTGTTGTAAGAGACTTTTAGGTGGAAATCTGTTCTACTGAACCTAAAGCTTTTATTTTTTTAAATTGTTAAAAAACAACAAGCATAGTGGAAAGGTGAATTCTCAACATATCTCAACTGTGTGATGGTAAAGGTGTGGCTAACTGTGGAATGTCACTTTCAAAAAGCCTGATTTTTCCCTCCTGAAGTCTGCATCAAAGATGCCTTCAAAAAGTGTGTAGTATAATCATGAGTTTATCTAAATACGACGAAGCTTTAAAATCTTTGAGCCCTCTAAGTGCTGTGAACACTCTGGGTTTGAACGGGTATTTTTGCCTTTCTGATAAACCAAAACCTCCTGATGCCTCGTCAATGTTGCTTCCATTATCAGCGGTTCTCTTTTGTGAAATATAATTAATTAACAAGCATTTTATTCAGTGTCCAATAGGCGCCAGGCATTGTGCTGGGTGCTGAACTGATGTTCCTGACCTCAAAGATCTTCTATTTGGTACATTCTATTGGGGGAGATATATGCATCTGTATAATGAGCATAATAGTAGCATCTAAATCACAAGGCACTTTTGAGGACCAAATGAGATATGTAAAATAGTATAGAATGTTAGTTATTATTACATATATAAATGCATATTACTTAAAAACAAAGACAATTTTGGGGGGAGGGCATTAACAGCTTTTTGGGAGGATCAGGAAATTTTGACTGAGCCAGACACTTAATTAGTGTTTAGAAGGGCACAAGGGACCAAAATAGTTTTTTAAAACTGCAGATTCTATCTCATTATCTGTTACCTTATTTATATGGTAATGCTGATATAGCTTCATTTTATGCAATATTGTCATTAACAAAATGCTAGCTGGAACTTACTTTAGATAGATCCCATTCAGTTTATCAACCCTTTAGACCAACTGGTGCCTTCTCTGCAAATGCTTTTAATTTGAACATTGTCCTTGACAGACACCAACCAAAACGCAGAGTGAAGCTTCTCTCTTCTACAATGGGAAAATAGGTATAGAAGACAGAAGTTGATGTTCTCTCAGGTGCTCTCTTCTGAGTATTCATAAGGTTTGGGAATTTTCTCCATACCTTTGGTATCTTCTTTTCCATCAGAAAACCTGTGAATGAATTCTTTAGTGCACACACAATTGTATTGCTTCCAGCACAAATGACCTTGATTTAGATTTCTTCTATCCCTCTGCTTTTTCCCATCTTTGTTCAATTTCTACCTCTTTTTAAGAACATCTAGGACTGTGGTCATCAATGTGGTGGCTCCATCTTTCTTGATGTCATAAAACAGAGAGACACATGCTTGCTGAAGGAGTTTGACATCGTCATGGGATGGAACCAGTCTAGAATCAAAGTTGTGAAAAGACTTCATATGGAAAGTCCTATCTGAAGATGATCTTGTACTGTTTTGATCAAGGTCCAGGACACCCCACCATTTCCTGGATGAGCTCTATCAACACTCAGAATAGTTTGGCCTTACCATTTCCACCAAACAACAGCAACAGCAACAACCACAACCAATTGGTTGAAGAATGTCTATTGTCCAGACTATGACAATGATGTTACATGGATAACTTATAGAGCTTATCCGCCAATATATCTTGGATAGAGAATGCAAATGGGTAAGTTGGACCCAGAATTATGCAGAAGGAGGTGGGAAGGCAGGATTGCTCATCAGAAAGTGCAGAAAATTCTTTTAGTGACCCCCAAATTTCCTTGAAGTCATCTTTTAAATGCTAATATTCTACCAGTACTGTTAAATGGATATGTCATGACACACACTATGATCTCTGAAGAATTAAAAATGACTGTCATTTAGAAGAACTATCATTTAGAAGCATGCATGGTGGGTGAGCAGGGTATCCTTAACATAATAAATAAGGCACTATGAAAAATAGTTAAGAGTAAAAGAAATGAGTTGCTGAAAGGCCACATAGCAAGACCAAAGAATAACCAACATTCCACTATCATCTTTGAGTGATGTCAGGAGAAATCAAGAAAGAACCACAGCATACTAAGTGGATCCCTTGGGAAAAATTTGCATCAGATGGATAAGGATAGAAGTAGTATGGTTTGCAACCCTAGAGAGGTCCTTCATTTCCATAGTGAGGAGAACACAAATCCATTTAAGTACTGTGTTAAAAATAACCAATTTTAAAGGCAATTGTTATTTAGGAAATAAAATTTTGAAAGTTCTAGAGTTGTGCGAACTTTTCCATAGTACGTGAATTGTTTCTGGCTGCTTGCAATATTTTCTCCTTGACCTGGGAACTCTGGAATTTGGCTATAATATTCCTCAAAGTTTTCTTTTGGGGATCTCTTTCAGGAGGGGATTGGTGGATTCTTTCTATTTCTATTTTGCCCTCTGGTTCTAGAATATCAGGGCAGTTTCCCTTGATTAATTTCTTGAAAGATGAAGTCCAAGCTCTTTTTTTGATAATGGCTTTCTGGCAGTCAAATAATTTTAAAATTCTCTCTCGGATCTATTTTCAAGGTCAATTGTTTTTCCAATGAGATATTTCACATTGTCTTCTATTTTTTTCATTCTTTTGGTTTTGTTTTATAATTTCTTGATTTCTCATGAGGTCATTAGCTTCCACTTGCTCCATTCTAATTTTTAAAGAATTATTTTCTTCAGTGAATTTTTGGTACTCCTTTTCCATTTGGCCAATTCTGCTTTTTAAGTCATTCTTCTCACTGGCTCTTTGGACCGCTTTTGCTATTTGGGTTAATCTAATTTTTAAGGTGTTATTTTGTTCAGTATTTTTTGGGTCTCCTTTACCAAGCTGCTCACTCATTTTTTCATGATTTTCTTGCATCACTCTCATTTCTCTTCCCAATTTTTTCTCTACTTCTCTGATTTTTTTTGATTATATTGATTTTCAAAATCTTTCCACAGCCATGTGACCAATTCATATTTTTCTTGGAGTCTTTGGGTGTAGGAGCCTTAACTTTGTTGTCTTCCTCTGAGCATGAATTTTGATCTTCCTTGTCACCACAATAACTTTCTATAGTCAGTTTTTTTTTTCTGTTTGCTCATTTTCTCAGCCTATTACTTGACTTTTAACTCTTTGTTAAAGTAAGGCTCTACTTCCAGGGTGGAAGGCATACTGTCCCAAGCTTCAGGGGTTTCGTGCAGCTGTTTTTAGATACTTCTAGGGACCTGTAAGTTTTCAGTTTTTCCAAGGCGGTATGATCTAAGGAGAGGTGTTTACTCCTCTCCTGGGCTATGCTGTGGCCTGTGAATGACCACAAGCACTCTTCTATGCCCTGAAACTGTGAGGAGGGTTCCCTCTCTGCTGCTGCCACTAGCTCTGCTATGCTAATGCTCCTCCTTGCCCCAGAACTGTGACCTAGATCCAATTATGGGCAAAGCAACAGGGTCCTGCCTCAGAGCCAGCAAAGAGATCCTTGTAATGTCCTTTTGACCAGTTGTTTGATCTCCTTCAGAAACAGCCCCAGCTGCTGCCACCACCACTGCTGATTCAGTCACTCCCAAGGTTTGTTGGGGCTGTGGCTAGACTGTACTCCTTCCTCACTTAGGTTCCACAGCCTTTTCCTACTAATCTTCTAGGTTGTCTTTGGTATTTATGAGTTGAGAAGTCTGGAAACCAACCACAGCTGCAAGTGATTCAGTTCTGAGGCCTGCTCTGGGTTTTGTTGGGGCTGAATCTGTGCTTGGTATGGATTGCGCTGGACTACACTCTTCTCTCAGCTTGGTGCAACAGATCTTTCCTGTCAACTTTACAGGTTGTCTTGGGCTGGAGATTTGTTTCACTCTGTCTTCTTGTGGGTTCTGCTGCTCTAAAATTTGTTTAGAGGCATTTTTTACAGGTATTTGGAGGGGTTTGAGGGAGAGCTCTGGTGAGTTCCTGCTTTTATTCCGCCATCTTGGCTATGCTCCCACTTGTGCCGACTCTTTACAAAGGTTCATCTTAAGAACAAATTATAGCCTGTGAAGACGAAATTCCTTTCTTTTAGCTTTCACAGTCAAGATGAGAAGAAGAATTTCACCATTTTCCCTTCCCTGACTCAGTAATTGAACAATACTGAGTATTTTTGTTATAGAAATCAATAAAATTGAGGAACCCAATTGGATTACCATGGAAATTAGAGAGATAAAATCCACCTCACATAAAGAACTTTTTAAAGACAGATTTGTGTTCAAACAGTGCTCATGATAACAGAACATTCCAACTGTAGCAATTAACCCAAGAGAATTCAAAGAAAAAAAAGTAGAAAAGCTATTATCACAGACAAATCCAACTGACACTTGAACATCACTGTATATTTGACAAATCCACACTTGGAGAATATTTCCTCTTTTGAAGTAATTTATGCACCCCTATAAAATGCCATTGGACTATCCTGGTAAATTACCCAGAAATAGTAACCCTGCTAAGTAGGGAGAGCAACCTGTGTCTTTGCCAGAACAAGAATCAAAGGCATTGTTCAAGGCCAGTTTCAAAAAAATACTCAGGGCCAATGGCTTGGGATCCACATCCACAGGCAAATACATTGAGATAGCAACCCCTAGATTTAAGGAAACATGCCCTCCAACCTTGAGAACACACAATATAACTGTAATGGGGATGCAATATTCCTTTATTTGGCACAAAGATGTACCATTCTTATCCCAGAAAGGCACATCAAGAAAGCCTAGGTTATGATGCAATCATTGGAACCTATTCCTGTATTGTGTGTGTGTGTGTGTGTGTGTGTGTGTATGTTTAAATCATGGCTGACCCTGGGGTTGGTTATGAAGAGCTATTTACATTTGGCATCTTTCACCTTCCTTTCTGAGGTCTTTTTTACCCGATTTCAGTCACAGAAGTTGGCTTCCTACTCCTTGCAGGAATCAACCCTACAACACATTCAATTTCTACTTAAATACTCCCACTGACAGGGAACTTATTAACTGTATGGGCATCCATTCAATTTTCATGAAGATTTAATTATAAAGATCTGTCTTACATGAACCAAAATTTGCCACTGTAACTTCTATTCTGAGCTTGTAGGCACTTAATAAATATTTATTATCTGTAAAATCGGGAAAATATCTGCATAGAATAGCCATGAGGAAGGTATTTTATAAACTGTAAAGGATTATGTAAACATGAGCTGTTATTATAAAATTTCATATTCCAATATATGGGGAGAAAAGTATCTTTGAGATATAGAGCTTTTTATGTGCTCCTTGAACCATGGAATGAAGTCAACTTTCTACCTTTCCTATGCATAAGATAAGTCTTGGGTTTTATTATGCAGAGAACATTCAGTTTACACTTTCAAAACTGGGCATAGCCTAACCTGCATCCTAGATTTGGGGTATGCAAATTTCACAGGGTTCAGAAAGAGATCAGATAGGATGCTAAGGCCTAAAATTGCACAAGGCAAGTTAGCTGAGGAGGGATGGAATGCTCTCAAGAAAGAAATTCTGAAGACACATCATTCTGAGGTAGTCTCTAAAACAGACTGTTGTGTATGTACATGGAATTTGCTCTTAAACCAATTTTGACTTTTAAGAGATGTTCCAAAGATGCACGAAGAACAGGTAATGGGATGAATTCAAAAGTGTCATGATCTGGTAAGAATTGTATAGGTATTGCTAAAACATGCAACTGGTCAAGTCTGATGAGGAATGCCAAGACCAACAAAGGAGGCTTCTAATCAATATAAGGAGGCAAAAGGTGCAAGTGATGCATCAAGGAGCTTGACTTCTGGGCTTTAAAAAAATTCTCTTATATGGGATAGCTTTCTGGGAAGACGAAAGATAGGATGGGAAATTTAGGCAATATAAAAATGTAACTTTTTTTAAAAAAGAAGTCTAGGATTGTTCTAGATGCTTACTGAATAGCTAGAAAAATAAGCAATGACAGAGACAGCAAGGTTTCAGAAAGAGTGCGTTCATTTTTTGAGAGGATTATTAGGCAGTCACATCAAAAAGAAATACTGTAGTTATAGGTCACTTACATAGCAAAATATTTGACAAATACTATATTTGGGGACAAGGTAGAGAAATATGGGTTAGATCAGAGTATAATGAGGTAGACTCCGATTTGAACATTTTGACATCAAGTAAAGCTGTTTGACTCCTTTACTGGGAACGTCTGAAAGGGGATGCTTGTTCAGATATAAGCTGGACTAGATGGCCTTGGTGCCAGGAAGACTATCTTTCTGAGTTCAAATTCAGCCTCAGACACTTACTAGCTGTGCGACCTCAGGCAAGTCTTTAACCCCGTTTTCCTCATTTTCTTCATCTATAAAAATGAGCTGGAGAAGGAAATGGCAAACCACTCTATTATCTTTGCCAAGAAAATCCCAAATATGGTCATGAAGAGTCTAAAATGACTGAACAATAACAGATGGCCTTAGAGATCTTGATTACCTCTGATATTTTGTGATTCAGAATTCTAAGGGTCAGAGTTCTATTTTACCATGCTGCAAATATCATCTCTGTTTAACATCACAATCTCATTTTTAAAAAAAAATTACATAAATACAAGAAACACTGTCAATTTTTTTGGAGAGGTAAAGAGATGGGGAAAGGGAGGGCTATAGATTTGTTTCTTTTCATTTGACTTTTAAATGCATGCTCTGGTTTGAAAAGTTGTGGTCTCATCAGCTTCATTTCTTCCTTGGGGAAAAATACTGCGAAAATACAATCAGTCTAACAAATCACGCCATATGAGGCAAACAGTCCATTTCTGGTCTCCATACTCTTATCAATAAAAATTTACTGAACTGCATGCCTATCATGAAGCACAATATGCCCATGAGTATACAACAACGAGATAAAACTCTAGCTCAGCCTTTAAGAAGCTTAAAGTCTTCCCAGAATGCCCTTCATTATTTCTGTAAATTTGGTCTGGGCTGCACATAATAATTCAAAGGCCATCATTCTCAATTATGTAGCATATATAACTTTGATTTTTCAATAGACTTGTACAAATACATAAACTAATTTTTCCCTTTTTCCACCATCTATCTGCACTGTGCAGATACAAGATGTCCACTTTAATTAAAAATTGAAAAGCCTATGAGTTTTAAGTTATAATATTTTATTAAAATAGCATATTCAACCACTGTCAACCAATAATACAATAACTTTTTTATTTTTCCCAGAGTACGCAGCACAACACAGTAGTGATTTAAAATATCCTTATCCATGATAATCAATGAAAATATCTCCAATTCAAGTGAGCAACTAAAACTAAAACCTTGAAAAATTTCTGAATCCAAAGAAACATAAAAGGTTTCAAACAGAATTCTCTCATATACTCCTGCAGACTCAACTCAGCATTTTACTTGCCCGACAATACTGTTAAGTTCTTCTCTTATGCATAGTATGACTATGGGACCCATATTTTATAAATAAAATTGGCATTTGCCATTCCATTTATCTTCCTTTTCAGCTTCACAAAGAAACCAGTAAATAAAACTGTCAGTGACAGTCAACAACAAAGGATCTCACAGCAAGATAAAAAACTTGAAAATACTCAAAGATGTTTCTATTCTATTTGTACATAAAAAGACAGATTTTAAAAAGTGCAAGGCAAGATTTGCAGTTTTTTTTTTGAGTGTGTGTGTGTGTGTGTGTGTGTGTGTGTGTGTGTGTGTGTGTGTGTGTTGGGGAAGGGTTTAGGCACATCCATTTCCTTAAAGCAAGCTTCAGAATGAAATTCCAGTTTGTTCTTCATGACACCTGTTTAAGTCTTTCTTTTCAAAAAAAAAGGAAAAGGAAAAAAAATTACATCCTGTCAAATGTAAAAGAGGGAATTCTCCTGTCCAGAGAAGCAAATCCTTCCTTCAGTTATGTCGTGTTCGGCCTTTTTTTATCCTTGCAGGTTTCGGTTTGGGGATATATTGATTATTTGCTTGGTACTCAAGTTCTTTACGGAAGTAGTGAATTGCCTTATTTAAGCCTTCTTCCAAAGGGACCTGTTTGGAGAGAGAGAGAGAAAGACAAGGTCACATCAATACCGAGTTTCTTTTCTAATGAAATAAATAATTGTGCTTATTCTCAGGGGCGTACTGTTGCAAGAAATGCTGGTTTTCAACATGAAGTGCCTGCTAGGAACGCTCACAGCACCACACACTGGCCATAGGACCAGTGCCAACCCAAGAAAAACAGAATAATACCTTGCTTGTTGCTTTCACAATGTGGCTGAATCCAGCAGCAGGAGTACAGTTTTGTTTTTATATTTCATCCTTGCTTATCTATCATAAGTAAAATTCTACTCTAAAACAAATGTCAAATCCTGAAACTCTTGACCTACTTTTCTTTTTTTCCTTTCTTTCTCCTTCCTTCCTCCTTTTTTGCTTCTACCTAGTAGTTTCTATTTCTGATTAAACAATGAAAAAAATGCCACTTGGGGAGACACTCATTTTCTTTTAAAAGGGCAAGTCATTTGACCTTCCAAGGACTCAAGATTCCTCTTTTGGAATATGAAGAGATTCGATTGGATTGCCTCCAGGCTCCCTTCTACCTCCAGCACTGATTCCATTTCACCATTATTCTGGACGAAGGCCACGGGATGGGGAAAGAATATGTGAAAATACAGTTGGCACTTTGCTAGTGAGCCCCTTTATGTACCATGCACCTATACGTGTTTCATATTAAGCTGGATGGGCTACTTTCATCCACTTTTGGTTGAAGGGACAGAATATTGAAAAACGACCCGGAATGGCACAGTTTAAAATTATCTTAACCTCAGTGTTAGTTATCAGCTCGCTTTAAGTAACAGTAACAGCTGAGCTTTCACTTATGAACCTAGAGGGTATGGTGGAAGTGGCACATGCCCCAAAGGTTCTTTTGGCATAGATCCCTTCAAAATCCCTACAAGACAAGAAATCTTGAGAGAAAAAGAACCTGGTAACTATTGGACAATTGGATGGGTCCTTGGAATCACAGTATCATAGATTTAGAGGGGGAAGGAAGCTCAGTGACCATCGAGTCTGACCCCCTTTCATTTAAGAGATGAGAAAATTGAGGCCCAGAAATGTTGTAACTTGCCCAAGGTGAGAGGGGTATCAGAAATAGGATTTGAACACAGGTCTTTTGACTCCATATTCAGTACACTTTCTACTGTACTACACAGCCTTCAACTAGGAATACCTAATTTTACCTCTAGTCTTTAGAATATGTAATGTCTGGATTTATTACTTCATGTCATGGGAAGGGGGAGACTAGAACTTCTGACTTTGGTGGGGGATGGATTCTTTCTCTACAAATGCAGAGATTGGCAATTGGTCTCTGACACTTAACCTCAGGGAGCTGATTAGGGAACTGAGATGTTAACCAACTTTGCCACAACAATGCCAAGTGACCTAAAATGTTAGGACCTGAAACTTAGTCATTTTTACTGCAAGGCCAGCCCGCTCCACTATGCCATGCTTCCTCTTATGTGATAGATGTGTTGTAAATAAAAATTTTTTTTTGTAAACTGAATCAAATGACAAGCACTAGAAAAGCTTGCTATTTAATGTGGAAACCTCAGAGAAAATCCTTTTGGGGAAAAAAAAATCCTTTTGTGAGGTAAGAAGTCATCCTAGAATGTTTTCATATAATGCAGATATTTTGCAAGGAAAAGAAAAGAGGGAAAAGGATGGGGAAGGGAAGGGAGGAAAAGCACATCTTTAATGGTTAAAAATGGAAATATAAGTAACAGCAACATTGTGTGATGATCAGCTATGAATGACTTAGCTCTTCTCAGCAATACAATGATCCAAGACAACTCCAAAAGACTCATGATGAAAATACTATCCACATCCAGAAAAAATGGAATCTGAATACAGATTGGAGCATGCTATTTTTATTTTTTTTTCATGTTTCTTCTTTCACAACATGACTGATGTGGAAATATGTTTTACATGATTGCACATCTATAACCCACATCAGACGCTTATTGTCTTGGGGAAATTTGAGGGGAGGGGAGAAGAGGAGAGGAGAAAAATTTGGAACTCAAAATCTTATAACAAAATAAAAAACAGCCAGGAATGTAAGCCATTAGATGGAAGTAAAACAAAAGATCAGCTTTTGGGGATCTGAAATTCATTTTAGAGTAGGATTTACTTGCAACATGTTGAGGAAAGTCTATATGGTTCCCACCTTCATAAGTGCCCTTGGCAGCTGGGGGCCAGGATAGACCAATGAGTAGGAGTAACAATAAGGGCATCCCTCGTCATCTCCACCACCAGCCTCTCACCCCAAAGCTACCAACATTACATGCTTCCAAAGGAGATAGCAACCTTCCTCCCAACTCGCAATAACAAACTTGGGAGTTCACAGCAAGGGATAGTTATCTTCTATAGATTAGTTAAAGCCCCAAAGCATGAGAATTTTTTCCTACCTAGGGCTTATGAATTTGCTGTCTCTCTGATTCATAGATAATAAATAGGTTACGCAGCCTTACAGGTAAGCTTTCATGCATCCAAGAAAAGGCACAGACAGAGTTAAATGGAGGCATTCTGCTTCACTAGAAACTCTAAACATGGATCTAAGAAAGCAACAGCAGCAAAGGTCATGATGTGTCTACAAGCTCCAAATAGGGCCCTGGCCAAGGTGTCTGCAGAGGGGAAGTACAACTGTGTGCATATCATTGCTTTTGGCCCAGGCAGGGCCATTAAAGTTATTTCCTTGGTAAGAGAAAGCAATTTTCAAATGATGTATGAAAAGTCATTTAATGGTGCGAGGAAAACTCCACCCGTTCTTCCTCTTTGCTTGCCCAAGCCTTGCCTGAATCCAGCTGGTGTGGCTCTTCCACTGGTGAAGGGAACACACAGAAAAGGAGGGGAGTGGCGAAGGTCATGTACAACAGAGGTACTCATTTTTCCAGGGGACACCACCTCTCTTTCAGGTTCACTTACCACAGGCTCCCACCCCAGCATTAGCTTGGCCTTTTGGATATCCGGCTTTCTTCTCTGTGGGTCATCTTGGGCTTCTGAGAGAAACTGAATTTCACTACCACTACCTGTTTAAAGACCAAAACCAAAACATAACCACAGACATAAAGAGAACAAATCATTGCAATGTGATGTAGGACAATTTTAAAATGAAACAAACAAAACTAAACAAAAGTTCAAATCCTGCCTCAGAGTCGGGGGCCCAGATGATTAGAGGTTTTTTGGGGGGAGGACTGGGTGTCCTTATCACATCCAGGCTGGAAGTATAGTCAGTAGTGATTTCTCATGGGCCTCCACATGGGAGCTTTGACTTGCTCTGTTTTCTGACTTGGAACTCTTCACCCCTTCTTAGGTAGACCACCCTCCTTTCCTGTACCCTCACCACATTGGTGCAGGACTGGGTAGAGACAACTGAGTAGTTTAGTCTATCTCAGTTTAGAACTCTCACGCACAAGCCATCCAATAGGCCAGTCTCCTAGCAGCAAGTTTTACAGCGCCACTATGATCAGCAGAAATATGTTTTCTTAAACCAGTTTGCCACGTTAGGAAAGGGTCTTTCCCTGCCTCCTCCCAAGGCTTAAGAAAATTAGGGCACCATTTTTACATGACAATAGCCACCTGGCCAGTAACTCTCATTTCTATATGGCTTTAAGATATGCAAGGGCTGCTGGCTGGTGCAGTGGATAGAGCACCAGAGAGCCGGTCCTGGAGTCAGGAAGACCTGAGTTCCAATCTAGCCTCAGATAGTTACTAGCTATGTGACCATGGCAAGTCACTTAACCCTATCTGCCTCAGTTTCCTCATCAAATGGGGTCACAAAGAGTCAGACACACCTGAATTGACAGCAACAAACAGCAAGAAAATATACAAAAGCTCTCCCTTTAACCCACAATGCATGAGATGTTTTCCCCATTTTACAGATGAAGCAATTGGGCACCAGGAAGGTTAAGGTAGCACTGTGGATGGACTGTTAGACTTGGAATATGCATAAAGCATTTTTGTGGACTTTTAAGCGCCACATACATGCTTGCTATCACCTCATCAACATCATCATCATTATCATCATTATTGCTTATGAGTAAAAAAATTTTGGCAGACAGATGATTTTATTGGTGTAGGAAAAATCCCTAGGGAGGAATCTCCCTCTATTAATGCTGAATTGACATTTATAGCTGTGAAAATTACCAACGGCACAAAGACTAAATGACTAGCCAACATGGGTGAGAGGCAGGGATGGAAGTCTTTTGAGGCCGGGATGGAAGTCTTTTGAGGCCAGATCTCTATCCTCTATACTAAGCTATTTCTCTCCACCCACAGCACCCAGAATTCGTACATAATTTCCCATCAAGCTAAACTCAAACCTTTTTAGCATCTGTGACGAAAAGCTTTTCCATTTTGGTTGTTGTTGTTCAGTAATATCCGACTCTTTGTGACCCCATTAGGTATCTTCTTGGCAGAGATACTAAAGTGATTTGCCATTTCCTCTTCTAGCTCATTTTGCAAATGAGGAAACTGAGGCAGATGGGGTTAAGTGACTTGCCCAGGGTCACACAGCTAGTAAATGTCTGAGGCTGGATTGAAATTCAAGTCTTTCTGACTCCAGTTGCAGCGCTCTGTCCACTGCGTCACCTAGCTGACCTTCCATTTTGGTAGGGCCTCATAAATTCTGTTCTACTTGCATACCCTAGGGTCATCACTTTGCTTGGAAGTAATTTAAATAACAACCTCTTATAAGCTAAATGAAGGTTATTATGAATACTGCTATCAGTTAGATAATCATACTGTCCTTGTGACGCCTGGGGAGTCACTTAACTTTTTGGTCACTCGGAGAATTTGCTAAGTCTGCAAATTGTAGGGCAAATATTTTATCTTCATGGCTAGAGCAATTTCCTCACCTAGCCCTCTTGATACTGAAACTGAAGTTTTGGCCCTCTTAAAAATATGGAAATAAAATTTATTTCTGTTACACACTAAAGTCTAACTCCAATGCCTCTTTGTGGCATGTAGGCAACACCCAGGGGTCACAGGATCATAGATTTATACCTGGAAGGGACCTTAGAAGACACTGAGTCCCACTTCATATTTTACAGATGAGGAAACTGAGGTGGAGAGGTTAAGCGACTTGCTAAAAGTCATACATGCATACATACATACATACACATATACACATATTCACGTATCTGAGAAGAGATACTTAAAAATGGCCTTTTTCTTACTGACAGTGAAAACCTTTGTTGTTTTATGTAACTCTGATACTGAAAAATTCAAGTAAGGATTCAGGAAGAACAGTGTGGTCAATAGGATCCAGAATATGGAGTCAAAGGTGGTAGGTTCAAATCCCATCTCTGCTATTTATTACCTATGTGACCTTGGACATGTCACTAGACCTCTCTTCTTTATTTGTAAAATGAAGGGGTCGGATTAGATGCCTCTAAGTTTCCTCCTAGCTCTGAATCTTCAATCCTATGATAACTAAAAAAAAAAAAAAAAGACTCCTTGCTGGATGCTGGGGTGGGGGAGAGGAGGAGGGGAATAGTTAACTGAGGGATCAGAGAATACATGGGAATTTAGTGAAGCAGGTGATTTGAGCCACTAAGCTCAGGACCCATCCATCTCCTCAGCTTGGCCAACAAGGAAAACACTAGAGGCATTCCTCAGACTGGAAATCAAAATTCCAAAATGGTTGCATGCTAACATAGAGAGATTTGAGGTTTTCACAGGTCAGACTCAGCACCAAAGCTCTAAAGCCTTGCTGCTGACAAATACATATAAGACAGGAATTCAGATCAGGTGGGTGGACAACACTGACCTTTGTTTTAAACTTAGACCAGACCTGTACAACTTGGCAGTGGGTAGGGGCCAAAATTAAAATAGCTAAACTTCTTCAGGCCATAGATGGGTCTTTAGCGCTCTCCAAGTAGAGGTATAATTAATAATTAAACTATTATGCAAATAAGCCATATAAAAAAGGGGAAATTTCAATTTATATCAATTAATTACACTTATTACTTAAGATTTTTATCATGAAATTGCTCCTCTCAGACTAGAGACAGATTGAAGATGGCTGGTTGCCACAGGTCATGTGACAAACAGGAGAGAGTGTGCAGTAGCAACCTACTCAAGTTACATGATGGGCACAATAGTGACTAGTGGAAGGTGGGTTAAGTGGGGCATGGACAAAGCATGTGTTACATCTTTAGTTTCTTTTACATCCTCTACATTTTTCATGGGCCCCCCAGAAATCCTTTGGCAGGCCGTTACGTTGTGCAGGCCTGTTTTAGACCATCTCTGGTTCCAAGTCAAATTCATTTGTAACTAAACCCCAGGACCTCAGGAATATCTAAGAGTGGCTAATAAGAAGTGACTCTACAATAAAGCTTTGATGTCAGCAAAGCCTAATTACTTCAGCGCCATATTCTGTCCAATATAAATCTTTAGCCTCCCTATACATATGGGTACAGGGCTGGGAAAAAAATTGCAGGGATTCCAGTGATGGCTTCTCAGAAAAGGAATTACTCAGGGTTGGGACTAAACTCATGTTTACAGGAGAGAGACTGCTTGGGCCTGAACTAAGTCTGGAATCAGACAAAGCTCTGCGTCACCGTGGGGTGCAATTGGCTGGCTTATTATCTCCTGCCCTGATTTCTATGTTGGCTCTTACACTTTCACGGGAAAGCTGGTCAGAATTGTAAATAGTACTTAGAATTGGGTGATGTGTTCTACACCAAACAATACACAATTTATGTGACTCTCCTTCACCCTCTGAAATTCCATTCTCACCCAGCAAAGGCTCCTGGAACAAATCATTTTCACCTACACAGAATGACCTACCTTTGGGGAACAAAAAGGATCTATCACAGGAACAAGCCTACAATTACAATCCCAAACAAAACCAAAGACACCCTCTCTCCTGCTGTTATTTAATTAGAGCATCAGAAGACAAATGTATCTGATGAAAGCGCTGCTTTTATCCAATTCAATTAGCTTATATTAATTACACATTTGCTAATCAAGGAATTAACCACTGATAGGAAACATTCATGCTGAAGTTCACCCGTGAAATGACTTATCCTACTTACCAACAAGGTTTTTAATTAACTGAGCAAATTCTAGAATTGTGTGTTCTTCTGGGTTCCCCTAAGGAAGAAATGGTTACTGGTTATGAGAGTAATTAAGCAATCACATTAATCTTCTATAAGATGTTTATAGGCTCACTGACAGAAGAAGGCAACAGGCTTTCTAGAACATACACATGTTTATTTCACCACAGTTGCAATTTTCATTCAGGGCTGTTAACACATCAAAATCATGTTTACTGAATCTGGCAAGATGATACATTGTATCTATTTACTACCCCTTCCAAGTATGATAGTAGCAACTACCACTGTATATAGGGAGCTTATAGAGACAGTGCTGAGCCTGGAGTCAGAAAGCCCTGAGTTCAAGTGCAGTCTCAGATGCTTACTGGTCACTTACTGGGACTGCAAACAAGTCATTTAACCTGTCTGCCTCAGTTTCCACAACTGTAAAATAAAGTAACAATAGCACCTAACTCCCAGATTTGTTGTGAGGGTCAAATTGTTTGGTACACTGTGGGCACTAACAAATGTTTATTCCTTTCTCCTTTGCTATTAAAATATACATAGCCCCTAAATGAGGGCAGGGACATAAATGCTAAACACAAACAAAACCTACTGTTTAAATCAGATAATATCTAATGTCAAACACACTAGATATAGAAGTCCACATAAAAGAGAATTAGAAATCAACACTGATACAACATGTGGAGATTTATTTGACAACTAGAATCCTTCCAAAAATAAAACAAAACAAACAGACTTTGTATCTAATAATGAAAGGAGGAGAAAAAAATCATGCCCACTTTCATTTACTGCTTTAAAATGGAGTCTCTAAATATAATAGGTTAACTTCATATCTTTCAAGGTGGCAAGCTGAATTTTTCAATTTTTTCTTAAATCTGAGAAAATACACTTTTAAGTTCCACGTATCTCTAGTAATTTCTGACTTTTCTGAAGGGTATTTTGATGAATTTTAACTGCATCTTATGGCCTTCCTTTGATAATAATTAAAAATACCCAAGGATCATAGGGAAAACAGGCTTTCATAGGATCATAGATGTTCACTTGGAAAGGATCTCAACAGATCAGCTAGTCCAACCCATTTACTCTGCATAGAAGGAAGCTGTTGTAGCTTCTGACTCTTTGTGACCCCATTTGCGATTTTCTTGGCAAAGATACTGGAGTGGTTTGCCATTTTCTTCTCCAGCTCATTTTATAGATGAGGAAAATGAGGCAAACAGAGTTAAGTGACTTGCCCATGGTCACACAGCTAGTAAGTATCTGAGGACAGATTTGAACCCAGGAAGATGAATCTTCCTGACTCCAAGCATAATATTCTATCCATTGCACCACTAACTGCCCTAAGGAAACTGAGGCCCCAGCAAACTAAATGATTTGCCCAAAATCACACAGGTAGCAAGTATCAGAGGTGGTATCCGAACCCAGGTCTTCTGATTCCCCAGCCAATGTCCTTTTTACTGAACACAGAAGCTTTACAGGTGGCAAGAAGGCTGTTTTCACAGTTGTATTATAACCACTCTCACCAGTGAGATATTCTCTTTGAAAAAGCTCCCTCTTCCATGTTACCACTCAGGGATATTTACACAAGGGACATTCATGCACTAAACCAGGGACACACAAATTTATGCATGTAATTTCCATAAATTACAAGCATTATCAAAAAGCTTTTATTAATAGTGCTTGATTATGCATGTTGCTGCACAAATTGAATAGGCCTAGGTCATCTCACTTAGGAGTTCCTGGTTTCTTCATTATGGTTTTTTTGTAAAACATCTTTGCAGAAATTCTTTGCATGTAAAACTTTCTTACTCAATGCATCTTCACCAATCAAAAACCACTTAGGTCCCAACAGATTTTTTGATAGAAAAGGTCGACCCTACAACTCAGAGCTTACAAGGACCTTTGCCAGAAAGTCATACTTCTGTTAACCAATGGGAGGAAAAAGGACTTACCAAGTTGACAGGACTACTAACATTGCTATTCATTAAGGCCACAAGTCCATTTACTAGATCACTGCAAAAGAAGGAAAGGCCACATAGTTTTTTTCCTCAAAATAAATGATGGTTGAATACACTTTACGAGTTTAAAAACAATTCCTCAATCCCTCCCTTCCCCAAAAGAAAATAAATTGGAAAATGAAGAATGTAAAAAAAAAAAAACAAAACACACCAAATCTTGCAATTAAGATGGATGTTCACACGAACAAGTCCCTATAGTTCATGTCCGATGTGATGTGTCCCCAGCCATCTGGCCCATGGACACTGATGATCATTTTTTTTACCCAGATGAATGTTCTTAATAAAAGCCTGCTGAGATGAAAAAATTGTGCGAAGCATGGAAGTCGCCACACTGGCATGTTACAAAGACAAATCAAATAATCCTGGTCATTGAAATATGATTATGTCTTGTTCTCCAACACTCCTGCCTCCTCCCTCTTCCCAACCAATAATCTCAGACATCCACACAAAAAGGTCAGGGAATTGCAAATGTTTCAGATGGATTGTGATTGACTGGTCCATGAAAAGTGAAGAGAAGTAAGCAAATTTCCGCTTACCAAGATTTGGTTCTTATTTTCAGAAGCTTTAAAGTGTGGCTCTGTTAAAAAAAAGTTACTCTGTAAAAATGACACCTCAGTGCTACACAAAGACACGTCCCCTATTCCTATTTGAGAGACAGCATATCCCTAGAGAAAGCTCTTAGTTCTGCATGGGAGGTTTGACTGACGAAAATTTTAAAATATTTCAATCCTCCTCTGTGCACTGTTACCACTGAAGGGCAGGGCATTATGGGCCATGTTACAGGTTTTTTTTTTTTTAAATAAAGTAATTGTATAAAGCAAAAGACAATTATCGACAGTCTTGCTTTTCTCTAAACAAAGGAACTTCTTTTGGGGCTATTTTGGCAAGTTTTTCAATTTTCCATTTACAACCAATGGGCATATTTACATTAACATCCTCAAATCATTCTTTTCTCACAAATCAAGCACTCATGTCAATAATTGCCAGCCATTTGATTATTTCTCAAGTGCAGAGAAACTGACCAAAAAAAGTCACTTCATCACTATGGCAGTGAATCATTGCACCATGGTACCATTATAACATTCTTTGTAATGGATGTGTTTTCTTATGGCAAAGTGGCCTGAAAAGATTCACAGTTTCAGACATTAAAAGCTGCCATTCAATATTATCTATTGTAATCAGCCTGAAACTGGAGGGGAAGTGGGGGAGAGAAGGAAAGCTATTCATGTTATTATCAAATAACAAAGCTAACAGGATTCTGGTCACCATGCTTTGAATGATAGATCATTTAGAACATAAACTGGCAACTTTTAAGGTCAACCCTGCACAGATCACCCTTATATTTAACCTAAAGTTCTATATCAAGTGTCATTTTGACAAAGTGACTTTTTTTAAAAAATAACATGGCTTTACATATGAGGACATAACTTGATCATGACAATATCATCCACAGCAATGGTAAAATGTCAATGGTAATGATCATTTGAATTATTAGATATCCCTTACTTAGACGACACATCTTTGGAAAACAAGTTAATTTTGCATTATAATGACTAGGTAACATCATTCCCAAAAGTCAGAAATAGCAAACTGTGAGAATGAGAGACTGTTGGTTAGAGGTTTTCTCAGTTTCTATATAGTTTCTTCTCTTGTAATAAACATAGCCATTCCTAATTGTAATATAAAATGTGAGATGTATGGATGGTACGGTTGATAGAGGGTAGGCCTAAATGCATAAAGACTTAGATTTAAGTCATTTCTCTGACATTTACTAGCTAGGTAGCCCCAGGAAAGTCACTTAACCTTCTCAAGTCTCCATAGCTGTAAGTTAAAGAAAACTCTCTATACCTCTAAGTTAAAAGAAATTTTCTGATCTTTACTGGAAGGAGTTTCCTTTCTGGAAGTGCCCTATACTGATAAAATTATGGAACTAGATCCCTCCAAAGAAGAGAATGCCCTGATATATAAAGACTTCTAAAAGATGATGCTTGGCAAAATACAAAGCAAAATGGACTTGGAATGAGGAATATAAAGGTTAAGAGAGGTTCCAATACCATTTCTGATTTGTTGTGACCCTGAGCAAGGGTCTCCCATAGGTTTCATGTGTAAAATGGGTATCCACAGTACTTATTGAAAAAAGTTATTGTGAAGACCCAAAGGGATAATATAGGTAGAGCACTGTGCAAATGTTAAAGTGGTATATAAAAATACTAGTTATTATTGTTTTAAGAGGCAAGTTGGCCTAGGACAGAGAAAGTAATGGATTTGAAGCCACAAAGTCTTAGGTTAGAATCTCATCTCTGACATTTATTAACTGTGTGATGGTGAGAGACTATGGGGAAGCTACTTAATGTCTCTAAGCCTCGGTTTACTTATCTACAAAATGGGACAATAATACCTGTAAGTATTTATTTCAGAGGCTTGGTGTGAGACTTAAAGGAGAACATATGTAAAAGGCTTTATAAGTTTTAAAACGCTATATAAATTTCATTTGTTATTATTACATTGGATGAGCCCCATTCTGAGGGGAGTGGCATTTAAAACTCTTATTTATTTGCTTACTTGAGTCATTTATTTGTTAATCAATCTATCTATCTATCTATCTATCTATCTATCTATCTATCTATTGTAAGAATAATCCTCTAAAACTAAATATTTATATCTATAACATACTGATTAAAACTATATTGAACCATACTAAAACTATATATATAAAACTATGTATGTATGTATGTATAAAAACTATATTAAAACAGAAAGGCAAACTCAAGATAGAATAACCTGAAAAGGAGTGGTATGCTTTACTATTTTGGCTAGAGGCAGTATGTTATAATGGAAAGAACACTGGACCATGAATTTTGAATCCTGCTCCTTTAACCTCAGTTCCTATAAGATGATGGCCAAGTCCACCTTTCTAAGCTTTAGTTTATTTATGTGTAAAATATGGATAACATATCTGCAATTCCACCTTAACAAGTTTGTAGTTAGGAGTCAATGATAAAGGATGTAAATGTCAGTTATATAAATGTCAGTTGTTATCTTTATAAAAATAAACTTTTTTTCCATAAATGTCAGTTATCATTATCATCATCTTTTGGATTTGATCTATAATTTCACCAATATAGTTAATTCCTGATGAGGAAACTCCCTTCACCAATGCAGATCCACCACTGCCCTGCAAATCATCAACTTAGAGATTAAGTGACTTTCCCAGGGTCACACTGACTAGAGATAGGACCTAAACCCAGCTCACCCTGCCCCAAGGCTAGCTCTCTATCAGCTATGGCTCACACTGTCTTTCTCCATTGTCGTTATTATCATGATCACCACCATTCTCCTTATCTTATATTCAACTGAGTTCCAATAGCAATAGTCCTAGGAAAGTTAACTATTATATGACTGTTCTTTAATTTCAGTGGACAGGTAGGTAGTATGATTCTTTTTTGTAACTGAATAAATGTAAGTATTCAGTCAGCACTTGACCATATGTCAGTCACTGTGCTAAACTGTGCTAAACACTAGAGATAGGAAAAAAAAAAGGTAATAAATAAAACAAAACATGGTCTTTTCAAGAAGCTCATATTCTAATAAGGGGGAAACAACACGCAAAAATACTATGTATATCTACAAGACAGATCTAGAATAAATGGGAGTTGATTTAGCAGTGGTGGGGATGGGGAAGGGCTTCTTTTAATAAGTGGGATTTAAGCAGAGTCTTGAATGAGGCCAGAAAAGTAAGAATGTGGAGGTGAGGACTAAGAGCATTTCAAGCCTGGGGGATAGGGTCATGTATGAAGAACAGCAATTACAGGAGGTAGAGAGGTGTAGTAATTGACATCATCAGATGGGTGCTTTAGGAAAATTACTTTGGCACTTGACTAGAGAGTGAACTGGAGTGGGGAAAGACTTGAGGCAGAGAGATCAACTAGCAGGCTACTGCAACAGGATGGGTCATGAGGGTGCAGCAGGGTGACAACTTTGTGAGGAGGGGAAGTAGTCAAGAGATTCTGGAAAGTAGAAACAGCAAAACTTAACACACTGAGTATGTAAAGCTCATCTTCTGTACACTCACGAATATCATCACTGTCATCGTCATGTGAACATGGGCAAAACTCAATCTTGAGCCTAGGTTTTTAAAACTCTTCTGTAAAATAGGTATTATACAGAAAGGGTTTTTGTGAGGAAAGCATTTGTAAATTGTAAAATGAGTGAACACCAGAATTTTTCATTCAAGCAGGAGTCATACTTTTATATTAGCAGTTAGATGAAATCAAAGAAAGAAAACTATTTCTTTAAAAATAAAAGACTCTCTTCTTCTACCAATTGATTCAATGTTGTGAAGACTTAAAATGTCAAACATACCAGGTGAAAAATGTAAATAGAACGCCACTGAATATAAAGAGGGCAAACTAAGAAAATCTTGGTTTGTTGGCATGGTTTTAAGGTGGAAAAGAACCTTAGAGATGATGGCATCAAAATGATTTAAGAGCTGTTCTATTGAAAAGAAAAATGGCACTGGAATCAGAAGATTTGGGGTATAGTGCTGCAGCTGCCACCAAGTAGCTCCATGACCTTTGTTGTTACTGTTCAGTCATTTCAGTCATTTCCAACTTTTTGGGATCCCATTTGGGCTTTTCTTGGCAAGGATACTACAGTAGTTTACCATTTCCTTCTCCAACTCATTTTACAGATGAAGAACTGAAGCAGTGTTAAGTGACTTGCTCAAGGTCACAGAGCTGCTAAGTATCTGAGGCCAGATTTGAATTCAGGAAGATGAGTCTCTCTGACCCCAGGCCAGGAACTCTATCCACTGTACGACTTAGCTATCCATGGGCAGGATTAGTTCAACTCTTTGATATTCAATTTTCTTAATACGTGAAATGGAAATAATACTTGTACCACCTATCTGAAGCACCTTTATCATAAAGTATTACACAAATGTTAGTATCATTAGACTTTGATTTGATGAGGATGTCTGAAAAAGGTGGGATGAGGGGAAGCAAAATGGGTGAAAGTGATGAATTTCCTACTTCAATATTTATCTCCAAACCTATGAAGTACTAAACAGTATTTCATAATACTTCAACAGTACTAAACAGTAGTATTACTACTACCAGGGTCCTTTTACCACTCATTCTACTTTATATGTGTCTTAGGCTGTTCCAACTATATTATTAAAACAGATTTTTAAAAACAGTCTCTTAAAAAAAGCAGAAAAAGGGGCAGCCAGGTGGTGCAGTGAATAGCGCACCAACCCTGTAGTCAGGAGGACCTGAGTTCAAATTCGGACTCAGACACTTGACACACTAGCTGTATGACCTAGGGCAAGTCACTTAATCCCAAATGCCTTTCCTCCCTCCTCCAAAAAAAAAAAAACCAAAAAAAAAACCCCAAAAAACAAACCCAAAAAACAATGTCTTAGCTGAGGCTCATGTATTGGCAATCAAAATGGGCTCTTAGCACTTAACTCAACCAAGTGCCCTTGAAGAATTTGGCCTTTATTTCCTTGATTAGATTAGGAGTCCTTGACAACCTCTTTCTCTCAAGGGAAAGTCTAGTTTACATGGGTTTGAGTGACATGTTTGTGATCAGAGGCTTTTAGACCACGTGGGTTTAAATTGCATTTTTGTGACGATTTTAGGTCACATGAGTGAGTTGAATGTGTGACTCACCCTTGACCCTGAAAAAGATATAAAACTGGAGGTTGGCCTTCTCTTTTTCCAAACCTCTGACCCACAGCAGTAGTGGTGTGCATGACTCTAGGGTAGCCGTTGTTATAAGCTCCCTGGCTGAATTCAGACGTTGGTAACTGTGAATTGTATTTGGTCTGTCTGTTGATGTTTGTAATTCGTTGGTATTTGCTCTGAAGGTCAGGGTGCTGGCCTTTTCCCCTGAACTAAGTGAATGATATTTGTATGCTGGATTAAAGTAAGATTGTTAACCCCTTAACATTGCTTTCCTCAGTAAAGCAGATCAAAAGAACCTGGACTTGCAGCGTTCTGTGAGCTGGTTGTTGTTGGTTTTACATCCCCCACAGCAGCTGCTAGCCAGATTGTTGAAACAGCTCAAGAATAAGGAATGATTTCTAGAATTTCCCAAATTGGAAAAGCCTGGTAGACTAGACAGGTCTTTCCCCTTCCTAGAATGCTGAGGTCATTCTTTTGTACTTAGGAATTAAGAAGACCTGAGTTTGAATCTTCCTCAGATACTTATACTAGCTGTATGACCCTACATAAGTCACTTTCGCTTCGCTAGTCCTCAGTTTCCTCATCTGCAAAATGGAAAGGGATAGACCCAATGGTCTCTAAGGTCTCTTATAATTCTCTATCTGCAAGCCTATTAGCCTAAGAGAAAGTAGTCTAGGAACAGCACTAGGTTATACTTGTAACCAACTTTTCCTTGTCACTATGATGGCCTCAACACTATGTAAACCTACTTTCCTCAAGTCCCAGCCAAGGAGGGGAACATCTTGAGCACCTTGTAAAGTAGGATGGGAGAGGACTTCCAGTAACCTGGAGCTCTTATCCCTTTGCCACTTGAACTCCTGGAGGGTAGGTCACAGATCATTTATGTATATGGGTGAGGGAGTGATTCCCCAGTCTCAGAATTCTCCCTGAACTTTCAGCCAGGACCTGATTCTGAGTACTCCGGATACTCCTTGAGAATATAAAGTACAAATTCACTTCTGGGGAAAAGGGACCACTGGAAAGAGTAAAGGTTGTCTATCCAATTAACAATTTTGCCTTGAGGAGGTAGGGAGAAGGGAACCTAAGTTCAAATTCTGCCTTGACTACCTTTGCCAAGACAATTAACTTCCCTGGGCCTTAGTTTCTTCATTGGTCAAATTCGGAAGATGATCCTATGATAAAATTACTGGAAAATCTTTTAAGAGGGCATAGCCTATTGACTAGAGAAATTTTCATACATAGGGGAGGGTGTAACTTGCGAAAATGCATTTTATATGGAGGTACATAACATAAAATAGTTTGGACGAATGGTCTTGCCCATTATGCATATAGCCAACCAAAAACTTGAATGGACTAATTTCTTCAAGTATATGACTACTTTTCAGGGCTATTATGGAAGAGATCCTTAAATCACTATCATGAAGATAGAAATTTATATAAAGCTATAAAGTTGAAAAGCCACATTTGAGCCACAAGAAAACCTTTAAGCACATGCTACAGGTAAATTTTTTCCCCCCATTTTATAGATGAGGAAACCAAGGCTTACAGAGATTAAGTGACTTAAAGCTAGTTAAATGTCAATGGTAGGATTTGAACCCAGGTCATCCTGACTCTAAATAAATGACATCCCAAGTCCAATCCAACTCTGAGATTGTGGGATTCAAGATGATCTCTAAGATTTAAAACCCTATGATTTTATTAAACTATTAGAAAAGGGTTGAGCAGCTAAGTGGCGCAGTGAGTAGAGCACCGGCCCTGGAGTCAGGAGGACCTGAATTCAAATACGGCCTCAGACCCTTGACACATGTACTAGCTGTGTGACCTTGGGCAAGTCACTTAAGCCCAATTGCTCTGCTCTCCCAAAACAAAAGACTTGCTCATGGTCATATGGCTAACAATTGGAGCTTGTTCCAGCATTCTCTCCATTATGCTACTGATTGTCATTGCTGGCTGCCTGTATTCTTACAGGGCTTGTAGAAGGATGAGGGTGCTGGGACCAAAAGAGAGAGGAAGTCTGGAATTATTGTGTCAGTGGCCTAAAAGGTCATTTCTGTACTATGACTGGCACTGTGCCTTGTCATGCAGTGAATTACCAAATGCCATCAGCAAGTTGCAGCATCACAGAATCCACAGGATTTTGTAGAAACAAAATTTAAAAATTAATGGAATTGGTTAGATTTTCTTTGAGCTCGATATAATTTAAAAATTATTATAAGCTAAGACAGGAAATAATTATGTATGAAGGAGTGTGTGTATATATGTATGTGTCTCTCTATCTATCTAATCATCTACTAAGATGTGAATTGCTAGAAATCTAGCCCTAGGGTTAGGGATACCTGGATTCAATACATACTAAGTAGGTTACCCTGGACAAGACACTTAATTTCTCAGTGCCCCAGAAAACTCTAAAACTATATAAGTTATAGACTGAGTTGCTGTTGCATTGATGCAGTTCCTTACTTTGATGAAAACACGGGTCTGAGTTTCTATATTTTTTGTGATGAAGATTTTTACCCACTTTAATATTTTTGTTTAAAATCTCCAAAATAAATATATAGAAACCTATTTTCTTTTGAAAGGCATTCTCCTTAGGCCTTTGGGTTACAAAGCTCCATTAGTATCCAACATAAGATCAAAATGAGGGAAGATTGAGAGACACTCATTTAGATGTTTCATAAAAGTTTGGTGTGCCCAAATTCTGTAAGGCTTCCTAGGAAAATATAAGAGTTGACTGGAAGGAAAGAAAAGGAAAAATGGAAGAATGAAAACATGGAAGTGATGAAAAGCTAATCTTTGACGGAACTTCTACAATACACCAAGGATTCGTAAGTTTAAGAGCATCTCTGGGGAGACATGCTAAGAGCGTCATTTAACATAAACAATGTTATGATCCATGAAACTCCTAAGTTATTTTTCTGACAAGGTGGAAAATCTGTGTATGCTTGTTAGGAATAATGGCAAAAGACTTCCCAGAAGCAAAGAAGAAACAAGTACACTAAATTGTTTATTTAAGTAACTCCTAAGAATCCTGTTCACCTTATATTCTTTGGCAATGGGAAAACAAAAATCAGAACCCTTTGGCTATCTTTACTTTCTGGTTTTTCTCTGCATAGGAAAGTGCAAAGAGACAATTATTCATATGAACAGCAAAATATTTTGATTTATTTTAGATTAAAAATGATAATAAAGTTTATTTTTATTAGTAATCTTGGGTTACATGGGACTTAGAAAATCCTGTTGTACACTCAAAGGGGGAAAATCTAATATCTAAAGTTATAAGTGGGTTTTTTTTTAATCAATCTAGGATCTTAACTTTAATAGTGGCTATTTGCTATAAGTAATAAACGATACTCAGTGACCATTTTCACATGTTATTTTGTTGGTATCTTTTTATCAGAGACACAAAACCACTGATAAATGCAGCTTTTCGAAGATAGAAGTAGGTATGTAACTATTTTTCAATCCAAACAATAAGGTCTTCAGAGGTTAAAAACATTTGCCCAAATTCTTTAAATATAACGAATTTAAAGTCAAATTTACAGAGTTTTTGTGGCTACCTCATCCAAACCAAGGAAGCCTTGTCCAAAGGATGACATAATATGCACAGCATTTGTTGATATGTTGCATTCAACAAGGTTGTTGTTGTTGACATTCAACAAACCTTTATCATTAAAGCCAAGGCCAGAAGTTACACTGATTAAAAGTCATACCTAGTACTTGACAAATGCACCTAAGGAACACTAGATGGCAGCAAGGATTAGGAGAAAACTCACCAAGCATGGGTTAATTACTAACAGAGAAACACAAAACTTGGATTTAGTGTGATTTAATTTTAAAGACAAGATCTATAGAGGTTTTCAGTTTTAAAAAAAATCTTAAAAATCTGAATTTATTTTAAAATGGGAAATGGATCTTTTCAAACTGCCTCTTTTCCTAGTGTATCTTGGAACTTTACAAAGTGAAAATGCAGATTCCTCAGGACCCCATCTTATCTGTCTCCAAAACACCGGTACTGGATAACAGACCCTTCAAATTAATTACATGTAACAAAAAACAAATGTGCTCTTACCTGACATACTGGAATGCTCGAGTCTGAGACCCAGAACCGTATACCTGGGGAAAAAAAATAGAAAGCCTGTTTGGAACACAGTAGTGCACAGGGGTGGGCTGGTAAATGTTTAACAACCAGCTCTACCTAAACAAAACAAAAAAGTATGCAATCTTAGGCTTTGAGTTCAATCTTCATTATTAACATTTTCTTACCTCCTTAAGTCTAGATAATCCACAAAACAGTAAGTCAAGCCTTGTTTTATAGCTTTTACCTATTTTAGAGGTACAAATGCTTGCACTGAAAATTTAACAATTGCCTTGGCTCCAATACACCCCTAAATCACTCCAGAAGGCATGGAGAGGATCAAATTCTAAAGAACACAAGTTAAACTTGAAATGAATACACCTAAGTGTTGGTGATGTGATTTCTCTACTCTCGATCAAAGTTTTTCTCTATTATTTTCTGCCATGGCAAAAGGACTGCAGCTAATATTAATTCACATTTACCTAATGCTTTACAAAGTGAAATTTGAACCAAGGTCTTCCTAATTCCAAGTCCAGTACCCAAATTGACTATGCCATGCTTTCTCTCCTGTTGACTGGTAATTAGCAAAGGCAGCCCAAAAAACAGCCCTAAGAACTGTCCTCAGGGTGGTACTCTTTTTTGATGGCCCACACGGAATGTTTTGTACCTGAGAATATTATTATATACTGTTGAGAAACTGGGTCATTACATTCTTGGCTCCCCGATGAAATGGTTAGAGCTTTCCAGTCCTCTTATTTTAATTACCTTTTCTAGCACTGACATTTAGCACTCTATTTTTAAGTGCGTAGGGCATAACTAGCCAAGACTATAGAGACCAGACAGCCAACACTTGCCATTTCTAGACTGGGTTATGATTGCTTCCATATACTTCAATCTTGAATGAGAAGGATATTGGGGATCAGAAAATTCTTATTGCAAATAGCCATAAATTCTTTAAAATATTTTTTTTAAAGTAAAACTGTAGAAGGGGAGTGTGTTAGTATAGGTGGTTTGCATATAGTGGGTAAGCCCTCAAATACTCATTTCATAAAATTTTGGGAATATAGAGAGCAGGAAGAAAAGCTAAATGAAATGGTTCATTTAACCTCAAGGGGGAAAAAATCGGGGCAAGAGATGATGTAGCGGCTTAATTTTTTGGTTTTTTTTTTGGTTCAGATTTGTGATTTCATTGGTAAAGGGAAACTCTCAGATCAGCAATTATTCTCTAATTTACTGTCTTAGAAAATTGCTTGTAGCAAGGGAGGATGAAATGAAGAAACATCTGTAAAAGCACTTAGCCCAGGACCTGGCACATAGTAGGTACTTAATAAATGCCAGAGGTCATATAATCAGTATGCATCAGAGATATGAACCCAGCTTTTCTAGACTTGAGATTAGCTCTCTTTCCACTGTACCACATGGCCTTCCTTATGGTAAATAAATAAATGTCTTCAAATGGAAGGGACAGATATCATCTTGGTAGAGTATTATGATGATAAATCACTTTGCCAAATATCTGCATTTTATTTGTTAGAAAGATTTCTTTTTTTTCAGTGAGGGTTAGAGTGGAAGGGAGGGCGAGAAAGTACATGTTTGCTAACAGAAAATAAATGTTTTAAATACATGTATGCAATATTCCTGAAATACATATTTTTTTTTAAAGCAAGATCAGTGTCATCGCTTCTTGCACCTGTTTTCCATCTTTGGCTGTGGCCAATAGACTCTTAGGTAGACCATAAGGGCTAAAAGGAAACTCAAGAAAGTATTACCAACTGTTTTTCAAAGGTGAAATTCCTAAGAATATATAAAATATTCTTTAAATGTTGGGATGAGTGATATTATGACGGGAACAATGGACTGGACAGAAGGATCTAAAGGATTCTTAGAGGGAAGCATATTTCAGTCTCTTGGCCAACTTTGAAAAGGTTTTGCTTTCTGTTTTTTGGTGGGAAGTAGAGGGCTATTAACAAAGATTGTCTGTGGGACCAGCTCCTCCCTCAACCACAGCAGCAATATTGTCAGACGCACAGTAGTAGGGCCTCCTAGTAGTACGACGACTACAAGGTATAGCCTCCCTCGTTCCCTGATCATTAGCTCTGAAGGGATAGCCAGCTGCCACAGGTACACTCACTCTACCACCCAAATTCCTAGGGAGCTCAGGGCTAGCTGGTGGGGCTGAGCAGTTTAGAATAAGCTGCATGCTGGATCAAAAAATGTGAGGGCTGGAAGGAGTAGGAGAAATGATCTAATGTAGGGATTCCTAACCTGGGTCCATCAACTTGTTTTTATAACTACATTTCAATATAATCAATTTCCTTTATAATTTTAAGAATTTTATTTTATGCATTTAAAAACATAGGCTTCAGATGGCCAAAGGGATCTATGATATAAAGATAAGTAAAGAACTGTTCCAACCCAACGTTCTCCTTCTTCAGCCAAGGAAACTGAGTCTCCAAGGGACAAAGTGAATTAATTTCCTAAGATCACAGAGAAAGTAAGCAGCAGAGAACCTTGATTCCAACCCAGGCTTCTTTAGCTCTCGGTCCAGTGTTCTCTCCATAACATGCATCCCAACATTTAAAAAATATTTTATATATTCTTGGGAATTTCACTTTGGAAAACAGTTGGTAATACCTATTTGAGTTTCCTTTTGGCCCTTATGGTCTACCTAAGAGCCTATAGGAGGCAGCTAAGTGGCTCAGTGAAGAGGGTGCTGGGCCTCGAGTCAGAAAGACTTGAGTTCAAATCCGGCTTCAGACTCTTGCTAGCTGTATGACCCTGGGCGAATTATTTAACCTCTGTTTGCCTTAATCCATTGGAGAAGGAAATGGCAAACTACTGTTATCTTTGTTAAGAAAACCCCATAGACAGTATGAAGAGTTGGGACACAACTGAACACTCAAAAATCTACATGCTACAGAACAGGATGGAACAAATAAGGACTTGGAGCTGGAAAACTAGTGCTGAATACCAGCTCTGACAATATTTGTGTGACTCTAGGCAAGTTACTTAACTCCGTCAGCCCTAATTTCATAATCTATAAAATGATGATGTCAATAATTCTTAGACCACTGATGCTACAATGTCATTGTGAGATCCAAAGGAAGTAGCACAGATGTATAAATACAAGCTCTAAGAGTTATTTATAACAGTTTTGTTGTTGCTGAGTCTTTTTCAGTCGTGTTTGACTCTTCATGACCCCATCTGGGGATTTCTTTTTTTTTGGGGGGGGGGCGGGCAATTGGGGTTAAGTGACTTGCCCAAGGTCACAAAGCTAGTACATGTGTCAAGTGTCTGAGGCCAGATTTGAACTCAGGTCCTCTTGACTCCAGGACTTGTGCTCTACTCACTGCACCACCTAGCTGCCCCACATTTGACGATTTCTTGGCAAAGATAATGATTTGTCGTTTCCTTATCCATCTCACTTTACAGATAAGGAAACCGAGGCAAATGGGATTACGTGACTTGCCCAGGGTCTAAGCATCTGAGGCTGGATTTCAACTTACAAGAAGTCTTCCAGACTCCAGGCCTGGTGTCCTATCTACTGTGCTACCTATACTGTTGCCCTATAGCAACAGTAGAAAATCTGTTTAAAAAAAAAAGCCTTGTAACTCAAAGGTAGATTTAATAATAAGTAATATATTTAAGTTAGCCAGCCAATTAGGAATAATAACAATGAGTTAGTTAGCTTTTATAAAGTGCTTTAAGGCTTACGTAATGTTTTACAAATATCATCACATTTATCCTCACAACAACCCTGGGAGGTAGGTGCTATTATTATCCCCATTCTACAGAAGAGGAAACTGAGGAAGAAAGCGGTTAAGTGTCTCACTCAAGGTTACACTGCTAGTGTCAGGGGGCTGCATTTGGACTCAGGTCTTCAAGTCCATCCACTATTCCACCTAGCTGTCCATACATGCACGTAGACAGCCGGTATCACTAGCACATTTTACTGCTTTCTATAATGTATTCCGTGTTCTATCTGGAAGCTTTACTACTACAAGAAGTATACCAGCTGCCCCATCCAGGGACACTCATTTGTATAACACTGGCCTCAGAGGACTAAAAAGTTGCACAATTAGTGTTCAATTGTGGTAGACTCTCTGTCATCCTGACAAGTGTAATCCCACAGCAAAATGTCTATTTTTTTTTACTTGATATCCTCAACTATTGCTTTTCTCTATTGTAAGCATTGAGATATAAAATCCCTAACTTAGCCTTCTCTTGTTTTTAAGAAGGGGCAGTAGACAAGTCCTGCTGGACTCAAGCTTTGTGAAATAGGCAGCCAGAAGCCAGTGTTAACTTCCTGGAGGTTTCTTCTCTTTCAAAGGCACTTAAGGCTTAAGTCAAAGTGCTTTGGAGTCTAGGAAGTTCATTATGGACACCAATCCCCATGACTGGACTCTCAGAGTCCTCCTTGCACCCCTTCCAGTTCTCACTCAGGAATCTGAACTAGCCTTAGATAGGGTCTCTGCAGCTATAAGCCTAGTTTAAGACAGGCCTAATGAGTGAAGACTGTCTCCATAAAGTCAGATGTGGGAAATGGGGAATGGTCCTCCCTGATTCTTCCCTGGGTTCTTCCCCGATTCAGGGGAGAAGGGTAAGAGGTAAGAGGTAAGAGGGTCTGCTAATCCTAATTAAATCCGTGACAATGTCCCTCAAATCACAACTTGCTGGTGTGTGCGTGCGTGTGTGTGTGTGTGTGTTGACTTTGACAGCTCAGAGTGAGTATAAATAGCAACTGCCTCTGTTGAGGGCAGAAACTTGGGAGGGTCTTCCTCTCCCAGACTGATTCTTTTGTGAAGGCAAACTAGGCCATCTTTTGCCTCAATTTTCACCTAGCCTTTAATTTTTAAATAGGCTTTGCTTCAGACAAACTGAGACCTGGGAAAGACCTTTGCTTAAAAAGGCCAAGATTTCATCCTGACCTATGTCTTGTCATTGGACTCTGATGACTCTGGAGGAGAGAGTGAGGCTGATAACTTTTCATCACTCCGCCTCACTTAAATCCAACTTATATACCAGTCAAGATATCACCCTCTGGATGTCATCAGTCCTCTTCAAGAACAAAGGAGGAGCGACAATAATCTTTGGCAGTTACTAAGAATTGCATTAGAGAGAATGCTGGACTAAGTTTGAATCTTGCCTTTGCAATTTCATAGCCATATGACCTTAGGCAAGTCACTTAACGTTGTGGACCCTGTTTCTGCATTGGTAAATGGCAATGACAGACGGTTGTTACGAGGACCAAATGAGACAATCCATGTAAAGAGCCCTTTGCAAACCTCAAAGCCCAGTACAAATGTTGGTTATTATCATTATTATTAATTGGTGTTTGCTCTCTAACCTTTGGGGCAGGAATGGAAGGGTCACGGAAGGATCTCAGAGGCCATCTGGTTCAATCCCCTAATTTCAGAGGTGAAGAAACTAGAGGTTTCTCCAGAAACCAGAGATGTTACATGGCCCGAGTCACACAGGTGCTGAGTGGCAGGGCTGGGGCCCAGGTCCAAAAATCCGCTCTTTTTTCCATTGCACCATGTGGCCTTCGGTCTCTTCCTTTGGGATGTCTGCCTTGTGGGCAGAACACACTGAGCATCTACTGTGTGTTGAGTTTTGTGTGGGACACTCATATGCCGTGAGAATGACTGACATGATTCTGCTGGCCTTCTGTAGAATACCGTGTTTCTGGGTATTCTTCTCTACCTGACAGCTTCTCCAGGTCATGGAACCTAGATTGTTAGTTGTCCCAACATTTGCTATTACATTAGGACAGAGAAACAGTATGGTGCAGTGCATAGAGCCTTTGGAGTTGCGAAAACCTGGGCTTGAAAGTCTTCCTTTATTAGCTGTGTGATCCAGGGCAAGTCATCCCTTGGCAATCCCTTAAAGCTACAAGCTGCAAGACAGCTTTCTGACTGATGAAATCACAAGACCGATACAAAACAAAGACACACACAAATGCACAAAGACACAGAGACACCCCCCCCCAAAAAAATTGGCCCACAGAAATTAAACAATGTGCCCTGGGTCACAGTGCCAGCATATGCCAATCTACATATATAAAGGGCATACGTGTAGGACAGGATAAGACAGCACTAATCAGCAATGCTATGGCCAAGCAATAAGACTTAGGCAGTCTCCTATCTAGGAACAGTCAACTTACAGATGATTCATACACAAGCATGGCCACTCGTTTCTATTCTCGACATCCCTCTTCCTTGTCCCACTCTGTCCATTTCTAATAGAGTGATAGATGCAGCTATCATGGGAAGAAATACTTCATCTGCTCCCCCGCCCCCTCATAGTCTCTGATAGCCCTCTCCCACCTGAGCTTTTACCCTATCTCTATCAGGGTTGCTTTAGGAACCCCCATATTCTAACTGTTACCTATTGAAGCACCAGTTCTTTAGAAGCCCCTGGAAACCTACCCCACTTTGGTGTAGTAGACAAGGCCCTGAACTCAGAGTCCGAAAGATGAGTTCAAATCCCACATGGCCTTACTAGCTGTGGGGCCCTGGCTAAATCAATTATCTCTATGAGTCTCAGTTTCTAAATCTAAAATGACAGAGTTGGATTCAATGGCTAAGATCCTTTTCAATTCTAAATCTATGGTTCTATGATTCCATAATTTATTCTGGGTGTCTCTTGAGCACCACTGCCAATGGATTTGGACCAGCATAAAAGGTGTAGGTATGTATATATGTGGAGGGGAAAACTCTTGCCCTTACAGCTTGGAAGTAGGGAAGGGATTTGCACTTAAAATGTAAAATTCACTGTCCCATTGAAACAACATCACAAAAGGTAGGTAAGTTCATGGATCAGTAATAGTATATAACTTAAATGGCACCCATGGGCAACCTCCCAATCATTCACAGCAGGAATTCTTAACGTTTTTTGAATCCTGGGTCCCTCTGGCAGTCTGGTGAAGTTTATGGCCCCCTTCTCAAATTATTCTTACATTCTTGCTTACATTCATAATAGAAGGAATACTAAATTCTAGTAAGACGTTAATGAAAATAAAGATGCCATTTTTGCCCCCATCCAAGTTCATGAATCCCCTAAAATCTATCCATGGATCTCAGGTTAAGAACAACATATTTCTGTATGAGAACATACCTTCTAAACTCCCAAACTCTGATTTAACGAGAACTTCTAAAGCAAAATTACCTATTATTAGGGATCCCTAAAAGCTATGTTTTTTTGTCAGGCATGGTGCTTCGTTCAAATCTTGTTGTAAATCACCCACAGGAATGTCCCTTTGGCATACATATATGTTTGACAAGTGCACACATTTCACACAACTATAGTCTGAAAGCTTCCTCCTAAGTCCCCCCTGCACCAGAGAGCAGCAACTGCGTATGCTTAATGTTAAAAGAGTAACAACCCATGGCAACCAAGGACCTATAACCAAGATGAGAGTGCTAAGAACTTTGTATGAAAAGAGGGAGAAGAGAGGAAAAAAAGGGTTTAATTGAATTTCTCTGCTCCAACTCATACACACAAGCTTTCTATGCGTAGGAATCAAGAGTGCTTGAGGGGCAGGGACATCAGGCATAAACACACACAAAACCTTATGGTAAAAGTCAGACTGGACCATGTGCCAATTTTCTCCTCTAAACATGCCAACAGTGAGGTGAAAATTTTGGTAGATTCTGCCTTAGTAAGTGTACAGGACACTCTCAAGGTCTCTCTTAAGAACTTTGGAATTGATTGGGTGACATGGGAGATACTGGCACAGGACTGCTTGGCATGGCATGCCCACATCAGAGAAGGTGCTGTGCTCTTTGAGCAAAGCAGAATTGAAACAGCTCAAAGGAAATGCAGGATGTGCAAGTTTGGAGTATCCACCCCAAATGTTCACATGGACTATTTGTGCCCGACCTGTGGTAGAGCATTCCGAGCTTATATCGGTCTGATCAGCCACAGTCGGACACATTGAAACTTGACTCTAGCATGGTGATGTTGCTTTGATCCTTGAGGTCACTAACAATAAGATTCTGCCTTATTTCCTCTTTGAGAAGGAAAAATGAAGAGAGATTCTGGAGGAAAGAATTGATTACATTCTGTGCAACTGTTTAGTAAGTGACAAAGTTTAAAAGTGATTAGGGAGGAAAACCAGCTACACAGGGATGAGTGGGACAGTGAAGACCAGGACAGGGGGTTATGCTTCAGCCATTATTTTCACATGTGCTGTTGCCTTCTCCTACTGGTTCCCACAGGCTGCCACTTTCCATTTGTGGTTTCTATTTTAAAAACTTTTATTTTTCTGATAGAGCTATAATTTAGAAATCAGAGAAAGCTGGCTGTCCAATCAAATAACTGTAAACATCAAGCATCTTTCTAGATTCCTTTAATGCAACTGCCTTTCCTCTGCACATGTCTTGTTTGCACAAAGTTGTTTGCATTTTGTCTCCTCCTTAGACTTGTGAGCTCTCAGGGAGCAGGGACTGACTGTCTTGCCTTTCTCTGACAGCTCTGAGCATAGTGCCTGGAATATAATGGGTATTTAATAAGTACTTGCTGACTAGTACCTTCAAGTGTCCATCTAATTTTTATTTTCAAAAATAAGGAATGAAGATAATTCCTGAAGAAAGGCTAAAATCAGCCACACATACATACCTTATCCCTCAAATTGGAACTATTCACACAAGTTTGCCATTTATTTTTTAAAACCAAAACTGTGGCATGAATGAAAAATTCTTCTAAAACTTTACTGAATAACCAGTTGAATCTGAAACAAGCTAAACTCGTGTGGAAAAAGTGATGGAATCACAGAATTTGGACTCAAATTCCACCTCTACTGGTGTGGCCTTAAGCAAATTGCTTAAACTTTCTGAGCCATTTTTCTCATCTTTAAAATCGGGGGTTAGAATAGATAACCTTTCTAGTTAAAAAAAAAAACTATTACCCATTTTTTAAAAGTTCCTAAAAATCAAATATGTGTGTATCTATATATAACACGTATATATGTATATATATGGACACATACACACATGAAATTTCTAAAATAGTTGATTCCATTCAAATTCCTGGTTATAAAATCTGTGATTTGGTTATGGAATTTTTTTAAAAGGACTTATAAATGATATCTTTTTTTTTCCATTATGATATACTACCAAGAGATGACCTAAAAATTGGGCCTCTGGAAAACAATTTACAGGTGACTTTGTAAAGGGCAATTAAAGAGGCTAAGTTGGTATTGATACTAAATACTCCTTTTGGCTTAGAAACAACATTTAGAAAGCACACATGAGAAATGAAAGGATGTGTGTGCCTCTTTATTTTCCTTCCCCTAAGGAACTAAGTTTTTTCAAGTGGATTGGGGGAAGGGTTTACCTTCAATCCTTCCCAAGATAATAGTCAAAGAATTAGTTGGCACGAGTTTGCCAAAATGATACCTCAAAGAGAGGTGTGTATGTGTGTGTGTGTGTGTGTATGATAAAGAGAGAGAGAGAGAGAGAGAGAGAGAGAGAGAGAGAATTGCTTGAAAAGTCACCATACTGTAAAGTTGCTCTGAAGGAAAGTATCATGATAAATGAAAAAAATCCAAAGACAATTTAAAAAAAAAGAAAGAAAGCCTCTCCCAAATGATCTTCCTGGAGATTAGCTTTCTTTTCACCTTTCCAGACTAAATTATTGAATGCTTTGGAACGGGAGTGCACTTGCTGATGGCACCAGCCATCCTTGCTTCCTCACTACGGAAGCTCTCCAGGCACAAAGACAACACATGAATTATCGCTGTCTGCCAACAATAGATCTTAGTCTTGTGACATACCAGGAGGCTCTCTTGGCTGCCTAGCACTTGAGTTCTGACTGCTGCCAGGAGGCTAATGAATCAAGACCATGCTTCTAGGAAGATCTCTGGCAGTTGGTTCTTGAAACCAAATAGCTCTGATCTCATAAAAAGAAGGGCTTCTGTATATAATAGGTGAAAAGAATGAGGGAAAAAAAAGTAAAAAGGAATGTCTACTTGGTGATCTATGTGGCACCAAAGACCAATAGAGCACTGATTCAAGGGTGGCTCAGAACCTCTGAGAAAAGTCAAATGGGAAAGAGGGAAAGAAGCTATCAATGCAGCTACAGTGATTTAGTCTCAGGTAATAGAGACAAGTATCCAGGCCCTGGAGCAAGGCACAGACTTAGTGATGCTATTCATGAGCAACAAACAAAAACAACAGATATAAACTCATTCTTATTACTTAATATTCTTCCCTAACAGACTACGATCACAAACCTTGGGGTAACAGTATGTTTAGAGCAGAAATCATTTCTGAGATGTGGCTTACCACAGTGGGACTTGGCCATTGTTTTCATATATATATGTAAAATACCACTTTTCCAGCTTGGCACTTACTGCCCCTTCATAGTTCAGCTCCAGTCCACCTTTCCTGAATTATTTCCCATCACTCTTTCCCATACTCTACATTCTGGCCAGAGTGAATTACTTGTTTGTTCCCTGAACTTGACATTCCAACTATTGCCCCCCTCCCTTTGCATAGGCTGTCTTCTCATTCCTGGAAGGTAATCCTTCATCACTTCTGCTTCTTAGAAAGCTTAGCTTTATTTTGGGATAAGTAGATTTGGAGCTGGAAGGGACTTCAGGGTCCAACTAGTCTAGTCTGGAGCTAGAAGGGACCATAGGGGCTGTCCTGTCCAATCCCCTCATGTTAGCAAATGAGGAAACAGGCCTAAAGAGATTCAGTGATTTGCCTAAGGTCAGGTCACATAGGTAGTAAGCATGAGACAAAGGGTTTGGCTCCAACTCCAGAGCCAGGACTTTAAAAAACAAACTGTTCCACTCTGGCTCCTTCCACTCAGATGAGTAGTCTTATGAGAAACCTTTCATGATCCCAGTTTTTAGTGTTCTTTCTCTCCTGAAATTTCTTTGTATTTACTTATATTTATATGTCACCACTTCCTCCAATAGAATATAAACTCTCCTTGGGGGTAGATGACTGTATTTTTTTCTCCATTCCCCATGGTTTGGATGTAGCAATTTGCTTAAATGCTTTTCTTCATCAATGTGAGTCCAATACTACATTCACAATAGCACGGGAGCATATTTAAGCCTTGCTTAGTTTAGATTCCATTTAGAAATATGCCATTCTCATAATCTTGAGAGAACTCCGTGCTGTGCTCAGTTCAATCCTTTTGATGATTTGTGATCTTTAGTTGTTTCCTGAGCTCTGCAAGACTTTTGTATCAAGGGTTCTTCACTTTTTTTTTCTTTGTATGATAAATCCCTCTTGGCAGCCTGGTAAAGCCTCTGGATTCCTGTCTTCTCAGAATAATGTTTTCAAATGCATAACATTAAGCACATAGGGTTACAAAGGAAACTTACATAAAACAGGTTCAGGGACTCCAGGTTAAGAACCCCTGGTTTAGTTCCCCTGAAGAGGTGTCAATTCAACTACCAAGAAGCTCCACTATGAAAAAAATTCATTTAATAAAGCAAGAAAAGAAATAGACGTGTTGTGTCTCACTTGGCAGGCAACTCGAGCAAAGGAGTATTTTACTCCCACCATATATATTACCAACATACAACTCTGATAATTCAGTCTAAGAATCCTTAAACAACAGTCATGGGTAGAAAGGAAGAAGAGTAAGACTATCAGAACAGCTGAAACCCCAATGGTTAGAAGAGCACTGTGCTAGAAATAAGCTATGATGCTGTCTAGGAAAGTCTCTGGAGAGAAGCATAGGAGAGCGGGATGTAGACAAAGACGAGTGGGGGGAAATAGCAAAATATACTGTGAGAAGAGAGAGAAATGGGGATGTGGAGGTGAGTGGGCTTTATCAAATACAAATATAAATTTAAAACCTAATCCTCAGTTAAACGGCAAATTCCATATACTGGTGATTCTCCTCAACTCCCCTCCACCTTAGACAGCTATAAGAAGAGTCATGACCTCGATTTCACATTGCGCTTTTATACCAGCTAACGCCCAGCCTTAGAATATGTTCATCCCTGATATCTACTTCTTACAGGATTCATCTCCAGCGCCACTTTCTCAATGAGGCCTTTTCTGAAAAGCCCGCCCCCAACCCAAGAAGTCTGCGTTCTTTCCCTTCTAAAGTAATTCCTATTTATTTACTTTTCAGTGGATTATGTTGCATATTTTCAGTAGAATGTAAGCTCTTTGAAGGCAATGACTATTTCGCTTTTTCCTTTGTATCCCCAGCCCCAGCATTAGTGAATGTACTGAACAAGAAGTTGTGGAGTCAAAATTTGAACCCAGGTCCTCTGCTCTTCCCATTACAACATACTCCCTTCTCCATGGATTTATGACATCACCATAATAAACTACAAGTTCCATCAAGGCAGGAAATGTGACTTTTAGAATTCTGCATCTCTTTCGCAGTACTTTGCACACAGTAGGTACCTAACAAATGTTAGCCAAACAAATAAATTTTCATGATGACCTAAAACATCCAGACCTTGAGGCACATAATCTGATAAATACCAAGGCAACGCTTGATTAGCAACATGTGAAATAGCCCATGGAAATTTTAGGATGAAGACTGGCTTAGTCTTTCCACCTCTTTATGCAGGTCAGCTGATATATGTGTTCAGAAAAGGCAGACTGATTTTAAATTTTAAATTTAAGCAAGATCCAATTAGGAACATAAATTTGCTGCAAACACATTTGTGTGACACATTTATGCACAAATTTGAATTATACATACCAGTGCTAATTCTTACTGATATGGATAATTAAGATTTGAGAGTGAATATATATGAATAAATATATACACAGAGATATGTGGTAGACCACATTTTCTGAGGTTAGACTTTATGTGATTGACTGTCTCTGCTCTACTTGCCAAGTATCTGTGAGACCTCTGGGATAGCTTATCACACACGATAATTTCCCCACCCCAATCTTCCTTGTTGGAAACTTATAGCAACCATGCTGACTGACATTCCACCTCCCCCACTCACAACCCATCTGGGTGAAATTTCACCCCTCCCTATAGAACACATAAGGGTCTTCCATATTCTACCTGTTCTCTTAGGTGGGACCACCTAGCAGCTTTGCACCCAAGAACTAGAGGAGTGGCGGAGCTTTTTTCAACCTTGGTACCAGGGCAGGAAGGCATCTGAATCTCTTTCTCTTCCTGCCAAATCTAATGATCCTTTACTCAAGGCCAAGACCTAATATATCCTGACTCCACCACAGTGTGCCTTTCTCTTTAATGTTACTTTCTATGTACTCTGTATTTATATTATAGATACCAATTACGTATATGTTGCTCCATCATTCCACCCCCTTCCTCTCCACATTAGAATGTAAACTCCTAGAAAGAAGGGATTGCTTCAGCCTTTTCTTTCTACCCCCGCAGCAAAGCACAGTGCCTAGGATAAGCACTTATTAAATGCCTGCATCTCTTAGACAAAAGAGATGCCAATGCATCCTTGTCCCTCTTCTCTTTGTCCAACTATCTAAAATTAACTATCTTCTTATGTGTCCATAATAAAAAGTCTAAAGGTTTCAGTATTAGTGGTTGGTTTGCTTCTGTGGAAAACACCAAATCCTCTCTAATCAGCAGCAATTGATGAGGAGAATTTGCTTAATTATGCACCAAGACGTACATTTTTTTCAGGGATATCTCTCTTTAAAATTTCCTTTCCTCTACAGTGTAGCTTAAATTCCAAATAGAGACCTCCTTGTGATTTAAAAGCTTTAAACTTACAAAAGTTCAAAGTGAAGAATAATGTTGCAAATACTTACTGTGAGAGGCTCCCCTTGGAGAGCTTGTAAAATGAAGTTACTGACAACTCGGCCATCATTCATATGCATCCGTGGCCCAAAAGTATTGAATATTCTAGCAACTCGCACTTCAACCCCTTCCTGTAATGAAAGGCATGAGAAAAAGCAATAGTATGTTTAACCTTCTCATCTGTATTCTTGGTAAGGGCAAAACAAATGGGAGGGGAAGGAAAGGAGAGAGCATGATCTCTTTCTAGGAACAATAGGCTTTTATTTTAAATTTTATTATAGTAAAAAGCCTTACCTAACACACTACCTTCTTCTCTTTGTGTATATATCCCTTGACATTGTCAGGGGTTTTAAGTGTGGAGATAATCAAATCTGACAGCTTTCTTACTCATCTTAACCTTTCTATTGTTTTAGAGACTGTGAACCAGTCTGTCTCTTCCTTCCCATGTTTTTTTAAGCACTGCACGTTACAGACTGCTCCTTTACAGGTCCATCAGCACTCCTACTCGCCCACACATTAACTGTGGTATGCCCTGAGGCTGCCCTGGATTCTCTGTTCATTTCTTTCTATACCCACTACAGGGAATTCAACTCACATGGCTTAAATAATCACCTGGATATCTTTCGGATCTATATCTCTAGCCCTAAACTTCATGTTCTCTCTCCGATTATCTCTTTTTAGCCATCAACAGGATAGTTTCTTTTAGGACCATTATCTAAAATAGAACACACGAATAATACTAACAATCACCGTTCACATTTACGTAACACTTTATGGCCTACAAAATGCTGCCTCCAGATATAAGTTCTACTGTTTGGCATTTATGGCTCTTCGAAACTTGGCCTCTTTCTATCTTTCCAGTTTTCTTACACGTTACTCCCCCACAAGCATTCTGTGATCTAGCTACATTGGCCTACTTACAGTTCACCCAACACAATAATCTATGTCCAGTCTCTGGGCCTTTCCACTGGCAGCTCTCCAGGCTGGAACGCTCTGCCTTCTCGCTTCGTGGTCTGGTTTCCTGGCTTACTTTTACAATTAGCTCATCGTACCTTCTGCAGGAGGCCTTTCTTTCCCCTCCAGCTACTGCTACCTTGACTTCTTTTGGTTTCTCTGTTTTCCTTCAATTCTTACCGCAAGGGCCACCTTTTACATGAATTCGGGGAAGGTCTGGGTTCAAATTCAGCCTCTCTCTCTCTCTGCCCCAGGCAATTCTCTAAGACTCTAAGTTGCTATTTATTGACCTGCATGGGTAAAGGGAATTTACTCCTTGTAGTTCCTTATACCAATGAAATTGAAGGTCTTGTCCTCTCCCTCTCTCTCTCTTTCACATGTATACATGCAACATGCACACAGGCATACACACGCGCACACACACACACACACACACATACACACACACACACACACGTATATACGGATAGCAAACCATTGTGGTATCTTTGCCAAGAAAACCCCAAATAGGCTCACATAGAGTTGAACACGACTGAAAACAAACAACTGAACACACACACTCACATGCATATGTGTATATAAAATATCACCATTTTACAGCAGTTATAAGAGGTTAAGTTGCGTGATTATAAGCAGTAAATTCAGCACATGAAACCAGGTCTTCTGTTTCTTTCTACTTCGTCCAACTCATTAGCCTCTCTAAACACATTGCCCTTCCCAGATTCTGGAAGATCAAAGGCACAGGTGTCCTCTTGGGCTGTGATTACCTATTATTCTTGGGGTCATTTTGGACTTCTTTCTGTTTAATAGCACCAAGTTTGTATCAATAATACCACTTTATATTTGCCTAGTACTTGAGAGATTCAAAGCGCTCCCCTATAAATCATACAATTCTTACATCAAGGCAGGGACAATTACCATGTTCCAGACAAGTAAGATAAGGCCCAAATGTTAAGTGATATGCCCAGGGACACATTTCTAGGAAGTAAGAGTTGCGAGTGATGTCCAGTAAACCTGGTCCGCTGTTCTTTGCTGTCTTCCCCCACCTAGCAATTATTCAGATCTACATCTTTCTCTTAATTCCCACAGTCATAACTCTAGCCCAAGCCCTAACCACCTCATGCATAGCCTCTTTTCCCCAGTCTTTGCTGATTTAAAGTTCCCAGTATCACCTGGTTTAGAAGAGTACTAGGACCCAAGAACAAAGGGCCTAACACTGCCTCTGCTAGCCACCCCTGCAGTAGCCCTTGCTTGCTCCAAGGTATGGAAGGCAATACTCTTGCATATTTTAAGAGACAGCTTGCATCCCTGCCCCCAGGCTCCTAGAAAGAGGAATCTGGCTGAAAACTCATCTAGGCTATCTCCTTCCTCTGGCATGCCTGGGATAAGTGATGCACTCAATAAATGCTTGCTGAATGAATGAATTTTAGTAGGCTTTTCTCATCTGAAGAGGAAGCTGCTGATCCAGATTGGGCTTTCTTCCTTGTCCTCTTCAGACCCCTTTTAGTCCATTTCTAAGATAGCTTCTCACTCAGCTAGAAAGCTTGGAAATCCCAGTCTCCAGGGGTTCCATTCTCCTTTGCCTTTCCCTTGTCTCTTTTTCTATTCCAACATAGAGCATTAGAAAGTTTCCTGTGGTAATCTTGAGCAGTAGTCCCAGGGGCATCTGGATCCCTAGAACCAAATAAAATAATTGGAAACAACTTTTTGGAGGGGAGATTTCTGCTGCGGATCCCTTCCCAGCTCAGGGATGTAGGGGAGAGACCAGCTGGCTTTAACAGTCAGGTTTCTCTCTCTGACAGACTGTAAGGAGGCCAGCAGTCCTTTGAAACAACTGGGAAGGCTCTGTTTTCCTTACCTTCTCGAGCTCCAGCTGCAGCCAGCAACAGCAGCAGTGAGGGAGTCCAACACAGCCAGCAAGCTGTGCATGGGATGGTGAAGAAGCTGCTGATACTATTTCTGTTGTTTCTGGAGAGCCAGCAAAGCTTAAGCTATGACCATGGAGCTAAGAGGGAGACTATTAGGAACACCCCGTTTTTAGGCAAAGCAGAGTCGGGGGGAAATGGTCTAGCCTACACACAGATGAGAGAGCACCTTCACTGACCAGAAGATTCTTGAAGGCACAGTGAAAAGGGCTCTAGACAAAGCTTCGGTACACCTGCTGTCTAAGGTGTCTAATCTTGAGCAAGTCACTTCTTTCTAGGCCTTGGTTTCCTCATCTGTAAAAATGGCTGGAGTGGAGGAAAAATGTGGAAACAGTGCTGAAAGTGAAGTCACAGCCCTTGCCTAAAACTGAATCCAAATTCTGCTCTTCACTAACCTGAGTGACCCTGGGCAAGTGACTTAAGATCTATGGGTTCTCTGTTTCTCTACCTGTAAAATGAGATTAAACTAAATTATCTCGAAGACTCCTCCAAATCCTAACAGCCTACATTATACACACCCTGCCTATAGGTGCTGTTACTATTTCTTTTTTCCAGGTTAAAAAAAATAGAACCATGAGGTTAAATGCCTTGGTTAAGGTGACACATGTACTGACACAGGATTCAAACTCAGTCCAGCACTTATTCACTATAATATTCAGCTTCCCTATCAGTTTCACAAACAAAAATCCACACTCTTTCTTCAGAGACTACATAAACAAACTTCATCCTAAAGTCTAGGCAGTATCACAAACTCTTAAAGTTTAGTTTATGGAGTTTTAAAGCCCTTGTGTTTCTTTCATTAGATTGTAAACGCCTTGAAAGCCAGGACCTTAAAGCTACTTAATTATACACACACACACACAGACACACTCTCTCTCTCTCTCTCTCTCTCTCTCTCTCTCTCTCTCTCTCTCTCTCTCTCTCTCTCTTTCTCTCTCTCTCTCTTTCTTTCTCTCTCACCCCCCACCCTCCAGCACAGAATATATTGTTGTCTTGCTGGGTACTCAAATGTTGATGACTAAGGTTTGTGGTTTTATTTGTAGCCTAGAAACAAATAAACTCTTTCCCCACTAAACAAGTCACAGAAGATATAAAAAAGAGGCTAGAGATGGTGATCTCAATAGAAAATAACTCAAAAGTCACCAACTTCAGTTTTATTAATAGAACTGGAGGAAGGATACACAGAAACGGGCAGTGAATGCAGCTTTATTCTAGGAATAGAATATAAAATCTCAGCAAGTTTACACAAATCAAACCAGTGTGTCTGACAGAATAAAAGTCATACCAAGCTCCCAGGAAGTCTGCAACGAACCAAGGTTAGCAGTGTTACATGTTCTTAGATCTATAGCTGGAAAGGACCTCAGAGGCCACATGGGCTAATATCTTCATTTTTTTTTAACAGATGAGGAAACTGAGGCCCAACATCGCACAAATATTCGCTTCCCATCACAACCCAGGGATATAGGGAAGGGAGAGAGAATAGATGGATTTTTACAGTCAGATTCCTCTCTCTGAGAGACTGGAGTAGGGAGTCCCTTGAAGAAACAGATTTGAACTCAGGTTCTATCTCCAGAATTAGTGCTGTTTTTGCTCACTAGTAGATGTTGCCTTAAATGAAAAATTCGTCACTGCACAACCAACCCGGTTGGATAGCCTGAAGTAAGTTAGGCTGGTGCTCCACATGAGCATGTTCAATTTTCTAAATCTTTGTAGCTTGAAAGGCCCTGTCAGAGTTTACATTCTACTTCCAAGGCCTTCTAAAGCCCAGGGTCATCTCCACGTTACAACAAGACTTGAGAGGAGGATGCCAGTGCTTAGCCTCAAACTTACTGTTACTAAACCTTACTACTACTACATGTTATTTCATTCGATCCTCACAACAACCCCGTGAGGTAGGTGCTATTATGATCCCCATTTTCTTAAGAGAAAGAGGTCAAGTGGTTTGTCCAGGGTCACAAAGCTGGTAAGTATCTGCAGGAGAATTTGAATTCAAGTCTTCCTGACTCTAAGACTAATACTCTAGCCACTGCATCATTTAACTGACTGATAGGGAAAAAAAATCTTCATAAATAAAAGAACATTTCTCCTTTTTGGTGTCTCTGGAGAAAGATGGGGCCTAAAATAAAGGGAGGCTGAATCCTTCAGTGAGTTCTAAGACTTAAGAAAGGGGTGATTGTGGTCTGCCTTTATCCTCGTGTTATTGTGATACTCTCTGGTCCTCATTTTTCCTCAAGGGATAGGAGGAAAGGTCAGCACTTCAAGGATAGCTATTGTCACTGAGTAGTTTTTCAGTCATGTCTGAGTCTCTGTGACCCCATTTGGGGTTTTCTTGGAGAAGATACTGGAGTGGTTTGCCATTTCCTTCTCCAGCTCATTATACAAGCTGAGGAAACTGAGGCAAACAGGGTTAAGTGACTTGTCCAGCATCACAAGCTAGTAAGTGTCTGAGGCTGGATTTGAACTCAGGAAGATGAGTCTTCCTGAATCCAGGCCCAGTACTTTATCCACTGTGCTACTTGACTGCCCTATACTTCAAGGACAGCCACTTTTTAAAATCTGGATTCAAGATTCTAAAATGGCAAATCTCTTTTCAACATGTACAGTAGAATCAGCTTAGTTTTTTCTAAGAATTCAGGCTTTCAGAGGAACATTTTACCACTGAGGTTAGAACATCCCAATATTAAATCCCATATGTGGAACAGAAATATAGGTCTAAACTCTCTCTGAAGCTGCCTCATATTTCCGATACATTTAAAATCTCTTGGACTTACTATGTGAAGAAGGACCCTGACTTTCAGGGCTTAGTTTGGAAATCATTTAACCTCCAAACTACCTTCCTGGTTTCTATTCATTCAAAATAGAATCTTCTCTCTGAATGGCCCAATGACTCCAATGCATTTTTTTCATCTTCTCTCTTTACCAATGTCATTTTCTGAGTTGAAGAGATTGTCCTCTCTTTTAAAAGAACAACATTTATTAAAAACTTTTATTTTCACCTCACTTACATTTCCTATTGTATCCTTCCCTGTACCCCCTCCCAGAGGGTCACCCCCACATGAATATGGAGAAAAAGGTTTTTTGTAAAATTAACCAATATACTAAAAAAACAAAAAAAGGGGCATTTTATGCAGAAAATTAAAAAAAAAACAAAATGACCTCCCCCAAAGTGTGTTATTTTTGTTTTCACTCAATGTTTAGAGTGTGGTGATGTTTAGGAAGTCAACACCATAGGTTGGAGCCCAGGTGGATTAGTTAGGCTCACAAAGGAGGATATCTGTTTCCCAGCCACAAGATATATCCATGGGCTGAGGGATCACCAGAAGGACTGACTGGGTAGGCAAATGTAATAATGATGATATGATGATAACAACAATAGCTAGAATTTATATAGCACTTTAAGGTTTGCAAAGTAAATACAATTATCTTATTTTAATCTCACAATAACTCTGGGAGGTAGTTACTATTTATTATCCTCATTTTTTACAGATGAGGAAACTGAGGCAGAGATCTGGCGAGGGTAACACAGTAAGTGTCTAAAGTAGGACTGTCTTCCTAACTCTGATCCACTACATCACCTAGCTTTATGAATGTTATCATAACTACCTGATAAATTCTTCAAAGTATATCTCCTAGTAATAAATATCTGCTAACAATAAAACTCCTTTACAGGCCAATTTAAAGCAGTAAAATCCATTTCTTAGAAGTCTTGCAATTGGGGGGCAGAGCCAAGATGGCAGCTGGAAAGCAGGGACTAGCATGAGCTCCCAGCCAAGTCCCTCCAAAAACCTATAAAAAATGGCTCTGAGCCAATTCTAGAACTGCAGAACCCACAAAATAGCATAGAGAAGGAGTGCTCTAGCCCAGGATAGCCTGGATAGTCTCTGGGTAAGGTCTATCCCACACGGAGCTGGGAACTGAGCGGAGCAGAGCCCAGCGTGGGCGGCGTGGACTGACCAGACTGGGAGCCGGGTGGAGCATGCCCTAGAGCCCTGAATCAGTGAGCTGCAGCAGTTACCAGACTTCTCAACCCACAAACACCAAGGACAACAGAGTAGGTTAGTGGGAGAAGCTGCTGGGGACTGGGATAGAGTTTGCAGTTCAGCCACTGCCCCGGGGGCAGCAGAGGTGGGGCAGCTATAGAACTACAGCTGCAGTTGCTTCTGGCCCAAGGTCCACCTGGTGGGAGGAATTAAGTGGCAGATCAGAGCAGGAGTGAA
>CM053626.1:137577703-137641259 GCA_028646595.1 Phalanger gymnotis | reverse complement strand
ATTGGGTATCTTACCCCACAGGAAAGAAGGAGGAAGAAGATAAAAAAAAAGGGAAGATGATAGAAGGGAGGGCAGATGGGGGTGGAGGTAATCAAAAACAAACACTTTTGAAAAGGGACAGGGTCAAGGGAGGAAATTCAATAAAGGGGGATAGGTTAGGAAGAAGCAATATATAGTTAGTCTTTCACAACGTGAATATTGTAGAAGGGTTATACATAATGATATGCATGTAGCCCATGTTGAATTGCTGGACTTCTTAGGGAGGGTGGGTGGGAAGGGAAGAGGGAAGAGAATTTGGAACTCAAAGTTTTAAAAAATAGATGTTCAAAAACAAAAACAAAACAGTTTTTGCATGCAACTAGAAAATAAGATACACAGGCAATGGAGCACAGAAATTTATCTTGCCCTACAAGAAAGAAAAAGAAAAGGGGACGAGAGGGGAGTGGGGTGACAGAAGGGAGGGCTGACTGGGGAACAGGACAACCAGAATATACGCCATCTTGGAGTGGGGGGGAGGGTAGAAATGGGGAGAGAATTTGTAATTCAAACTCCTGTGAAAATCAATGCTGAAAGCTAAACATATTAAATAATAAAAAAAATTAAAAAAAGTCTTGCAATTAAATTTGTAATGCTGAGCTGACAACTCTATTCAATTTTTCCTTGTTCTTTCTCAATTCTAAGCCTTCTGGCAAAAATAAATGAAAAAAAATCAAAACCTAACTACTCCAGAATCCTACCTCAAAGCCTGTGTTTTATAGTGGCAGACGCCCTCCTGACTACAACACTGGTAAATTGACACTCTTCACCAAGGTCTTGGAGTCCACAAGTCAGTATTCAGGAGGCTTATGGCTGAATCACTGTTACTAATGACTAACTTTCACTTTTGGGTTCTGCGGCTACATACCATTGTGGGGCTGAGTCACTGGCATCTCACTCTAGACATCACGTTTTTAAAAAAATTCAAGGGAAAAATAAATAATACTGAATGTCTGAGAGTAAGCAACTGTCATGTCACCCAGAAAAACAGCAACTTGAAAATAAGATGGACAATTAGTCTTCCCTGTAGGGCTGATACACATAACTTCAGGAAAGCTTACTGTATCAAGTGAAGTTTCTAAGTCTATTGTCTGCCTTCCTTCAAAATGTCACTTACTGCTTAAGTTTCCTGTAGTGGATGTAACCTTTATGAAAAGTCAAGGGGAAACAAAAGCCAATTAGCTACAATGGATACAATTTTGGCTTCTGAAGGAGCCAAAAAAATTAGGTCTTTTGAAAAGATTTGAAAAATCTTTTTTTTTGAAAATTTAGGTCTTTTTTTTGAAAAATTAGGTCTTTTTTTTTTGAAAAATTAGGTCTTTCAGAACTGTAACTACACTTTGATGACGTTTAGCCAAGACAGAGAGGCCGATTTCAGTATCCTTCCTCCTTTTCACGTCTGTTCCCAACTGAATACAGGCACATACAGCAGATCTGGGTGGATTGGAACAATCCATGATAACTTGTAACATACTTAGCCCAAGCTAATTTAAATTCACTCATTTAATAAACATTTTTAAGTACTTACTACATTATAGGCATTGTGCGAGGTACTGGGGTTATAAAGGCAAAGAAATGAAAATATTTCTGACTCACACACAGCTTACATTCTAATGGGGGGAGGGCAATAAGTATATATGAAATATAACAGAAACTGATTGAGACATATACTTTTTTTTGACATATTCAAAACATATTCTGTGCAGGAATGTGTTTTGCTTGACTGTACATATTTATTACCGGGGTTTTGTTTTTCCCTTTTTTCAGTGGGCAGGGGGGAGCAGAAGGAGAGAGAGAGAGGGAGAGAGAGAGAGAGAGAGAGAGGATTTTTATACATGGAAACAAATAAATTTAAGAAAATGAAAACAAAATTTTAAAATAAACTCTAAATATAACAGGGCCTTTGGGAGGGGCAGGAAAGAAAAAACTATTAACCAAAAATATCAAGGCATATCAGCCAGCTCTAAATTCACAACTGGGAAGAAGGAGGGGATCGAGAAAGGTCTTGTTCAGAAGAAACCCCAATGGATAACATTGGCTGGTCTTCATGTCAGAAAGAAGTGCAGATTGTCTCATCTTGGGCGTGTTTAAAGTAAGGCAGCTCTGTACATCATTTAGAAGGTTCTACAATAAAACAAGGGCTTGTGGTTCTGGCAGAGATAGCAGCCGAAGAACGTCCCCATGTACACACGATATGCCTGTGCTTTAGAACAATCCAAAGACGTGAGAGTTTGACATTCAGAACAAAAAAGCTCCAATGACAACTGGTTTACCACTGAACTAATACTTCCTTCTTGATCTTTTTCTTTAAACTAGAGCCATCACGATCTACTGAATGCCTTCACCTTTCACCTATCATTTGATGAACACTTTCTGTGTTCTAAGTCTAAGACTGGAAACCCAAGGGCCAAAAATATCCTAGTAGAGGAGCCAGATAACTGCCTTGCTGATTAAAACTTCAATGCTTGGAGCAGCAGATGGTATTTCTAGGGCAACTTTGTTATGAATCTTCAGAATAAGAAGTGGCAACAAATGTTATGTAAATGCAGGCTATGGGCCAGTACTCTGGGGATACTCAAATTATTGTGGCTGCCACACACGGACAATTCTGATTTCTTTAGATGTTAGGTACATTCTGAATCCCTACCCTGCCCACGCCATTCCCTGTCCCGCTCCCAGTGCCACCCCCAAACTCAACACATGCTTCATTACTCTGCAGTGACCTAATTCAGATGTTCTAGGCAAATGTGTATGGGGGAAAAAGTACGAGTGAGAGGCAAGAATCTAGTATCGGCTCTGGCAATCACTATGTATCCATGTAGTTATGATAGATACTTTATCATGGATATTACACTATCTGGGAGACATTGGGAAAAATATTTTTTTTTCTCACTAAGCCTGTTTCTTAATCTACCCATAACTACAGTAACCATGAGACTTTGGAGAAAGATTGTTTCTTCATCTACACAACTGGGGTATGTATGTGTGGTGGAGGAGTTTCAGACTAGATAGCCAATGCAATTCAGTAAGCATTTATTAAGAGCCTAATATGTCTAAATTAGGTGATGCAGTGGAGAGAATGCCAGGCCTGGTGTTAGGAAGATTCATCTTCCTTAGCTCAAATGTGACCTCAGACACTTACTAGTCGTGTGACCCTGGGAGAGTCACTTAACCCTGTTTGCCTCAATCTCCTCATCTGTAAAATGAGCTAGAGAAGGAAATGGAAAACCACTCCAGTATCTTTGCCAAGAAAACCCCAAATTGGATCATAAAGTGTCAGACGTGACTGAAAAATGACTCAACAATAATGTTCAAGGCACTAGAGATATGAAGACAAAAATAAAATAATTCCTGCCCTCAATGAGGGGAAATAGAACATGTACACAGATAAATAAATGAAAATAAGAAAATGAAAATGGAAAATACCTGCAAGCAATTTTGAGAAGGCTGGGGTGTGGAGGGGAGGAGGAAGCTCTATAGTCACACCCAGCCTGAGATACTGAGGTAAGATGCTTTGAATCTGAAGACTCACTGAGCAAGGTAACAACATAATCAATAATGATAGTAAATGACATTTATAGGTGTAGGGCCTGGATCTGTGGTTGGTTTTTTTTATTATTTGTTTAGGGTTTTTTCCCCCTCCATTGCAGTACCTTGAGGGGAGCATCTGTTTAATTTTTTGTATTTGTATCCTCATTACTCACCACAATACCCTGTATGTGTTAGGTGCTAAGTAACTATCTGTTGAATTGAATTGGAAAACAAAACAATCAATAAGCATTTATTAAGTGCTTACTACGTGCTAAGTGCTGGGCATACAAATGACAGGTTAATTCTTTCAACCTTAAATCTACGTTTCTATGAGTAGTTAACTCATACTGGCCCAAACATCTATAATTCTGATATGTCTGGAAGTACCTTTTGAGGCATGAGGTTTCTGAGATGAAAAAAAAAAAGCGTATAAAAAAAGTCACATAATTTGGATGTGAGATTTTTCTGCATACATTCATTTGGCATTACCTACCAGGCTTATGGCATCACTGTTCAAATGTGCAAGTATGCCAGTGAGTTCTGGTTCTAAGTAACAACATCAAGGGAAGACACTTCAGCCCCAAGGCTATAAACAGCTACTCAGAGCTCTGAAACTCGAGTAAGACTGTTGGCATCAGGACAGATTTTAAAGACATAGAGGAAGCTGAGTAAGGGCATAAGGCTTAGAAGGTGAGGAAGCCAGCACATCCCATTCACAAAAGCCCACAGTTTGCTGCTGTGAGTCTCATGCACTCTGTAACCCCTGGTTGGACTCAGTTGACTATGAAGGGGCAAGTGAACACGCAGAAAAAATTTACAAAGTTCATTTGACATACTTTCCAGGTTCTCACTTCAACATCCAGGTGCATTAGAGAAAAAAAAAAATCTGTTTCCTTTTGATCACATTCAAAGGGACAAAGGAATAGCTCATTTCTCCTAAAGTCTGGGAAAGACTGCAGGTATATTAAATTAAAAAAAAAAACACATCAACAAACACACCCAGCACCTTCCCACTCCCAGCCCATTAGATAATGGTGAATACATGTGATGGGGGAAAAATAATGCTTCAAAACTGATCAGGAAAACCCACAGCATTCAAATATCAACATTAAAAAATACCTTTTCTCCCACAGTCTAAATTCCTATCACATGTCCAGCCCCAGAGGATCAATTTCCTAAACTAAACATGATCTGAATGAAACATACTTAGTAAATAAAATAAATACCAAACGAATAAAACATGTCCTAGAAAGCACTGTGAAAAACCAAGGGCATACCTGCTTCATGTAGGCATAGCACATGGTCTCTGCCACACGCTTTCCTTCATCATAACAGGCTCTAGGTCCTATTGGATTCACATGGCCCCAGTAATCTTCACTCTGGGGGTGGACTTCTGGATCTAGTGGAAAGAAACATAGGACTGGTTTTTCTTGCTCCTCATTTCAAGCTTACAAACAAGGCAAATTCACATTGAAAAAAGGAGAGTGTAGAAGATGGTCAAGGTATTACATTTTTATATTAAGACTGATCTGAAGTATTAAGAAAAATATAAGCAGGGCAGAATACTGGGGGAATAGGATAGTATAAACAAATTTGGGATGGTATAGTAAGAACTCCTTCCCCTTAGATGCAGTTTCCATGTTCTTCAGTGTAGGTAAATGTGTGAAGTATTTTGATGGAGACCTGAAGTAAATTATTTTGTTTTTGGTAACATGAATAATTGTACCCTAATTTGTTTATCTTGGATATTTGATTTTGCATTCTATAGGGCATCATTTTTCTTAAAGCTCTACCAAGAAAGCTAAACTTCTATATGAAAATCGATAATCACAAATGTTATGTTTTTCATGGAGTATAGCTTCCATCTAAAATGATCACGTAAAAAAAAAAAAATTTCTTATGTCTTTGTGTGTGGGACCTACCCAAAGGTAGTTATCGACAAATACAATGTAAAGAATGCTGGGCTTGGAATCAGAAGACTAGAGTCAAAATCCAGTGCCTCCTCTTGCTATTTGTATGCTCTTAGCCAAACCAGCTTAAGTCTGTTTCTTAACTGGTAAATGGAAATAAAATAAAAGAAAAATGAAAACAAATTTGCAATCTTCCTTGTAGGGGCATCATGAGACTCAAATGAGAATGAATGTAAAAATGTTCAGATGCATGTCGGAAGGTAATCAAAAACTAGCCCTCAGTAACAGCTGATACTTGAACAATCAAATATTAAGAGACACTGTATGATTATTTAAATGGATAAGAAAGCATTAAAGACACTTATTGAGGGAGTATCCCTGGAGCACAAAAGATCACCTAGGGACAAGCCTTTCATTCCACAATTAAATATCAAATAGAACCTGCGAATATGTCAGGGAAAGAAGAGTGTGCTTAAGAACATAGTGTCATAGAACTAAGGTTCATACCTTACCATATCATATTTTACCCCTACAAAATAAGTTTTCATAGAGAAAAGGAAATAGAGACACTAAAAGGAAGAACTCCACATATAGGAAACAAAACAGGAACAAAATCAAGTTGGTTTCTCAGAAGGATGAAGACAAACACAACTTTGCTGAAGACCTGGCCTACCTGTACAAAATAGCCCTCTTGTTTCATGCAGTTGAAGCCAATTAATTCTATCATTAGAATCAATGTCAGAAAAGTTCCTGGTGATAGGTATCTGTGTATCCCAGAATAATCAAGTAATAAAAGATCATGTTACAAAGAACAATCCCAAATACCTGAAGAATATTTCCTTGTGTACTCAAGATTTCTCTATTCAAGATAAATGCTGCCAACATGAAAGATTCATTTATGAGATAGTTTTCCGTGTCACTTATGATCCAAATAAAGGTTTACAAGCAAAGGAGACATGCCCACATAAAAATCTCAATACAACAGTCTTATCTAGCTTTCTGAGATACTACATACAAAAGATGCACTATAAATAACATTTAGGAAAGCTTTTTAAAAAATTAAGTATGAAATGGAACAGCTGGTGCATTTCAGAAAATGTATTGTTTTCATAATCTCATGAAAACAAACTCCCAACAAATATGCTATTCAAGTGAAAAGGGAAGGTAGGCTGCACAGGCTTTATAAGCATGCTGTCTTGGATAGGACAAGGGAGGTTCCCTTCCTATTTTAATCTTTTAAGACAGTGCTGAGCCCATGGGGCATACTTAGCTTGGAATGAAGAACACAGTTCTTGGACATGGTATTTTAAGGCATCATGTTGCCTTTGAGGTTGAGGAAGAGATCACCTGACAATTTAAAGGGACAGCAGCCAGTCATTTATGCATTTGTCCAAACACGACAGATGATGTTTCAATGTTTCTTCAGAGATTGGCGGGGGCGGGGAGGAAAAAGGAAAAATAAAATAAGGGGAAGGGGAGAAAAAGTATACGATAGAAGGCAGAACATTTCAGTGTCTCATCTGTACCATACATTCTTAAGAAGCGAATCAAGAAAGAACAGGGGTATAGTTTCCTTAAGCTTGTGAGAAAATGTTGATAACATTTACTCCCTGGGTTGTAAAACAATAAAATTACACATAGACTTGATTTTGGGGGATGGGGTTGGTAGAGTACTGTTTAGGTAGCAAAGGTCTTATATTTCCCAGATTTCATCCCAGATGTGGATTTCCCTATCTTCTCCCCATGTAGCATCTGTGTAGTTTCCCAATACTTCATCCAGCACCATGACATACATACCGCAGAGACCTTCAGTCTCACACTAAACCTAAGCGAGATTGCTTCTGATATTTAATACCCTGCACACATGCTGTGTTTAATTTGAATATTTTGCAGTGCCATGGTTTCAGTGGTGTGTTCTTCCATCCATTGATGCAAGTTGTACTCTTCTATGGTCTAGTAAATATACTCTTTGTGAGTTGTTATGGCCAAAATAATTTATCACTTTTGAAACCAACCTGGTGATGAGCTGCTCTAAATAGCTAATCTGGTCCCTGGACGATAGGCATACAGTCTGTTGCTAGGTTCATACTTGAAACCCTTCCAGTTTAGGAGAAGCAGCTAAATGCTTTCCCTGATGTAGCCTTTGGGAATCCAGGTGTCACCTCCACACACATAATGAGGAGACATTAGTATAGGACTGCATGGAGGATAATTTTACCATGAATTTAAAATGCAACTCTCTCTGATAGTCTTTCTACTACATACATCACTGTTGTGACAATGCTGATGAGAATACTACTGTGGGGTAAAACACTTTTATGAATGCCCAAAGGGCTATAAAAATGTGCATACCCTTTCACACAGCAATACCACTTCTAGGGCTGTATCCCAAAAAGATCACACAAATGGGGAATGGACCCATATGTACAAAAATATTTATAGTAGCTCTTTTTGTGGTGCCAAAGAATTGAAAATCAAGGCGATGCCCATCAATTGGGGAATGAATAAACAAATTGTGGTATATGAATGTAATGGAATACTATTGTGCTATAAGAAATGAGGAGCAGACAGACTTCATCATAACTTGGAAAGACTTATATAAACTGATGTTGAGTGAAGGAAGCAGAACCAGGAGAACATTGTACATGATAACCACACAGTATCTGTAAGGACTAACTTTGATAGACTTGGCTCTTCTCATCAATGCAAGGTTCAAAGACAGCTCCAAGAGACTCATGATGGAAAAAGCAATGCACATCCAGAGAAAGAATGATGGAGTCTGAATGCAGACTGAGGAAAACTATTTGCTGTCTCTTTTTTTTTCTCCTTTTTTGGTTTCATTTCTTCTTTCTCATGATTCTTTCTATTGGTTGTAATTCTTCTTTACAATTAGACTATTGTGTAAATAATTTTAATATGAAGATATATGTAGAACCTATATCAGATTACATGCCATCTTGGGAGGGAGGGGGAAGGAGAGAAAGGGAGAGAAAATTTGGAACTCAAAAACTTGTGGAACTGAGTGTTGTAAACAAAAAATAAAAAATTAATTAATTAAAAACAAACAAACAAAAAGACAAAAACAGTTTCATGAGATAGATTTTTGGGATGTGCAATCTGTGGAAGGTTCTTTTTAGATATCTTAGAGCACCTGAAGGGCAGTTAGGTGGTACAGTGGATAGAGTGCTGGGCCTAGAGTCTGGAAGACTCATCTTCCCAAGTTCAAGTCTGGCTCTCCCTCTGTGATGGTCAGTCAATCAATCAACAAAGCATTTATTAAGGGCCTACTATACTTCGTCAGAAACTTCCATGCCTAAGAACACACTGGGCAGCTAGTTGGTACATGGGATGGAGAGCCAAGGCTGGAGTCTGGAAGACTTGAGTTCAAATTCAGCCTCAGACACTTACTAGCTGTGTGACCCCGGGCAAGTCACTTAACCCTGTTTGCCTCAGTTTCCTCATCTGTAAAATAAGCTGAAGAAGGAAATAGAAAATCACTGCAGCATCTTTGCCAAGAAAAACCCAAATGGGGTCACACGAAGAGTCAGATGTGACTGAAACGAATGAACAACAGGAAAAAATTTTTAAAAAGCAGTCAATGCATTTCTCTTTGGAGCTGAGTTTTAATCCTTTCTTCTCTGCCAAAATCAATCAATCTATCAATTGTTTGTTTATGGAAAAAGAACATTTTAGGAAAAGATGCTGAGAAAAGAAGTGTACTGGATCCAGGGATGTGGTATATGCCAGTGAAGTTCAAAATAAGGAGAAAAGGATTACCAATGCAGGGCAGGAAATTGGAAGGACAAAGTCACTATTAAGGCTGGAAAGGTAGATGGCATTAAGCTTCTAGATAAAATGATGCTGATTATTGTTCAGCCCATGCCCACTAGCTAAAAGAGAGATAAAGTGGAGCCAGATTCATTCCTACTGCCTGAAGATGTATCCAGGTTCTCCCATCCCTCTTATGAAGGTGATTTTTAAGGGCTATTCTCCACTATTACTAGGTTCTCACTCAACAAGTAAATACATACAACCTGTCCGTCCTGTTTTCCTTTGGGTCTCCTCTTTTCTATATCTTTTTATCTCATCCCAGAATTCAGTCAAGGAAGCAGTAAAAGGGTGCAAGTAGGGAGAATTAGGGGATAGGTCTAACAAGAAAAGAGTGCAGCAGGAGAAGAGAGACTTAGAGATAAAGGATTCCTGAGAAGTTATGGGCATTCTCCTCCTGCTTTCCATCCCACAGCAGGCTCCTTGCTCATCCAGACCCTTCCACTCTGGGCTTAGAAATGGTGAGATCTACACTTGGGATAGTCTAGTAGACACATTTTAAATCAGGCCCCTTCTGGCCACAAGACTATTTCTGGGGTGGCTGTCAAAACTTCAAAGCCTCTTATCTGTTTACCAATCTTACTTATCTGTAACCATTGATAATAGTGATAAAACAGTAACAGAAAAATGCAGGTTCCATCCTTCTCATATGGAACCTCAGAGTTCCACCTTAGAATTCTCCTACCAAAGTTTTTATAAAGTTTTGGCGGGGGGATTGCCCCCACTAACCCCAATAGACAAGTTGCCATGGTCTTACCTCCATATACTTCCGAGGTAGAGGCCAGAAGAAGACGCGCTCCAACACGTTTTGCCAATCCTACAAATGTGAACATGTAAAAGGATCACTGTGGTTTTTGACATGACAGGGCAGGACTCTAGAAACATTAAGATAAGCACTTTTTATACTGAAATCAATGAAATGATGGTCCTATCACAAAGTACACACATTTCAGTGTCAGGCTGTGAAGAGACCATATGACTAAATCAAAAAGGTTCCATTTAGAGATGGGGTAGTAATGGTTCAGTAGAAGGCAAAAGGCCACATTGGGAGGGGGCAACTAGCGTTGCCTTAAAAGCAAAAACTCCTGTTTATTTATTAATAATTACATCCATCCAGAACTCAATGTCCTGCTCTTGAGAATAATATGTAACCCATTATCAGTGCTGGGATAGCAAGGCTCATGTCCTTGATGAACAGCTCCTAACTCAGAGGTAATAGTCTTACGCTGCATGCTAGGCTCAGGATGATAAGGCTGAGGCATCTCTACCATTACGCTACTGAGCAGACATGGCAGTAGACAGAGGAAATCATGTCATATTCTCTGATCTACTTGGCTCCTGTGGAAGGGGCTGATAACTCCTGCTCAAATTCCTTTTTTCAAATAGAAAGATGAAGTTAAAAAACAAAACAAAACAAAAGCTCTTCTCTATTTTCCTATGGAAAAGAATGGTGAACTCCATTTCCTGAGCTAGTCACTAAAAAAAAAGTTAGCTTTTTTTAAATGGCAAGGTTTTTTTTTTCTGGCTACACAGGGCACTGACCTGAAGGAGAAACCAGTTTAGGGAAATCACCTTAAACTCACATTAACTAAACCTAATACAAAAATATTGAATCTCTTATCTAATGAAATCAAGGTCTATTTTTTTCCTGACTGCTCTTAGCATCCTTCTCACCCTTCCTTTGAAATCAAACCTCACTATTGTAGTACACTGAAAAAATTGTTACTTTCGGAGGCAGAGGGCCTAGGTCCTAATCTAATTCCACCATTTGCTATCTATGTAACCTTGGGCAAGTCACTCGGCCCTATTTGGACCTGAAATGTATATGTATTTATATCTGCTTTGTCAATACTTTTATAATTTTTAGTTTGCCTTTCCCCTCGAAAGACTTTAATAAAAAAAAAACCCATTATTAAGGAATTTTGTTTCGTAGATGTTTAGGAAACCCTAGTTTTTGAAACCTTTTATGTGTTAAAAAAAAGCAGCAACAACCCTTCTCTAATAACTTAATTCTTCATTAATATATTAACAATATAACCAGGCAAACTTAGCACCATGTGACCTTACAAAAATGCTAACTCATCTTTCTCCCATAACACACACCATCAACACCACCATTAAGGGTACTTTACCTCTAATATGAATCTTGTGGCTTAGTCTAGAGTCAGGTAATACAGATCAGTTTCCACCTACCTAACAATCAGACAGTTTCTCCTCCCTCGATTTAAATAATCCCCATTTAACACCCACACACCCATGGTACTGCGTCAATCTAGATTCGAGGCTCAAAGTCATGAGTACTTATTTGTGAATTTTTAAGATGGAAGGCACGGGATTCATTTCTAGCACTGGATAATTTCTCTAATGACCTGTGGAGTTGCAGAGGGGAAAGTGATGGCTGAGACCACAGGATACTTGCAGAGGCAGCCTGCAAGTAAAACACTTACCTTTAGAAAGCTGGCCACCTGCTCTACCATAAAAAAGGTTACTCAGTGAGAAAGACACTGCAGTGACTAAAGGCCCCCAGGGACTACAATAGAACTAAAGAAGTTCTAGCTGATAAGCTGGCAGTCAAGACTGCTAACTACCACGGTACTGGGATGCTCCCTTCAGAAGTTACAGCATAAGAGAAGCCATTCCAAGCTTGAGATAAATGGCCAGTGCAAGAGTGCATAATATGTATTCATATCTTGTCAAATAAATAAATATTCCTGATAAAAGAAACAAGGAACCAACTTCAACTTACCCAACATGTTTAGTGTCCCGATTGTGTTGGTCTTTAATGTCTTGATAGGATTGTACATGTAGTTTGGAGGAGAAGCAGGAGATGCTAGGTGATAAATCTGGTCCACTATGAGAGATATAATGATGAAAACATGATTTCCAGAGACCTATAAAAATCTCAAGATTTTACAACAAAGGCAGGATCATTAAGTTGGTTAATCCCTTTGTCAAGACTGTACTGTCTAATATCTTATTAGTCATAAAAATAATGTTTTAAACAAGCAAACAAACATCACCAACCAAAGCTTACCGAACATGCCACAGTTTTAAAAGACTTTTTTTTTTCTGAAACTGAAGCCAATTGGATAATATGGGTGTTTTTTGATTGAGTATTCTTAAAGCCAGGTGAGGAGAAGTGCTTGAAATAGAAAGAACACTGATTTTCCAGACACAGCAGCGGTCACTTGTATACAAAAGGAAGTGTGTTTTCAATTTGTGAAGAAAAAAGGACAAGCAAATAGACACAAAAAGGAAAAAATAATCTTTAATGCAATTTAAATGGATTCTGTACATGAAAGGGGAGACTGAGATTACTGTTAGGAGACAGGATGACTTGTAAAATGATAAATGCCAAGACCATTTTAATTCTGTATTCTACCCTTTTATTTTGCTTTGTATCTTATCAGCTTATTGCTCCAATAAATCACCACCACTAAGGATCAGAAGTAATATTAGGACCTATCAGTTAGGATTTTGCTGACCAAATATGACGTATTCCTTCAACAACAGTGGCATCCAACTCAAATCGAAAGAGATCCCTGCTGCCATATGATGACTTAGAAAACCACAAATTAACATCATCTGCGTTGTATTATATTTTCATTTATTTTGTTTAACATTTCCCAGTTACACTTTAATCTGGTTCCTGGTGACATTTGGAAATCTTGCTGGCCAGTTTAGCAAGTGACTGTGAGTTTGACACCTCTGATCTTTCCCTATTTCCACAAAGTGCACCACCATTTCTCATTCTCTCTTACAACATCAGAAGCATCTTGGGTTCTGCCTTCTCCCTTACTCCTTATATCCCCTTACTGATATCTGCGAACTCTTTCACAATCTCTCATGTCTATTCCTCACCTCTCCCCCCACATTCCACCAATGGTCATCTCTTGGAGTTCAAACCTCTCGATATTTCACCCCTGGACCATGTAGTCCTAACTGGCCCACCTGCCTCTAAGTCTTCCCCTTCTAATATTCATCTTAAATAGTGATGCCAAATTAATCTTTCTAATGCACAGCAGAGTTCTGATCAAATCACTTCAAAATCACAGGATCACAGACTTGGAGGTGGAAGGGACTCTGAAAGGTCATCTAGTGCAACAACTCCTTCCTCCTCATTTTGCAGATCAGGAAACTGAGGTTCATAGAAATTAAATGGCTTATCTAAGGTCACATAGATAGTAAGCAGCAGGGCCAAGATTTGAACTCAGGACCTCCAACTCCAAAGCCAGAGCTTCTTCCATTGCACCAAGGCTCCCTACTGCCATAACAAATAAAAGTCCAAACATTTTAGGCTTGTGCTTAAGGCTATGCTACCTTTCCAGCTTATCTTTCTAAACTCTAAACAAGGCTACCCCTGACCCTTTGCCACCCCATGAAGAAGTCTCAGGCTTTCCTCTCCCTGTTCGTCATCACCTCCACCTCCATCCAGTCCTGTTCCTTCCAGCTGCTCTATTACTTACATTCAGGTTATAATATACAGTGTGTCTCCAAAGTCTTAGTGCAGTTTTAAGATATTAAAATTTAAAACTGTACTAAGACTTTGGGGACATTTTCATGGCAATTTCCATGAAAACAAAAATGACATTGAATTCACTGAAACATATTCACCTTCTCCCCTTCTTTCCCTCACATAACAATCAACCAAAAAAAAATCACAATCTGCTTCTAAAAATACTCTTAATCTCTGAAATTGCATTGCAAACAAATAGTGTTTTTTGGGACTTAGGGTTCAATGCTTAAAAACACATCTCTTGCCACAGCAATGATTACCATATGCCAACTGTTTATCCTCAGATAACAGAGAAAATAATAGCTCCACAGTCAGGATGCAGGTTTCTATCATGTCTTTTCTGTTTTCTCTGTTTATTACCCTCTATCTTAGTTTCCTGGCAGTGGTATATTAAATTACATTTTATATTCTGAGAAAAAACTGGGAGATATGACTGCTGAGTCACTGTCAGTGATCTCTGAAATATACAGAGAATTAAAAAGGTTACCACAAGTCTGGAGAAGGGCAAATGTCTAGATTTTCAAAAAAAAAAAAAAAAAGCAAGAGGCAGGAATCTGCAAAATTGTAAGCCAGTGACTTTGACTTCTAAATATAAGTATGTATGGATTAATTTTGCATATATACCTATTTGTGTTTAATGATACTCATCTCTAGGGTAGAGCAATGGGGAAGGAAAATAGGAAAAAAGAAAAAAATTTACATGATAACTTCATAATATATTTAAAAGGAATAGCAAATTGTACATAATAGATTTGCATTTTCATGTGCAAATATCTTTTTTATGCTACTATGTTATGAAAATGCTTGCCTTATTCCATAAATTAAAAAAAGACAATAAATAAATAGAAAATTGAAAAAAAAAGAAAATATTATTAAAGGGATGGCTTGTGAGCATTTAGATAAGTAAGCACTGATGAATAAAAACTTGCATGACTTTGTCCAAAACAGGTAGGAGGGGAGAGCTTTTAATTTTTGAGACCCCTCATAGTCCTTCAGCAGTGTAGAAGTAACAGAGCTTAACATCTAGTAGGGTGCATTTTTTCTCTACCTATATATACCCAGTAACTAAGGAAAGGTTTTGTGCCATTTGTTTCATGCTGAGCATAGCTTGTGGTATTTGCACTAGTTGCAAAAATTCCTAGTTATGAGTAAGGACAGACAGGCTGTACTGGACTCCCCTCCTTTCCTTCTGTGCTATGTGGCTAGACTAGGAAGATAAGAGGCATGCTATTGACATGGCGCACTTAGAATTCAGCCAAGCGTTTGACAAAGCCTGCCCTGTTATTCCTGTTGGCAAAATGGAGCTGTGTGGTTTGGCTAATAGTACCTTTTGAGTCTGGAAATTCAACCGGTTAGGTGAATTTCAACGACTTGAATTTCCGAATTGAAAAAGTAGTCATTAGTTGGCTGATGTCAAACTGGAGGGTGGTCTCTCCTAGAACATATGAGGGATCTGTCTTTGACCCTGTGTTCTTCACCATTTTTTATCAATTAGTAATTGGATGTAAGCACAGATGACATGCTTGTCAAATTTGCAAATGACACAAAGTTAGGAGGGGTAGCTAACATACTAGATATGGGAATCAAGATTCAGAAAGAACCTGACAGGCTGGAATGATGAGTTAAATTGACTAAGATAAAATGGAAGAGGGATAAAAGTGAAAGTTCTATGTAGATTCAGAGGAACAAATTCACCTTCAAAAATATGAGATGTTAGATATGTGGCTGGACTGCCATCCTAATGAAAAATATCTGGGGGGAGAGAGGGGTTCAACGAGAAAGCTCAGTAGTATGATTTAGTAGCCCAAAGAGTGAATGTTATCCTAAGTTACAAGCAATATACTTCACTATATCATATCTTGGTCAGATCACATCTATGATACTTTGTACAGTTCTGGATACCACAACATTTTGGAAATGATACAGGTGAGCTATAGTTTACTCAAGGGAGGGTAACTACAAGGGCCAAAGAATATGCCATATGTGTATTGACTGAAGCAAGTCAATGGTTAGCCCCAAGAAAGGAGACTTACGAGGCATGATCATTGTGTTCCAACGTCTAAAGGACTACTGGATAAAAAAGGGAGTAGACTTCACTCCCAGGACTTCTCTTCACCTACTGCCATGCTAACTAAGCCACGGAGTACTTAACTTTTGCACGTGTCAGAATTCCTACCCAGGAGTCCCCACTATCCTGAGGAGGGGTTGCCTCAAGTTGCTCAAGGCCGAAGCTCCAGCCATGCTTCACTTCGCAGATTTCTCACAGCCTCCATGCATATCCTTTGACTCTTCCCCTCTATGCAGTTTTTAGTCAGATCTATGGTCATTGCTCCTAGATCAGAGTATGTCAATTTCCTTCACTCACTCACCATCTCTGTGACATTCAAAATCAAGATATACCTTCTTGACTATGCCCAAAGGGCTATAAAACTGTGCATACCCTCTGACCCAGCAATCCCACTACTAGGTCTGTATCCCAAAGAGATCATAAAAATGGGAAAAGGACCCACATGTACAAAAATATTTATAGCAGCTCTTTGTGGTGGCAAAGAATTGGAAATTGAAGGGATGCCCATTAATTGGAGAATGGCTGAACAAGTTGTGGTACATGAATGTAATGGAATACTATTGCGCTATAAGAAAGGATGAGCAGGCTGACCTCAGAAAAACCTGGAAAGACATATATGAACTGATGCTTAGTGAGGTGAGCAGAACCAGGAGAACACTGTACACAATAACAGCAACACTGTGTGATGACTGACTTTCACAGACTTGGCTCTTCTCAGCAAGGCAAGGATCTAAGACAACTCCAAAAGATTCAAGATGGAAAATGCTGTCCACTATGGAGTCTGAACGGAGATCAAAGCACACTATTTGCTCACTTTTGTACTGTTGTTGTTTTGTTTCTTCTTTCTTGTGGTTCCTCTCATTGGTCCTAATTCTCCTTTACAATATGACTAATGTGAAAACAAAATTTTTAAAAGAAAATATACCTTCCTGGTCACCACCCCTGTGCACATGTCATTGCTTATTAAAATGTAAGCTCTTTGAAGGTGAAAACAGTCTTTCGTTTTGTATTTGCATCTCCAGGGATTGGCACAAAGTAAGTGCTTAATTAATACCTTTTCATTTGTTCATTCAGTATTTGGCTTGGTTCTAGGAAGCAGAAATGGAGGCAACCTCCAAGCTGAGAGGGAGATTTAGGACTAATTTACTGAAAAACTGAAGGGGCAGCTAGATTGAGCACTGGCCCTGGAGTCAGGAAGACCTGAGTTCACATCTGGCCTCAGACAACTGACACTGGGCAAGTCACTTAATGCTGATTGCTTCACCAAAAAAAAAAAAAGTTTCCTCTAGTTGGAGGTCTCAGGGAAGAGGCTGGAAGAACCACTTTAGGGGGATGTTGTATAAAGTAGGGCTTCTTAAAATTTTTTCCACTGGTGACCAATAGCCTCAACCTAAGGTCTCTTCAGATATTTGCATTTTATGATTTTTGGAGTTGATTTCATTGATTGTTTGACAAACACCCAGTCAATAAACATAATTCTTTAATGTGCTGGGTATTATGTTAAGTGTTGGGGTGATAGGCCTCTTCTCATTTAGGTAGGTTGCTCTCCAGACAACAAGTACAGTTGGTACCATACCAAAAAAGAAAACATTTCCACAGAGCTCATGGTGGGCTACAATGAGACATCCTGGACATAGCCTGAAAGCCATACTGATGGCCTTGATATATTGAAAGGGCTTGAGGGAAGCCTCTAGTATGTTGGGTGGAACTTTTATGGAGGATTTACAGAAAGGCAGGCACAAGCAACACACAAGATAAGAAAGCATAAAGGTTTTGAAGTCTGCACCAGGAAAGAGAGTAACCATATCAATGAGAGCATTATTTAAGTATGTAATTAAGTATTTGAAAAAACCCACATCACCCAAGTAAATAAAAGATACTTGAGGCAGCTGGGTGTCAGAGTGGACAAAGCAATAGGCTTGGGGTCAGGAAAAACCGAGTTCAAATCCTGCCCCAGACAATACTGCGTTTGCCTCCATTTCCTCAACTATAAAGTGGAGGCAATAATAGCATCTTCCTCCCTGAGCTGCTGTGAGAATCAAATGAGGTGATATTTGTAAAGGACTATATTTGGTTGAATCGTTTTTCAGTTGTGTCCAACTCTTTGTGGCCCCATTTGGGGTTTTCTTGGCAAAGACCCTGGAGGAGTTTGCCATTTCCTTCTCCAGCTCATTTGACAGATGAGAAAACTGAGGCCGACAGGGTTAAATGACTTGTCCGGCAATTTGTGTTCAGCAAGAAGAGCCTGGAACTCTCACCACACAGCCACGTAGCTGCTCCAAGAGTACTATATAAATGTTAGCTATTATCATTATTAATTATTATTCATTGTTATTACTATTACTACATTGAGTTCAAGTAGGGAAAGCATTCATTAAGTGCCTACTATGTGCCAGGTGCCAGGATACATACTGGAGATACAAAAAAAGCAAAAAACAGTTCCTGCTCTCAAGGAGTTTATACTCTAATGGAGGAACCAATATGTAAACAACTATGAAGAAACAAGTTATATACAGGATAAATTGGAGATAATCTTAGAGAAAAGACCTTAAGGCTAAGAAGAACTAGGAAAAGCTTCTTGGAGAAGGTGAGACTTCAGCTGGGACATGTGATTATACAGAAAAACCTAGTTGATAATAGGTCTTCAGGACTAAATGACCACAAGAACCTGATGAGGTAGGCCCACAATTCCTGAATTCACTGATGTACCTAGGAGTTTGATGTATGGGAGAGTGAGGCTCAGATTTTCTTCCACTGACAGCATCTGTTGAGTATATTTTGGTCTTTATGAATGCTCTTCTCAGTTCTTTAGGTCAATATTTCCAAACCATGCTTTGTGGAATTCTGGTGCTCAGTGCAAAAATTTTGATGTTCAATACATTTTTAACCTCTAAGATACTATGAAGTTGTATATGCACCAAAATTTTTATTATGTAAAATTCTTTTTGATCTGTCACTTAAAAAAAACCTTAATTTTAAAATTTTTAATCTAAAAATTTGAGGAACTCCTCTTTATTAAGGGTTTCCCATTCTCCTAGAACCCATTGACCAACTCTACAAGATCTCTTCTCTCAGGCTGTTATTAGAGCTAGAATGGACATTTGATTTCACAGAAAGCAACAACCTCATTTTACAGATAAAGAAGCTGAAGCCCAGAAAACTTTGGCAACTTCCCCATGCTCATATGAATGTCAGAGCCCAGGTCTTCATACTAAGAGGACCATAGGTTCATCTCGACTTCAGAGGTCATCAACTCAGTCAATTTAACAGTTGAGGAAAATGAGTTTCATGGATAGCGATATGCCCAAAGTCATAGAGGGAGGAAATTGAAAAGCCATGACAGTGTTCTTTTCATTAGGCCACACTACCATAATATATTTGAGTCCAATATTCTTCTGTGGTCAAATTAGTTTGGGAAGTGAAGCTCAAATATGATATAGTGCTAGACAAAAAAAAAAGGACTACAATTTTTTTTTTTAAAGAAAAACAGCCAGTAGATTCAACATGCTCATTACCTCATGCTAGATGGAATTACCAAGAGGATGTTGAAAAGTCAAAGCTGAAGACAAAGATTCTGGATAAGGCTGATTATATGGATACAAATTTTAATGAACTTAAAATCAAAAGATTTCACTCTATTTTAAATTGGCAATGCCAAGGTTTTATTTGGATCCATTTACTCCTCCTCTAGAAATCTGTGAACCATGAAATATGACAGAGTTCTTAAGCTACCACTCTAGACTAAACAAAGAGCAGAACCAATTTTCATATGAAATTCTTGCTCATTAGAAACCAAGTAAAAAAATCCAGTCTCCCCATGGCATAAACCAGCCCACATTCAAACTCTTAAGACAGGATCTGCCCAAGCACTGCAAGAAATTTTGAAATGAGGCTTTTAAAAGCTAGCCCAATTAGGTTAGCTGAATAATACTTTTTTTCCAGTAAAAATACGTTTTTGTTTTATATAAAATTAAAAAATAATACTTTTTGAGTAGAAAAAAAAGGGAGGGAGGCACCAAGTTCAAGAACAATTGACTGAAAGTTCTTGAACTAACTTTCATGGAGTTTAACTTTGGCTTACTTAATTCTGAAGGTTATTTGCTAACAGACTGGCTTCTTCCAAAGTGGGCTGGTTTCAGCTTATGGGGTGAATGCAAGTTTTATTTATCTGTTTTCTTTGGCTTTTGTTGCTGTTCAGTCATTTTTCACTAGTGTCTGACTCTCTGTGATTCCATCTGGGGTTTTCTTGACAGATACTGGTATAGTTTGCTATTTCCTTCTCTAGCTCATTTTACAGATGAGGAAGCTCAGGCAAACAAGGTGAAGTGACTTGTCCAGGGTCACACAGCTGGGGCCAGATTTGAGCTTAGGAAGGTGAGTCTTCCTGACTCTAGGTCCAGCACCAGATCTATTGTGCTACTTTGCTTAACTGTATAGATAATTAAAAGTAAGTTTGAGTATCAGAGCATTTTGATTTCATCATATAAGTAGCTTCCTTTACAATGTTTCAGTAAATATTCCATATCATTCTCACTTGCCATAAACTGAATCTGTAGTTCAAGTTATTTTTTAAATTATCATGGGTCTTAATGATATATCTTGGTATAAAATTAAGGCAGATCTAACAATCTGGCTTGCTTCCCAACTTAATTTATGAAGTGATTCCTTTCTGTTCCTCTAAGATGGTCCTTAAAGGTTTTCTGATACTCTGTATAAATGACTGAGGCTTCATGACACTTGTAAGGTATGTTAATGACAGGGGTTCCTTTCATCTAAGTGTTGGAGTAGATGGCTTCTGAGGACTCTTCCAACTCTCAGATTTTGAGATTTATAAAACCACTATTGGAGAATGAATATTAAATACCCTTTGCATGTTTAGAGTAATAATACATGCAAAGGAATAAAGGCTGCTGGGAAGAAAACTTTCCCCTAAACATCACTCTGGTGACAGACTACTGACACATTGCCCTTGAGAGTGTGGGTGAACCGTATGATCATTTGACATCTTGAAGAACAAGTCTTAAGCATAAACTGTAGAATGGCAATTTTTCAGCTGACACTCTCTTCAAGTTGTGATTTCTCACCTCTGTATTTGTTAGCGGGCAGAATAGCAATGTTGCTGCTACTGCTGGTGCTCCCTAACTACTGCAGAAGGCACTGTTCCAAAAATCTGAATGAATTTTAGCCACTCTATTCAAGCAGGCATCTGAAAGCACCATGGAAGCAACCCCCCCCCAAATAAAAGCTGCCACTTTTAAGGTTGGCCAAGTGATTTTTAAAATACATCATCTCATTTGATCCTCACAATCCTGCAAGATAAGTGCTATGATTACCAGGAGAGGCAAAGACCTGGGTTCTAAACCTACTTCAGATGTTTGCTGCCTGGGTAACCTTACACTGGTCACCACCTCCCTGAACTTCAGTTGCCTGAACTGTAAAATGAAGGGGTTGGATCGGTGGGTCTCTGACGTCCCCCCCAGCTCTAAATCTATGCTCCTGCCATCATCACTTTATAGATGAGAAACTGAAGCTCAGAGAAGTCACTTGACTTTACCTAGGGATATCATATCACCTAGTGACACGATGACAACCAACCCCACTACTCTTTCCACTGCCACAATGACACCTGTCCATATTCCCTCTTTACTTTCTTTTTTCGTTCCTTTCATGTTTTTTGATGCCTCTTTTCTTAGATTTCGTCTCCTGTGAATTCCTGGGCATGAGCTTCCTAGGAAATTGTGGAAATTATTGCTAATCTTCCTTCAATTTAGTTATTTCTCAGAGTACCTAGTTGGGTGGATAAATATAAAGAGTATTCTCCACCCCCTTCATTTTCATACAATCTATTTTTAGGACAAACTAGGGGCAAGACATCACCCTTGTGATGTCATTGGTCCTCTTCCAGAACGAAGGACAAACAACTATGAGCCTTCTTATCTAATGCAACTTTCTCTGCCTTTGTAGTTTTACAGATAAAAGAGCAAAAAAAAATGACAGCATTACCCCAGGTCCTGTTCTAAAAAGGATATTGTTTTAGCTCTAGTTGATGAATTAATTTCTTAAGGCATTATGAAGAGGAGAAATGAGAAGAGAAAAGAAAAAAAAACCCTTCAAATTATCATTAAGGAAAGCTCCTTCTATGTGAGCACTAAATCATATTAATAGCAATGAGCTGGAATGTAAATAAAGCAGCAACGTTAACTCTGCTAGTCTAGAATTAGCTCCATAGCATGTCAACTGTTTATACTTCAGCCTACAATATAAATGAAAAATGATTCTGAAGTAGGTTGGTGGAGGGTGGGGTGTGGGGAGCAAGGAAGGACAGAAGTGGAAGGCAAAAGACAGGTATGTACTAGTCATTCACTACAAGTTTCCTTCCCTCCAATGATACTGACCGCTAAATGAACCTTCCATAAGCACTGCCCATTTGCAATGTCTGGCAATCTCAGCTAGTAAAATTATGACCCTCAGGGAATGAGCCTGAACAATTTTAAATTAGTTTAGTTAAACCCTTTTAAAGACATGCTTATTTTTACCTTTTCACGAACTGCTAAAAATAGCTCAGAAAACACTATAAGAACACAGGAGTTTTGTTCCCTTTGTGTTATCAAGGGAATGGGAGGAGGCAAGGAAAAAGGGATGGTATAGACCACACAGATATGAGAAACATGCCTTGCAAGGCACTGCCAATAAACGGGAGAGGGGGGCAGGGAAAGGGCACGGAGGCCTAACCATATATGGACTATTTGTGGTTTCTTTTCAGAGTATGCTTTAACAATGCCTGAAGTCTATGCAAACAAAGCATTTAGTAAAATCTGGAAAGAAAACAGCAAAAAAACTGAGGAGGAAAATTTTTCCAAGTATCCCACCACAGCTACCGTCCAGAACGTAAATAAAATCAGCTTATTTCCCACCATGTGAGAAGAAGGCACATAAAAATAGATGGTCTATTGCACAACACCCCACTGATTCCTCTCTGCTGAAAGCCTTAACTCAGCCCCAGAGCCAGAGGCCATTAAAACTCTAGCCAGACATCCAAGCTACTTTACTTCTACATCCATGGCAAGAGGGCTAATTAAAATTTGAGATGTCTTGCCCCTGAGAACGAGGAAGAAAACTGGAACAGTATAATATTCTCCCCTTATCCAGTAAGTTCCATTCATGAATGGCTGAATGTAGCACAAGACACAGCACCATAATTTTTAAAAAATAAAATAATGGGGGAAAGAAAACTAGCCCAGAATCTAGAGACTTTATTCTCAGATAGGCCACCAATGCAGCATTACCATCCATAGAAGAATATACACATATCTGTGTATATTCACAGGTCAGAGCCAGTATGGCATAGTCATGGATAGAAAACTACCCTCAAAGATATATCCTAGCTCTGTTACCCTGTGTCCCAAGAAACTACCCAAGATGTAAGTTTAGAGAAAAAGCTGATATGACATTGGGAGAGGGAGTTTCCTCATTAGAAGTTAGCATTTCAATGAAATAGTTCCAGTCCAAAATTATGAACACGCATACACACACACACGCCCCACTCCCTTGTGCTAATACCAAAAGCCCCACAGTAGTCTTGAGAAAAAAAGAAGGCAACGTCTATATTTTTGAGAACTTGTAAGGTAGTGGAAAAACTAAGCTTCTTTTGGCAAAAAGAAGACAAACTTTGCTACATCTTTTGACCTATGACTGGATGGCCTCCAACGTCTGTTCCAGCTCCATATTTATTATCCCATGCACTTGCGATTGCTTGATTTCAAATCAGTTAAACCTTAGTTCACATCTCCTGAATACAAAAAGGACCACTGGACCACCTTTCAGTGCTGTTAAGTTTTCAATTCTCACTTAGAATAATAGAGTATCAGAATCAGAAAAAAGGGATCTTTAAATAAAATCAAGTCCAATGTCCTCATTTTAAAGAGGATAAAATTATTTATTTTTTACATGGTACCCTTTGCAATTAGGCATTTAAATAATAATTTTTTTCATAATTATGCTAGCAACAACAACTTCTGGGAACTTAGTTCACATCTACCAGAGAAAAGGATTTTGGTTCTTGGCATAAAGCCTTGTAAAGTGAGGGATTGGAGTACATCATCTCTAAGGTTTTTTAAGCTATAACATTTTATTATCCAAAGATTTTAAAAAGATATGACCTCTGCCTTATAACAACTGGTCTTTGTGCTTCATATTTGGAATGTGAAAATTAGAGTTAAGAAATCCCCAAGTCAAATGATTAAAACCATAGCATGAGATCATACACTTTAAGGCTTGAAGAGATCACAGAGATCTCCCTTCATTTTGCAGATGAGGAAACTAAGGCCCCAAGAAATGAAGTCACTTGCCCAAGGTCACACAGTGAATCAAGTGATAGAAGCAGACTTCCAATCCCTGTATTCTGACACTGAAGTCTCGTATTCTATCTACTCTACAAGCTCAATGAGAGAGCACAACTCAGGCTCTTAAAGTATCATATTATGGTTTGCTAGGCAACACTATTTTTGGCCCTCTACAATGATTATTCAGGTATTAATAGTCCAAGCCTTTCATCAATATTCCTATTTCCCCTGATAGTCTCATAGGTCAGCAATGAAAGAGAATGAGATTCAAGAAAATTCTTTTGGTTACTTTGGGATAGCTCTAAAAAACACGAGGAAGATGAGAACAAAATTAAAACAACTGTCAATAACTTCTTTATCCTTGTATTCTCTCTAGGTCCAATGGTCCAATGTCCACAGATTACTATAGATTAAATGTATTTATCTCTCCAAGAAGATACAGTTCCAATAGCCAACATCTCCCACTGTATCTTCCTTAATTTCACTTACACCTCCATTTTCCTGTTTCCATTGGCAAGATCATGGTGGTTTTCCACTAACAATTACAATGCAAGCCCCAACACACACACACACACACACACACACACACTTACATCTCCTCATTCTATAACAATACCCACGGTGAGTGAGTGGGATTTTTCCTGGAGCACTCTACAATTTAGTTCCAACCTGTTTCAGACTTATCACTGCCCTCCAGTTATTCTCCATCCCAACAATTCAAACCAAACATTCTCAAGTTCATCCCACCCTCTATTTTCATTCACTATCCTTCATGTCTGCAGTGACCTTGCCCTTTCTTTTCCAAACTGTACCCAACAACATATTTGTGAATACTTTTCCCATTCCTCAAGATCCACCTCTAACTTCAAGTAATTTCTCCCTTCTCAAATCTATCATAAAACTTACTCTGTCCTCTCTTATGAACTAATCATATATTAGCTGACTTGCTCTTTTAAACAAACCTTCATTATTATGATTCCTGTCTGTCTTAGGTGTTCTACTATACTATCAACTCCTTGAAAGGGAGAGCGGGCTATGTCTTTTTCATCTTGAAATTCTCAGCAATGAGCAGAGATCAGACAACAGCATCACTAACCTCCTAAATTAATTATTTTAATTCCTTACCATCCTTCACATGGTCACCAAAACCCTGTTTTACCTACCAAGGCTCTAATTAAGTACTCCTTTTTTCTGATTTCAAACCAAATTCTTAGAGCAGCTGTTGGCTTCTTTGTACAATAAGGAATCAAAAGAAACAAAGAGAAATCCATCTAATTTCTTTGCTTTTGAAACATAACTGTAATAACCTGTGAGTCCTAAAATTCCAGACATCTTTTCATCTATAAATGGCCTTCATGCATGGCTGAAGGAAATCTTCAGAGAAGGAATTGCATGAAGCATATGTTCTGGATATTCCAAAACAAAATAGTGTAATTACTACCTCATTAATGCAAACAAGTTACAAACATCAACAAAAAAACTCTAAAAACCTTTCAAGGCTAAAGAATGTTTTTAAACATGCTCACGCTAGTTTCTGTAAGGGCAAAGAAAGGATTATAAAAAACATATTGTTAATTACAAGTATTCTTTTTAGGGGGTGGCGGAGATGAGATTTTCTTCCTTTACTTCTCAATCTTCTCCCAACCTGATGAAGGAAAGGAACAAAGCAAAACCACCAGCTGTCAAAATAAATCTGAAAGTGCTAACTTTTTGGTAGCTACAACATATTTCATTGCACCATGGCTGTGCTAACCTAAAGAGACCACTAATCATTTGTTAGCAGTTCTTGAAAGGAATTGAAAAACTTATTTATTAAAGGACATATCCCAAACCTCTATTTCTTTCAAGTGCTGAGGGTGGGTTGGGGGAGGGAGGAAAGGGGGAAAGGGGGAGAGGGGGAGAGGAAGAGAGGGAGAGAGAGAGAGAGAGAAAAGAGAAAAAAAGCCAAAAAAAACCCCACAAATACATTTTTTTCTTATAACAATACATGACAAATGGAGTAAGAATTCACACAAATAGCTAAGAAATCAATCTGAATCACCATGATTCTCCTGATTCTTTTCTAAACATTATTCATTGGTAATAGGTTGCAATATACAAATATTACATGACACACAAACCCACAAGTTTCTATTTGCCAGTTATTTGATTGGTTTATTTTATTATTTTATAATTACTTTATTAACACCACATCAAGCATTTTTCATAAGTGTCTATGTGCCAGACACTGTGTAGGAGTTTAGGCTACAAACACACAAAAAAAGAAGCAATTCTTACTGTTCAGAAACTTATATTTTAACAGAATATGGTGACAGGCTATTTAAAAATAACTCTTTATTAACTGCAAATTTAATGTAAACTTGCTTATGCTTTTTAGCAGTTAGCAAGAGGATAAGATGCATGGATGCACACACATCAATAAATATTTCCCCCAAATGAAAACTCTACCCAGAAGCATCACTACATAAGACATATTCACTCACCTTCTATGTAGAGGGGCTCTACAACGTCATGGTTAATTAGCTCAAAGTTTTCATGGCCGATCCAATGTTCCACATTTCTTTTCCTGCCCGTAAAGAAGTTGTCCACAACTGTAACCTCATGGCCATCCATCATTAGTTTGTCAGTAAGATGAGAACCCACAAACCCTGCTCCTCCAGTTATCTGCATTAGGACAGTTTGTATGAAATATTTACAGAAAACACCAAAGAAATCAGATGAAAACAGATTTCACAAACTGGCTTTTGCAGTTGGCTGGGGATGGGGATGGGTAGGGGTGGGCAGGGGGAGAAGTGGGAAGGGTAGATGGAAGGGTAAAGATATTTCAGGTAATACCTTTACTTCTACTCCAGAGCAAGCAAACATAAATATCTCAACAATCTCTAAAACAACCAAAAGATATTACTCAGGCAATTTTTCAGGAAGGTAGGTGTTACAGATTCAAAAATATCTTTCTCTTATAGAACATTACATCATGACAGCATTCTGTTTACATGAGATACCCTGAGTAATGTTGGGACAGCAAAACCATCAGTAGGAGACCTAACAGAATTATTTTCATTAGAAGGCATAGAATGGGCAATGAATGTCTGTACTAGGTAAACAGAGGCTTCTGTTACAAGAATTCACCAAGAAAAAAAAATTAAGAACAAGTTGATAAACAAACAACAAGGATTATTCATAGGCTGAAGTCCTAAAAAAACAAAAACAAACAAACAAAAAGAAAACCTACTGCTTGATTATCATCATGACAAGGTAAATCCTATGTAGAATCTAACTATGTGTGGCTTAAAAAGTGATCTAATTAAAAAAAAAGTGATATAATTATGTAGTTACTGTGCTGTGACAAGGCTTCGGTAATAGCCAATTTCCTAAAATTAAAAGCCACCAGAAACGCAGGGTCAATTCTCTTCAAAATATTTGAATGAAAAGATGCTATTAATACCATATTGTGTGTTTGTGATTGGGAAGGAGGTATGGGAACAAAGTAGGGGACAGACAGGTATGAACATAAAAAAGAATAAAATTGCCATGTTCTACTCTGACTTCCATTCTATTATAGAACACCAGTTTCATTTGTTTAATTTAAAAGTTCCCAGACAAAATTTCTAGGTCACCCAGGCCCCTCCTACTCTACTCAATATCCATCCCTTCTCAAATACTTCTTCTCCTGGCAACCTCCCCCCCAAAAAAGATGAAAGGCAGTTTGGTATAGATCAAATAACATTGATCTTGGGGTTAGAAGAGCTATATATCCTGGCTCAGACACTTCCTAGCTATGCCACTAAATGTCGTAGTCTCAATTTCTTCTTCTGTGAAATGTGGATAAAGATACTCATATTCCCCACTTCACATGGCTGTTGTGGAAAAAAAAAATTTGCAAATCTTAAAGCATTGTCAGCTGTTTTATGATGGTGATGAGGAAGAGCAGGTGAATCTAATACCTAAGAAAACAGACGGCCTATGCATTTTTCTAAGTCTTAATAAATGTAAATTTTATTAATGATTTTGAATTATCATTCTTAGGGGGCAGAGAGTTTGTTGCTCACATGTCAGGGTCATGGAACAATAGAATGCCTGAGTTGGGAAAGGTATCAGAGATTTAGAGCTCACAGGGACCTTAGTGACCATCTAGTGTAGTCCTTTCATTTTACAGATGGGCAAACTGAGACCCAAAGAGGTTAGGTGAATTATCCAAAGTCACACAGGTAGTAAGTTACAGGGCCAGGGTTCAAATCAAAAGGAGTCCAAATCCAGTGCTCTTCATTGCACCACATGTCATGAGGAACTGTGGAGGGCAAATAGATCAAATGGGGCCATTTTACAGATGCAGAAACGGAGGTCTAGAGAGGTTAACTTTCAATGTGTTTAAATTTGTTCACTATTAATAAAACATTCACAGTAACCTTTTAGAACCATAGAATTACATGGCTGAAAGAGACATTGGGTTCATCTAAACAGACATAGTAATTTGTACCCTGACTATGTCATGGGATGGATACAAGGAAATGACTACAAAAGCACTTTGTAAGCCATCAAGAGATATACAAAGGAAAGGTAGCATTATCTAGTCCTGCATTTGAAGAACCAAGGCCTGAAGAGTCTATGTGATCTGGTTTCCCAATGCAGTGCTACCTTCATAACCCGACCATGCCGCACATTTTGGGATCTTCAAACACGTCTTCCTTTTATCTGAATTAACTTTACTGGTCCATACTTTGGAGGAGGGTGGGGTGGGATGAAAGGACAGAAGTACTAAAAAAGTAACTGGGAAAGGGATTACTAAGAACAAAACACTAACCTTTGGAAAGGAATTGCTATTTTGGTCTCAGTCCCTCTAAGTTCACAAAATGCTTTTACACTTATTACCTCATTTCATCCGTGTATCTACATAGTGAGATAGTCAGGGCAGGAATTATTACCTCTGTTTAAATGATCTTAGAGTCTCCTTCAATCCTGTTAAGTCTAATACTTTAACACTTTTTAAAAATAAGGCTAAAAGATAATAAGGCTGGTTTAATAATAATATGGCTAGTTCCCCTAACATGTAGAGAGTGCTGAATTTGGAGTCTGATGACCTGGGCCCAAATCCTGATTCTGTCACTTATTATCTTTCTGACTGTGTGCATTTTCTCCAGGCTTCAGTTTCCTCCTATGTAAATGGTGTGTGTTTGGGGTGGGGGCGGGGGGAATTATTCTCCCCAAGTCTTAATTTCCTCCTTTTTAAAGTGATGAGGGGTTGGATTAGATGACTTTCACGGTCTCTTCCAGCTCCCAAACCTATGATCTAGGCTTTAAAAATAGCCTAGGTAATGAATGTAAACTTATCCTATGTTGAAGAGAAGAGGAAAGGAAAGAGTGTTTATTAAGCACTTACTGTGTGCCAAGCACTGTGCTTTATAAATATAATCTAATTTGATCCTCAGAATAATTCTGGGAGGTAGTTGCTATTATGATTCCCATTTTACAGCTAAAGAAATGGAGGCAGAGAGAGGTGAAGTGACTTGTCCAGGGTGATACAGTTAGTAAGTGTCTGGAGTCAGATATGAATTCTGGTCTTCCTAATTTCAGGCCCTGCACTTTACCCAGTGTACCACCTAGCTGCCTTGCATTATACCATCATCTTTTCATCTAAACTGCAGAGTCAACAGCCTAGAGCCTGAAGCCATGCACTGTATTTAAGAACTATACAGCCTTGCTTTCTGCATTTCATTAACTTCAGGAGTGGCATGAAATTGTGAGAAGGTCCCTTAGCCTTGGCGGTAACCCACCAAAGTTGCTTTAATGGAGTAATTCTCCTCTATCAGGAGCACTTAGTGCTTTATGTTACTTAGCTAGGCGGCCAGAATATTTTCTTCTTATCATATTCAGCCCATTAAGCAAGCATTCCTAATAGAAGGAATACAGATAGAAGCTGAGGGCTTCCGGAGGAGGAAAAAAAATTCACCAGGAAAAGGAAGTCAACAATGAATAAGAAACAAATCTTGGTAAATTTATCTAAAGGCAGCAGCAGAAAAGTCTTGCTATCTTTCGCACTGAAAATTGGATTATGAGTTTACACAACTTTGGGTGTTTTCCACATTCAAACTCCAGTTGATGAATTAATGTTAATGTTTGTTCAGGGTGCCAAAAACAGCTAAAATGCTTAAGTTCAAGCTTGGCATTTAAACATAAGGTTGCTCAGCAATAGGGAAAAATGATTTCAAAACTTAAGCCAATGGACCATTCTTGTGTATGAAAATTCCAACACCCTCTCCATCAAAAGGGCCCCAAGTTTTAGTGCTAAAGAACTTTTAAATTAAAGGTGTATAACTATTTCATAAATGCTGGTCAGTATATAAATGGATGCTGATTTTTAGAGCTTAAACTATCATTCTAAACTTGAACCCACAAAAAACAGATAAACTTCTATCTTTTCTCACAGTTAACTTATCCTAGGGCAATTGCTCTAGAAACAGTAAAGACAGTACCTTGCAGTTATTTGTAAAACAAAATAAATTCTGCTGCCATTCATCACTCTGTGGTCTTTGCCACATCGTGTATAAATAAAGGCTTCTTCAAAATCGTTAGTCCTTCCTATAGAACCTTACACAAGATTATCAAATGGTCATGATTATGTCATTAATTAGAAAAACTCAGCATCTAGTCCTATGCTCAGTGCCATTTCATCATGGGTCACTCCATTCAAGCTCAGATGGGGCCACAGATATTTCTGGTGAGTTTGTGAAAAGAAGCTATAACCCAAGCAGAGAGCTGACATTTGAAAGGGAAGCTTCTGGTTTGCTCTGGATCTGGGTTATGTGACTCGCCAGAAAAGGCAGGAGATGACCAATCTGTCTGCTCTAAGAAAAAGGAGTTTTTATGTAAAGATGGTTTATGTTTGCTACTCAAAGATAAGTAACATTTTTCTTACAAGGTTTTCTCCTTTTCCTTTTTTTTTTTTCAAGTTTCTACAAACTGGGCTATTGTGAATACTTGAACAAAACTTGTACTAAATTGAATTTCAAGCATCCTGAAAGGGAAGGATTATAATTCAGAAGTCGTCAAAGATAATAGATTAACAGGATAAAGGAGTTCCTTTATCAGAAAGAACACTGTGCATGAAGAATAAATATATGCAAACTTACCAAAATTCTTTTTCGATCCTTTTCTGATAAAAATTTCACTGGTGGGTACTTCTGGGTAAAGCTACAGATGAAGACACACAAAAATATGGAAAGCCAGAATTAGGGTTCTTAATTCATTCTTTGTTAACTGCCAAATCACTAAGAGCAGCAGTTCTACAGAACAAATACGTTTCGCTTCTTCCCTTAGCCTTAATGGCCAACGAGAGAGCTGACCTAGGGCAATTCCGATATGGAGTTCTACAATTCATTCAATTCACTGAATAAATGTTAGTTAACCTGCTGGTCCACAAATAAACTGGGCATGACTTGGGGCTCCACCAAGGAGCCAATCTGCAGCTGAAGCTGGCTACCTACATGAGGCACAGTGAAGGCAACACACAAGAGAATTACATACTAAAATAACTGTATGACCAAGGTATTGCATAAGCCTGGACAGGAGAAAAGAGCAGTGATCCTTTTCCAGTTCTCAGAGCAGGCGGGAACACCAAGTTGTGTCGAACAAGATATTGAAAGAAAAGTTTCTTTTCAGTTTTCTAAACGTTAGTTCCCTCCCCCAATTCCTCTGAGCTTCGAGTTTATTTGTTGTTTTAAAACAATTCCTATTTCGTTTTTTCTCCCCTCTCCAGCTACCAGCAGCCCACCTGGGTAGTATGAAGTCCCGAGAAGCTCATCTAATTCCTGTAGTTTCAGCTGCTTTCCTATAGGGCAACAATTGACTTTTTTTTTTTTTGCATCATAAAAGTCTGGGGAAGTTTATGGACGCATTTCAGAATAATATTTCTAAATGCATAAAAGAAAATATATAGGGTTGAAAGGAAATAAATACAGCTAGTTTAAATACAGTTATCGAAATGTGGGGGTAAAAAAAAAGTTTACAAACTCTCTGCTACAGAGCTTGACTATCACTGTGTGTGTGACTACACACACGCATACACACTTGTATAGATAAAAAACACACAGCTGTTACAAGGAGATACTCTCATACGAACATGTATATAACACACACTTGTATACACAAAACACACTTATACAGCAGACATACACACTCTTTACATGCTCACAGTTGTGTACACACACACACACACACACCCTCTGGAGAGAAGACACAAATACACCATGGGAGTTGGGCACATAATTGAACCAGACTAGGAAAGCGGGCTAGACTGCCTATAGGAAATTGCACAGCTCTTTTAAAGAACCCAAACTCCTAACAGAAGCAAAAGGATTATCAGTACTGTTGTGGCTATGAGTAAGAGAAACCAGAATCTGAGGAATTAAAAATGAGGGTCACAGAGAAAAATGTTAGCAGTGTGGGCAGGATGTAGCATATAACAAATATGGAACTTGGAAGTTGAACTGGAGTAAATGATGTCACCAGGGAACCAAGGGCTCTATTCGTATCCTCCTAAAATCAGGAAAAATCAAAGAAAGTCAACGGCATGTTAGATTCCCTGTGGTGAACCTCTGGGAGGACATGGACCAGAGCTGTATAGAATGGGAAGGTGTGCACAGGCTATAATCAGCATTGCTGGGGGGAACTCCCAAATCAATGAGCCCACACAGTCATTTAACATTTGAGCAGGACACGTCAATTTGGGTGTCCTGCACTCACCTTCAAACTATTAATAGGTCCCCAAATATTACTTGCTACATCACCTCCAAAAGGCCTCCCTCTTTTCAATGACCCTCCTTCCAGCACTTGGCACAGTGCCTAGCACATATTAGGCACTTAGTAAATTACTATTAAGTTCACTTGATTGTTACAGTATCATCATTCTTCCAATATCAGAGGCAGGGAGTATGTCTAATTTATCTTTGCATTTCTCCAGGACAATATTTTGCATACAGTAAGAACTTTATAAATACTGAATGAACTGGGTCATCTTCGATTCTTCTCCTTCTTCCTTTACCTACAGTTAGATTCATAAACAAGTCCCAACATTTCTTTTTTCAAAATATCTCTTGTATTCACCCTCTCTTCCTCATTGCTATCCTACTCTCCAAACCTTATTACTACCTTGGGCCTGGTTTACCTGAGGAGTTACAATAGCTCCCTACTACCTGCTTCTGTCCAGCACCAATTCATTCCATAATCTGGCCTTACCTTATCTGCCCCAATCTTACTCTGCACTACACCTTAACCTACGCCCTCCATTCCAGTCAGCAGATTTGCTCACTGTCTCAGGAACACACCAGCGTTATTCTTGCCCACCTGCTTTTGATCAAGTGATTCTCTCCAGCCTAGAGCACCCTCCTTCCTGCTCCATACTTAAATTATCTGTAGAGAGATTACGTCTCTCCTCTCTTTTGCGACTTCACTTCTTGAGAAGCCTGTCTACAATCAAGCCCTCCACTATCTTTCCTATATCTTCTTAACTCTCTACAGTCTGACTTCTGACCTCATCATTCAACCAGAACCGCTCTCTTCAAAGATACCAATGTCTTAATTGTCAAATCTAATGTCCTTCTCAAATCTTCTTTTTTTGACATCTCCCAAACCTTTAACACTGCCAGTCACCCACCCTTTTTACCCTGATACTCTCTTCTCTCTATTATTATTCTATCCTACTTGTCTTCCTACCTATCTGGTCATTCCTCTCAGTATCCTTTGATGGATCTTCATCCAGTTCATTGCTGGTAACTGTGGGTATCCCTCATGGCTCTGTCCTATGTCTTCTCTCTTCTTCTATACTATTTCACTTGGTGATCTTATTAGCTCCCAAGAATTCAATCAACATCTCCCTGCTAATGATTCTCAAATTGGCTTCTTCAGTTTAAAGCTCTCTCCTGACCTCCAGTCTTATACTCTAACTGCTTACTGGGTATCTCAAACTGGCTGTCCCAGATACATCTTAAACCCACCATGTCCAAAACCAAATTCATTACTTGCCCCCCCCCCCATCCTCAAACCCTCCCTTCTTCCGTACTCTCTATAAAATGCACCACCATCTTACTAGTCACCAAAGGCATGCAACCTCTAATGTCCTCACTCTCAGTCCCCATATAGTGGAAGAAATATTGGTAATAAATCAGGAAGATGTGTTATCAAGACCTACTTCTAACATGTAGTGGCTGTATGGACTTAGCCAAGTCACTTATCCAAGTGGTCAAAGATGCTTTCTAAAACTGAATTGTAGAGGAGTTTTCACATTGAGTTGCCTATATTAATTACAGGTCTGGGCCAAAACAACAACTGATACCCATATAGCACTTTGTAGGTTTGTGATGTACTTTACACACATTATTTCCTCCTAGATACCGAGGTTCACAGTCTAGGTGTCATCCTCAACTTCTTATTTTCTCTCAACACCACTATATCCAACCTCTTGCCAAGTCCAGTTAGTTCTACCTTCCTAACACCTCTTACATATGCTCCCCCTTCTCTCCTCTGAAATTATCACCACCTTGGTACAGGCCCTCGTCACTTCACCCCAGGACTTTCATACCAGCCTATTGGTTGGGCATCCTGAATCAAATCTCTCCCTCTCTAGTCCACCTAACATTTAGCTACCAAAGTGATCTTCCTAAAGTGCTGTTACACAAAGCCCCCCTGCTACCTCTCCCCCATTCAATAAATTTTGGGGTCTCCCAATAATCCCCAGGATTAAATGCACAAAATGCACAATCTTCTGCTTGTCTTTTAAAGCCCTTCATAACCTTTCCTACCTTCCTTATACGTTATACTCCCCACATCGTAATCTGTGATCCACTGGCACTGGCCTCTTTGCTGCTTCTCACCCATAACCCTTCATCTCCAGACACATGCACTTTCACTGACTATTTCCCAGACCTCGAAAGCTCTCTCCTGTCTCTACCTTCTGGATTTCTTCAAGTCTCAGCTGGAATTCCATCTGTTCCAACCCCCCTCAATGCTGTTGTTTTCCCTTTGTTGATTATTTATCATTTATCTTGCATATATCTTGCTTGTACATAGATGCTTTCATGTTATCTCCATTAGACTATGAGTACCTTGAGAGCAAGGACTGTCTTTTGCCTTTCCCTAGAGCTACAGCACAATGCCTGGCACATACAAGGTGCTTACTGACTAACTATGACCTAAGAATCCTAATTTCCCTTGTTTTATTAAGAGTGTGCCTCTAATGATTATTTTTTTTAAATTCTTGATTTTCAATTATAAAGTCTCTCCTCTCCACTCCTTCCCCCACCCAATGAGAAGGCAAGAAATATCAAACCCACTCTAACAATGTTTAAAAGCAATAGAAAGGCAAACACCATGCAGAAGACCTGGGGTTTTGTGAGGGGAAGCATTTTATTTCCAAATTAATGATCTATAATGCTTAGAGGAACGCTAGTTCCACTCTGAAGGGCTTTTGTTTAACTGTGTTTCCATGCAGAACAGGCTCTTTAGCAGCATGCTCACAGCCTCCTTGGCTGCATACATGAAGAGAAGAAGGAATGAGGGCATATGCTGCCTGTAGCAACGGGCTGGCTACACACCTCTTTCAGAAAAGAGACAGTGAAAAGACAGGATTGCTCAAGACAATCTAACACTTTCAAATGCTGGGGCTGGATCATAACATCATAGACTTAGAGCTGGAAGGGACATGAGAGGCCATGTGGTCCAACTGTCATTGTACAAATAAATGTGCTGGAGCCATGCCCATTTTGTTAAGTGACAGAGGCAGACAGAAGTAAAGAGGGTGATAATTTGTAATACAGTCAATAAGTACACTTTTTACTTTTGTAGATCCACAGGATGTTCAGATTGGAAGGGAACCTAGAGTTCTAAGACTTCTTTTTTTTAAACAAATGAGGCTGCTGAGGCTTAAAGATTAAATGACTTCCCCAAAGTCATACAGAGAATCACCAGGAGGGCCTAGGCTAGCAGCTAAGTGTTTGGACATCTAGAACTAAATTTTTTTCCCCATCATATCACATTTTCCTTTGCTCTTTTTGTATTGTAATCCTAGCATTTAAGTTAATATTGAGGAAAAATGCTGCGGCCCTCTCACTATTCACTTCATTTTCCAACCTCTTGAAAACTACTCTATTTATCTTTTAAATGAGAGGGAATTGAGAGGCTTCTGGTTAAGAGGGTGATTGAAAGGTAGTAAAGAGCTTAGGTCTACAGGTAAATCCCAGCAAGTATCTGAAAAGGGCTCCAGATAGAACAAGTGTAAAGAAAACCAGAGAAACAAAATTAAAGTCCCTTTTCTAAACCAGAATTGTATCCAAAAAAGCCAAAGCAAGTGCAAGGAAATAATAGACTTTAGGTTGGTCAGCTCTGGGAGAAGAACTATGCTAAGGAAGCCTACATAAGTTACTATAAATGATTCTAATGGCCACTGATGCTCTTGGAAAAGAGGTGGGGGGAGGAGTGGTAAGCCAGCACAAGCTCCAGGAATAGTGGCCTGAGGCCAGAAACTGGCCCTGGCCTGTCAGAACAGAAGTAAGGGACACAGAAATCCTTCACAGGTCACTGAGCAGGGAGACGGGACATTACTACGTGCGCCTTGGAGCACAGGGAGGCCTAATTAAGGAGGATGGGCCAACTCAATGCCTGGATGTGGGAGGAAGGATGGAGAGAGGGGAGTCATTTGTAACAACCCTGGGACTGACATGATCTCCAACATTCCAAATGGGGCCTGTAAGGCATCAGAGCCAATGTTCAAGAGAGACAGTGGTCCAAACTAGAACCACTACTACCAAAAAATGGAGACAGAAGCCAAGGATTGAGGGAGAGAGTAGCGCCTAGTATCAGCCACCCTAGCTAGAGTGGCAGCAGCATGCAGACCACTGAGGTGACAGGACCAAACAGGGCTTAACCATCTAAAGTACAAAGTCCCAATCTAAGAACTGAAACTGGAAATAAACATAAGCAGGAGATAATAAATATTGGAGATACAGTAAGACAAAGCCAAAATGCTCCCTGCCTACAATGAACTACTGGGAAGAACACAGCATTTACCAAAGTAATTTTAAGGACAGAGCACTTATGATCAATCACTTAATCCATAAACATTTATTAAGTGCCTCCTATGTGCTAGACACTATGCTAATAACTGAAGGAAATCAGGGAAGCCTCATGTGTGTAGCAAGCAGCACCTGCTACAAAGCTTTGATTTGAAGGAAGCTAGGAATTCTAAGACAAAAGGTCAAGAAGGGATGTATTCTGTGGGATATAGAATACCATACAGGAACCAGCTAGCAGCACATTTTGACAAGAACAGAGAGTGTGAAAAGGAAAAACTGGAAATAGGAACTGGAAATATCAAAAAAGAGCCACATTATGGAAGGCATTAAACTCCAGACTGAGGCATTTGCATTTTATCCTGAGGTAACAGGAAGGCACTGAAAATTTGAGTAAGGAGAATGACCCAGTCAAATTAGTGGTTTAGTTATAGAAATTTGTCAGCTGTGGAAGATGGACTGAAGAAAGACGGTAGATGAGAAGCAAATAGATCAGAGAAGACGCCATAGCAATAGTTTAGACATAACTTAATTGGCCTAAACTAAAACAGAATATATGAGAAGGAAGATGTTGTGAAGGCAGAATCAGTAAGACTTAGCAACTAATTGGAGATGGAGGGTGGAGAAGAGGGAAAAAGTCAGGATAACTTCAAGGTTGTGAGACTGAATGACTGGGAGGATGGTTTTGTCTTCAACAATAATGGAAGTCTGAAGAAGAGATGGAAATTTTGAGGAAAGAGGATGAGTTGCATTTTGGATATTTGACTCTGCAATGCCTAGTCATTCAGGCAGACATATCCAACAGGTAATTGGTAAGAGGAAGACTATGGCACAGGTGATTTTTTCTCTGTATAGGTATATAGATTTGGAAATCACTTATGACATGATATTAAATTGATATGAAATTAAATAGACAGGATATTAAACTGGTGGGAGCTGATGACCTCACTAAAGAAGATAAACACACATATTAATTCTCATTCTTCTCTTTTTCTCTCTCTCTCCCTCCCACATATTTAATATTTTCTCTTTTGTATATGTGTATGTGTATATGTAGGAAGAGGGCCCAATACTGACTTTTGAGAGACACTTATTTTTAGGAAAACAAAGGGGCAAGGATCTGGCAAAAGGGATTGAGTGTAAATGGTAAGACACACTAATGGAGAATTGAGAGCGAAAAATTCATGGAAACCAAAGGAAAAGTGAGTATCAGGGTGAAAAGACATTTTTCTTGATTTCCAGTACAGGGCCTGCAGAAATCAAAAGTAACAAGAATAGCTAACCAAGTGGTCACCTGAGTTCCACAGATTTCTATTAATGCTATGCTGTCAACCATGTTTTTCTAGCAACGCACTATAGAAATGATCCCTAAAGTATGTAATCACCTCTCCCAATCCACTTAAGGGGAGAGAACCATAGGGGAAGGGTGATATGGAATATATCTGGCCTTCTGACAATCCAAGCAAGAGAATTATATTTATTATATCTTGTTATCTTATATATGTAATGTATATAATACATATTATATATTATATATTTATTGAACCCTACTATGTAGAGTTCTGTGCTAATAAAACTATTACCACTAATAAAAATACTATCTTTCATCTACACAGCACTTTTCTGGTTTCAAAGCTCCTTCCCATAACAACTCTGTGAGGCAGAAGGAACAGAAACTACCCCCACTTTACAGATAAACTAAGGCTCAGAGACATTTAGTAATTGGCCAAAAGTTACAAAACTACAAAGAATCAAGGGGAGGTATTTCAAGCCTTTGGACAATTCTGTGTTATTTGTACTACAAAGAAGTTTAAAAATTCAGGCTCACAATCTAGGTGGGGAGATAAGACAAGTTAATAGGACAAAATAACCAATAACAGAGTATTACAAAGTAAGCAGTCAACTGAATAAGATAGCTAGTTAATATGAAGAGGAGAGAAGGAGAGGGGAAGGGAGGAGAGGCAAGGAGAAAGAGCTCAGAGGAGAAAGATCATTCTCTATATTAAGATATTCTCTATAATCTAAGATATTCTCTATAGTCTATACCAGAACAGTATTTCAAAGCTGGGCTTTCAAGGATACACAAGATCCTTCTTGAGATCTTTTCTATCCTAAGGATATATAAGATTAGGGAGGACAATGAAAGATGCTTTCAATTTAAGTGGAGAATTTGGAGGAACATTTTGAGTAGAGGCATGCAGACAGGTATATTGTCAGGACAGTAAATAGAGCTGTTTGGTAAGAGCAGAGGGTTTCTTTCTTTTTTTTTTTTTTTTGCAATAACAGAAAAAATCATAAAACTAACAACAACCAACAGCAGCTCACATGTATCTAGAACTTTACTTTACAAAAAGCTAAACGACTTGCTCAGGGTCACATAGTCAATGAGCTCCTGAGGTGGTATTTGAACCCAATGCTCTATCTCCTTCTTATAAAGGAACAGAAGAAGAAAAGTCTTGAAAGGTAAGTTGCAGCCATACTGTGGAGTATGCTGAAAGCTATACCATAGAGTCTAAATTTTATTCTGAAGGGAACACTTAGAGATTTTTGAGCAATGGAATGATCAAAAATAGAGTTTTAGTCAGACTAATCCAATATCACCATGCAAGATATGCTGCTAAAACAGACTTTAGGGCAAAGATGTCAAATATGCTGCAACATTCCTAAGTACATACAGAACCAGATTCAAATGTATCTCCCATCTGATTTTAATTGTTCATATATTAATAAGAAAAACAAATATATAATCATATACATTTTCTATATAAACACGTGTGGCTTTCTAAGTCATTAGAAGCCTGCAGGGTTCCTTATGATTCCATAGAAATGTCTAGGAAATGAGAACTATTTCATTACTTTGTTTTGCTTAGACCAGGGCTGTCCAAAATGTGGTCCACTGTGCAATCTGTGCGGCTCACTTACAAGCACAGAAATTTACATAAATGCTTTAGTAAATGAAACTGAGCTACCACAGAGCTCTCACTAAAATGGCAAATCAAAATATATTTTCTATTGTTTCAATAAAAATCTAAGGTTGGACAGCCCTGGCTTAGACCATTAAAATGTTAGGCTGGAGACCCCTGTTTCCAATCGAATTCAACACCCCTGCTTTAGGGGTTACCTAACCCAGTCCCAATATCCCTATTTATAGGCAAGTAAAATGAAGCCTAGAAGTGTAAGTATCTTGTCTAAGACCACAGAAGTAATGATAGAATTGGGCCTGGAACGCAGATCCTGGATTTCAAACTAGAAGCCAACCAGTCCCAGATTTTAGAGATAAAGAAGCTGGGGTCCAGGAATGCTAAATGACTTTACAAGGTCATACAACTAATAAGTAAATGAGAAATTCTCCAACTAAATTCCATCTTTTTCCCCACTGTACCAGGCCAATTATTACAAAGGCAGGGAAACCATTTAGGACACTATTAGGGAAGCTAAGGCCTGAGTTGAGAGGTAGCAGCAAGACCATGAAGGAAGGCATGTCAGCATGATATGTGTGTGTGTGTGTGTGTGTGTGCGTGTGTGTGTGTGCACATGCGCGCATGCGTGTTAAAAAAACTGGTAGGATTTGGGTGACATTGGATATTAGAGGGAAGAAAGATACCTGGCAAAGACAGGAAAGAGCCAAAGATAACCACATTTAGGTCCTGGATAATTAGAAAAAAAAAATAGAAGCTGGGAGAAGGAACTGAATTGAGAGGAAGACAAGACCTAGGTTTGAGGTCAGAGAAGATGTAGAAGAAAATAATACCTTTGGAATAAGCAGGTGGGGTGGGGGTAGAGCATTGGGGCTCAGAGAAAAAGAGGTCAAGGTTGAAGTTAAACATTTGGAAGATGACGGCAAAGAGTGCCTAGAGAAGAGCAGAGAACCAAGTATATTCTGTCAGCAGTCTGAGATATATGATCTACTAAGTATCTCTAAGGCTACTCAGGTTGTTATAATTTCCTTATGTCTCCTTTTATTAAAAAAAGTATTCTAATTTACTGTTATCTGCCTGGAAATTTCAAACATACCACCCCTGAACCCTAAACCATCAGAAAGTAACTTAAAATGTTACCAGGTGCGAGTTATTTGAAGTTAGGGCTAGGTAGGGCAGTGGATAGAGTGCAGGGCCTACAGCCAGGAAGACTCATCTTCCTGAGTTCAAATCCAGCCTCAGACACTCACTAGTTGTGTGACCCTAGGCAAACCACTTCACCCTGTTTGCCTCAGTTTCCTCATCTGTAAAATGAGCTGGAGAAGCAAATGGCAAACCACTCCAGTATTTTTTTACCAGGAAAATCCCAAATGGGGTCGTGAAGAATTGGACACACCTAAAAAACGAATGAACAACTGAAAAATATTTGACGTTATTTTAACAGCAAATATCATTAGTAACTTTAAAAAAAATACAGCATACTAACCTTAAAACTACTCTTGATAGGTAATTCTTAATCTCTACTTTTAAAACTCCATTTCTTTTTTTTCTTGCTTTTTACTGTGGTTAGGCAAATTCTAAAAACTGGTTATTATATTTTTCTGTTAATAAACATAGAAGCCAACTCTAATAGTCAAATATATCTTCTACCTACACTTTTATTTACCCATTGTCAAAATATTCTCATGATTCTAGGGCAGGGAAAATAAAAAGTACAGCTCTCAGTCACATAATCTGGCAGTTAGTCTTTTTTGTCACGTTACTTGAGTGTGTACACACACACACACACACACACACACACACACACACACATCCACACACCCGAGCCCACACACTCTCTCCATGTCTGCTCAGTTAACCTGAAAAATAAGTGTTTCATTGCCAGAAGGCCAATACTTAAATCTGCTCCCTGACTTTCTATCTAGTCAATGATAGATCCTTAGAGATCAAATACGTAGAAGTGTAGATATCTTTGTGCCTTCAACAATACATAGATTGTCATCAAAGTAGAATAAAAGGAAATGTTCTATTTCTCATATTTGCAGTAATTTTTTTTTCCTGTCTAATAAAGCAAGAGAGATATATGACTGGTTTGTCTGTTCATTGTTTCGCAAACTTAAAGGAATTTCTAGACAAGAACACAAGGAGCACAGATGGGCAGATTTATTTTCTCAGCTACATATACCCTGACATAGGAAATCTCATTCTGGGTTTTTTTGTTTGTTTTGCCTGTTCTTTTTCATTACAAGCAATAAAACATGAGCTACCATTGATCTTGCTCACGCAGCAAAGAAAACTCTGATTGCTGAATTCATGATTTCTTTCTTTCCAAAGAAGCTTATTCTTCGATTTAGGTCAAAATGGTTCAGGTTTCAATAACTCTCATGAACCATGACAGGAAAATTCCCAATGATAATACCTGAGCTACTATCCTTAAATATGAATAAAATATTTTACTACTTTTGCTCCAGGGAGAGATTAAATTCTTAATTCAGTGCAAAAGGGCAACATTATCAAGACTACTCACATCCACTTACTGAGACCAACTTAACTTTCCAAACCAGAATAACCTCTCTAGGCTACAACTTCCATATATCCTCTCATTAGAATACAGAAGTCCTGTGAGGGTAGGAATTGTATCTGCTTTGTGCTTCTATCCTTTTGTTTAGCACAGTAAGCTCTTAATGTTTTTTCATTTATTCATTCAAACTAAATTACAACCTTCCTTACCTTTAATCATTTAGCCAAAAGAGCAAAAAGAAAAACAAAAGGAAAGATTATTTTCAATCTCTTCCTTTTTAACCCTGGAGTTGATAAAATATAATTCCCATAAAGTTGAAAAATGTTATTTTTGCCCTGCCCTAAAACAAGAGGTATGCTAGAGCCAGTTTGAACATGTAAAGAGTCAAAGGTTAAGTTTTGAGTATGATTTGCACCTCAGAAATAGGCAAATGGTACAAACCAGGGCTGGGTTTACTATTTTGATAATGCTGTTGTTCAGTTGTTTCAGTCATGTCTGACTCTTCATAATGCCATTTGGTGTTTTCTTGGTAAAGATGCTGGAATGGTTTGCCATTTCCTTCTCCAGCCCATTTTACAGATGAGGAAACTGAGGCAAACGAGGTTAAGTGACTTGCCCAGGGTCATACAGTTATTGTCTGAGGCCAGATTTGAACTTTGGAAAATGAGTCTTCCTGCCTCCAGGCCTGCACTCTCCACTGTACCACCGAGCTGTAAGTCAAGGATATTATTTCCATGATAGAATAATCATCCACATAACCAAGGCTGTGGGAGGTTAAGTCTAAGGTCACAGAGGGAAGATGGGGTGACAGTCAGGTCTAGAATATAGGTCTCACATTCTTTGCAATAAATACCATGCTGCCTATTCAGCTGTGATCAGATCAACAAAGCAGTATTACTCTGAGTTTGCCAAATCCTAAAGAACTGAAAAGGGCGGCTACCTGTGTTACCCTGGGCAAGTTGCTTTACCCTGTTTGCCTTGGTTTCCTCATCTGTAAAGTGAGCTGGAGAAGGAAATGACAAATCACTCCAGTATCTTTGCCAAGAAAACCCCAAATGGGTTCATGAAGAGTCAGACATGACTGAACAATGAAAAGAACTGTGAATTATACTTAATTGTGTATATGCCTCAGATTCCTCCTTGATTGCAATTATTTTTAAAGGCCTCAGGCAATGTCTGTCTCATCTCTGTATCTTCCACTGCATCCATAGCATAGTCCTTTCTACATAGCAGGAGCTCAGTAAATATTTGCTGAATGAATGAATCAACTTAATCATCTGAGAGAGAAGCGGGGCACCAGTCTTGGCTAAGATGCCTTTTCCCATGTGGAATCTTGGCAAACCAGGTTCTGCCAAGCCTTGGAAGTTTAACAAAACACCTCTTTGTAATGTTTGCATTATGGATTTTATCTGTAGAAACTATCAAGGTAAACAGAAATTGAGGGGAATGCCAGGGATACAGTGCTGGCCTCTGATGAGCACATTCAAGTGTAGTCTGGAGCATCCTCCCTAGTGAATGTAGAGGAAAGAACACTGGATACTAAATAGCTGTGTGACCTTGAACACACTTAACCTCTCTGAGCCTGTTTGCTCAAATGTAAAGTAAGGAGAGTTGACCTAGTTACTGTCACCCCTTCCCCATCACATGGCATCCCTGTGATCTGGAAAACCTACGTAAAAATTCTTGGGCCTCCCTTCATACCAGAAGTCTGAATTATTATGGTATGAAAAGATAAAATATACTGATATTGTACAATACCATACATATATTTTATGCATTTCTGAGTTTCTAAACTTATTCTGTGTTGTCTGCTAGCCATCCTGTGTCATCTGCAGCTTCTCCCCCCAAATTCCCATTTAATTTCTCATGCCACCCCACGATGGGGAAAGTCATGATGTGAAGGGATAACTGCATTTCTAAGGTTTCTTCTAGGTGATATCTGATGATTCAAGCTAATTTAGCTCCCTCTCTTACCTTACCTCCAAAGCCTCCCCTGAACACACTATCTAGAACGAATCCAGATCCTGTTCTCTTCTCCCCGTAGGAGACTTCAATATAACATAGGTGATATTCCCTCAGACACCCTAATCTCTCAGTTCTTCAGTTTACTCACTTCCTGTGACCTACTCTTCCACTCTATTTCAACTACACAGAGAGATTAGAGCAGGGGTGGGGAACCTGCGGCCTCAAGGTTCTGTGAAGTTGGATTCGGTCAAAGGGCTGCACTTGAGGACCTAGAAAGCCACATGTGGCCTCAAGGCCGCAGGCTTCCCACCCTGAGGTTAGACCGTGGACTCAGTCATCGCCCACAAGTGTTCCACTTCCATGTTCATGAACTCTTATCCTTTCATCTTTCCCTATGTGTATTATCCTAATTCTGTTCTCAGTCCTCATTCAATTCTTCTACCCTTCAGTTCTTTGCACTGGCAAAACTCTCTCTCCTGCTTTATCTTGACCACTTTGTTACCCAATTCAACTCTACACCACCTTCTAAGCTGGAGCGTCTTGCCCCTTTATCGACTGTATGTTATGTTTTGCCAAGCCCCAATATTGGGTTCCTTGAATCATATGCAGCCTTCATTTGCTGCTAAACAAAAGGAGAAAATCATGGAACTGGGTTGAGTCCGCTGAAAATGTATGTTACACAATCTCACACGGGACCTCACTGCAGCAAGGCATTCCGTTCACAGTCTCATTCCCCACATTAGCTTTCCCATACCTTTTCATTATTCCTTATTCCCTCCCATGGCATTCCTCCCCTCTGAGCTGAGGGCCTTGACTCATAAATTAAGGCTACTCACCAAGAGTTCCCTCCTCTTCTCCTATCATTCAGATCCTGTCTTACAGGAAGAGGTGGCCCTTCTCCTTGCCAAAGCTAACCACTCTATCCCATTCCAGGCAGCTGAGTGGCACAGTAGATAAAGACTGCTGGACCTGGAATTAGGATGACCTGAATTAAAATCCAGCCTCACTCAAGTACTAGCTGTGTGACCCTAGGCAAATGACTTAATTTCTTTCTGCCTCATGTAAAATGGAGATAACCAGCATTTGCAAACCTTAAAGTACTATGTAAATGCTAAAGGTTATTCCAACCCAACTGAATTCTATTCAATTAGTACCTCAAGGCTGATGATAGCCAGATCTATTTATCCAGCACTACCTTCTCTTCTGACCTCCAGTCTCACTTCTCCAACTGCCTATTGGACATCTCAAACAAACACGATATCCTATAAACATTCCAACACAAGATGTCCAAAATAAAATTCATTATCTTTCCTGCCACTCCTAGAGTCTCTTCTCTTTTAAACCTTCCTATTATCATCAAGGCACTACCACCCACTCAGTTACCCAGGCTCATAACCTGAGTGTCATCCTTAATTCCTCACTCCAACATACCACCAAAATCCAGTTTGTTCCAAGGCCTGTGTATTCTACCTTCTCCACATCTCTTGAATACATTTCACTCTCTCGCCCGACTCTGGGGCAGGCCCTTATCACTTTTTTTTTGTTGTTCACCTTGTTTCAGTCTTGTCTGACTCTTCATGACCCCATTTGGGGCTTTCTTGGCAAAGATAATGGAGTGGTTTGCCATTTCCTTCTCTGGCTCATTTTACTGATGCGGAAACTGAAGAGTGATTTGTCCAGGGTCACACTGCTAGTAAGTGTCTGAGGCTGGATTTGAACTCAAGCCTTCTTGACTCTAGGCTAGGCACTCTATTCACTGCTCCACCTAGCTACTCCTTTACTCCAGTGAGTAGAGCACCAGCCCTGGAGCTAGGAGGACCTGAGTTCAAATTTGTACTCAGACACTGCAATAGTAATTAAGTTGGGACTTTTTTACTGTTTTAGAATGATAAATTAATTCTCTTTGAGCCTTACTAGGTGCAAAGCCCTGGGCCCAAACCCCTATCTACTAGGTGCTAAGCCTATGTGGGCGTGAAGCCCTCAGGGCACTCAGGGGAGTTGCTAAGACCAGACCCAAGTACGCGCCTAAGTTCTGGTCCTCAGATGATGTCTGATGATGTCCAAAGACTGTATAAAAAGAGAGAACAGAGCTATTTTCTTGGGGCTCTGAGCCACAGGAGGAGTGGCGCGTGACTCTGGGCCAGCTGTTGTTATGAGCTCCCGGGTTCCTGAACTCAGATGTTGATGGCTTCTTGGTAACTATGAATTGTATTTGGTCTGTTTATAATGTATGTTTGTAATTTGTTTGTATTTGCTCTGAAGTTCAGAGTGCTGGCTTTTTTCCCCTGAACTAAGTGAACGATACTCGTATGTTAGTTTGAAATAAGATTGTTAACTCCCTAATGCTACTTTCCTTAGTAAAGCAGATCAAAAGAATCTGTGCTGGCAGCATTCTTCTTGTCAGGCTTGTGTTGGTCTTTCACCCCCACAGCAGCTGCTAGCCAAATTGTTGCAACAGACACTTGACGTACTTACTAGCTATGTGACCTTAGGCAAGTCACTTAACCCCAATTGCCCTGCCTTCCCCCCTCAAACAAAACAAAACAAAACAAAAAAAACAAGAAATAGTTTTCTTGGTGGTCTCCTTGCCTCAGGTTTTTCCCCACTCCAGTCCATCCTCTACTCATATGTCAATTGATTTTCCCAAAGTGCAGGCCTGACCATGTCATCTGTCTGCCCCATTTGATCAACTCCGGCACCAAATATGAAATCCTCTTTTTGGAAACTTACAGCCCTTCACTACCTGGTCCCTTCCTAACTTCCCTCAAGGTACTCTAGAAGCCAGGGGCCTCCTCGAGGTTTCTCATACATGCCATCTCCAGACTCTTTTGTCTTTCCCTGGCTGACCCCCATGCTTTCCAGCTTCCTTCAAATCTTGGCTCAACCTACATTCTACCAGAGGTCTCCTCCAATGCTAAAGCTTTCCCTCTATTAGCTCTAATTTTCCCTGTGTACATCATGTATGTATATAATTGTCTGCACATCCCTTGAGAACAGAGATCATTTTTACCCCCATTCTTTATCTTCCCAGGGTTTAGTATAAAACCTGGCACAGAGCAAGCGATTAATCAATATTGCTGACTTGACACAATTTAGAATTAATCTAATACCTCCCACTCAGCCAAAAAAATAAAAAGAAGATAGTCACCTAGGAATGACTCAGGGCTGCTCTACACCAAAGCTAGCTATCCCAAAAATAAGCCATGTTTCTAGGTCTGAATTAATACTGCGATCGGCTTTAGGAATTTGCCATGATGCCTACAAGTTCCTTTCCAAGAATACTGAGTATGATGCTGATACTAACCAAATTCAGTATTTCACTGTTTTTATTTAGGCTATTCCAGTAGTTCCCCAATTAATCTTCTTGGCCTCCAGTGTCTCCTATATAGCAGTGCCAGATTCCTATCGTTTCTACAATTACATCACAGACCTGCTCAAAAACATTCAATGACTACTAAATAAAGTACAAATTTCTTAGTCCAGCATCTAAGGTCTTTTAACAGTCTTGATTTCAATCCACATTTCTAGCTTTATCTCTCACTAATTCTCACAAACTTTCAAATATGCCTTGTAATTTTCTATACTCAAATTTTCTATACTCGAGCTGTTTCCTGCATACTCCTTGAGACCAGGGGCCATGGTTAATTTTCCTCTGCATTCTGTCACATGGTGGGAGCTCAGTAAATATCTGTTAGAGGAATGAATCAAGATGAATATCAATCTACAACGATCCAAGACAAGTCCAAAAGACTCATAACAGAAAAGGCTATTCACAAAGAACTAATGAATCGGAATGCAAATCAAAGCATACTATTTTTACTATTTTTATTTTTTGTTCTTCATATTTCCTTTTGTTCTGCCTCTTCTTTCACAACATGACTAATATGGAAATCTGTTTTACATGACCATATATATATACATATATATATACACATATTCTGTATCAAATTTCTTACTGTCTTAGGGAGGGAGGAAGAAAATTTGGAACTCAAAATTTTAGTTAGGAAATGAATGCTAAAAATTGTCTTCACATGTAATTGGAAAAAATAAAATTCTATTTAAAAAAAAAAAAGGAAAACAACTTCAGGAATTAAAAAAAAAAGGCAAATATCAGTCCTCAGCTTGCCACATTCTCCTCCACACTGAGGATTTTGCCAAGTCAGACAGACAACCCAGCAACAGCAGATCTCCAGGTTGGAAATCTAGTAAGTAAAGATTTGAGGTCAATCAATAAATCTGATCTTCTGGCTCAGGGCTCTGATTTAGCAGGTAATAGCCATTCATTCCAGTCTTAGCCTATAGAAGGCTCCATTATTTAACGTGGGTGAAGAAATAGGGGATAGCTTTTTTAGAAAAGAGCAGTTGATGCGTACAGTCACTAAGAGAAGAATGAGAACAGGAAGATTAGAATTTAAGCCATTTTTACTAAACATATATCACCCTAATATTTAAAAAATTAAAACGTTTTCTGATGGAAGACCACTTTCTTATAACTGACCAAGGAAAAACTCTCTTAGGAGAGTCATTGTTTGAAGAGAAACAATGTCCATTTTGTTTTTTTCTAAGCTGCAGCTGTGTGTGTGTGTATGTGTGTAATATATACAGAGATATGTGTTTAAATACATGCAGACATCTATCACAAACACACATAAACAATTACAATTAGTTTGGACAAGACTTGTGAATTCATTAATTCAAAAGGAATGCCCAGGGAAGAAATTTCCTCTACTCATAGAGATTAGCCTGTACTCTGCAGTTTTTAATCTTAAGAAAGTTGCCCAGGATTCTGACAGGTTCAATGAATTGCCCTGGCTTTTGTATACAGTATGGATCAAAGTATTTAAACAGAGGTCTTCCTGACTTGGCAACCAGCCTTCTATTCATTTCTATCTATTCTATTAGAGCAAGTAGGTGGGGTAGTAGAGCGCCAAGTCTAGAGTCAGGAAGACCTAAGATCAAAGCAGAACTTAGGCACTTAGTAGCTGGGTGATTCTGGATAAGCCACTTAACTTCTATTGGCCTCAGTTTCCTCATCTGTAAAACAGGAATTATAATAGCACCTACCTACTTCCCAAGGTTGTTGTGAGGATGATTAATTATCATAAAGAAGGTGCACAGTGCCTGGCACACAGGGAGTGGTATAAAAATGTTTGCTGCTATTATAATTATTGTCATCCTTCTCCCCTCCCCCAGCTCCACCCCCCCCAAGAGCCTAGCAAGTTAGCTCTTTCAGTAATTCATGATTATTATTATTTTGTCATTTTTCCTTGGAAAAGGGAAATACCAAGACAGCATAAGACTATGTTTACACACACACACACACACACACACACACACACACAAGAAACTTACTCAAATGATTTATTTATACACACACATACACCTGAGAAACTTACTCTAAATATTTTATTTATACATACACACACACACACACACACTTAGAAATATCTCCTTAACCACTGAGTTTATACTAGATACCTTTCTAATAATACTCAATACTATTAAGTCATAATTCCACTGTCAAACTTACTTGATAGAAGTTTTCTTACCTTTTTTCCAAGTCTCTGATTTTCTCTCTTAATGGTGCGACAGCCTATAACAATGACAGAAATGAATTTTAAAGAACAAGTCTCTGATTTTCTCTCTTAATGGTGCAACAGCCTATAACAAATGATAAAAATAAATTTTAAAGTACTCAAGACCTTTCCCCACTCCCGAAACACAGACTTGTTCTTTTACAAGTAAGCATAATGTCTTGCAGACATAACACAGAAGTTTAACATTATTTTCCACTATTCATTTTCAGTCTGAAATCTAAATGTACTACAACTTGGATTCAGCTGTTACTCTAAACAATAAGAGGCAGGCATATGGTGCTGCTACTCCTTGAGATGCCTAGGGCTTTGGTAGAAGACAATATCTGTATCTACCCACCACCAGGAGCAGTGAAAGGGAGTTTCAGGTTCAAAACCAAACAGACAGGCACCAGCCATATCCTCTTATTAACAAAGCAGTTTTTTTCTACTTTGGCTTACACGATCAACATTTTGTTTGTGCAAGTGATTTGGTTTGAGCAACTGAGAAGTTGTTCCCCCAGCATGTTCACACGTGTTGTGTTGTTTAGCATAATATCTTGGGGTGAGTCAGGACAATTCTCATGGTCTTCCAGAAAGGATTTGTTTTATACTTTTAATCCTTTTCTCTTCCCTTTGAGTCTCAAACCAAACTTTAAAAAAATGATGCTCATCTACCCAGCAATTCCTTATGTGAAGGAATTATAGATTTTTTTTAAAAACACAAATCTTTTTAAAATATAACAATGTGAGTTTCTAGTGTCTGTATCACGTAGGTTCCTTGGCTTGTCCAACAAGCAAGAAGGCAAACTAAAGTCAGCCTTGTGTTTTTTCTCTTCTTTCTTTTCCTCCTCCTTCTTCTTCTCTATTTCTTCTCATTTCTTCTCCTCCTTTTCTTCTTCGCTTCATCTTTTTTCCTTTTTTCTTTCTTTCTCTTTTCCTCTCCTTACTGCCTTTCTCTCTCACTCCTCAATTACTCTCATTTGCTGCCTAGGAAGGATTTCACTGAACGGTGATGAATTAAATTTTCCTTGAGTTATTGCCAAAGAATAAAAATTTTAAAACCTGTACTTTTAAAAAAAAAATTTAAAGTGGAGGTATCATTTGTAGTGTAACAGTAAGAATTAGAAAAATCTCTCCCATCCAGTTGATTGTTATGATCTTTTCAGGTATGACTGCATAAGAAGAAAAAAAAAACAAACAAAAACCCAAATGGCATGGACCACTAGGTCTCGTCGCAGTGAAGATTAACAAGGCGAACTACAAAAAGAAACTTAAGATTTTGCAGTAACTTAACTTTGAACAAGTCTTTCAACTTCTTTTGGCTGTGGCCTCATCACTGGTAAAATGAAACAGCATCAAATGACCTTTGAGTTCCTTTTTAGCTAAAAAAATCTATGATCCTATTATCAGAGGAATAAGGAAAGTAAACTAACCTCTTCTATCTTATTTTCAATTTTCTGTTCTCCATTTTCCTGTATAGACCTACGGAGGAAAAAGTTATAAAGCTGAGGTCAGTTGAATAATCTCATGATTTCAAACAATTATTTTAGTATAAATTGAATTACCAGAGCCTTAATAGTCATTTGTGCCATTTTTCTAAACAGAAGCTTTATTTACCTTAATTTACAAGTTTTTAACCTAATCTAAATAATCCCATTCCTACATTACCCCCACAACTAAGTCTTAAATTAAAAGTTAAGTAGCAAAACTTAGTTAAAAAAAAAAGATATGCTATGGGACCCTTTACTATATTTATGGGTGTGGGTTCTGTAGTCTAGAGCTTTTCTGGGCATCCAAGACAAAATGGAGCCTTTCAAGTAGCATAACAGAGCTCCTTTACATGAGATCAGCACACACCACACCTAGACATACAGAAGTTTCTTTGTTGATGAAATATACATATGCCACAGTGGTAGAAATCAGATCAACATTTCCCCCACTCACTTCGGAAAAATGTTTTAGTTAAAAAAAAAAGACATTGAGAGGTAAAGAGTAAAAAAAAAAAAAAGGAATACTTGAGTTAGAAAAGAATACTCTTGTCTTTGGAGACTTTTAGAAAAGAATACTCTTGTCTTTGGAGACTTTACACATGTCACTACAAAGGCAAGAGAAAAACATCAATTCTCATTTAACTAGCAAGGGTTACTATAACCACACTAACTTGAATTCAAAAATCAAGAAAGAAACATGGAAATGAGAATTTCCTTCTAACTTAAAAATGGCTTTCTGGGAAAACCTAAAATATGTTTAAAACAACAAAACACAGCATTTCCTCCTTAAATACACATATATATGCAAGGGCATACATACATAACCACATAAGCTCTGGAAATAGCCTATTAATTAACTAAAACACTATATCAACAGTAAAAGTGTACACAGTAATATAAACTGGATGAATAGTATTATCATTGCATGTATCAAGAATTTGCTCATATAATTTGGGGCACTGACAAGATGCAATTTAAGCAATTTTAGACCTCCCTTCTCCTCTTTCCCCTCCCCATATTCAGATTTTTAAAAGGCCTTTCAAATCAGTGAAATGGACTTCGGAGGAAAAAAAAACAAAACACCTCAACTATATTTCCCTCCCCCTAGTCCCTTAAACACAGAATCTATATTTTACACACGAATTATAATGTTTTAAACCATGTTAAATCTGAACACATCTTCAAAATCTTATTTCAGAAAGATGAACAAAAATGTCACCTGCTTTATAGTTATAGAGACTTAGAATTTTATATTCAGATACAGTAATGAGAGTATGAAGTTATGGCTGAATTATAAATAACCACAAAAAAATTGATCCCAACTACAAGGTTTTCCTGTTATGTTCTAGAAAGATAACCTACACTAAAAACTCTCAGTTACGCACACTGCCATGCATAATATAGAAGAGCAGGTAATTAATACAAAAGTTCGTGTCAGCTCTTCTTCTCACCCTACCCCGCTCCCCCACCCTGTTAGGCTTTTTAAGAAAGAACTCATTCTGCTCATTTCTGGTGATAGTATTTTTCATGTTGAGACTAATACTAGCTTGATTTCCCAGAGCACATACCAACTGACACTGGAGAAGACAGCTTAGATACTGAGAATCCCATCTAAGATTAAAAGTTTCTTTCAGCAAATTTACAAAATGGTTAATTGAAAAATTAGTTATAAAACACAATTCCACAGCAGACAGAAGTGAAGTGAATTAATTACCTCATGTTTACCAAGTTGCCCCAAACAGCTGCTAGAAAAAAGAAAAGGAAAAAAAAATCATTAAAGTATGCAATATTTACCATTTATAGTGCTGGAAGATAAAAAGTCAAATCTTCAAGAAAACTGTCCTTTAAACAAATCTACACAGAAAACTATAATATACAGTCCACTGATTAGCTACAAATTATCCTCAACATATATTATTTACAGTAATTGATGTATGATATCACAATATCATGACATCATAACCTTGGCTAAAATTATTTATGGTGAAGGCATCACATAGTGATATAACAAACTAGATTCTTGTACATCAAATAAACCAAGGGAGGCAGATACAGTAGAGACACTGTGGATTTTGGAGTCAGAGAACCTGTGTTCAAAACCAGTTCTGTCATGTACTGTTTGAGTGACCTTGGGCAAGGGAAGAGAAGGGAATAAACATATTATTAAATGTACCAGGCACTGTGCTAAACCCTTTACAAATATCATCTCATTTGATCCTCACAACAACACTAGGAAGTAGGTGCTGTTATTATCCCCATTTTACAATTGGGTAAACTGAGGCAGACAGATTTACTCAGGGCCACACAGCTAGGAAGGGTCTAAGCCTGGATTTGAACCTAGGTGGTCCTGACTCAGGATCCAGCACCTGGTCACTATGGCACCACTTAAGCTACCTCTGTCATTTTATCTCTGAGTCACAGATTCTTCATCTGTAAAAATGAGTGGGTTGGGCAAGATGGCCTTTAAGGTGCCTTCCAGCTTAAGATGATCTTAACTCCAACTCTAAACAGGTGAGCATTTGTGACTAATGACTTCTCCTGGGCAGGTGAGAGAAAAACAAGCTGTTAACTTCCGCTGCCTAGGAACTGGCAAGAAACACTTAAAAACAGGAGCTAGGAGAGACCCCTGGCCACCATCTTCTACTCCAATCCTCTCATGTTATTTATGAGGAAACTGAGACCCAGTAATGTCAAACTACAAGTAGTGGGAATCAGGTATAGGATCTAAATCCAAGCCCTAAGACTTCAGTGACTTTGCTCCCATGGTCTTGTGCCCAAAGAGGCAGCCTGGGTGCTGCACTGCTCTGGTTAAGAAGGGAAGGCTCTTTCTGTTAAGATGATTGATAAGGAGGTGTATGCCTGGTGGAATCCAAAGGGATACTTTTCTTGAGATGGAATGGATAACAGCCCCTGCAGAAAAGGGAGAACCATGGTGGGGGTGGGGATTGGGGTAGAGAGAGATTGGAAGATGATCCAATGAGGGAAGCCTCTGGGTATTTCTGCCTTACTAAGATCAGTCTTACAACAGCAACCTGACATTAGATTCACTTGTTTTTGCATATAGCTCTTGGGGCCTCTTAGTTTCAGAGTCTACACTTTTGTGGGGTTTTTCTCAGTCCTGGATTAGACTTTCCCTCTTTCTCTGAGGAACAGAGTTAATTTAAGACAGTACAGTCCATATGTTGACATAATATCTTATTGGTTGGCCTTTTATTCTTTGTCAGTCATTTTATACCCATACCTGCTCCTCTTTTTATGACAAAGAAAAATAAGGCAAAGACATGCCACACAGAAGATCCGTCTAGCAATGTATTATATTATTTGTCCTCATCCTGGTAGTCATTGGAGTAGTCATCTCTTCTCTAGAACCTTCACTGGTTTTTCCATTACCCAGAGTTCAACTTCTTTTTAGTAGGCTTTTCATTTACATTGTTACAATCATTACATCTACTATTCTTTTGGTTCTTGCTTCACTCTGTATCAATTCAAATGAATATTCCCTGAATTTATAATCTTGCTTAAAAAATTACTTACATTATTCTATTCCATTGCATTCAGATAATTATTTTAGCCATGCCCAATCAACAGGTGACCACCTTGTTTCTAGTCTTTGGTTACAAGAGTGTTGGTGGGAATATTTTGGTATATATTGGACCCTTGTTTCTGTCTTTGACTTTATTAGTGTATGTACCTAACGGTGGGATGCTGGATTAAAGAGTATGAACAATTTACTTTTTTGGAATAATTTAAAACTGAAATAGAGAATGGTTAAATAATATCCTAACATTTAAAAAACAGTTCTTTGATTTAAGTCTTTTCAGGAAGATTGATCAACAAGTAAAGTTGAGTATCCATCAACTAGGACTGTATGAACAAATTACTGCACATGTATGTAACAGAATTTTATTTTGCTGTATGAAACAGCAAAAGGGACGGTGTCAGAGAAATGTGGAAAGACTTGTATGAACTGATGCAAAGTGAGGTGAACAGAACTAAGAGGATAATTTATAAAATAAACAACATTGTAAAGAAAAACAACTTTGAAAAGTTTAAGAACTCTAAGAAGATGACATGAAAAATCATGACTACAAAGGACAGATCAAAAAACATGCTACCCACCTCCTAACAGAGAGGTGGTAGAATCAAGGTACAGAATGAGACTTACATTTCTTGGACCATGGATAATATAGGAAATTATTTTGCTCGACCTATTATATACTTTAAAAGAAAAACAAGCTCCATGTAATGGAAATTCACAATTTAATGTACAATCCTCTCCTAGTCTATAATCTATATAGAGAAATACTAATTTTATTTGGTATTTATTAAGTTCAGGATAAAAAGTGAAATAAAAATAAAATTTAAAGGGCTAAAAATTAAATTTAGTCAAATGAATGAAAGAATGAATGAATAATAAAAAAGTATTTAGTAAGGGCTTACTTTATATTATACATAGTACTGAGTCTTGGTGATACAAAAGACAGCTAGTAACCTCTCAAGGACAGTACCTTCTAATGAGAAGAAAACACATATGGGAGAGAAGTAGCTACAGAAGGATATTTAGATGTAGCACATGACTGGAATGGTGAGTGGAGCCATAAGGGCAGTCAACAGACATGCTCCTTCCAGAAGCAAGGGCAGTGTTATATCACTAAAGATCCCAGAGCAAGATGGTAGAAGAAGGTGTGGGGTGGTAGAAAAGGTGGGGATGGGAGCTGGGAGGAGGGCAAAACAAATGCTAGGGTGAACCAATGATAAGGGGCCAGGTAAAGTACCTAACCTGAGTTTGCTCATCTACTCACTCACTAATCAGGAAATCAAGGCTTCAGAGTGAAGTGAATTCCAAACATGACCTGGGGTCCTGCAGGGCTGCTTGTGATCATGTGGCCTGCCTCATATTTTGAGATGAGTATTATGCCTTGGTTTATTCTTTCTAGATCCATATCAGTGTTGTTAGTCTAGCCAAATAAAGCTGTAGGAAGTAGAATTTTCTACACTCTTCATGTCCTCCCCTGCCATTCACTCTGCTCCCATCCATTTTCTGCCTTTTGCTCTAATAACCTAAATTAAACCAATACCATCATGGTTTCAATTCATTCCCATAAGGCTCCACTTCCTAAAATCCTTGGGGCTTCCCAAGCCAAAACACCTATGCCCCCTTTTCTCTTGCTACCACCTCCCCATGTATATCGTCTGGTCCCTATTAGAATGTACACTGTATTTAACTTATATGTACGTGGTTATTTAAAATTTCCCCTCACTAGAACGTGAGATTCTTGGGGGCAGGGACTATGTTTTTGTCTTTCTTTGTATCCCTAGAGCTTTGTACAGTGCCAACACACAGTACACACTTAATAAATGTGTGTTATTGTTGACTCTAGAAATTGTAGGGTCAAATCTTGCCTCTTGTGTTTCCATTTGTATTTGTATCATGTGCTTTAGCATAGTGCCTGGCACACAGTAAGTACTCTCTGCATCCATCCATTCAATCATTTATCCATCCAATACTTGCTAACTATATGATGCAGCAATTCACTTAACCTCTATGTTTCTCAGGCAACTCCCTAGGCCATTATCTACTACAATTCCCTAAACTCATGAAAATCGTAGATCCTTTGTGTATTAAACCACTGTAGAAGAGACTGGAATGATGTCAGGCTTTAATTTGTACTCACCTGAGAGTATGTGGCAAAAGCATTCCAAGAGCTTTCTAGGCATGTCAGGAGGACAAGTGAAAAATATTTCAACAAAGAGCCTCCGATTTGGAATAGACCTTAGCAGTTACTTGGTCCAAATCTCCCATCTGATAAAAGACTATCTCTACTATCAACCACCCAGCAGTTATCAAGCCCCTATTTTGGGGCCAGGTACAGACAGAGCTAGGAGCTAGGAAGAGAAGTGGGGATGGGGGAAGGAAACAAGTAAAATATTCCCTGCCCCTAGGGAACTTAGATTCAATCAGGGAAGCAACATGTACAATCACACAAAGTGATTTGCAGAGAGCATAAAACGTGGCTTCTGAAATAAGTTCTGAAGACAAGATTCCAAGAGGCAAAGGTCAAGAGGGAATACATTCTAGATATGAGGGAAATTCAATGCAGTAGCACAGAGACAAGAGGTGGAAATGGAGAGTCATGTTAAGAACAGCATGAAAACCACTTTGGTTGGGCTAGGAGGAGGGGAGGAGGGAAGAGAAGGGAGGGAAGATAACATGTGACGAAAGGTACAATGGAGTCAGACTGTAAAACGCTTTTAATGATAGGAACAGGATTTTAAAAACTGATTCCAAAGATAATGGGGAGCAACTGAAGTTTATTGAGAAGAAGAGTGACAAATTCAGACCTGTACTTTAGGAAAATAATTTTGGCAGCTGGAAGAAGGATGGATTGGAGTAGGGAGACTTAAGGCAGAGAGACCAAATAGATATTATAGAATCTTAGTGTTAGAAGTGACCTCAGAAACAATCTAATTCAAATCATACCTAAATACTTCCTCTAATACTGCATTAGGGATATGGGAGAAAGGATTCCTAACCTTTGCCTCAACTGTGCCCCATCCTAGTAATGCACTCAACTCTGCTGCCCTGGGATGAGTCCCAAAGGACCACTCCTTGTTCTTTGGGCCATCGGTGCTGAATAAAATAAAGATCTCTAGGTGACTCATATACAAAATCACCTTAGCAAAAGCTTTTAGCTTTCCCTTCAGAAGTATCAGTGCTAATAGTTATCAGCATCATCTCATCTGATTTTCAAAATAGTCTCTAGGGATAGGTGACACTATTATCCCCATTTTACAGATGACTTGGCAGTTTCACTTACATAGCTAGTAAGTGCCTGAGGACCAGGTGGTCTTGTCTCTAAGGTGTATGATTTCATAATGTTTAAGCAACTATTGCAAGGGTCAGAAAGATCTCCAAACACAAAGTAGGTTTCCTCATATTCTTTCTATTACGTCTTTGTCAGTCCACATTTTTCTCTGTCAACCTCTAAAAATTTTCCATTCCATATGAATAAGCACTGCAATACTGAAATCAAGACACCTTAAGTATTTCCAAGCGTATGCTTCATTTGTGACGACTGACTTGCTATCTGAGTTTTAAATTACCTTTTAACCTCTGTGCTTTGGTTTCCTTTCATAATAAAATAAGAAATAAATATTGATCCAAAAAATTAAACCTTATCGGATTGCTTGTATTAAGTAAGAAGCTAAATAATGATGGACTCAATTGTCATAATACCTAAATCTTTGTTATCAAATGTAACAGCAGAAAGAGAACCCAACTTAGAGTTAGAAGCTTCCATTATTGTTCAACTCTCCAAGACCCCATTTGGGATTTTCTTGGCAAAGGTACTGAAGTGGTTTGCCATTTCCTTCTCTAGATCATTTTACAGATGAGGAAACTGAGACAAACAAGGTTAAGTGACTTGCCCAGGGTCACACAGCTACTAAGTGTCTGAGGCTGGATTTGAACACATGAAGAGGAATCTTCCTGATTCCCATCCCACTGTGCTACCTAGCTGCCATAGAGTTAGAAGATGTGTTCAAATCCCAGCTCCATCCCTTTCACTATATGACTTGAGTTTTATATCATAAACTCTTCCCTCATCCTAACTTCGCTATTTCATTCTGTTGATTACTATTTTTTCAGTGATCTAGGTTCGCAACCTGAATCATCCTGTGCTCTTCTCTTTGCCTCAACTCCCACAATCTGTTAAGTGCTGTTGAGTCTCAGAGCTGGTCCTGTGGGAAAAGAGGAACTGCCTCAGTCTTCCACTAGGGCCGAACAGGCTGGGTCCGGTCTCCATACTCTCAGTGACATCTAAGACAGGAGACGGTGTACGGGGTGTCCACCAGGATATACACAATACTAACCTTTTCGTGACTGGATACACGCTTCCTTTCAGATGCCGAGATAGTATATGATTGGCTGAATTTGCTATAAAGCTTTGCTACTTCCTAAAATAAACGAGACTTCTTCATCCTCATCTCCCTGTCTCTTCATTGTTCTGACTGGGGGTCCCACCGGTCAGAGACCCCTCCCAGGGAGCCAGACAACAATCAGTTACCAAGTCATATATTTTCAGCCTCCATAACATTTATCCCCTTCTGTCTCCTGGTATAGCCACCACCCTAGTTAGGCCCCCACTACCTCTCACCTGGATAGGATTCCTAACAGGCTTCAGCCAAGAGGATTTACAGCCTATCTCCTAAAGCCTGAAATATGCTCCATCACCTCTACCTCTTAGAATCTCTAGCACAATAAGGGTTCTCAAGGAAACAGCAACCTTAATTGCCTACATGAAGCCTATCTTGATCCCCCTGGTTGCTAGTACCCAAGTCCACCATAGAAATTGCTTTGTATTTACTTCATATATATTTTGCATTTACTTGTCTGAATTCAGATTTTTTTTTACTTATCAGATATTAATACTTCTCTATATAAAATTCATATTTGATATCAGATATTTACTCATCTGAATGCTTCCTCGACAAGCTCCTGGAGAAGGAATTGTTTTGTCTCAATTCTCAGCACCCAACACGATGCCTAACACATAATAGGCACCTAGTGAATGACTGAATTAATCAAGAAAATTTCTAGGGGCAGGAAACGAAGTAAGTATGGAAACATTACAGAGGGCTGAATAAAGCAAGTAAAATGCCTGTTCAGGTTGATATGAATATAAGGTCAGTCCAAACAAACTCATGTCCTGGGGGTTCAGTCCAGAAAAGCCCAAGCCAATTCAAGGAGTCCAATGCCAACAGAGAAGTCTGTGCCATTATTCCCAATTTGCTCTTTAAGAGTTCAGGTTACTTTGTGGACGAAGATTCAAGAGTATCAGTTAACTGATTCCTACGAACAGTTCCACTAACAGGACACTCCAATTCTCTATCTTCCTGCTTCCTCTGCACTGCCCCAGACCCTCACCTCAGCCTCCAGGTTTCCTGGACTTCCTTTAAAATTCAGCTCAAAGCCTACCTTCTCTTCGGCAGAAGCCCGAACCAATAAAGCCTTCCTTCTCCTAACACCTATCATCAATGACAATGGGGGAGACAGCACTAAGTTATTTACTAATGTAAATTCTAATGTAAATAAGTTACCAACTTACAAATAAGCTTCCAAGGGCAGGGAAGGTTTTTGGCCTAGCTTGGAATCCCAAGCACTTAGCAGAACAAAGCTTTCATAAATGTCTGTCAATGGAATGACTGAGCCTGAGGACTAAACTTGGCACTTTGAAAATTTTTCTAAAAAGCTAAGACATGCAGTAGATACCTTAATAGCACAGATTGGCACCAGAAAGGTGCATGTCTGTTCCCAACTCATTTAAAGGAAATGGTGCTGTAGAGAGACGGGAGAGAGAGTGGCGACTGGGGCCAGAGAACCAGGGTTTAAAATATGGCTACCCCAATAACCTGTGAGATCTTAAGCAAGTCATTTACCTTTCCAGGCCCCTGTTTTCTATTTCTGTAAAATGAGAGGTTTAGATGACCACTAAGATCCCTGCCAGCTCTAAATCAATGAAATGAAAACTCTCTAGATTACATGAAAGGACAGTGTGAATTAACTACATCTTAGCCAGTTGATGATTATGACCTATCACTCACTGTTGCTTTTAAGGAAATGATGAAAAATGATCATCAAACCTCTTTTGCTGCTGCCAAAGAGGAATATACAAGTCAACAATTTATGTGAACCTGTGGGACAAGGCTCTTATACCCAGTACTTTATTGATTAATCCCATGAGAAGACTGCAGACCAAATAAACCTTTCAAGGCCATTATCATATTCATTGACATTAACTAGTTTTAAATGAACTCTGCCAGCGACAGAAAGTCTAAAACCTGTTTTATCAATTAAACATCAACTGGCCAAAGGGAGAGGCAGACATAAGGACTTTTTCTTAAATAATTTCCTTCCTTTCGGGCGACTATATTTTTATTCTTTGAAAAATGAAGAGCTATGATGAAATTACAGGGTTCATCTTAGTCATTTTCCCTCTTTCCCTTTAAATGGAAATTTCCTGGTGGGGCATAATTGGGCTTTTGTTATTCCTTAGAGATAGAGTTAAAGATATATATGGAGAAAGCAAGACACACACACACACACATATGTATAGACATATATAAAATGAAGAATACGTATATGTAGGCATTGAAATTAAGGAAGTAAAAGCTCCCAAATATCGGCAGTAAGTGAATAAATTTTTTTAAATCATTTATTAAGGGCTATGTGCAAATGCATATATATGTATTTATTATTCATTATATATAATATGCATTTGTCATTCATTATGACTATATACTTATATATATGCATACATATTTAAATAAAATTAATAACAAATGCCCAACTGTGCCCCTTCAAGAAACATACACATATATTTATATTTATTTATTGAGCTTCTACCATGGAAGAGTCACACAATAAAGATGCTACTAGGGACAGAGAGAGCGTGACACATGCTATTTCTTGATTCACACAACAGGTAAATTAAGTTTCTTTAAGCCATTTTTTGCAGCAGAAAAGCCAGGAATTCTCTTCTCTTAAAAAAAAAAAAGTTAAAAAGATAGATGGCTTCACACAGTCATTGAAAATCTATTTTAAATTTATCTTAAAATTCCAAATCCTCAATTTGGTTTTCAGAGACTATGAAGCTGTAATCTTTTCTTTCACTCCTCTGTCTAGGTCTTCATAGCTTTCTTCAATATAGGAACATAGATTTAGGGCTGGAATGGACTTCAGAGGTAATCTAATCCAATCCCATCATTTTACAAATGAGGAAATCACACTGAGGACCAGAGGGATTAAGTGATTTGGGCAAAGTCACACAGCTATTAGGTGGCAGTCAGAATCTGAACCCATTTCCCAGTCACAGTCAGAATCTGAACCCATGTTCTTTGATTTCAAACGTACAACATTTCTCACTGTACCACACGTTGCTTTCCCCTCAGAAACTAGGCTCCAATCAAACTAACCTGTTTGCGTTCTCCTGCATGTGATTCATGCTTCAGTGTCTTGTTTCCAAATTTCATTCCATCTATGACTAGCAAGCTTCAAAAACCCTCCTCGGCCTCGCCTCCTCCTCTATAAAACACTCCCTAATTAACTGTTCCTCTGCTTAGGACCCCTTCCCCCAATACTTAAAACTTCAGTTTAATCGCCTCTTGACTATGTTATTTTTATACAACCCTAATAGTCTATAGAGCCCCACGTACAAATCGTACAAATTTAAAACCCAATTAGTCTGAGCTAATGAGATTCCCAAATAAAACATGCTCTCTAAGCTTTGTTGGAAAAGTGATTGATTTCATTTTGTAAGAAATGGGAGGAGGAGTTTTGTTTCCACAGAACTAAAGGTGTACTCCTTCCCCTCCCCCACTCCAGCTTTTGCAGAAACCAGGCCTCAAGGTCGGTCAGGTGACAGGTCAGAGGCTTGTATGCATTCACATGCTTTTTGAGAAGGCAGTCAAGGGAATGAGAGAGGCCAAACAGCTTGAACCAGTTCAAGCTTATCTAGGGTCTGGTCTTGGTCAAGAATCCAGGCCTACTGATTTGCATAATTTGCATATGTTAAAGAGGGAAAGTAGGGGAAAGTAAAAGAATGTAGTTTAATCCTCCACTAAGACAAGGAAAATCTAATTAACTTCACTTTTGCTTCTGTATCCTTATTATCCTACCTATATAAACTGTATAACCTAGGAAAACTATGTAAAAAAAAACAAAGATTGTAAACTAACCATAACTCTAGCAGGAGTGGAGGGAATGGTTACCCCCTGCTCCTGCAGCTGTATCAGTATG
>CM053626.1:137535527-137577203 GCA_028646595.1 Phalanger gymnotis | reverse complement strand
TCTTGCCTTGGGGTGTCCTATGATGCTCACAGTGGTGTTAAGAAGGGCTACCACTCCGGTGTTCCCTTGGGGAACCCTGTGGTCTGCACAGCCTTCTTAAAGGGACATCACTTGGGACTTCCAGCCCTGTCTCCATGAGCCTTGTGATCTTATCGCTGTCCTAAGGGGCCATCACTTGGGTCCTCCTTAGGGTCTGACCCCTAGGAGGCCCTGTGATCCCCACAGATTAAGGGGGGGCTTACCACTGGGTCTTCCTCAGGGAGTCCTGTATAGCCTTCCATAGGGATTATCACAGGGTTCTTCCTCAGGACTTTGGCCCTGCCTAGGAAGTCTAGTGATCCCCAAAGCCACGTGTTCTCACAATTTGGGGAAGTCCAGTGATCCCCAAAACCACGTTTCTCACAATTTGCATAACTCAAAATCCAAATGCTGTTGCTTTGTAATGAGAATTTAAGGAATGGGCGTTCGAAAAGAACAGATTTACTTTGAGTTCTAATTTTTCTAAGAAGTTAATTTTAGCGAGTAGGATAGAGAAGCCTGATACAAGTCAAGGTCAGTTCTAGGCAATTTCACGATCAGACATTCAAATGAAGGAAGTGAGAGTTCCCAAGTATTGGCAGAGGGTGAATGAATGAATGGATTAAAAAAAAAAACCCACACATTTATTAAGTGCTAACTATGTGCAAAGCCCTATGCTAAGCTCCGTGGATGCAAACAGAAAGGTATGACTGACTATGCTCTCAACCAGTTCACATTCTAGTGGAAGGAAGACAACATATAAAAAGGTTTCAGCTGCCAGTCAGATGGAAAGGTCACAAAGACCTTAAGGTGAAGCTTCAAGGCAGAGATGGTAATGCCTCTTCCGTAATGTCATTTCCACTGATAAAATCATATCAGTTTCTAATGCTGAACCATCTCACACTGGGCTAGAAACATTCCTATTCCAAAGGCTCTTCTCTTCAGAGACCTGGGCTGTCTGCATGAAGTCTAAGAGGAGAAAATGATCAAAGCGGTGGTGGTGATTGCAGTGGTGGTTTGACTCGCCTGGCACATGTTAACCTCTCATCTCCCCCTCATGGTAGTGACTTTTTACTAGGCTGAATGGATTTCCTGCCCCATGATGGTCAGATTGTATGTGAATTAGTATGTTCAATTCTGGGTTGTTCAGAAAGGCAAGAGGAAGGACAGTGCAATCAGGATGGTACTGAATTTGATACCATGACAGTAGAGGGAACTGGAGATGTTTATCCAAGAGGGGAGGGCAATGATAGCGGTTTGCTAGCAATTAAAGGGCTCTCCTGTGGACAAGAGATCAGAATTATTTTGCTTTGTGTGATTTCATTGTATATATGTTGTCTTTCTAGTTTTTAATAGTTAAGTAAGCAACTTGAAGACAGGGATTGAATAACCTAGAGGCTATAGAAAAGTTTGTCTGGAAGTTAGAAGCCCTAGGCTCTTATCTAAACTTCCTTACTAACTACCTTGTACCAATACCTCTGAGCTTTGGTTTCCTCTTCTGTAAAACTGGGAAGTTGAAATAGATGATCTCAGGGGAGGCAGCTGTGTCATGAGATATCAAAGGGCACTGGATTTAGAGTCAGAGGCCCTGAGTGAGTCTTGTGCCACCACTTTTTTAGCCAAGTCCCTGAGCAAGTGGTTTCAAGAGTTATTCTCCTCATCTATTAAGTGGATCTAAGAGTGACTATTACATGAACTGATGCAGAGTGAAGTTAGTAGAAACAGGAAAACAATATAAGAATGTAAATGGAAAAAGAATAAAAATATGAAAATGAACATATCTAATGGTACCTCTACCGCTGGAGGAAGGAAGAAAAAAGAGGGGGGACAAATTTACATGATAACTTTAAATAGAAGGACCTAGGCATGCCTGTGCACACCCAGAATAGAGAAAAGGAACAAAACATATCATGAACTTAAATATTGAAGCTTAAATACAACACTTAAAAAAAAAAAAAGCGTAGGAGAGCTATTTTTTTTTTAAAGGAATGCAACATCTCCCTCTATCTAGGTAGACATCGCTGGCAAGAATCAGTCCCTAGAGGGCCGGTGTCTTTAAAAGTCAGGCATTCCTCTAGGAATAATCCACAGATCTCTTTTCTCCTCTACTCCACCCAAAGCTGATTCCGGTAGAGCTCGGCATTCTTTGGGTTCCTTCAGATAAATTTCCTGCTCCTAGTTTTTGAATGAAGTCATGTGGAATTGTTTCCTTACTTCTCAGGATAATTCTTGAGCTTTCCAAGGTATCCAAAATCAGCAAACAAACAAAAAACACACACACTGAGAGGACATGTATTTTTGGCCCCTACTCCTACAGTAGCTTTAGGAAGCTGGCTGGATCCAGAGAAGTTAAGATCAAAACCACATAAAGGGTATTTAAGCATGAGGTCAATGAAATCAGGAGAGTCACCAGCAGTATAGTGAAAAGAAAGTACCAAACCACAAATGGTTAATAACATATAAAACTCAATTTTAAATATTACCATTGTATACGTAGAACCCATATCAGATAGCATGCAGTCTCGGGAGGGGGGCGGGAGAAGGAGATGGAAGAAGGAGAGAAAATTTGGAACTCAAAAGCTTGTGGAACTGATTATTGTAAACTAAAAATAAAAAATAAATTTAAAAAATAAATAAATTGGTATTATTCAATCATTTATTGAGTCAGTGTTTGCTTCGACGCTTTCTGAGGCAAAAGAGTAAGAAAGCTGAGTAACTTTCTGAGGTCAAGTACTATGAATATTCTCATTTTACAGATAAAGAGACATTTACATTCTTATAAAGAGACACAGGGCAAGTGACTTGTAATGACAAAACTAATAAGAAGTAACTAACCTGGCAAAGAGGGGCTAGATGGAAAAAAAGTTAGTTGGCTAGAATACGACAGAAAATGGAGACAATCTGAAACTAGCTCAGCTATATAGTACTAGGCCTATACCCCTAAAAGATCAAAGGAAGAAAAGATTCAAATGTACAAAAACCACTGATAACAAATCTTTGTATAGTGACAAAGAATTAGAAACTAAGGAGGTGCCCATCAATTTGTATGAACAAATTATGGTATATAAATGCTGTGAAAGCATATTTTTAAATGTCCTTTTTTGCAAAATTAAAAGGATTAAGAAATAGTACGAACCACCCTTCTCCAATGAGAAAAGACATTAATGTCTATCACAGGTAGGAGGTTACTTCTTTGTTTACTATAGGAGGTGAGGGGAGTGGTCCAGGAGGGAATGGAAACTGTATTTTTACAACCTGTGATCTCCTTGTTTAATTTTCCTGTAAATGTTACCTAGGCATGTGGAATGACACCAATTTGGACATCTCCTTCTCCAAACTAGAAATGCTCAAGATGTTAGATTAATGTTAAATTTAATAAAATTGCTTCTGACAAACTTGTGCCTAAAATGCAGAATGCAGTATATTTTTCTCCTTCGATAACTGTGCTATAAGAAATGACAACAGGAAGTTATATGTAGAAGATATATCGGATTCCTTGCCATCTTGGGGAGGGCGGGGAGGAGAGGGAGGGAAGAAAATCTGGAACTCAAAATTATGTAGAACTGAGTGTTGTAAACTAAAAATAAAAAATTTCAAAAAAAAAAAAAGAAATGACAATAGGAGATGGCTTCAGAAAAACCCAGAGATACTTGCATGATTGATGCAGAATGAAGAAAGCCAGCCAAGAAAATAATTTACAACTCTGATATGTGCAAAGATCAACCATAATTACGGAGGACAGACGTTGAAGAATACTACCTATCTCTTGACAGGGAAATGAAGGCCTTGAGATACTGGATGAGAAAGATATTTTTGGACAGGGCCAACAAGTTAGATGAAATCAAGCATTTATTAAGTGTTCACTGTATATTAAGCACTGTGAATACAGATAAAAGGAAAAAAATAAGTCCTTTCCCTCAAGGATCTTACATTCTAACAGGAACCAACAACACATAAAAGAGAACTGAAAAGCAGGAAGAAAAGTTGGGAAAATTGCAAGTCAAAGGAGTAAGCTGGAAAAGCAGTTCAATGAGTTAGGGGCAAAGCACCATTTGAAGTGTGAACATCAGGGCAGGGTGGCAATTTGTTTTACTTGAATCTTCATATTTATTCTATGGGGTTTTTTCCTTTTTATTTTTAAATAGTGGGAAGGTGGCAAGAAGAGAAAATAGTGTTTACTAATGATAAGATAAAATACACAAAGCTAGTAAATATTGAGGTGAGATTCAAATCCACCAGGTTTTTCATCACTCCAAGTTCTTTCCACTACATTGGGAGTTCTTACCTTTTTTGTGTCATGACTCCCTTTTGATAGTGTGGTGAAGCCTATGGGCCCCTTCTCAGAAAAATGTTTTTAAATGCATAAAATCAAATCTATAGGATTACAATGGAAACCAATCATGCTGGGAGAGAGTTCATACTGGTCCAACCATTCTGGAGAACAAATTGGAACTATGTCCAAAGGGCTGTAAAACTGTGCATACTCTTTTGACTCAGCAATACTACCAGCAGGTCTGTATGTCAAAGAAAAAGAAAAAGGACCTATTTGTACCAAAAAATATTTATAGCAGCTCTTTTTGTGGTGGCAAAGAAATGGAAGTCAAGGAGACATCCATAAATTGGCAAATGGCTGAATAAGCTGTGGTATATGATTGTGATAGAATACTATTGTGCTACGAAAAATGATGATGGTTTCTAAAAAAACGGGGGAGACTTGTATGAACTCTTGCAAAGGAAAAGGAGCGGATCTAGAAGAACACTACATATAATAAGAGCATTATTGAAATGATGATCAATTGTGAAAGACTTAGCTACTCTGATCAATACAATGATCCAAGACACTTCCAAAGGACTCGTGATGAAAAATACAATCTACCTCAAAAGAGAACCAATAAACTCAGAGTGCAGATTGAAGTATAATTTTTTTTTAATTTCCTTTCTTTATCTTGTTTTTCTTTTTTGCAACATAGCTAATTTGGAAACATGTTCTGCATGCATGACTTCACATGTATAATTGCTACCATATCGCTTGCCTTCTCAACGGGTAGGAGAGGGTCTGGAAGGAGGGAGAGAATTTGGGATTCAAAATTTAAGAAAGAAAGAACGTTAAAAATAAATAAATGATAAGCTTAGAGGACAGAAAGAGAGAGAGAGAGAATTCACAGATTCCAGGTTAAGAACTATTGCATGACTTCCTACTTCAGTCTTCTTTAACAATTGACCTTGACAGGACACGGGCAGTGGGTTGTAAAGAAATAAGATAATAAACCAAGAACTGGAAGGAACCTTTCTTAGAGACTGCCATCTAGCTCGCGCTCTTATTTTACACATAAGGCCGCTGAGGTTTAAGTACTTTGTCCAAGGTCACAAGGGTAGTAAGTGGCAGAACTAAGATTCAAACCCAAGTCTTTCACTCCTCTTTGCACTGCACTGTATTGCTTCCCATTATGACGTTTGGGGCATCTAGGTGATGCAGTGGATAGAGCGCTGAGCCTGGGGTCGGGAAGACCTGAGTTCAAATGTGACCTTAGAAACTTGCTAGATATGTGATCCTGGGCAACTCACTTAAGCCTGTTTGCCTCATTTCCTCACCTGTAACATGAGCTGGACAAGGAAATGGCAAATCACTCCAAAGTCTTTGCCAAGAAAATTCCAAATGGGGTCACAAAGAGTCAGACACAACTAAACAACCACAATGAAAATTATAATGCTGAGAATTAAATCTGAGCCTTAGGTTCACAAACTCTTTGAATCCCCCAAAACATCAACTAAGTGGCTTCCTACCACAACATAATTATTACAGTTAATTTGTAAAAGTGCTTAGACAGCTGACATATCTTGTGTTAGTGATCTCAAAGTTTGTTTCATTAAATCATCTTTTCTTCTTCTTTTAAAAACAAAACAAAAAAAATCCAGTTCCTTTCATGTTTTACCAAATGATCTATTTCCAACCCTTTAAGCAAAATTGCTGCTTGCTTCTGGACCTTTTCCAAATTGTCCGTATCTCAGGTGCTAGGAAATACAAAGAAGGTATCACAGTATCTGCCTCTTGACAAATCAGTCAGAGGCGACCTAAAGCATTACAACCATCCAGGGACAGGTTGGGCATTTTCTACCAATCACTCACTCAGCTTAAGCAAACAAATCCTTGCCAATCCATTTCTTTTCTTTCCTCCTCCCTTTTCTTCCCATTTCTCCTCACTATCTGCTCCTTTAGCCATGATCAAAGCAGAATATACTCCAAGTTTCTGTAAAGATATCCTCCATAGAATACATGGGGACAAAGCTCCGAATGAATGGCCCATTTGGAACCCAGTCACGCCAAAAGTCTGGCCTTCTCTCTGTGTTTTCTACAAAGACTGCTTTCCATCAGGAACGAACACAAGACATTGGTTTTTAAAGAGTTGTTAAGATATTAAACGTCAAACTCTTCAAACATTAATTTCCAGATGTTCAGCCATTTTCTGATTATTAATATTAAGCAAGCATAAAATAGGAAAGATGTTTGCCCGTCCATCAACCAGCATTTATTAAAAACCTATTCTGTCCCAGGTGCTGAAAGAAAATGAATGAAAAAACATCTATTAAACATATACTTTATCCAAAGCGCTTTACTGAGTGTGAGGGACATGGACATGGACATGGACACGGGCACACACACACACACACACACACAAATAGGGGAAACCAACCAGACATGTGTTAGCTCTTGGAGAGCTGCAGAAATTAGCAAACGCTGCAAATTAGGACTTGATTTATTGTTTTGTTGACTCTCTTGACTTAGAAAAGTGATGGAGAAAACCTTAATGATACAGATTAAACTTAAAAAGTATGTAATGCTTTTTTGGAGAGCTGTTTGTTACACATTTACCAACATGTTCCAGGCTCTGACAACAGAGGGCTTCCAGCTGCAGGACAAATGGAAAGGTCCATGGTGCTTTGGTCCAAAGTAATGGGCTAATTCATTTTCTTCAATGTTATTTTTACCATATCTGTTTCTAAGGATGAACCATTTGACAGGGCCAAGGACTTGGTGACAAGAGCTTTATTTTTTCTGTCTTCAGTGGTTGTGGCTGCTCAGGTACAAATTGCAATGCTTGTAAAAGCAGCTGCGAGTCATATCTCCACAGGGGATGGGGGAACATTGGGTCAGAAGCAGGGCCAGTGATTTAGAGGTTGCTGCCATTTCCAGGACTCTTGGACACCAGGTCCTGAGATACCTCCATCTGGGCAGTGGGCGAGGCAGTGGCATTGGTTTGACTTGTTTTGGAATATTCTGACTCCTGTCTCTCCCACTGTATACCTTGCTTCTTCATTGAGCCTGGCTTTACTGCTTCATAAAAAGCAAATGGTCATCAGTGAGAGGGGACAGCTGGCCCCCTTCTCCCCTGGGTAATGGGCTGGAGGGTCTGGATATCTGAGGAATGCTGACATTCCCAGAGCTCTTGGATTTACCAGCGCGGGTGTGTGTGTGTTTTATTGCAATATTAATTAAATGCCTTCTACATGCAAAGTACTGTGTTAGGCTGGGTATACAAAGTCTAATACAAAACAATGTCTGACCTTCAAGGAGCTTATATTCTACTGGGTGGTGCCATATCAAATAAGTAAGCAAATACAAGGTAATTTGAAATAGGAGAGAATAATAACACTTAGGGGGTCAGGAAAGATTCCCCATAGGAGAGGGCACCCAAGCTTAGCCTTCAAGGAAGCTAAGAGGATAGCCTATGTAAAGGGATGTAAATAAGAGATAACATGGTGAGCTCCAGGGAGAGGGAGGGGTAGCAAAATCCAAATGGAAGCAGAATTCCTTAAACATAGTAAAGTTCCAAGACCCTTCTGTTTGTGAATAAAATTGTGGTGATTAAATTAGCTAGCCCTGGAATAACTACAAGGGAAAGGAAAAGGATGGAATAAATATTTTTAAAGTGCCTACAGCATGCCAAACACTGTGCTAAATGCTTTACAAATATTATCTCATTTGATACTCATCATAACCCCGTGAGGTAGGTGCTAGTATTATCCTCATATTACATTTGAGCAAACTGAGGTACACAAAGGTTAAGTGACTTGCTCAGGGTCACGCAGCTATTAAGTGCCTGAGGCTACATTTGAACTCGGGTGTTCCTGACCCCAGGCCAAATGACACTTGGGACAACTAGCTGTTTACAAGGTTTCCTTAATATCATCAGCCTAGTAATCTACACAGGAAAAACAAAATGGATAAAGAATATACAGTCTATCATGATGGAAAATGCTATCCACATCCAGAGAAAGAACTGATGGAGTCTGAATGCAGATCAAAGCATACTACTTTCACTTTCTTTTTTTTTCTTTTGTTTTGTTTCTTCTTTCACAACAACAACAACTGTGGAAATACGTTTTACACTATTGCACATGTATAACTTATATCAGATTGCTTGCCATCTTGGGGAGGGGGGAAGGAGGGAGAAAAATCTGGAAATCAAAGTCTTGTAAAAAATGAATGTTGAAAATTGTCTTTACATATAATTAGAAAAAATAAAATATTATTTATTTATACATATATATATATACACATACATATATATATTTTAAAATACTCAATCTACATGATGCCCACAACAATTTATAAGATAACAAATGTTAAAGAGAAGGACCTCAGTTCAAATCCTGCCTCCAACATTTACTACCACTGTCACCTGGAGCAAATCATTCAACTTTCCTCAACCTGGGTTTCTTCATCTACAAAACTGAGGGAAACTGGATTGTATCCTTTCTAGCTCTAGATCCTATGACTTCAGAACTCTGATTTAATGGGAACCAATCATGATTCCAGAAAACTTATCAAGCATGCTACCTCCTCCTCAAGCCTCCTCTCTCACATCCTCCCATACCCTCCCCACTCTAGAAGACTTTCTCAGACATGGCTAGTGTGTTGATTTATTTTGCTTTAATACACACACACACACGCGCGCACGAGCACGCACGTTTATTTAGTAAGTGTAGAAGCATATGAAGAACCTCCTTTTTGGTTCAACTAAAGATATTACAACATAAATATTTCTCTAGTCTGGTAACTCTTTCCAGTCTTTTTCCTGTTTGACAGTATATAGAAGGCAAAGACAAGAAGGCCTTTTCTAGGGAAATGGATTAATGGTTATAAGCAGCCCTAACACTAGTTAAGATCATTGCCTCCCACCTTGTGGGCACCACAATTCACCCAAGGGCAGTGCCTACTTTTAAACTTAAAAGTTTAGCTCACAACTGTACTTAATATAACGTATTGATTTTTCCTTGTTCAAGATTCCTAAAAACCTGACCTCAAATAATCTTAGGGTAGAGAATCACATCTAAGAGCATGGGAAGGCCTATGACATTTTCAACATTTTTTTCTCTAAACTGTAAATTACTTGGAGATACAAGAGTAATAAATAAAATTGTTTCTGGCAGATTTGTGCCTAAAACGCAGAGTATGATATTAACATTTTTTTTCATCATAAGGGGACTTCTGAGGACAATCAATGGGAAGTGACAGATTAAAAAGCTAAAAAGGAAAAAAGAAAGAAAAGAGCACAAAAACATTTTAAATTACACACAAAACAAAATAAATTTAATAACGGAATCCAGAGTGCTATTTTGTTAATATGCGGTTCTTTCTTCTTTTCATGTTGAAACACACGTCTGTGAATAATTAAGTTCATAATAAAAAGGTAACATTGGCACGTTGTCCAGAATACATATTACATATACACAGTTGGATGGGCAGCCCACTGAGTTTGTACATCAATATATCTGTCTTGGACAGGTACTACATGTCATTGTAGTACAATAAGCTGGACTCACAACTGAAGAGGAGAAAGGGCTGGATTCCATTTAGGATTGTGCAGTACTGTCAATGACCCCAAGCTATTCTCTGACCAGAAAAGCCCACTTTCAAGAACAAAACATAAAAAATTAAAACACTTAATATTCTCCTGGTGATACTATATGACTATGAATCATTAACTACCATATCCCCCAACGAATAAAAATTGCAGGTGATGCAAAGGAAGTATGAAAACATGTGGCTTGTACATGAGAAATAAGCTAGGAAAAAAATCAGGGAACCAGAAAAGGAAGTAGGCTGGTCACAATAGTGATAGAGAACAGATGGGCTGCATTAGTGCAGCAGTGGTACCCATGAAATATTAAAAGACCCAGAGGAACATCTTCAGTGTGTTAGATCCTCTAGAGGACAGAAGGACAAGAATCACACAGGACAAGACTTGTATGGGATGAGACTTGTACCAATGGGAATAATCACACCAATAAAATCACTTATACACTGAAATCCTGAAATATTAGGTCAGAAGATGCCTTACAAAGGTGCCTCTGAAGAAGAGCAAATCAAGATCTATGAGCAAACCTCTACATTCACAGCCTTTCTCTTGTTCTACCCCAGTTCTTCACTAGCAAACTTTTCTCTCCTTCCCTTACATATCCCCAACAACTACAAGGTTTCAAGAAATGAAAACAAGTTCTTCCTCATACAAAGGTTGAAAACCACAAACTTAGATTATGACTCCAACTTCATTTTAAAACAGAAAATCTTGGGAATTATTTTTAAAAGCCTTGCTATAACCAAAAATTTTTTTTAAAGTAGCACAAAAATCCCTTAAGTAGGAATTACTGTGACTCATTTAAAATCTACAAAAAGTCAAGGTTTAATATCCCCAGTCTCAAGACCTGTGAATGTTCTACATTCTACTCCTTTAAGAGAGAAGCTCAAATACAAATATTCCCTGGTAGGAACCCATTGCAATGAGCTGAAGGAGGGATGTGCTTTTTAGGTGTCCTGAATCTAATTCCCAAAATGTAGTAATATTTACCCTGACACTCTCCCCAACCCCCCAAAATTAAATTACAAGCAAGAGAATAAAGGCGTAGAGAAGTGACAATATGCCATCATTCTAATAATAATGTACATTAGTTTTCGAAACACTCTCAAAAACAAACACAATAAGGCGTTTTTGGAATATTGGTGAAAAAAAAGGAGGGGTTAGGACTACTACTCAAGGAACATTAGTCAATGATAGATGACTGAAAAAGAAATGGAAAGACAATCAAAACTTTGCTTCTGTTTTTTTTTTTTTTTTACAATCAAAGAAGTGATAATCAAGACTGAGAATGATGGAGTGAAAAATGGTTAAAGGGGAGTAAAGACTAAGATAAATGAAACAGTAAAGGAGCAAAGGGGTGCCTTCAATGAATTCAAGTCACCAGGCCCAGTCACCATGGAGGGTAGCAGGAAGGAAGAGGACTTGTGGGTTGTTGGCAAGGTTCTTCCATGCATTGTATTCAAGGGGTAGATTATGATCACTTCAAAGTGGTGATCCCTGTGGTCCAGCATAGGTTCGTTAAAAAAAAAAATTATGCCAGACAAACATAATTTCCTTTTTTAAAAGGCTTACTATAAGACTGTTAGATCAGGAAAATCCCATCTCATCCCTTCAACACTATTTCCAGTGCCACTTGTTTTTTTTTTTTCTCTCATGCCTTCTGATGACACACTGGGCCGGGAGGCATTGGCATAATCTAACTCCCTATTGTCCCTTCCATACCCACAGACATCCACATTGCCAATGAAAGAAGTACATTTTCTCATCTCTTCCTTGTAGACAAGGAATAACGCAGAATTACACAGAGTTCAGTTTTATCATAATAATTTAAGAACATGGATCAAAACAAAAATCATTTTCTACAGCTAAAAGCTTCTCTGCCTCCTCTCCATCATACTGAAATTAAAAAAAAAAAACCTTAAAATAGCTTTAAGTAAATCAATCCTGTCATCTTATAACCCACCTCTTTCTATAATTCAAAGAATCTTTAAAAAGTTAATACTTTCTCAGTGGTCTATTATCACGGTCACCATTTAGACCTTAGGATTTTTTAATCTTCCAAAGTACTTCTCCATTATAAAAGGTGTTCCAAAAGTTTTAGCTTTAATGGCTTAAAACTGCACCAAGACTTTTGGGACATTATTCATGTTTTTTCATCTTTTAAAAAAAATTCTGAACTTAACAACCATCAAATAAAATGGGCTCTTCCATATATGAGTATTAAACAATTCTTAAAATTCTCCCATTTAAAATTCTTGAAAACTATGCTTTGAAAGGGAAGAAACAGAGGCAAGAGCTAGATGGATCTCTCTAGATTACTGAGAGTCAAGATCTGGCAAAGAATAAAAACATTGATGCTCAAAGATATCAAGTTTTCCCATGGCTGAAAAAAATTAGGAGGAAACAGGGGATGATTCTATATAGACCAGTAATTCCTAACTGGTTTAGAGGGTTAGCACCTGCTGATGCTTGTCTTGCTCCCAAACCATTACGTGATTTTTTTTTTTAATTAAACGGAACTAAAAGTTTTTGTTGGGAATTTCAGAACACCCCCTGAGACCATCTGGCTACACATTGGAATGGGCTTGGAATAGCCAAAATTCACTGGATGCAAAGGAGGAAAAATAGTCACATGAAATTACCATATAAAAACATGAGTCCATTTGGGAAATGTCTGTTATTCCTGAAATTTTAAATAAATGAGCTTCTGACACACAATATAAAAAACATCATAGCAAACTGAAAAGGAACCCAGAAAAGTAGGATCATGGATTCAGAATGGCCCAATGGGACAAAATTAACTTTTCCACGAGGCTCATGAATGGGGCTCTCTCACTGGAACTCCATACTCCCCACCCCCTTCTTACATCTATACCACTCCTGGCTGCAAGACCTGCCTAATTCCCTCACTAGGACAGTGAGTTCCACCTAGCTACTTCTGTGACTGCGAACAGTTCCAGAATGAAGTACTACTAGTCCTTGGGGATCATGAGGGGAGTTGAAAGGATACTGCCAGAAGACTTCTAATGGACTAGGCCAAGCCTCAGAGGAAGGAAGGCTCACTGCCCTCTCTGGCCTTGTAGCACTCTCAGCAGGTTCATCCGTCAAACTTAGTTTTAAGTCTAGATATTGTAGCTACAGGTCCTAAGGAGATAAGCATGATTTAAGAAGGCTCTATAATACTAATAGTACCATTGCAGTATAAGCCAGACTCAATCAATCCACAAGTATACACTAAACACCTACTATGTACCAGGTACCATGCTAGGTGCTGGGGTTACAAATATATTGACCCCATGGACCATACTGTCCATGGGATTTTCTTGGCAAAGATATTGGAGTGATTTGCCATTTCTTTCTCCAGCAGATTAAAGCAAACAGGTTAAGTGACTAGTATCTGAGGCCTCATTTGAACTCAGGTCTTTCTGGCTCCAGGCCCAGCTTTCTATCCACTGAGCCACCTAGCTATCCCATATATGTGTATATGACACACACACTATATACATACATATATATATACACACACACACACATACACACAGCACATACCAGCCTCCCAGCAGAGAGATGATAAACTCAAGGTAGGGGAGGGATCCCCTACCCTTTGATTTCTTTAATGTAGAGGATTAAGGTCTGAAAATTTCCTCTCCAAATGCAACAATGTAACTCTCTGTGACTGAATCCCAGAGATATACCTAGGGCACTGAGAAGTTAAGGGATTTTTCCAAGGTCATACAGCTAGTATATGTAAAATTTTGAACCTAGATCTTCCTGACTCCATGAACAGTCAGACTAATACTGTACATACTCAAACAAACTTTTACAAGTTAAGAACCTGTGAGGGGTAGTGGATGTTCACTTTAATTGTAAATTAATTTATTATTATTAATATTTTATAACATTCTATATTATATTAAATTAATGATATTATTAATATCATATAGTATATAATATATCATTTTATTATAATTCTACATTGTCTGTGGCATATAATAATAAATATTAATATATTAATAAATATATAGTATAATTAATTATAAAATTCTTTTAAATACTAAACTTTTAAATGCATTTTAAATATATGTGTGTGTTGGCGTGCAAATGAGGCCTCTAAAGTCCCTTTCAGCTCTAAATCTATGATTCCATGATCCTACATTTTCCTTAAAGTGAAGAGCCCTTATATCTGTCAGTTCTTCAGATCTTTAAAACTAAAAGAAACAAGTGTACAAGTGTATGCATCTGGAAGGATTTTTCCCCCCAAACCCACTATAAAGCAAATTGAAAAATAACAGATTATAGTTATTTTAAGGGCGTATTTAAATATAAGCCTTTCAGTACTTCTAAGACCATTTATTTAATTGGACTGGGCCCTTCCTCATCAATATAAGTTTTTAAGCCTTTAAGAGTTCCCATGGCCAAACAGTTAATCCATCACCTGGCAGACAACCTGGTAATGAGTTAGCTAGACTGATCCTTCAACTAGAGAGCACCATCCTGCGTAAACTAGCTTTCCACTTAAGCAGGTTTTCCAGAGGGTTGGGCTCCACCTGCCAGTCACCTCCATCGAGTGAAATGGAGTTTTTGTGGAGCTTTCTATGCATACTGTATTTAAACAATTACAAAGTACTATATAAATACGCTTCTTTAAAAGATACATTTAAAAACTTGAAGATTTTTAAAGGATTCTTTACTTTGGGATAGATAAGAGTCTCAGCTTGGTTAAAGGTCAAGCAACATATAAAACATATCTCCTCCCTTGAATCTACCCTCAGGGGACAAGTATTTCCAGGATATGGTTTTAAGCTTTAATAATGCCCTTCTCAAGCTTCCTAATAACATGATTTCACATGAAACAGTCTTCCTACATCAATTTGGGGAACAGCTTATCAGGTAGCCTCTCCCCCACCCCACCCACCCAGTCCAATGCACTTAATTGTTTGGCCCCAGAAGGAAGTTACTCATTGACAATTATGGGCTATTGTTTTATTTTAAAACAGATTCTTACCTACAGCACCTTTAAGGTCTTGGACAGGCTTCTCATCCTCTTACCTTCTCCCCATCCCCATTTACTTCTGAGCTATTTCTAAATGGGCTGCATTGAGGGAACACAAGTTAATTTTAATAATTCTGTCTTAAGTAAAACAATAAGGCAGCTTATAGCAGTAACTAGAGGGCCAGTCACATAGTCTGGCTCACTTACTACCTGTGCCACAATTTTGGCTGGAAGACCCTGGGCATGTCATTTAACTTAATGTCCCAGGCAACTCTAAGACTATAAAGTTGTAGACTAATTGTTGCTGTGCACTGGTGAAGGGCGTCTCTTCATCAGAAGTCTATAGCTATAGGTCTGGTTCTCAAATCATTTATTCTCAGGAACCTCTTTTAAACTCTTAAAAATTAAGGACCCCCACCCCCAAAGAACTTTTGTTTACATGAGTTATATCTCTTAGAAATGAAAGCATCTCAGCATTATTTTGAAAATGGTTTTGACCTTGTGGACTCCCTAAAAGGATTTCGGGGACTGTCTCTCAGGGGATACCATACCATACTTTGAGAACTGCTACTCTGAAGTGATGAAATAGTGGGTCTAAGCCAAGGGCCAAGAAGTTAAACAGTAAAGTGAAAATGAATATGCTATTTGGAAAAGGTAGGAGACAGGTGACTTTCTCCTTTTGGGGAAGGAATCTTCAATTAATATTCAAACTCTGAGGCATTAATAAGAAAGATAAGTGTCTATTAGAGATTCTCCTGCCTAAACAGAATTTTAAAGGGGCACTACAAAGGGGCAGCTGTCTTGAGGGGTGCTGCACTCAGGGAAGGAAAAACATCAGGGAGCAATTGGCTAGACAGTGTCACAGCAATAAAGTCACATCACCCGTTTGCTCTAAAACCTTCAATAGCTGTCTACTGCTAATTGAATATAATAAAAATACTACCATTCTGCACAAAGTAGGCCCAGAAATTGACTTCCTCATAGTCACAGCATGACTACAGCAGAGGAGACTTTGAACTCATGTCATATGATTTTAACTACAGGATTCTTTCTGTGCCATTACATTGTCTGATTCTTACTTAACCTGGCATTCATGAGTCTCCACAAACTGAGCCAACCATTCTGGAAAGCAATTTGGAATTATACCCCAGAAAATCACAAAGATGAAGCAGATTGGCTTCATCAAGAATGGGTCATGTCAGACCAACCCCATTTTCCTGATTATTATGCTAGCACATGAGGGGAATATCTTGATTTTTAGCAAAGCTTTAGACAAAGCAACTCATACTATTCTTGTGGAGATGAATTGGGCAATAATCCCATCAGATGGATTCAGAATTGAATACTGGGCCAGGTTCAAAGAGGAATGTCAAGTGCTTGGATGTCTATGTGGCAGAAGGTGTGATGTCCTTAAAGGATCTGCGATGGGCCCTGTGCTGGTTAACATTTTTATCCAAGCCTGGATAGAGGTACTCATGCTGGTGTGCTCATCACATCTGCAGGTGACACAAACTTGGGAGCATCAGAATCCAAAAAAGATCATGCCAGGCTAGCGGCAGCTGATGGCTCAGTGAAAAGAGTGCTGGGCCCAGTGTCAGGAAGACTTTAAAATCCAGTTTAAAACCAGCCTCAGACACATACTACTAGCTGTGTGTCACTCTGGGCAAGTCACTTACAGTCTGTGTGCCTCAGTTTCTTACACTGTGAAATAAGGATAACAACACTACCTACCTCTCAAGATGATTGTGAGAAACAAATGAGAGCATATTTGTAAAGCACCTAGCATAGTGCCTGACACATAGCAGGTGCCATATAAGTGCTTATTCCCTTCTCCTTCTACCCCGTCCCCCTTCCCTCCCGAGAGGATAGGGCTGAGAACTCTGTGAACCTAAAAATGAAATTCTATTGGGTACAAGCATTTGTCAAGTGCTTACTATGTGCCAGGCGGTGGACTAAACTCAGCAAAACAAAAGACAATCCCTGCCCTCAAGGAGCAGACATTCATTTCCCACCCAGCTGCACTCCTTTGTACTTTTCCTTCATACTCCAGAAAACTTCATGCTGAAAGGGCACATCAGTGCTGGAACTCTCACACTTCATCAATATCCCATGTCCCAGGAGCCCCTCTGCTTGGAGAGTTGAGAACTCCCAGGCTCCACATTTGATAAAGGCATTCAGGTCAAGCATCTCTTCATTTCTCACCCACCAGCACTGCTTTGGACTTTTCCAACATGCCTTGATACTGGATACCCTCCCTTTCAGATTTCTTTTGTGTGCTGTTTTCTCCCATTAGATTATAAGCCCCTTGAGAGTAAGAACTAATTTTTTTTTTTGTATTTGTATTCCAAGCACTGAGCACAGTGCTTAGAATGCAGTACCTAACTAATGGTAAAAAAAAAAAAAAAAGAAACCCAAAACCAAAAAAGCAAAACATATAAGAGGGAACTGAAAGGGGGGAGGGGAAGAGAAGATAATATATATAAAAAAAACAGCTCCAGATACAAGATGGGGGAAGCATGAGTAGAAAACAGTTTTATTGAAAAAGATCTGGGGAGATGGGAGTAGGGGAGGGAAAGATATATCAGGAAAAGCAGATGATGTTAAAACAAAAGTTATCAATAAATATTTTTTTAAATCTAGGGAAAAAAAGAAAAAGGAAAAGATCTGGGAGTTTTAGTGCACAGCAAGCTCAGTGAGTCAGAAACATGATAGGGTAGCCAGAAAAGTCACCACAATCTTGGAATACATTAACAAGGTAATCACTTTTAGGAATAGGAAGCATTCCTCTGTACCTCTGCCTTGTCAGTCCTCATGTGGATGACTGTGTTCAGTTCAGGACATTGCTAAACTAGAGTGTTCAGAGGGAGGCAGCTAGGACCCTGAAAGGCCCTTTGAATCCCTTGAGGATCAGTTAAGGAGCTGGGCATGTTTAGCCTGAAGAAGAGAAGATTTGGGGAAGATATGAAGACTGTCTTTTGAAGGGCTATTATTTGGAAGTAGGATCATACCAGTTCTCTTTTGGCTTGGGGGCAGAACCAAAAGCAACAGATGCAGGTTTCAAGGAAGTAAATTTAGGTTTAACATGGGTGGGGCGGAGAACTTCCTACCAATTAGAGCTATCCAAAAGTCAAATGGTCTGCTTGGAGAGGTGGAGGGCTCCCCCTCCCTGTTTGGAGATCTCCAGGTAGAGGATGGGTGCACATGTCAATTAAGGGCTGAATGAACAGCTGATGGTCTATGAATAGTTACTAAGCTATAAAAAATGATGGAAAGGATGAATTCAGAGGAACCAGGAAAAGACTTGTATGAACTTATGCACAGGAAAGTGAGCAGGACCAAAAGGGCAATTTATACAATGAATACATTATAAAGGCAAACTGGGAAAGATGTAAGAACTGTTAACAATGAAACTCCAGAAGACTAACAATGAAACATGCTTCCACCTCCTGGCAAGGAGGCAACAGACTGTGTTGGGTGCGGGGGTTGTTTTCTTACAGGAATTTGTTTTGTTTCTAGATAAATTTGTTGAGGAAACATGGTGCAGCATAGTGGATGGGGAACTAGCCCTGGAGCCAGGAATACCTAGGTTCAAATGTGGACACTCCGCCACCACAAACACACATAGACTGGCTGCATGACCCTAGGCATGAATGGCAGAGAATGTTGCCACTCAGAATTTCCTCATCTGGATATCAGTGAAAATGCAGGTCTGGTCCCTATTCCTATACTTGTTACAAAGCAGGGGTTTTATTTTCTAGTTGGGAAGTACTGTGGGGAGCAATGATAGTTTTTTTTAATAGAAAGGTGTCAATGGAATATGTAAAAATGCAATGAAAAGGACAGAAGTTAAGAAGGAATACAGAAAAGCAGGGCAGTATGGGTAACAAGTTAAATTTAAATATATGCTTTTAAAAAAGAAACAATCTATATGCAAATGAGAGCTACAATTTCATGTACAAGTCTTTTTCCGGTTCTTTGTGGGAATATTCATGTTTGCTGATATTTGTCAAATCAATACCAAAAGAAGGAAATTTAGAAGAAAAAATTAAATTGACACTAAAATAACAAAAGAAAAGTTTCCCAAATAGCCTCTTTTGAAGCAACCTTTTGAGTCTTATTTCATGGTAATTTCCTTCCTACATGCTATTATTCCTCCCACTCCCTCTGCCAAGTTTTCGTGCCCCGAATCTCCTCGGTTTGCCATGGACTCCTCCTTCTTCTTCACCAATTACTACTACTTACTGAAATTCTTCTTAAGGCTCAGCTGAAGAGGCACCTCCTCCATAAGGCTTATCTCTCAGAGCCTCCTGGGCCATTTTTTGAATTGTCTCTTATGCACTAATAATTTTTTTATTATTTTCCATCAGTCTTACATCTTTTTTCATTCCCCCACCCCCACCCCACCCCACCCCACCCCACCGCAGAACTTAACAAAATTCCTTAATAAAACGTCTGTTTTCATCATTAGGACAAAGCAAAAGGCCGCCATTCACATCCTCCTTGATTGTTTTAGGGAACACTCCCCACATCCCTACCAAAAAACCAAACAAACAAACACAAAAACATAAGAATTAATAATGGAAAATACTCATATCACTCTTCGCCCAGGCCCAAACTCAGGAATACTGCATCTTCTTTATAACTCTCAACCCAATTAGTCATCAAGTCCTGTTGATTTTTCCTCTGAAATGTCTCAGTTTCATCCCTTCAATTCCATTCCTACCACTACTATTATCCATCGCCCCATCACCTCATGCCTAGATTACTGAAATTGCCTTCTGTCCGGTCTTTCTTATGTCAGTCTCTATACATCAGTCCATCCATCTATTTTTTTTAAACTAAATCACTGCTTTCAGCATGCTCACTCCCCTTGCCAAAGGCTGCTAATTACCCAGCACATCAAATTTCAATCCTACTTGCTTTCAATGTCCACTGTAATCTGGCTTTCTCCTATCAATACAATCTTATTTTTCACTAGTCCCCAAACACATCCCCTTCTCTCTAATCAGACAGGTCATCTTATTATAGTTCTCTCTCACACCATGTCTTTATTCATGCTGCATGATTATTTTTACCCTCATATCTTCACCCTCCTCCCCTCTAGTCAGCCAGATCCTTAGGCACTCTCTAGTCTCAGTAACTCTGGGAAGAATTCCCTGAGGATGGTAGCATATAACATGTAACTCCATTTGCACATACCACTTGAATCACTCCACTGGGAACTTATAGCATACTGTTCTATTCTTTACCAAATAATTTAGCAATGTATTTTACATTACATATCTATGTGTGAATATGTGTGTATACACATATAGAAGGAAACACACACAGAAACACATATAGAATAGTGGCTACTCTCTCTACATAGGTGTGTATACAGCCATAAACTCTAGCTAGCTAGCTAGTTGGGGAGGCAAGAAAATGCATAGTGAACAAGCAACTCAATCATTATATGCTTGACTCTTCCTTATGTGTATTTTATGTCTCCCCAATTACTTGTTAGCTCCTAATCTATTAATTTTTTTCAATGCCTCATCGCACCTTAAATAGTACTAGGCACATAGTAGCTGCTCTCATGCTCTGTCTCTCATTCTTGCCTAATACACACAAACACATACATATTCACACTTTGGGGGGAAGGGAAAGGGAGGATTAGATTCATGTAAGGAAACTCCTACCAATGAAGAGCACTACTTGCTCAGTAATTTAAGTCTTCAAGAGTTGCCTGGGGTTCAGAGGGTTAAGGGATTTGTCCAGGGTCACACAGCCAGTTTGTGTCAGAGGAATAACTTAAACTGACTCAAAGACCAGTCTCTATCCAAGATGGTCATGCTAATTTACATACACATACATACTACACATACATATACATACCTATATATCTCTACATATGTAAATAAAGTCTTGGTATCTTGATTTTTGCTAAATAGATATAAATATGCATGCATATACACAACATGTTCAAGCACAATATATATGTGTATACTTGTTCTGGTGGGGGGAGCGGGAGAGAGAGGGAAAGTATCTAGCTTTCAAAATACTTTAGTTTTGGATGAATGAAAAATTATCTCAGGCATTTTTTAACTTAGACTCTAAACGACCCGACTCTTCCATGCATCCTTGATAAAGAATGGACCACTGAACTTGTACAGATGTCAAACCAAGTTTGTATGAGGTTTTATGGGGAGATGGTGAGAAGAAGAGAGAGGGAGGAAAAAAGGGTCATAAAGGAGAGGAAGGAGAAAAGGTCCGGACATCATCAAAGTTTCCTTGCCCGGGAGACAGGTACCTGGGGATATAAGGTATACACATAATGAATACCAAACACCAGGCAAAAAAAGCTATTTAACCTTTCTGAGTTTGCTTTAGAGCAGAGACTTCATCTAATAACTTTTTATGCCCCATAGCACCAATGGTACTAGGAATATAGTAGTTGCTCAGTAAAAACTTGTTAAATGAATTTGCTAAAATCAAAATAATTAACATCATGTTGTAAACTTTACGCCCACAAGCCAATCCAAATGCCACCTAGAGGAATGCTCAAAGACTGGCAGTAGCACACAGATCAGACTTTGAAAACCATTTACCTAAATTTGCACAACATGGATCCCTTTGGTAATCATGTAGTAAAATCTATGGGCCCTTTCTCAGAACAATGTTTCTAAATGCATAAAACAAAATACGTAGAAATACAAAAAGAAATCAATCATACTGAAGTAAAGAAGCAATTTTCCCCCTTCCAAAGTCACAAACACTCTGAAATCGATTCAGACTAACTAACAATCCCTGTTCTACAAGCTTGGCTCAAAAGAAGAGATACGAGAAGACACACCTAGCCCAGTCCTTTGTAGAGGTGGAAAGTTCACTGGCGTGGCACACTGACTATATTTTCAGACTTTTTCACTATATCAATAATAGGTTTTGATGATTTTCTAAAGTCTCTTTATCTTTTTTCTGTTTAAAAATACTATCTGTTTTATGGGATGACTATGGGAGAAGGGGGAAGAATACTGGGAAAAATTCTGGCAATATAAACAACAAAAGCTATCAATTTTTTTTTTTTTTAAAGAACCCTTGTTCTAAAGGAACACCTTCTGCTAACATAATTTTTGCTTTTTTTTTTTATTAAACTGTACAAGGTGGGTTCTCTTTCAGCTGGCACACCTTCACCTTAAGTACTTCCTCATAACTCGAAGTGAGCTTAATTTGGCAATTATGAAAATTCAGTGTTCCATTCTTTATCATATATATATGTTGAAAGTTCAGAATATTTAGTTATAGAATGTGCATTAAAATGCCCATGAGAAAGTTGGGGACTGATTCAGGAAACTATGAAGTAGTTTGAATGGAAAGTAATTATTTCCCATTAGACCAAAAATAAACAGCCACTTTTAACTAAAAATAAAGTACAAACGAATAAACCATCAGTGATACTTAGAACCTCCTAAGCCAGCTGACTGTCTAAACAGTGACTAGTCTGTATCCCTGCTACAGTGTATCACTGTAAGCATTCTGTATCTCTAATATGGTGTATTTCCTTGCATTTTGTCTATGTCCTAGGCACTCAGCACTGTGCCTGAACCAGTACACTGCTAAGGACTAGCAAGTTCTCCATCTCAACTTAATGTTTAACTAAAGATTTACATAAAACTACCTGCATACTACAGTGTGGGAACAGGATCTCTTAAACAACTTGAAATAAACAGCAACTCTTCTATTTGCAATTCTTCACATGGGAAAGTTCCCCAGCTTTTGCATGGTCACAGCAGGACGAGGAAACATTTGACAAACACATTCCACTTGCATACATGTCATCCCCAGTTCTCAGAGGCATCAACATTTATTTCATAGAATCTTAAATTCAGAACAGGGAAGGGAGTTCAGAGGTCATCTAGTTCAAGCTTATTTTACAGGTGACAAAACTGAGGCCAAGCAATGAACATTCAAAAAGCTATCTCGAACACTAAATCTGAATAGGATAAAAGTTAAGAGGAAGGAGGCAGGAAAGAACGGGAAGAAACTGTATGTTAATGTATTTTTGCTTACTGGGAAGATCTTTCCCATCCATTAATAGGCAGGCCCATGTGACCTGCTTAAGTCACATGGAAGCCTGAGTCACATGAGTCTGTGGTGGGAGGAGCTTGCCTCAATGGGTGGAACAGGAAGGGTAGAGCAGAACAGAGGAAGTTGGTCAGAGCAGTTAGAGCTGGGGGAGAGGAAGCAGGCAAGCCAACAGCTATCTGTGAGTGTTTGTGGGAAGGCCTGAGCAGGAGCAGGGGGAAGGCTTTGGGATGGTGGTGCCCCCTGCACTGTTACTGTATATGGACTTCTTTGTTGCTGTGATGGATTTGGCTTCCTGGTATTGGAATTTGGCTTTCTGGTGGTTGAATAAATGTTTTGGTTCTGTCTTCCATATAGAGTCTGTTATATTTTGCAATTCAGAAGTACACTAGCATATTCATAGCCAAGTCAGCGCTGTGAATATCGCGTTGGTGATAGAGACCAAGAAGCAGACTGCTGTTGATCTTTGCCAAAAAAAAAAAAAACCACAAAATCTATTCTTTGTTTCAAAGACAAATAGTAATGACAAAAACACTTCTCGATAACAAAAAATGTAAACATACATGAGAAGACAGAATTAGTTACAAGGCATTCAAATTAAATTCACCTCAGAATGCAGTGATAAGAGGAAAAAAATACAAAATGCAGTGATAGCTTTGATTTGGTACAGTTGCAATAGAAAATACTTTCCCTAAAGCTAAGAAAATCAATCTTTCCATTAAGAAAACTGAAGGGGAAAAGCTTTGTCAAAGAAAAATATATCTGTAAATGCATTTGGCACTTAGAGAGGGCCTTATGGCTTCCAAAGAGAAGTAATGCATTTGAACCTCACAACTACCTTACAAGGTACAGATGAGAAAATCCAAGTCTAGTGACTTGCTCCAAGTGCCCATTAGTAACAGAACCAGGATTTAAAACCTTGAACTTCTTAAGTCAGGTCCATTGCTAGCTCTGATATTTCAATACATTAAGGTCCAATGATTTCATCAGTAATATAATAATATCCAGCATTTATGTAGCATTTGGTGTTTTACAAAATACTTTATACATATTACCTTATTTGGTCCTCGCAGCCTTGTGTGGTAGGTGAAATTAAAATCCCTATTTCACAGATGAGGAAACTGAAGCTAGGAGACATTAAATGACATGGCCAGGATCACACAGTTAACAAGTTTCTAAGGTAGGGCTGAAACTTAGATCTGATTCACTGTCCTCTCTATTCAGTCATCTAGAGGCCTATGACATCAGCGTGGCCCTCCATGCATGTAGATTAAAACCTCTCTATGATTTTAGTACACAGTTTGTGAGAGACGCTACAACTGTCAGATTGTGGCCACCCTGGTGATAAACCTCTCTCAACTGGTCATTTCGATGATCACATATGTGTGGACCATCCCTAGACCCCTACTCTTTCAAGCTAGGTAGGAAGGACCTGCTGGAGGTTCATATTCCACAGACAAAAAAAACCTTTTTGAATCCATGTTCATCGCCATGCCATGAGCCATTAGTGTTGGCTTTACAGGAAGATTAAAGAACCTTAAGAGTGGCAAGGCCCATATGAGGCCGTTTGGTTCAACCTACAGCTGAAGCAGGAGTCCTTCTGATAGCAGGAACCTTCTTCCTTTTCTGTTTGTAGGCTCCCTGATTGGGATAGTGCTTATTACATTATTGGCTGTTGTTGTTGCTTAGTCAATTAGTCATGTCCCACTCTTCCATGATTGGGGTTTTCTTGACAAAGACACTTGAGTGGTTTTCCACTTCTTTCTCCAGCTCATTTTTACTGATGAGGAAACTGAGGCAAACAGAGTTCAGTGGCTTGTCCAGGGTGACACAGCTAATAAGGGTCTGAGGCCAGATTTGAACTTTGGTCTTCTTGACTCTGGGAGGGCAGCAAAGTGGCACAGTAGAGTGCTTTCTCACCCAGGCAATGGCTGCAGGGCTTAGGCTTCCTACCAGTCTGACCTCAACTCCTTAGGCCTCAGTTCCTTCATCTGTAAAATGGACTAAATGGAATCTGAGGTCCCTTCTGGCTACAGTCTTTTCACTGCGCCCATTCACCCCCTCCCTCTATGTTTTTCAGGCATCCCCATTAGATCAAAGGCTAATAATAAGAGTTGACATGGTGCTTTACAGTTAAGAAGATTTTTTTTGTGCTGTGATTGTCCCAACCACAGCCCCATGGCCTTGATCCCACTAGGACTTCGGATTTCCATAAGCTAGGACTCCAAAGGTCCATTTTAACTGTGTCTATTCTTTGCCACCAAGAAGCATTAGCTCTTCTGGCTCCTCTCTCCTTCTTTTCCCAAGCCTTAAAGTTAAGTAATCCTACAGAATTGGCTAATCATGACTAGCTTCAAGCCCAAAGTCTCTGCTATTCTTTGGCAGCTTAGGCCTTTGTTTTTTTAATGTGTGAGAGTCAATGGCAGAGCCTGCGCGTAGATGACAAAGTTAGAGAGAGATCAGTAATAAACTGTATACAATATGACAAGTACAGCTATATACAAACATCCAGAAAACTATGAACATCAGTGCTATTTTAGACACTAGTTCTCTCATTAAGAGCTATAATGAGGGGGAAAAACTGATTTAGTTGTATAAAAGAAGCAATCAAGTATCCTGGATTAGCTACAACCCTTGGTTACTTAGGACTGGTGTGACTCAGCTAGGTGGCTCAGTGGATAGAACCCTGAGTCTGGAGACAGGAAGATCTGAATTCAAATCCATCTTCAGGCACTTACTAGCTGTGTGACCCTGGGCAAGTCACATAACCTTTGTCGGCCTCAACTGTTTCCTTAATTGTAATGCAGCACCTATCTCATAAGCTTGTTTTAAAATCAAATGAGATATTGGTAAAGCTCTTAGCAGTGTCTGGCATGTAGTAGTTGCGTGTAAATGCTTATTCCTTTCCTTATACCCTTCCCCCTTGGGTAAATTACTTCAACTCTCCAGCTCTGTTTCTTTGGTTTCAACTAGAGCTCTTCCTTTTAACTCTAAATCCTATAGAGATTATTAATGAGAAATGCTGAAGTTGGATGGTGAATTCAAAGCTCCCTCAGGGGAGTCTTCATATCTTGACTTCACCCTCTAGCTCCATATTGTGCATATCCTGAACATATTAGGGACTTAAGTTTTGTTGAAATTCATAAAATGCCAATGCATGAACAATAACTCTTAGGTATATTATTTCAATTTAATTTTCTTACAAACTTTTTAATAGAGACAAAATTCTGTTCCTCATAACCTCCTGTCGCTGCACAATGAGGTCATCTGCTATTTTTTTTTAATTTTTAAAATTTTAATTTAATTTTTTTTTTTACATTTTAAGTCCCAAACTATCTCCTTCCCTTCCTACCCTGAGGCTGTCATTTCACACACACAATAAAAAATAATTATACTATGTGTACTTCTGTTTATCAGTTTTTTCTCTGAAGGTGAATAACAACTTCCTTCATTGGTCCTGAGTTGATTTGAGCATTTATAATACTCAGAATGGCTCAGCCATTTTAAAAAATATTAAATGGAGGGAATATCAGACACTGCACTATACCAACTGAGTTCTAGGAGAAAGTATGTGGAGTTTGAGATATTCATAATTCAGTCACCTTACTACCACACTTTATAGTTTATATACCTCTTCCCACTAAATAACTCTATGAGTGAAGACACACTAACCCATGACATATTTAACTGCCCAAAGCAGTGAGATACGATCTCTTCTGTAAAGATTGCATGAACAGTGAAAACAATAAAAACAATCTAAATGGAAGGAACAATGAAACCAAAATTGAGTGCTCAGCATCTGTAATTCCCAGAAGAGATGAGAAAATAACACCTCTCCCCTTTCACGGGAGAGGGAGGAGGCTACAGATGTGGAATGCTATATATGCTATCAAACAAGGTCAATTCGATCTTGCTGTATTTTTTTAAAATTCTAGGCACAAGAGAAGGCTAAATAAAGAGAAGAAGGTGAGGAAGATATGTTCATAAATGAATGTGAAGGTAGAACCCATATCAGATTGCTGGCCATCCTGGGGAAGGAGGAGCGGAGGGAGAAAAATTGGGAACTCAAAATCTTTCCAAAAATAAATGTTGAAAATTGTCTTTACATGTAATTGGAAAAAATACTATTAAAAAAAAGTTAAAAAAATAAATGAATGTGAAAGAAAGACAAAAGTCATCCATTAAAAAAAAAACCAGTAACATTCCTGAAAAAAAAAAAAAAGACGGCATGAAAGGAGACAGATTCCAAAAGGTCTTTCTGCTTAAAATGGTCTTTTCCTTAACCCTTCTTCAAAATGAAAGTTGGATGAGGAAAAATGGCCCATCCTCTAAAGAAGGTGGCAACTTGTGTTTGTCACTAGCATTCATATCGAGAAATATCTGCATCTCCACAGGAATCAGGTTATTTTGATGCTCACAGCTAGAAATGATGTTTTCCAGTAAGCAGATTGACTTGCTAACTCTTCTTTTAAAATATTATTATTCATCCTCACAGGTAGTTCTCCTCCTTATCATTCCCTCACTTACGTTAATGCCCCACTCTGAATGCCATATACTGATATGCTAAGTAAAACTTTAATGGAGGTAGGACAAACACACCTGATTAATCTAATAAAAGACTATCAGAATCAAGAACAGCTGCATTTAAGTCCTGCCACTGACACAGACTAGCTTGGTGATGGTGGGCAAGTCACTTAACTTCTCAGTGTTCCTATGTCTAAAAAAGCTAAATTACTGGCCACCTGCCAACCTGTATCAATGGAAGGAGTTTCCACACTGGGTACTCTCCCATTGATGAAATCACAGACCTTGAATTAAAAACAAAAAACCCTGTGTGTATCACATACTAAACTAAATACCTTTTATTACATAAAAAGACTCAAGTACATGGGGTACACAGCGTCCAAATTCCTAACTGTTCACTTAAAAGTTCTACTCAAAACATACTAGAGAATTCTGACCATAAATGAAAAGAGACCTACACTGATTATGTTGGTAAGACTTTTAAAATCATCAGTTGCTGTAGGTTGTGCTGGGCCTAGAGTCAAGAAGCCTCATCTCTGTGATTTCAAATCTAACCACCCACACTTAGTAGCTATGAGACCCTGTGCAAGTCACTTAACTCTGACGCAGCCTCCTTATCTTTAAAAAGAGCTGGAGAAGGAAATGGCAAACCACTCTAGTATCTTTGCCAAGAAAACCCAAAGGGGGTCAACGAAAAGTTAGACAACTGGAAAATGTTCTCTGCACCCAGCTAGTGTGTACTCAAGGAATAAGTTTACTTTAATGAATTAAACATAATGTAAAAGGTTCATCTGCAGTTTAAAAAAAATTATAATGCATTCCAAAGCCAAATATGCCTTTTAGATTAACTATGAGCCTATTTCCATTAATAAGCATAATGGAAAATTAATAGACTAAGCCTCAAAGTCTAGTACATACAGATATACATCAATTTGTGCAAGTCATATGTTCCTGAACAAAGTTTATACATAGGTTTGGGGGATTTTATTGTAAGCAGGGGAGGAGGGGACCAAAGCTTGGATTTCTGTTTAATTTCAAGTCTGACTAAGATTGATTCAAAAAGAAAAAAGATAAAGAGTAACTAGGTAAGATGAGGGAGATGATCACAGGAAGAGGTAAGAGAACAAGGAGTTCACTCCTTCCCTCCTTAGCAGAGATGGGTTTAGTTGGGCTGAAATGTTATTTTTTTCCATCTTTATTTTTTATTTTTTTTGTTATAAAGGATGGCTTACTGAATAGAGGAGCGGGTGAGTATATATTTAGAAATGAGAATGATATAAAAGCAAAAAAAAAGACAAATTAAAATCTTTTGATTAGATTTTTTTTAAATTTAAGAAAAAAAAGTGCTACAGATGAAGTTCCATTATAGATGCTATGAGGCAATCAAATTGTTTTCTTATAGTAGAACTGGGGCATAATGAGCACACTGGAATAAATGAAATCCTCATTTTTAAAGAGTTCATGTCAGAGACCCAGTGTTATGAACAAGCTAGTGGAAAGGAGTATTCTGAACCAATTAGAGGAAAACTGGGAGAGTCAGGACACTGCATCTTTTATTCCTTAATCCAAATAGTATTTATTGAGCTCCAAATATGTGCCTTCTACATGCTGTCCCAGATGCAGCGGGGATACAAAAACGGCTTATGCCTTGCTCCCAAGTAGAACTGAGAAAAAATGCATATGAAACAATATGAGATTAACACAAGGATATCTATGATCTAGTGCCAAATGTCAAGGAATAACCTAAGGTGACTTGCTTCTGTGAAGCAGGATGTGCTGTGAGGATGAGGCACCAAGCTGGAGTCTGTCTGAGATGTAAATGAACTCTCCTAAGAAATCCTGCTGCCCTCTCATTCATTCATTTAGCAAATATTTATTTAAATACTCACTAGGTAGTGGCACTGAGGTACAAGGACCTGAAACAGACACAAAGATAAATAAATAAGACAGTTCCTGAGGTGAGAGGACACCCCAGTGGGTTTTGAGTCAGCAAACCTGAGTTAGAATTCTGATTCTGCTACTTAATTTACCTGTCTAACTTGGGCAAATCACTTAACTTCAAGAGAAACCTCAGTTTCCCCATCTGTAAAAGAAGCTTGGTGGCTCCCAACCTTTTTGAATATATGTACCTTCTTTTATACATAAAAAACCTTGGGGACCTCCACAATAATAATAGTTGTATTATTAGTATCCAATGAATAAGAAAATGAACGCTTAGTGATGGAAAACTATGAATTCAGTAATTCCTTTAAATAAATGTATATTTCATTGACCACAATACCTACGAACAGCTGAAAAAACAGCAATATCTATATGACTGAGATAATTTCATTCAACCAACAGGAAGTATGCATGTTTAGAACAGCATGTTACACAGTATATTTTCTTGTATTTAAATAGGTATCAAAATGACAATGTATGGTATATATATACATGGGTTTAGGAACCTGTCCAGCAATAACAGGGACCTGCAGCTCACAAGCAGGGGAATTACTGGACTAAAACATTCTAAGGTCCCTTTTAGAGGCTGCAAGGTGGCACCAGAGAAAGAACTGGGAAGGGAAGGGTTGCCTAAAGTCAGAAAGACCTAGCCTCAGATACTTACTAGCTGTATGACCCTAGGCAGGTCACTTTATCTGTTTCTGCCTCATTTTCCTCATCTGTAAAATGGGGATAGCAATAGTACCCACCTCCCAAGGCTTTGTGTGATCAGAGAGAATATTTGTAAAAGCACTGTGGATGAACTACTCAGAGATGTGGTATGGTGGGAGAGGTTAGAGAATGGTGGATGACAGAACACTTGGGGTAGGGCTCCCAGGCCCTCCCATCCCAGGAAGTCCTACAGATGCAATCAAGACAAAAGCAGGAACTCAACCACAAGGATTCTATAGTTGTTAGAACTTTGTGATTAGGTTAACTGCAAGTTGCCCTATTGTCTAAATTCTCTGACAGAATATTTCCCTTCGACTGCCAAAAGGCCATTCTAATATACCTCCCCTAACACAGTTTCCAGAATCCTACTTATCCATTCTTATTTCCTTAAATTTTAAGGAATCCCCAAATCATCATCCCTATTCTAACAAGCTAGCCCCGTCTTTGACCCAGGACCCACTGAGTGCCTATCCCTCACTCTCAAACTCTACACCAGGTCCTCCAACGTTTCAAGCTACTTGCTTTCCCTCAATATTAACTATCCCTTGAGGATACTGCATTCTTTCTACCACTTACAGAGGAGGTTTCTCCTCCCATTTCCCACCCCTAGACACAAAGGCATAGGAAGAAGGAATGGCAAACTCCCAGGCTCCCACTTCCAATCCATTCCTCTAGCCACATCTCTCAATAATTGATCCCCCTTTGAAGTCTATCCAGTCTATTTATACCATCCACTCCCCATTCTTATTTCTGTCATCTACTGACATCCATGTCACTCATTCTTCCACATTTCTAAATGACTTTAGCATCTGGTTCACAACTTCCTCTCCACCCCATTGCCTGCCTTCATCCTCCAGGACTCAAATATTTATGATGAGGGCCATTCAGACATTAATTCTCTACTCCTCACCCATCTCAGTCACATGCAAGCATGACCACACATTAGATCCCTGCTACACAGAACTTATTTCATAGATCATAAGATTTACAGCTAAAAGGACCCTTAGAGCTTTTGTTTCTTCTTGTTCCTCATCAGACCTCAGGTCCTACCTCTTCTTCCCTCATGTGCTTTCTTCTCTCATTAGAATGCAAACTCCTTGAGGACAGGAACTGTCTTGCTAACTTGCTTTTGTATCCCCTCCCCTTTCCCTGAACACTAACCTTTGCCCCTAGCATAACACAATAAATACCTAGTACATAGGAGTTGAAGAAAATGCTTTATCTATCAATCCAAGGGCAGCTAGATAGCACAGTAGAGTGCTAGTTCTGGAGTCAGAAAGACAAATCTGTCCTCAGACAATGGTCATGTGACCCTGGACAAATCACTTAACCCTGTTTGCCTCAGTTTCCTCATCTGTAAAATAAGCTAGAAAAGGAACGACAAACCACTCCAATATCTTTGCCACGGAAATCTTAAATGGGGTCATGAAGAGTCAGAAGTGAATGAAAAGTGACTGAACAATAATAACGTCAATCCAAATTGAAATCAATCATTTCAAGACCCTTCATGTTACAGATGAGGAAATTGAGGACCTAAATGGCCTGCCCAAGGTCACACACTCTGTCACCTCAAATATCCAATAACTTCCCAAACCTTATCACTTCTAGCTCCAGAACATCTCTCACGTACGATTCCTTCTCTCTGCAGTCACAATCCTAGTTCAGATGCTCATCCCATCTCACCCGGATTATTACAATAACCTCCTAAGTAGTCTCTTTATCTCAAGTTTCTTTCCTCTCTAATCCAGCTTCCAAAATGACTTTCTTAAACTGTAGCTCTAACCATGCCAGTTCCTTATTCACCAAATTCCAATGGCTCTCTATTGCTTCTAGAAGAAAATATAAATTTCTCTGTTGCCAGTCTTATTACACATTACTTCCCTTGTCCATGAAATTGTCTACTTTTTCCCTTTGCATAATTTACTCTTCCTACTGTTTCTTATACTTGTTTCTTCTGTTTCTTCTATACTGTTTCTTCTTGTTTATACTGTTTATACTGTTTCTTATACTGTTTCTTCTTGTCAATAAATGAAATGGTCTCTGGCCCTGAAGTAGCTACTGAAGGAAACATGTTCTGATAAATAAATTTCAGAAAGGAGAGTAAATAAGTAACCAGAATCGCTACTCCTTGGTGAGGAGCATCCCTTTACCTGTATCTTTGCTCTCACCCAGTTTTGCTTTTCCAGGGCCTTACTCCAGGAGTCACTTCCCTGGTCATACACCCTGTCAATCTTTCTTCCTCTACAGGTTCTTTCCCAACTGTCTACAAACATGGGACATAGAATAATATCATCATAAGCTGCATAACTGGTAGACAGTTCAAAAAGTTATCTAGTTCAATTCCTTACTGTACACAAAAAGAAAATGAAGCCTATGGAGTTAAGTATACCATACCCAAGGTCACACAGGTAGTAACTGTCAAAGGCAGGAGTCAAACTCAGGTCCTCTGACTGGAGTAAGTATTATTTTCCCCTAGATCGCATTAGGTTTCTAGCAATCACAAAAATGTCTTCGTCTGACCCTTCAATCTCATACAACCAGGATCCCATTTCTTTCTCCTCTAATAATCAAATGTCTTGAAAAGTCATGTAAACTCAATGCCTCCACTTCCTCACTGACTACTTTCTCCCTAATTCTAGGCAATTCGTCTTCTATTCTCTCCCCCAATTCACTGAAGCCATTCTTTGAAGAGAAGAACTCCTGATCATCAAATCTAATGGTCGTTAGGTATCTTTTTAGTCCCCTTCCTATTAGACTTCATAAGATACAGGTAATAGATCAGCAAAATACCCAACTGGAGATATCTTCCTCTTCCTTGGCTTCCATGACATCATACTCCCCTTTCTAGCTTTAGATTCATTGTTCCCTGTCCCTTAGGGATCAGGATTGGGTGCTGTTCCAAGCCTCTTCACTTGGATCTCTTGGCTCTCTCTACTTTCCCTCCCATGGAAATTTCATTCACTCTCTTGACTCCTTTCTGTTCCTACGGCAACCACCCTCACACAGGACCTCACTACCCCCTGCCCAGATAAGTGAAGTAACCTAAAGGGCCTTCCCACCTCCAACTGATCTCTTATACCACTGCTAGTCTAAAGGCCTGGCCTCTGCTCCAAAATTTTCAATAGCCTGTAAGAAATTATGAAATGATGCATACAGAGAAGCATGAAAAGATTTATAAAAACTAAAGCAAAATTAAGTAAGCAGAACCACAAAAACAATATACATAATTAAAACTATGTAAATAAGGACAAGATGACAATCAGAAAGGAATACTGTGAAATTACAATGACCAAGCTAGGCCCCAAATAGATATGAGAAGACACCTCTCCTGAAGAGGTGAGGTTGTAAAGTCAGTCAACAAGCATCTGTTAATCATGTGCTACATGCCAGGTACTATGCTAAAAACTAGGGATAAAAAGAAAGGCAAAAGCAGATCCCTGGCCTCAAGAAGTTCATATTCTGGGAAGTAAGGGGTTTGGGGCAAACCACCATATACATATAAAATAAATAAAATGTAAGTAAATGGGAAGGCACAAAGAAGGGAGAGGAGGGAAGGGAGAAACCAGGAAACATCTCTTACAAGGTGGAATTTGGGCTAAGTCTTGAAGGAAGCCAGGGAATCTAGTAGTCAGACATAAAGGGGGAAAACATTCCAGGCATGGGAGAGAACCAAGTGAAAAGGCAAAAGTTCAATAGAGTATATTGCTCAAGGAACATTGAGGAGGTCTGTATTTGCCGGATCATACAGTAAGTGGAAAGGATTCAAAGGTAAGAAGACTAGAAGGTTACAAACAAGCAGGGGTTGTAAAGGGTATACATGTGATGTATTTAACTCTGCAGGTCAGATTTTTTCCATGTGTTGGTTAGTTTTATTGGACTTTCTCCCTTCCACCTTTATTCTTTTTTTTTTTTAGAGGATATCTCTCCAAAGGGGTGGGGGATTCAATTGAGAAATGCAGGTGATATAAAAAAAAGATATCTATAACAATATTATTATTATTTTTTAAATGTTGAGTGGCTTTGTACTGCCTACCATCATCCTTCTACCAGATATTCAAAGCCCAGTCCTGACCACTGAATTCCAAATCATCTTTGAAAGCTTAATTCATAGTCTATCCCCTCCATGATGCTTTCTCTGATTTTCTTCCCCCTTCACATACACACCCTACTTTCTCAGCTATAAATTTCCCCTCCTTGAATTTCTCACAAAGTACTGTGCTTGCACCTCTCTAATGAACTTATATGTTATAGCTACATCGGATATATCAAATCTTTCAAAGAGAACCTAAGTTCGAAGAAGGTGTGGCTCATGTCTTTTCTAAAATTTGTAGATCTCAAACACCTAGAATAGAGCCCTTACCAGGATTAGTACTTAATAAATGTTTGCTGAATTGGACAAAACAAAGACCAACAACTGAATCAAAGGAAGTCAAGATGCATTTATTAAGCATCTACTGAGTGCCAAATGCTGTGCAAAATGCAGAGCATGGAAAGAAAAGCAAACAATAACCCTTGCTCACAGTCTAATAGGAACTCACACTCCAATGGAGGAGGCAACATGCAAACAACAATGTGCAACGAAGATATAAACAGCATAAACTGGAGGTAATCTCCTAGGGAAAGCACTAACATTAAAGGGGGATCTTGGAAACGGTTTCTCACAGAAGGTAGGATTTTACGTGGGGCCTGAAGAAGTCAGGAAAGCCGGGAAAAAAGGAGAGAGAATGCCAGGCATAGGGGACAGGCAACGAAAATGCTAGGAGTCAGGGAGATGGAGTGTTCTATGTAAGGAACGGCAAGGAGACCAGTGTCACTGGATGATGTAATTCTGGTCTGCACCAGTGGTGGTGGTGGCAGATGAGAGAAGGTAAAAATCAAGAGGATTTGGTAACAGATCGGATATAGTGGGGTGAGGGAGTGAGGAATGAGGATGAAGTCTCAGTAACTGAAAGACTGCCTAGATAGTAAAAAGAGGGAAGAGTTTTTTTTGGAGGAAAGATAGAGTTCAGTTTTGGACATGATGAATTTAAGATATCTACAGGACACCCAGTTCAAGATATCCAATAGGTAGTTGGAAGAGAGTGACTAGAAGTTAGGTCAACTTACTTAGAGACCAGAAAGATAATGTACTAAAGAAGTCTTTTAAGACTTTCAATTTTAAAAGTCTACTTATAAGTTTAATTTTAAAACTTTTGCTTCTCTGTAGCTACTAGCAGTAAAAATCCTTAAAACAAAACTTAAGAGGAGTCATGTGTCTCTGTAAGGGACAGCATGCAATGTGAGAAATGAAAACCTGTCACCCTTTCCACAGGGCACCTGGGCTCTGAGAAACTCAGGTGAAAAAAAGTGGTAACATGGGACAGCACCCATCCTGGAGTCTGAAGGACCTGAGTTCAAATCCAGCCTCAGACACTCACTAGATGTGTGAACCTGGGCAACTCACTTGACCCTGATTGCTTCCCACCAACCCCCCAAAAAGAGTGGTAACAAAGATTCAAGTGAGCAGGTGAGCCAAACTTTGAGGCTCTTAGAAAAACAGCACATAAGTGCCACAGACGGTCAGGACAGGAAGAGATCAATGTGGGTCAAAAGAATCATTGGGGCAACACGATATCGAACAGTGTCTCAAAGGATAGGAGAAATATGAGAAAGCAGAAGGAAAACTGATGTGTCATCTGTGTATTTGAAGGGAGGTTTTCAAGTAGGGCCTTACAAAGATTTTGAATATGGGAAGGGAACAAATTATTAACTGACAAGAACAAAGAGAGACAAAATATAAACTCAGCTATCAAATCTCTGACTCCCTAATCTCACACAAAGAGGAGTCACATGTGCTTGCCAATTTTTTGTATTCAGAGTCAAAGCAAAGTAATGGCTAGTGAAATTTCAAAGGCACTTCTATTGGGATGTCTCACCATTACCTCCAACTCAGCATGTCCAAAGCTGAAATCATTTCCTCAAAACCAGATTCTGCCTTCCCAACTTTGTTGTCTTAGACATTTGACTCACCCCTCTCCTTATACCTCAGCTTCAAATCAATCATTGTCAAGTGCTGTTAATTTCTCCATCAAAATGTATCTCAGATTTGAATTTTTTCTACATTGTATATCTACATTCTACATTGCCACTACCTAAATCCAGGCTCTCATTATTTAATGAAATAAGTATTCAGCCTCCTAAAAGTCAGCCTAGCTCCATTACTAGAGGTTCTCTTCTTCCCTAATTCAGTCTATATACTTCACTGTCAGACTAATCTTCCTTTTGTATAAAGCTGGTCATTTCACTCATCCACACCAAAATCCTCAGAGCATCCTTATTATCAAGTAAAGCTCAAACTCTTTTTGCCAGGTATTCAATGTGCTCTACCAAAAAAAAAAAACAAAAACTTTGCTCTGCTCAATATCTTTAATCACTCCCTATTTCTTACCTCTTCAAACAAACTCTTCTGTTTTCAAACCTTAGTGAACTAAGAATTCTCACCTTGAATGCTCTACTTTTCCTGTCTCACTTCTATCCATGTCTGAAAGCCTAGCTCAGGGCCCACTCTCTCTCTATGAAGACTTGAAGTCTCTCCAACCACCCCCTCCTCACTCCTACAGAAGGTTAGTCTGTACCTCACAATTGAACATTTAATCACATCTCGTCCACTGCCCATCATGAGAGGCTGTACCACAAAAAAGGCAACTACCCCAAATCTGCAGTCTCTCGTGGAACCATACCCACTTGGTTGGGAGAATAAGTGGTTTTATGTCTGTTTGTGTGTCTGTCTAGTGGTTTCTCCTTGAAGGGAACTACAGACAACTACTTTCATTACATTCTTGGTTCTTGGTTTTGCATATGCATCTCCAGTGCCCACAAGGGTGCCTGGAACAGAGCAGGTGCTTGATAAATGTTTTCCTTGAAAAAATGCTTTCTAACCAATACTGTCATGCCCTAACCCTCCCCAACCCCCAATACCCTACATACACCACCACCACCAAAACAACAACAAAAAACCCGGTCACATTTCGTAAGTCAACAGGATGTCTTTCCTTAGCAGGAGCTGTACACTGATGACAAACTAAAACCACAGTCACTGGGGAAAAAAAAAGCAAACCCTACCTATACTCTGATCTGTCCCAATACTCTTCACTCTTCCTTTTTTCAAGATTTATCTCTCATCAAAATAGTCCCATCACCTTATAGTCATTGAAGTAACGTTTCCTTTCTTACTTGAGGACTTACCAAGTAGCACCCAATGAAAAAGCTACTCAGATAGAGGAACCCACCTCCCCAGGAAGAACTAAGAGCCTGTCCACACGCTGTTACTTCTGTAACACTAACGGCGACTCAGCCCAGAGACTTAACTTGAACCCCGGAAAAGGCTGGATACACATGTAATACAACTGCCAGGTCAACTCAAAGACTCTGAATCGAACCCAGGAAAAGGTTAAATTCTCATGTAACACTAGCAGCTGGCTCAACCCAGAATCTCTAAGTCAAATCCACCACTAGTGATCCATTCTGGCTCCCAGAGGGGAGAGAACGGGGAAGGAAGGAGAGTTCGGCTTGGTGAGTAAAATTTAGCACGAGAATAGTTAAATGCTGAGTAATTTCCCTGCAGTGTAAACACTAAGCTCGGTGGATTCTGCCAACTGCACAGTATTTTTATCCTATTTAATAAACACCGATGACTGGCTGCGGGTGTTACGGGGTTCCGTGGCTGTGCGCCGCACAACTCTCTAGACTAGAACAACAAAGGAGGGCTTTTTTGAGCTGTTACCCAGAGAGACTCCCAAAGGGCATTAACCGGGCACTTGCAGAGCAGCTGAGCTCTGCCAGCCTCTTCTGCTACTCTCTGCTCGACTTCCATTCAACACACACAGTAAGCAGACTCTTCTCTACACACACACACACACACATCCTCTCTTTCCTGAAAGGGGATGAGGGGTCGGGAGGAGATGCTCAACAAGAAAATGAGGAATTTGAGGCAACAGTATTTGAGTCCTCCGTGGCCATCGGATTCGTCTATACTTGAAAAAGAGGGCTCCAGGTAATAGAAGAAAACCCCCCTATCTAACCATTACGGCCCTAAATGACCCCTGTTCCGCGTCCATCTCTCCTAGATACCAACTTGCACCCTTCTCCACCACCCGTCGAATGCAGACACGCCTCCTGTCTGGTCCCCCCCACCCCTTTCCATGTCTCAAGTTCACAGTTAACTCTACACAGGTTGCATTCTTCCCTACGGGGCCTAAAGCGGTCTCAGTTGGTCTGGGCTGAAGTTTGCTCGCAGATTACTTGGAAGAGAGCAAAAATCGCCGAATCTCCTGGAAAGCGGGGAGCGGGGAGAAAGGAGATTTGGGGAGGGTGAGGTGAGAAGAGCAGCTAGATCCAGGTGTGTTAAGGAATAGAAAGCTGGAAAAGCACACTCCAGGCTAAAAGCGCCTGCACCCGTGAAGCATGCACCCACCACACACACATACACACACACTCCTCACTCCCCACCACCACTCAGAATGCAGTGTGTAGGCAACCACAGCTACACTACCGCCTGCCTCAGCAGTGCCACTCACTTCTCCCATCCCTCCGCCTCCCCGCCCAGAAGGACTCCCCATAGCAGAGGGGAAAAGAAAACCTCGTCTACCACTCACCCTCCACCGCTTCCTTTCCCACCCCCCCATCCACGAGTGCCCAGCAATGAATGAATGGGGGTTCATCCCCACCAACACACGCTTACAGGCTACGTAGGCGACAAAGGCGATGACCACTAGCAGCTTCATCCTCCTCCGGTTGATGGTAGTCAGCAGGCGTAGCAGCGGCCCCTTGCTCACCATCCCTGGGAGCAGCGCGAGCCCAGGACCCTGCCGCGCGCGCGGGGACCCGCCTGCTGCACAATGCGCGCGGCAGGGAGGCAGCGGCCCGAGTAAACTCCTCCCTCTGCCACCCAACCTTGGAGTCTCCGCCCCTCAGCGCCAGAGGCTTCCTGCCTATAGACACTAATACGCAGGCGCAATTTCAGTTCCTCCCTCTCCTTTACTCCCCGCCCCCAACCCGCAGGCGCAGGAACCACCTCTTTCCCCCGCCCCTCCGGTCATCAAAGAATGTTGGGAGCGGGTAAGGGTCCAACTTCAAGTGGTGTACGCATGCGTAAAACTGTGCTTCTTGACCACGCCTTCTCATCTGTCTGGTCTTGTCTTTTTCACCAGCCCTGCGGGTTCTGTCTGGCAGCTTAACTTTTGGTTAGTTTCAGAAAAGATGCTCCCTGATGAAATGAGGAAACTCAGAGCTTTTGAGCATTCATGCTTGCTTTTTATCCTTGCATAGCCCCTTCTCTCTGCAGTTAATTTACTCATATCCTTTGAGGACGTCGCAGGAAATTTTTTATTTTTATGTTTTATTATTTTCCTCATGCTTTCTAGCATAACAGCATCAATATGATAAACGTGAGCCTGGCACATAGCGTATCTAGTCCACGGTTCCCAGTTGATAAATGAAACTTTTCACAGGGACTGCTAGAATTTAACGTATATTTGTGTTGTTGCACCTGAGAAAGGAAGTGATTTGTGGACAGGGGCTTTTATCTAATTCTTCAAATCACTTCCTATAAATGATTTTACTAAGGATAGCCTTGCTAATCAGGGTTAAACTCTGAAATGGCCCAGGAATTGGGGATATAGAGATAAGGGTGTGTTTGTAAATGTTTAACAGCTAACTCTCCAAAAAAAATAAACGCTAGACATTCTTTTGAGTTTAATTAGCATTATTTATATTTGTTCCATCACTTAAGTTAGACAATCAACAAAACAGTAATTCAAAACCTAATTTGTAGTTTGCCTATTTCCAAGGTGCAAATACTCACACTGATGGGGGCAGCTAGGTGGCGCAGTGAGTAGAGCCCTGGAGTCAAGAGGACCAGAATTCAAATCCAGCCTTAGACACTTGACACATGTACTAGCTGTGTGACCTTGGGCAAGTCACTTAACCCCAATTGCCCTGCCAAAAAAAAACCAAAAGCAACTACACTGAAAATTTTAACAATTAGATCTCCTGAGCTGGTTGGAGTGAGTTCCAGCACTCCCCTGGCATAGAGCCCAATACTCTGATAATGAGTTACAATGGGTTAAGAACAAATAATCCCTGCTTATATGTTAGCTTGCCCATCTGTCTCTTTGATCAAAGTAAGGTCTTACTGTCAAGTCCCAAGCATGCTGAAAATTTGGGGCTGCCCATTTAGGGATGCCCAGAAGCCCAACTACAATTTTTCTGTGCCCCATAAATATTAGGGCAAGGAGTAGAAGAACTGTAATAATTCAAAACTCATGCATATGGCTCTACCTTATCTCTTTATAAATAAATATAAATAGTGAAGATTTCAAGTACACAGATAGGGGGCTCTATCAAGGGACTTTTGATAATACTTCAGACTGTTCCTGAATAATGGCAATCTACCTTCTGCTAATTCATGTTTGCAACTCAAGCAATTCAACTTCCATTCATTCCTATTTAGAACTCAGCCGCTTAGAATCACTCAGTTATCGTGCTTGGAACAGGTAGCACAGAAATACACCCCAAACAGTCACTCACTTCTGCTTTTGCTTGGCTCCCAGACTTGTTTGAGCCGATTGCTCCATTCTCCAGGCTGTCTCTTCCTGGAAGTCCTGTTGCTATCAAGTGCAGGTCCAGACACAGAAGGGAGGGAAAGAGCATACCTAAGGGAAAGAGAAATAGAAGAAGAAAGTGATACAGGAAATAAGAAAATTACTGACTTTCTTGTGTGGCTGGTGAACTGACTCTGAAGAAACTCCAAACATGTTATGGTTAAGGTGACTATTTTGATGGACAACAGTCATGGGAATAGGTAAGTGGAAGGGGAAAGGAACAAGCATTTTTTAAGTCTACCATATGCCAAACACTGGGCTAAGTGCTTTATAAACACACATGTGAACCTCACAACAACCCTGAGAGGTAGGTGCTACTATTATCCCCATTTTATAGTTGAAGAAATTGAGTCAGACAGAGGTTAGGGAACTTGTCCAAGGTCATACAGCAGTATCTGAGGTGGGATATGAACTCTGGTCTTCCTAACTTTGGGACTAACAGTCTATACAGTGCTCCATCTAGCTGCCTCCTATGTTTTTACTTTTTTTTTTTTTTTGGTAAGGGAGGTGAAAATGTATTGATTGTTGCAGAAGCACACTATTCCTAAAAAGTTTTTAAAACATCTGATAAAAAGACAAAAATATTAAATGCTTACAAACCTTTGTTATAAGACGATGAGCATAAGACTTGTGGCTGAGATGGGCCTTTGAATTTATGAATGTGGGATAAAAGTAAAGTCAATAATTAAGCCAAATGTTGAGACCTTTCAATACAGATTATAGGATGGAAAATTCAGTCCAAAGCTGGTGAATGTATTTTGAAGGCAGTCATGCCTTGCATAAAATCAAGGCTATAAGGTTAGTAGCTTGTTTCATTCTTGAGGTAATAACTCAAGAAACAAGGAAGATTTTCCCCTCTGAAACATGAAAAGATCATCAGCTCCATCTCTGGCATCTGTGCTTGCTACTGAAAAATTTACAATGAGGG
>CM053626.1:137513713-137535027 GCA_028646595.1 Phalanger gymnotis | reverse complement strand
TATATATATATGTATTTGTCTATTGACTATTTCTTGTACAGGACATTCCATTCTCCTAATTCTACGCCTTTTCAATTGCTATTCTTCATACCCAAAATGCTCTTCTCCATCACTTCCACTTCTTGGTTGTCCAAGCTTCCTTTAGTATTTAGCTTAAGCCCCACTTTCTGTTGGAGACCTTTCCCTGTTCCCACCCTTGCACCCTCCCCCAACCCAGGCTACTGGCTTTTTTGTTTATTTAGTCATTTTTGGTTGTGTCTTACTCTTCATTAACTCCATTTGGGGTTTTCTTGGCAAAGATACTGGAGTGGTTTGCCATTTTTTATCCAGCTCATTTTAGAGATGACAAAATAGGTGAACAGAATTAAGTCACTTTTCCAAGGTCACACAGCTAGTACATCTGAGTCTGGATTTGAACTCAGGTCTTCTGACCTCCAGGCTCAATGTTTTAGCCACTGCACCATCTAGCCACCTTTCTGGTGACTCCCTTCCAGATTACCTTTCTCCAAAACATTTTGGGGAAGCAGTTGTGTGACCCTAGCTGTGTGACCCTGGGCAAGTTATTTAACCCTGTTTGCCTCTGTTTTTTATCTATAAAATGAGCCAGAGAACTCCAGTATCTCTGCCAAGAAAAGCCCAAATGGGGTCATGAAGAGTTGGACGTGACTGAAATGAATGAACAAGTTATTTATGTGTTGTTTCCTGAATGGCATTTATTACAGTGACTATCACATTTTGTGTTTAGTCATTTCAGTAATGTCTGACTCTCTGGGGTTTTCCTGGCAAAGTTACTGGCGTGGTTTGCCATTTCCTTCTCCAGCTCACTTTACAGATGAGGAACTGAGACAAACAGGGTTAAGCGATTTGCAATAAATGCTTGTTGGTTGACTGGTTGACCTGACTGAATTATACTTCCAGATTGCAATGTAGCATTAGAAATTGGCCATTGGCTTGAGATGTGGAATTGAACAGGTAGGGATCATAGACCTGCAGAATTGGTAAGGACCTCAAAGGCTATCTAGTCCAACTCAGATTTGAACAAGATCATCCACCATATGCGCAAGTGGTCATCTGCTCTAACAAGGGGATGCCCACTGCTGCTTGAAAACAGCCCATCCAACTTTTGGACAGCTTTAATTATTAATGTCTTTCTTGACATCAAGCCCAGATCTGCCTCTCTGCAATTTATAACCAAAGCTTCTCCTTCTGCCTTATTGGTTAAGCAGAATAAATTCAATCCCTGTTGCAAATGATAGCTCCTCAAATACCCAAAAGGATGTCATAATAATGATCATTTCCCCTTCTCTCCACCTAGTTAAACATTCCCAATTCCTTCGATGAATTTTGGCTATTTACTACAAATGTACTGGGTACTGTCCTATATAATCCCCTATTTGTTTGTTTCCAATAATAGACTCTAACTAATCTGAAAGATCATCAGTAGAAACAAAGTAGAATTTACTTCCTGATTCCTCACTGGCAACATTTTTGATTTATAGCCAAGGATCACTTCCTTTAGGCTCTTTGAAGCCTTTTAGCTTCATCTCAGTTTCTCATTATGCTATTTAAAGATACATTACAGTTCCTGTAGTCTTGGTGCTACTTGCAGGGTTATTTTGATCTGGTACATATTACGTTATGCACACACTGTTGCACCCAAGCATTTCAACCAGCGAGGTAAGTGCCAGGTGACTTGTGTGATAAATGTTTGCTGAATTGATGTCTCTTGGGAATAAAATTGTTTTTGCTGTAAGTGATGCATCTGTTTGTTGTATGCCCAAAGCATTCAAACTGAAAAGGACTTCAGAGGTCATCCAGTCTAAAGACTTAATTTTACTGATTAGGAGACCAAGGCTCAGGGAGGTTACTTGACTAGTCAAAAGCATCATGGGGTAATTTTTCACAACCCAGCCAGCAAAAGTAAGGGAAGTAATTCATTAATTAGTGGTGTTAACAAGCAAGCCTGGGGAACAAGCAAGGTCTGAAGCTGAGAAAGCATGGCACTTTAAACAGGTCCTCAATTATGATTTATTTCCCACAACCTTTAAAAATCAAAGGAAAATTAAATGAAGGGTAAAAAATATCTACCTTTTAACAAGAACACTATAATTTTAAGTTTGCTTTTCAACTAGAAATATCTAATTTAGCAATCAACATATATTGTTAGTATAATGGTAGCGTGATTAGGATGTATGTCATTTGGTTTAGTTAATCATAAAGCCACCCTATAATCTTAGTGGATTTTTTTAAGGGCAAAGTGATTCATCTTAAAATTGATTGCCTGTGTAACATTCTGCAGGATCCTTAGAACACTACCTACAGGAAAAAACAAAACAAATAAACCATCTGAATTCTTAAAGCCTTTGCTACTATAGCCGGATTTTTAGATTCCAAGAATTTGTCCAGTCTTCAATAGGAAAGGTTTTCAGAACAAATCATCTTTTCATCTTTATAATTGTTGTGTGTTGTTTGCCACTGAGTGCAAACAGGCCTGCTTTTCATATGGGAGATTATTTTATTCCTTCTAATATTTTGATTTATGACATCTGTTTCTAATTGCACTCTTGTTGAAAAAATTTCAGTCTTCAAAATACCTTCGAGGTGGGTTCATGGAAGGGTGCTAATACAGATAAGTTTGTGACTTTGGGTCTTCCTTAAAGGTACTGTATAGTGGTCTTGGCAAGAAATATCTTTGCAAAAAGGGCCCACTCTATTAGAAATGTCTGAGGTAAATATCCAAAACTGCATGTGATCCTTCAAAAACAGCTGAGTTGGGACCATGCAAGTTACACTAGAGAAAGATCCTTGGTCCATGAAAAAGGCCATACGAAGTAGATCAGAATTAAAATGTTTTAGTTCTTTTCAATTAAATTGTTTACTAATCAAGAAACCATACTTTAAGTTTTTGTGTTTCTCATTAGCACTGAAAGGTCATAATGTATTTTTAATGCCCCATTTTGTCATTTCCTTTCAGGGTTCTGTCATTTCTCCTTTCTTTTCCTTTTTTCTTCTTCCCCTTATAGAGTTTTTATGTTCACCATCTTTCCATTGAATTGTAGAGACAATACAGATAATAAGATCAAACAGCCACAAAGAACATAAAAGCCAAAAACCAGCTGAGCAGCAAGAGAGAATTTTCCTGTCCTAACAAAGAAATCCCAAGTGATGATAAGTTTGTAGATGAGTTAAGTAATGGTTATGTTTCCTGGGTTTAAACAGATTGGACAGTGGGGCAGAGCCAAGATGGTGGATGGCAGAGACTTCCTTGAGCTCTCTCCCAAACTCCTCTAAATACCTGTAAAAATGACTCTAAACAAATTCTGGAGCAGGAGAACCCACGAAATGACAGAGTGAAACAAATTTCCAGTCCAAGACAACCTGGAAGGTTGACAGGAAAGGTCTGTTGCACAAGTTTGACAGAGGAGCACAGTCCAGTATGGGCTGTGCTGGCATAGATGGGGTCCCAGCAAATCTGGAATAGGCCTTAGGGGACTGAATCACTGGCAGCTGTGGTGGTTTCCAGACTTCTCAACTCACAAATGCCAAAGACAACTTAGAAAGTCAGTAGGAAAGGTCTGTCAGACCCATGTGAGAGAGGAGCAGTGTCCAGACTCAGTCTGTGGGTCCTGGGTGAGAGAGGAGTATGGTCCAGCCCCAGCCCTAGCCCTAGGGCAGTGGTGGTGTCAGCAGCTGCTCTGCTTCTCTAGCTCTCTGCCCACAGATGGTGGGGGTTGGGGGGGATTGAGTGGCTTATCAGAGCAGGATTGCAGGGATCTCTTCACTGGCACTGAGGCAGGATTCTCTTGCTTTGCTTTTGCTTGGATCTGGGTCACAGTCCTGGGTGGTGGTCCTAGGGGGAGGAGGAGCACAGGTGTGGCAGAGCTTGTGGCAGCAGTGGAGAGGGAATCTTCCTCACAGTTCCAAGGCAGAAAAGAATGCTCGTGGTCACTCAAAGACCAGAGCACAGACCAGGAGAGGAGTAAATACCTCTCCTATAATCATACAACCTTAGAAGAACTAAAAATTTGTAGGTCCCTAGAAATATCTATGAAAATATTTGCATAAAACCCCTGAAGCCTGGGACAATTCACTCTCCACTCTGGAAGCAGAGTCCTACCTTAACAAAGAGCTAAAAAGTTAAGTAACTGGCTGGGAAAATGAGCAAACAGTGGTAAAAAAAAAACCAGACTATAGAATCTTACTTTGGAAGAAGACAACAAAGTGAAAGTATTTACATGCAGAGTCTCTAAGAAAAATTTGAATTGATCTCAGGCCATGGAAGAGCTCAAAAAGGATTTCGAAAATCCAGTAAGAGAAGTAGAGGAAAAATTGGGTAGAGAAATGGGAGTGATGAAAGAAAATTATGAAAAACAAGTCAACAGCTTCCTAAGGATACCCCCAAAATGCTGAAGAAAGTAAGACCTTAAAAAAATAGACTAACCCAAATGGCAAAAAAGTCCAAAAAACTGATGAGGAGAAGAATGCCTTAAAAAGCAGAATTGCCCAAAGGGAAAAAGAGGTCCAAAAGCTCACTGAAGAAAATAATTCCTTAAAAATTAGAATGGAGCAAATAGGAGCTAATGACTTTATGAGAAATCAAGAAATTATAAAACAAAACCAAAAAAATGAAAAAAATAGAAGATAATATGAAATATCTCATTGGAAGAACAACTGATTTGGAAAATAGATCCAGGAGAGAGAATTTAAAAATTATTGGACTACTTTAAGGCCATGATAAAAAAAAAAGAGCCTAGACATCATCTTTCAAGAAATTATCAAGGAAAATTTCCCTGATATTTTAGAACCAGATGGTAAAATAGAAATGGAAAGAATCCACCAATCACCTCCTAAAAGAGATCCCAAAAGGAAAACTCCTAGGAATATTGTAGCCAAATTCCAGAGTTCCCAGGTCAAGGAGAAAATATTGCAAGCAGCCAGAAAGAAACAATTCAAGTATTGTGGAAACACAATCAGGATAACACAAGATTTAGCAGCTTCTACATTAATGGATCAAAGGGCCTAGAATACGATATTCTGGAGAGCTGAATAGAAAATTTGACTTTCAAATACAAGATTCAAGAGAAGCATGAAAAGGTAAATAGGAAAGAGAAATCATAAGGGGCTTATTAAAGTTGAATTGTTTACATTCTTACATGGAAAGATGATATTTGTAACCCATGAGCTCTTTCTCAGTATTAGGATAGTTAGAGGGAATACACACACACACACACACACACACACACACACACACACACACAGAGGGCACAGAGTGAGTTGATATGAAGGGATGATATCTAAAAAATAAAATTAAGGAGTGAGAGAGGAATATACTGGGAGAAGGAGAAAGGGAGAGGTAGAATGGAGTAAATTATCTCACATAAAAGAGGCAAGAAAAAGCTTTTACACTGAGAGGAAGAAGGGAGAGGTGAGAGGGAATGAGTGAACCTTACTCCCATCAGATCTGGCTGAAGAAGGTAATAAAATACACGCTCAATTGGGTATGGAAATCTATCTCACCCTACAGGAAATGGGCGGAAGGGGACAAGATAGGGGAATGATAGAAAGGAGGGCAAATGGAGGGAGGAGTAATCAGAAGCAAATACTTAATAAGGGACAGGGTCAAAGAAGAGAATAGAATAAATCGAGGCAGGATAGGATGGAGGGAAATATAGTTAGTCTTTTACAACATGACTATTATGGAAATGTTTTTCATAACTACATATGTATAACCTACAGCAAATTGCTTGCCTTCTCAATGAGGGTGGGTGGTGAGTGTAATAGTAATCAGGACGGGCCTTTTTGCTGTCCTTCTCTCAATTACCTTTAATGATTCTGGCCTTTGTTTGAATGGGGCAGGTAAAATGGGATCTTTTTGTCTTGGAGTGTTTCTCAGCACTAAGACAATATAATGGTAATCAGGGCAGGACTTTTGGTTGTCTTTGGCTTTGGAATGCTGAGGTAGTTAAGTACCTTTGATGAGTATTGCCTTTCAAATGCAATGGCCAGCAAAATGGGATTTTTCACTGTTCTTCAAGTGCTTCTAAGCTCTGAGGTAATCAAGTGCCCCAGGGCCCGGAGACTAGTATATAAGATCTGTGTTTGACTTTTGGTGCTCTCACTCACTGGAACAGTGGCTTGGGACCTTGGGCAAGCTGTTGTAACTGCCCCCAGGCTTTGCTAACCCAGACCTATTGGTTCTTTGGTAACTATGAATTGTGATTTAGTCTGTTTACATTGGCTCTGTTTGCAATTTGTTTGTATTTGTTTTGAAGTTTAGAGTGCTAGCTTTTCTTCCTGAACTAAGTGAGTTTGATTAAAGTGAGATTGTTAACCCCTTAAAGTTACTTTCTTTAGTAAAGCAGATCAAAGAACCTATGTTAGCGGCCTTCTGTGTGGTGTTTGTTGTTGGTTTTACACAGCCACAGTAGCTGCTAGCCAAATTGTTGCTACAGGGAGGAAGGGAGAGAATGTGGAATTTTAAAAACAAATGTTAAAAATTGTTTTTACATGCAACTGGGAAATAAGATATATAATCAATGGGGTATAAAAATCTATCTTGCCCTATAGGAAAACAGAAAGGAAGGGGATAAGAGAAGGCGGGGGAGGGTGATAGAAGGAAGGACAGATTGGGGGAAAAGGTAATCAGAATGCATGCTGTGTTGGGGTGGGGGAAGGGAGAAATGGGGTGAAAATTTGTAACTCAAAATCTTGTGGAAATGAATTTTGAAGGCTAAAAATAAATAAATTAATTATTTTTAAAAAAGTAAAATAAAAAAAAGAGATTGGACAATACCATTAAACTTGACAACCTTCCAATGTAGGAATGGCTTTAAGCATTCAGTCAAATAAAAAAAGCTACAAAACTAAGGTTTATAGAAATGCAATGTAGAGCAGTGTGCTTTATGAATGAAGTCAAGTGAACAGAGAATTATAGGAAATGAATTGTGTCCTTAATTTTGATTTGAATAAATGACTTTGGGCAAATAATTTTCCTTTTTAGTGCCTTTTGAGCATTACCAAAGAATGCCCCTTTTAATCCTTGTTACAAACATGGAGATCAATAAGAAAATATTTGTAAAATCATACTTTGGGTTCCTTGGTGATAGGAGTTCTTGAGATGGAAGAATATTGTTGCCATTGGGCATGGAACAATCATAAATTAAGAGGAATATGCTGAGCAGACTTTATCTTTTTTTGGGTGGGAGGGTGGTGCCGCTAATACTTCTTAGAGACTGATACTGCTCCATGTGAGCAGATTTTTACATGCATTATATTAATGGTTTAGTAGAGAGCACTGGTCTTAGAGTCAGGAAGACCTGGGTTCAAATTTGGCCTTAGATCCTCACCAGCTTTGTGACCCTGATTAAGTCACTTAATCTCTCTCAGTCTGTTGTTTGTCTATAACATTGATATAGCAATAGCACCTAATTCCTAGGGTTTTTGTGAGAATAAAATGACACGATATATGTAAAGTGCTCTGCAAACTTAAGGCACTAAATACATGTCATTATCATCATCATTATTTTTATTATTAATGATGATGATGACTTACCTGAGGTTTTCCTCCTATATCTTCAACACTGAAGAACACTCTGAAAGAGAGGCATAGGATAGTTTGGGTTTCCAATCAATATTTAGCAGTCCACCACACTTCACCAGTTTATGAGTTTTGTTTTATTGGTGTGGTTTTGATGAAGACATGGCCAGTATGCAAATATGACAGGAAAGGATGAGCCCTCAAAAATGAATGTGAACTTGACATAGCATTAATTTTCTGAACTCTTTGGTCTTTTGATCATCTTCCTTCTGTAGTATATTAGTTATCATAAAATATTCATTAAGTGCCTTCTCCATATGTCAAAATTAGGCGCAAATAAGATATAAAACACACCTCATACATAATGGAGACAAAACGAAAGCCCATAGATCAGCAATAAGAGGAAACCACTAAGTATTTACTGTATGGAGCTATTAAATTGCAGAAGATGTTTTAGCCTGTATCATTCACATAATTCTTTCTATAACTGGGCTAGTGAGATTTTTCTTTGAATAATATGGTCCAGATTTCCACATGAAAGGAAAAAAAAATGATTGAAGGTGAAGGCCATGAGGCCTTTGCCCAAAGGCATGTTGGTATTAACAGAGGCAATAAATAGTGTGTGATGTGTCTGGTAGCTGCCTAGAATTCTCTGGAGAGAGTAGGGTCATAGGTTTGGAGCTTGAAGGGACCTTAGAAGCTACCTCATCTAGCCTAATTGTACAGATGAAGAGGGTGAGGTCTAGAGAGGTTGTAACTTGCTGAGGATCAAGTACTGCAAATATATAGCAATAGAGTAAGTAACACCACTTGGACTCAACCTGGCACTCTGATTCCAAATCCAGGCATCTTTCCATTGTAGTATGATCTTTTGAAGGAAAGTTCAACTAAACGTAGGTCAGTCATTATAGGATCCATGGACTATGAAGTCAGGAGCAGAAAGGTAAATCATGGGGCAGATTGAAGGATTAGAGATTTAGAGCTGAAAGATGCCTTAGAGGTCATCTGGTTCAACTGTTCCCCAGCTTTTCTCCCCACTTTTCAGTTACAAAAACTGAGACTCGGTTTTTAAAAAATGAACTTTTAAAAAAACTTAAGGAAAATGGAATGGCATATCTAGTTTAGTATCTGAGTCTCCTTCAACTCAGAAAATATAGGAAATTACTGGGAATAGGATTGATGTGATGGACTATAATAATTTTTTTACAAAAGTAATTAAAATAAAAAAATGTAATTAGAAGAAAAAGAAAAATAACAGATTGGTATTTTAAACAGATTGGATATTTTTTAAAAAAAATTTATTTCAAGTTTTTCATTCCAAATTCTATCCCTTCCTCATTCCCTCCCTTTCCCCCTCCTTGAGATGGTAAATCAATCGGATACAGGTTATACATATGCAATTATGTAAAACACAATATATTAGTCATTTTGTACAAGAAGAGTTGAAAAAAAGAAAAAGAAATAAAGAAAAGAAAAAAGAAAGAAAGTGAAAAATAGCATGCTTCAGTCTATATTTAAACAATATCCAGTTCTTTCTCTGGAGCCAGTATGCTTCATCATTAGTCCTTAGGGATTGTCTTGGATCACTGTATTGCTGAGAATAGCAAGTCATTCACAGTTCTTCATTGAACAATATTGTTGGTATTGTGTACGACATTCTCTTGGTTCTGTTCACTTCATTTTGCATCAGTTCATATAAGTCTTTCCAGGTTTTCCTGAAATCATCCTGCTTGCCATTTCTTACAGCACAATAATATTCCATTATAATCATAACCACAGTTTGTTTAGCCATTCTTCAACTAATGGACATCCCTTCCATTTTCAATTCTTAGCCACCACAAGAAGAGGTGCTATAAATATTTTTGTACAAATAGGCCCTTTTCCCCTTTTTTTTGGATGTCTTTGGGATATATATCTAGCAGTGGTATTGTTGGATTAAAGGGCATGCACAGTTTTAAAGCCCTTTGGACATAGTTCTGAATTGCTCTCTAGAATGGCTGGATCAGTTCACAACTCCACCAATAGTTCATTCTTGTTCCAATTTTCCCACATCCTCACCAGCATCCAACATTTTCCTTTTTTTTTTTTTTTGTCATATTTGCCAATCTGATAGGTGTGAGGTGGTACCTCAGAGTTGTTTTAATTTGCATTTCTCTAATCAATAGTGATTTAGAGCTTTTTTCGTATTATTATAGATAGCTTTGATTTCTTTATCTGAAAACTGCCTGTTCATATCTTTTAACTCTTCATCAGTTGAAGAATGATTTGTATCTTTATAAATTTAACTCAGTTCTCTATATATTAGAAAAATGTGGTCTTTATCAGAGATACTTGTTACAAAATCCCCCCCCACCTCATTTTCTGCTTTCCTTTTAATTTTGGCTACATTGGTTTTGTTCATGCAAAACTTTTTAATTTTATATAATCAAAATGATCTGTTTTGCATTTTGTAATCTTCTCTGTACCTTCTTGGGTCCTAAATTCTTCCATTATCCATAAATCTGACAGATAAATTATTCCACGCTCTCTTAATTTGCTTATGGTATCACCCTTTAGGTGTAAATCATATACCTATTTTGACCTTACCTTGGTATATGGTGTGAAATGTTAGTCCATCTATACCTATACCTATACCTATACCTATACCTATACCTATACCTATACCTATACCTATACCTATACCTATACCTATACCTATACCTATACCTATACCTATACCTATACCTATACCTATACATTGGTCTATACTTGCCATACTGTGTTCTAGTTTTCCCAGCAGTTTTTTGGTCAAATAATGAGTTTTTGTTCTTGTTTCTGATCTCTATTTTATTGATGTAAGCAATTAGCGATATAAAATTCCTTTGTACTTTGGCTGCATCCCATAAATTTTGGTATGTTGTCTTATTGTTGTAATTTTCTTTAATGAAATTAACAATTGTTTCCATGATTTGTTCTTTGATCCACTTATTTTTAAAGATTAGATTATTTAGTTTCCAATTAATTTTTAATTTTTCTATTGTCCATTATTGAATATAATTTTATTACATTATGATTTGAGAGGGATACATTTACTATTTCTGCTTTTCTGTATTTGGTTATGAGGTTTTTATGTCCCAATACATGGTCAATTTTTGTGTATGTGCCATGTACTACTGAGAAAAAATTCTATTCCTTTCTATTCCTATTCAATTTTCTCCAGAGACCTATCATACCTAACTTTTCCAGAATTGTATTCACCTCCTTAACTTCTTATTTATTTTTTGGTTAGATTTATCTAATTCTGAAAGTTGAGGTCCCCCACTAGTATAGTTTCATTATCTATTTCCTCCTGTGCCTCATGTAACTTCTTCAAAAATTTTAGTGCTATACCATTTGGTACCTATATGTTTAATAGTGATATGACTTCATTGTCTATGGTACATTTCAGCAAGATATAGTTTCCTACTTTATCTCTTTTAATTAGATCTATTTTTGCTTTTGCTTCGTCTGAGATCACGATTGCTACCTCCACTTTCTTTGCTTCAGCTGAAGCATCATAGATTCTTTTCTAGCTCTCACTTTTACCCTATGTGTATCTCTCTGTTTCAAATGTGTTTCTTGTAAACAACATATTGTTGGATTCTGGTTTTTAATCCATTCTGCTATCTGCTTCTGTTTTATGGGTGAGCTCACAATTATAATTATGATAACTAACTGTGTATTTCCTCCTATGCTTTCCCCCTCCTCTCACCCTTGTTTATCCCCTTCTCTCTCTTACCCCACCCCTATCCTTTCCCTCCCCACAAATGTTTTACTTTTGATCACTGCCTTTCCTGATTTACTCTCCGTTTTATCAGCCTCCCTCCCCCTTCTATTATTCTTGTCCCTTTTTACTTCCTTATAGGGTAAGATAGATATCTGTATCTAACTGAGTGTTCGTGTAATTCTCTCTTTGAGGCAATTTTGATGAGAATAACATTTAAGCTTTGCCCATCCTAACAGCTCTTTCATGCCTTTAATGTGGGATAATTTGCCCCATTCCATCTCCCCCCTCTTTCTTCTTGCAATGCAATTTTCTTTCCCACCCCTTTTGTTTTATTTTTGATATCATCTCATCACCTTATTTCCACACCTTCTGTCTACATACACTCCTTCTAATTGCTCTTATAGCAATAAAGTTCTTAAGAGTTACAAATTTTATCTTGCCATCTAGAAATATAAACATTTTAACTTCACTGAATTTCTTCGGTTTTCTCTTTATCTTTATTTTTATTTTTATTTACCTTTTCATGTTTTCCTTGAGTCTTGTATTTAGAGGTCAATTTTTTTATTCAGCTCTGGTTTTTTTTATTAGTAATGCTTGAAAGTCTTTTATTTCATTAAATATCCATGTTTCCCCCCCTGCCCCCCGAAAGATTATATTCAGTTTTGCTGGGTAGGCCATTCTTGGTTGCAATACTAACTCCTTTGTCTTCTGGTATATCACATTCCAAGCCATCAGTTTTTTAATGTAGAAGCTGCCAAATCCTGTGTAATCCTGACTATAGTTCCACAATATTTGAATTATTTCTTTTTGATTACTTGCAGTACTTTTTCTTGATCTGTGAGCTCTGTAATTTGGCTATGATGTTCCTAGGAGTTTTCATTTTGGGATCTCTTTCAGGCAGTGATAGGCAGATTCTTCCAAGGTCTATTTTGCCCTTTGGTTCTAATATATCAGGGCAGTTTTCTTTGATAATTTCTTGAAAGACGATGTCCAGGCTTTTTTTTTTAATCATGGCTTTCAGGTAGTCCAATAATTCTTATGTTATCTCTCCTGGATCAATTTTATAAATCAGCTGTTTTTCCAATGAGAAATTTCACATTTTCTTCTATATATTTTTTTTTACTTTTTTGATTTGTTTTATTGTATTTTGATGTCTTATAGAGTCATTAGCTTCCATTTACTCAATTCTAATTTTTAAGGAATTATTCTCTTCAGTGAGCTTTTCCATTTGGCCAATTCTAATTTTTAGGGAGTTATTTTCCTTGGTAAATTTTTGTTTATCTTTTCCTATGCTATTGACACTTTTTTTTTTCATGATTCTCTTGCATTACTCTCTTTTCCTAATTTTTCTTCTACTTCTCTAATTTACTTTTTAAAAAATTTTTAAAAGTTCTTCCAGGAATTCTTTTTTGGGCCTGAGAAAAAATTACATTTTTCTTTGAGGCTTCACATGTATTTTATCATTATTGTCCTCTTCTAAGTTTATGCCTTGATCCTCCCTATCCATAGTAATTTTCTATAGTCTAATTCTTTTTTGCTCATTTTTTTTTTTTTGGTGTGTATGTGTGTGTGTCTTAATGTTCTTATATGAGAGTTGCTCTGGTCCTACACGGTCCCAAGGTTTTTGTGCTGGGCCTCAGGGTCTTACTTGCTGGCTTTCACTGGGCTTCAGTGCTTAGCTACTTGCTTTTACTGGAGGGTAGGCTCCTTTACTGTGGGATAGGGCATCCCTGTTGGCCTCTCCTGGGTATGGGGTTTAGCTGCTGGTCTGCCCTAGGAATGAGGCCCTGCTGCTGAGTTGCTATGGAAACAGAGTCTCTCTGGTGGCAGGCCCCAGGGGCAGGGGCTTGCTGTTGGCCAGCCCCAAGGTGGAGCTTCACTACTGGGCAGCAATGGGGTTAAGACATTGTTGGTGGCTTGTGCTGGGGGGTGGGGGTCACTGGGGTGGGGCCTTGCTGTGCTGTACAGATGGCTCACTTGCCTAGGGTGCTGCTGTTTTAAAGGAGGGTAGGGCCTCACTGATGGAATTCCTTAAGGTTGGAGCTTTGCTGCAGGCCTCCTGCTGTGAAGCTGGCTGTTGCTGCTGCTCTCGTTCCTTCTTCCCCTTCCACCACAGTGAGACAGACCTTTGCTGGTGGGCTGGTAAGCTGCTTCCCTGCTCCTTAGATCATTTTGGAGGTGATTTTCTAGTTGTTTGGGTGGGGATTTTAGAGGGCTTCAGAGGGTTCCTTCTTTCCTCTGCCACCTTGGCACTGGAAGTTGGGTAAGGATATTTATAGCAGATCTTATGGGAAACAAGAGAGGCAGTTTCAGGTAGTGAAAAGAGTGCTGTACCTAGAATCAGGAAATTTGTGTTTAAATCCTTGGTCTGCCCCATGTGACTCTAGGCATGTCATTTACTTCTCTTGGCCTCAGTTTCTCATCTGTAAAATAAGGGAGTTGGCTTTGATGGCCTCCCAAATTCCTTCCAATTCCAAATCTATGATCCTCTGATCTGATGATTCTAAGAAGTAGTCAAAGTCCAAGATCCCAAAAGTGGGACCATGGCTGGGGCCTATTATTCTAGAGACTAATATGTGAGATTGGTACTCTAGAAAATTCATCTGAAGTTAAGATATTATTCCAGGGTGGAGAAAGAGTGGTTGATATGAGCACCTCAGGTTAGGTTCAAATATCTAAAGGTCAGAGAAGTATAGGTGGATAGTTGGAGATCAGCAGCAAGGAGAAACAAGATGGATGGATTGAATTAGATAATTGGATTTTGACTTACAAATGAAACCGGATTTTGTGAGTGCCTAGAACACCTAACATGGAGGCTCTTGTATGGGAGAAGCCAAGGACCAGTTTCTAGGAAAAGACATTCTGCATTCCTCTACCATGTCAGTGGGAGCAGCCTCTTTCATAGGTTGTATAGCTGGAACAGGCTTCATTTTTTAAAACAACCAGACTGGGACAGTCTCTTTCCAATTGAATCTAGAGAAAGGCGAAGGTCCTGTTTATCCACAATATGGGTGAAGAAAAAGACTATCTCCTACCTCTCCCGTGTTAGCCCCTATGGCACCAAGAAGCAGGCTTGGGGGGTTATTTGTCCTTTTCAATTCTAGGTGCAGAATTCCAGGCCAGATGTTACTGCCAGCCCAGTAGGGAAACTGAGAATCCAGGGCACCCAGGACTCAAGTACCTGATAATATTAGGTGATCAGTGCTTTTCTCATTATTTAAGTTAGCTACATTTCAGAGGCTACCTCATCTTCTTCACCAACATGAACACAACGCTCTTCTACACTGCCACCCAAATTTTGTCCAAGAGCTCCTTTCCCTTTCTTTTCTCACCGTCTTCAGATTCCAACTCTCATTTTCCAAGCCAATGGTATGGCGAATAAGATTTAGGTACACCTCACACAATTGAAAAATAGGGGGAGACATTAACATTGCTTCAGTTCTCTGACTAGGGGAAGGCATGGCCTATGCTATTTTCCTTTCATGGAAATAGTACTAAGATTAAATCTAAACTGCTCCTTGAGAGCAAGGACTTTATTCTCTTTTTCTTTATATCTTCAGCCCTTAGCGTGGTGCCTGGTATGTAGCAGGCATGTAATAAATTCTTGTTGACTGACTGTTGACACATCACTCGATTGGGACATCTCTGAAGGAGTTGGAATCAGTACCTTAGGGACTTCATAGAGACACTTTCAACTATAGTTCTGGAAGCCACATTCCCTTTTCTCTTCCCTGTTTGTTTATCTGCTTGCACTCAAGGTCTTTCACTGAGTTTTCTATCTCCTGAGATCTTCGGCAATTTCAGTCTTTTTTACTTATTTTCTCCCATCTCTCACTTTCTGATTCCTCCTTTTATGACAGTTTATCAGGGGACTAGATCTCAAACCTGTCTCAGCCTCCTCCCATGCCTTGGTTTCTGCCCCAAGAGACTTTGAAATGGAACTGACCATGTCAATCCTCTCCCTTTTCAGACTTGTTGGATCCCCCCTAGCCCCCACTCCAGCCTTCATAAATTGGTATCCTATCCCAGTTCCCAGTAACCCTACCTCTGTCCTTCAGTGTGGCTGAACACTGTAGCAGCACGTAGAGCCATCTTGCAGGATGAAGGGGAGGTGAGGCAGGAGTGGGGTTGAATTCTGTTGCAAGCCTGTGGGTAGACTTGTCCCCACTAAATGTGGTGGCCAATGAGGGAGGAGGTAATGAGTGAAGCCATTAGGTACTAAGGATTAGGCTTCTTTATTTTCATTGAGTGGTTACCTTGGAAGGATTCTTAGTGTCTTAGATTATGGCGAAAACTGAAATTGCTTTATTTCTTGCACATAATTCCTATTCTAGAGTGGTTTGAGAAGTCATAAAAGTCAGAAGAAGTGTCTAAGCCTCTGTCTTGTTAGTCATGTCATCTGGAAGTTTCAACTAGGGTTAACCAAAATTTTCAACTCTATACTTAGCCTTTAAGATGGGTTCTGAAGACTGAAATGTTGCCAGCTTTCTTCCATGAGGGATTGCATGGTACAGCAAAAAGCATGTTGGACTTGTAGTCAGGTATCTGATTCCAAATTATGATACTTGGTCACTATATGACCTTGGGCAAGTCACTTAAACTCTTGAATTTCAATTTTCTCATTTGTAAAATGGAGATAATCATACTCATACTAACCACCTCATGGCTATGTGCTTTCTAACTCTTAAAGGGCTATTATAAGTTAATATCTAAGGGAAGGTTTTTTCTACGTTTTTGTTTGTTGTTTGGCAATCTCCTCTATGTCAGTTGAACAATTAAATTTTATATCTCATCTCTGCCTGCTTCACATCTTCTATCCACCAATTGCTATGTTGTAGCAAATAATTGGTCATTGGATGGAACCGGATTGAATTCTCCTACATCTGCCTCTAGAGTATCTAGGAATACAGATGGAAGTTAGAGCTTAAAACAAAGAGATAAACTCCTGCCTTATATCAGAGCTACTGAAACTGGGAAGATGTGTGATATGTGTTTTTTTTTTTTTACTGGAGTTCCCAAAGGGAGATGGCTAAATGGTTTAATTCTGCTGTCTTGATAAGGCATCATTAAAGGCAATTATGTAGAGAGAGAGGACTGTAACTTTGCTGCTATTTTGAGAATTTTGAACAAAATGTTCAGTCCCCCCCCCCCCCAAATTGAATGAATAAAATGAGCAGGCAGATTCTGTGACTCAAATGTTCAGGAAATTTCCCACAGATCACATGGGCTCCAAGGAACAGGATTTGGATATTTAATAAACAAACTAGAACATTGCTACAATTGCCATTGTAAATAGAGGTGTCTCAAGGAGAGGCTGTATCTCTAAATCATAGGAACAATGTCTCTACAAAGAGTCATAAAAGCATGGTCCTAATATAGAATCAAAGGATCATAGCTTTTGATTTTGTCATTGGGACCAGATTCCTCATTTATATATAAAGAAACTAACATTGCAAGAGATTAAGTGACTTTCTCAGGGTTGCCTAGCTAGTGGAATGTCTGAGAGATGATTCTAAGTCAGGTCCTGTAGACTTAAAAGTCTAACACTTTAGCTCTTACAAGGAGAGGGGCATTGAGGGTGCCTCTAGTCTAGACTCTACCTTCAGGGTTGTGAATCTCTGTTATGGAAATCTGCGCACAGATGCAAACAAAGGCCAGTCTTCAGTTTAGCAAGATCTTGTTATTTCTGTAACCTGGGGGATGAGTAATAGGAGAGCAATACCAAGACTTGTGCCCGGCTTGCACAAAAGATAGGATTAAAAAACAGTTTTACCTCCAATTGCACAACCATTTTCTTAATTAATATTTATTGTGCACCCCAGGGCTGTTTGGCTTCCCCGAGATATTTAAATGATTAATCCTGCTGTGAAGGTTACTTACTATAAGTGACTGTATATTAGAGAACTAACTCGAAGACTTGTTTTTAAAGTGGCTCAAGGAAAATTTTTGTCTTCAGCATTATTTAGTGGAAGTCCAATCAATTGCTGAGATCTGTTGTTCTCAGAACTTAAATTACTTACAAATACCATTCTAAGCCGAATAGAGAGTTGCATTGGAGGTTCAACATTCAGTCTCTCTTCCATGGCCTGCTGGATAAAATCCAAAATCTTTAAATTTGCATTATTGACCCGAATTTACCTTTCTACTCTTCCCTTACATTAAATCTTTACTAGCCAAACTAATATCTCTACTTCCCCAAAATCCCTCTTTGTGCTTTCCCCCCTCGGTCTTTTTGGTTATGCTATTCCTCCCACTTAGAATGCAGTGCCCTCTGCACCTTTCTATTCAAATTCTTTCCAACTTTCAAGACCAAACTAGAGCTACTCTTTCTCCTTGAAGTCATCCTAGACCTCTCTTTCCCAAAGTGAACTCCTTCGTCCCTTTTCTGAAGCCATAGCATTTTCTGTCCTTACTACTCATTGAATCATATTCTCTCATGAGACATCTCATGTTGCTGTCATGTATTAAAATTTAATTAGTAAATTTTTAACTCTTCAGACACAGGACACTTAGGTATTACAAACCAGATGTGATGTTTCTTGTAGATATAGACTCTATCATGTATTTTTTATTCGTTTATTTTTTTCTCAGAGCCTAGAATAAAACAATGCCTTGAACATGTTATCGATTGTTTTGTGAAGATTAAGAGAGAGCCTGGTTTCCAGAGCTAAGGCCCAGCAAACAAGCTGTGCTCTGAGCTTGGCATAACAACAATCCTTTGCACTCATGCTCTAGATTGGCAAAATCACATAATTATTGTATTGCTTTGACTAGCACCAGGTGTCCTTTGAGCTTGGACAAGCACTGGACAAGTACCCATGCTCTTGTTGTGAAGCTCTGCTATGAATTAAAATTGTCTCATGTCTCTTGCTGTTACCCCTCACTGTCAGGGGTGCAGTTTACTGCATAGCCATTGATGTAAGGATTGAGATTTCCCCACACTGCCTCCAGTCACCCCACCAGGGATGGGGCCCCAGCACATGTGTCTAATCTGCTTCCTTGCAAGCTATTTCCCTCACTTTGAAATTAAACTTCTGCTTGATTCCTGACTCTCCTGTCTCTAGTCTGCTCTGTTCAGCTCTGGCTGCCCTAGCTTAACCTAGGCTGGTTCAATTGGGTTGACAGTTTCAAATCTTTTCCTCCAAGAGACTATTATTTGTACTTCTCTTACAAGGCTGGCTCTCATTGGTATAATTGATCCACTGAGAGTCTGCAATGTATTTTTGAGATGTTTCTCTAACCCAGAAGCTGGAAAGAGTTAAGTATACCTTCAGTATAGGTTGTACATTTTTTTTTGTGTGTGTGTGGGGAGGCTGATATTGCATTTTGAGACAAATTTCATCTCTAAAAGGTCTCTTGATATTGTTGTACCCCCTCCTCCTGTCTTTTCTTTGACTGGATCATTTGTTGAGGGTGGAAAACAAGAATACCTCAGTTCGTTTAAGATAGAGAGACGGCAAAAGTGTTCATAGTATTCTGAGGTAGCTTTATGAAGCCAGAAGTCTCTGATCAGAGATGCCAGTTTTGCTGACCTCCTATGCTTTTGTGGGTCCCATCCCTTTGAGACTTTAATGTTTGGTGCTCGGGCTATTTTGTCTCATCTAACAAAAGGAGCATTTCAAAAGGCTAATTACTACTGATTTGTAGCTTTGTTTACCAACGATTTCTGAGCTTTCCACTTCTCCCTCATTTCCTGGATTACTTAGGAAACAGAGGCAATTATATACTTTTCCTCACTAAAACTGATGGTAACTTGGTTTATTTCTTGGGTGTTGTTGGTGAAATTATACCACTGCTCCCTCTTATGTAAGTTGAAATATTTGATGGGAAATGTGATGTGCATATTGGTGGAAAAGGTAATTTCTTCTCTTCATTGTCACAGCATCCTGTCCCTTCTCTTCACTGTAGCACATATTATGTGTATAGTCTATTTGGTACTTTTATGCTGCTTATTATCTGCTCTGTCTTATTCCCCTTGTGCAGGTAACTTCTTCCTGCTGGTTAACTTGAATTGTTGACTAATATGTATCACAATACATGTTAAGATGATAATTATAATAATGGTGTCAAAATCTATTTACTGGTGTAAGGATCATTGCCTGGCATACAATAAACACTTAATAATTGGTGGAGTCTGTTTCAACAATCCAGCTAGCAGCTTCTGTGGGGGTGTAAGATCGACCAACAGCCAGCACCCAGAAAGCTGCCAAAGCACAGGTTCTTTTGATCTGCTTAAGTAAGGAAAGCAAGGTTAAGGGATTGACAAGCTTACTTTAATTCAGCACACAAATATCATTCACTTAGTTTAGGGGAAAAAGCCAGCACACTGAACTTCAGAGCAAAATACAAACAAATTACAAACATCAACAGACAGACCCTGTCTGATTCAAATCCCAATACATAGTTACCAGAGTTCAACAAAGTCTCAGCATTCGGGTTTACAAGCTGGAGGTCCCTTGGCTACAGCTGCCTGGAGTCTCCGAATCAACACCATCTCCAGTGAGAGCCCTAAACAAATTACAAACAGACAGACTCAATACAATTCATAGTTACCAACATCTAGGTTCAGCCCAGGAGCTAAGAACAAGGGCTGGGCCAGAGTCACAAGTGCTACCACTGCTCTGGGAAAGAGCTCCTGCACAAATGGCCCTGTCTTCTCTTCTTATAGGGCTTCAGACATCATCAAATGTTATCTGAATGACCAGAACTTAGGCTTCTATGATTGGCTCTTGAGTTAGCCCCTTCCCTTAGGACCTTGGGAGGTTCACATCCACATAGGTTAGGTTAATACCTAATAGGGCATGGCTCTGGAGTTAGCACCTCCCCTTAGCCAGCCCCACCTTGGGCCTCACCCCAGTCACCAATCCACACCCACATAGGTTCCACACCTAATAGGGGCTTGGGCCTGGGGCTTAGCACCTAGTAAGGCTCAATGAAATACACTGGATTACTCAAAAGAAACAAAGGCCAAACTCTTCAAGGGCACTTGGTCAACTAAGTGTTAAGGAGCCCATTTTGCTTACCAACACAGAGTCAAAAGGACCTGAATTCAAATGGGGCTTCAGACGCTTACTAGCTTTGTGAAACTGGGCAAGTCACTTAACCCTGATTGCCTCCCCCTCAAAATGTGGATTGATAGAGAGTGCTTCTTCTCATCAATTTGAGCATATTTCTCTCCCTACAGAGCATGGATGTACACATTGGCGTCTTGTTAGGACAAGGAACCCCTGGTTGATCTCCCCTAATTAGGGCTGCTCTCGACTCATTTATAGGATCAGGGTGGCAGCATGGCATTGAAAGCCAAATGGCCTGGATCTGCTACTTACTCTTTGTTCACTTACCTATCAAATGGAAAGACTGAAGGAGTTAATCTTTCCTTCTTTAATATGTCTATAATTCTAATGATAATTATAATCTAAACCACTTCCCACCCCACCTCCAGCTCAATTTAAAAATATGGATTTAGTACCAAATTCCTTAACAAGGAAAATAATCGCAATTGTAAAAACATTAAAATTCACCTGTGACAGAGAGATGATGGTACAACGGAGAAGATCCCCGATTCTGGTATCAGAAAGTGTGGTTCAAGTTCTGCCTGGGACGCTTACTCTCCATAAGTTACCTAACCTGCTTGGGCCTCAGCTTTGACATCTGTAAAATGAGAGGGTTGGACTAGGATGGTCTCTGTGGTTCCTTTAATATCTATGAGCCTATAAATCCAAACCAGCTGAAGGAACATTTCCCTGCTGGGTGGCACAGTATATAGAGTGCCAGACCTGGAGTCAGGAAAACCTGAATAATCCTGCCTCAGACACATTAGTTCGATGACCTTAGGCAAGTCACTTACCCAATGTCTGTCTCAGTTTCCTCTTCTGTGAAATGGGGATAATAATGATACCTATCTTCTAGGGTTGTTATGAGGATAAAATGAAATAATATTTGTAACATGTTTTGTAAAACTATATAAATGCTATTATTGCTATTCTCCCAAAAGGAGGGCTAAATTTGACATTCTGTGATAGTTCCCCCATT
>CM053626.1:137500932-137513613 GCA_028646595.1 Phalanger gymnotis | reverse complement strand
ACTAGGTACCTGTGTCAGATCCTCTCTCACTTAGTAATCATGACCTAAAAATCCCCCACTAAATCCCATCTGTTCATCTCTAAAAGAATCATCAACAATTTCTTTACATATGGTTTTTCTTGATAGACTGATTAATTTTTCATGCTTTGCCAATTCCCTGACTCATCCCATGCAATGACTTGATGACTTGACTCTTAAATGGCTGTTATAAATCCAATTATATTTTATAAGCTCTAGTCAGCTCTTACGCAAACAGCTGTGTACTCTGGATAGGGCCAGTCATTATTCTGATGGCAAAATTTTAAAAAAAATTGAGGTTTTTGACTACATAATAGGTTTTTTGCGACTCAACAGTATCTTCACAGAATTATTATTAAAACACTAAAGTCCAAATCATCTTTAAAATGGAAAATGTCCATAGAATCATAGAATCTGAGTGGGGAGAACTCTCATAAGTTGTCTAGTCCAAACTGTACTTAAGTAGCCTTGCCTTCAACAAATTTCTGAAAAAGGAATCATCCAGGTTGAAGAGCTCTCAGGATGAAGAGCTCTCTAAATTCTACTCAGCTCAATCTACTTCAGGATAGTTCTAATTCACAGAATCCAATAAAGGACTGGAAGAGAACTCAGAGATCATCTGATTTAACCCTTCCAAATAATTATTCAGAAATTGGAGCCCAGGGAGTGTTAAGACTTATCCAAAGCCACACAGGTAAGAAGCCTTAGAGACAAGATTTGAATCCAGGGCTTCTAATCATGGAACCAATGCTCTTCCCACCCATATTATGCCACAGGGCATGTGTATGCTTCTATCAAGCCAAAATCTGCCTCTCTGCTCTTCTTCTCACTGCTTCTAGAGACAACCAGAATATATGTAATTTTCCTTCCACGTAATAAATGTAAATTATTTGACAAGTTTTCTAGGTGACAAATACAAGTAAAACAGCACAATATAGCAAAGGACTGTGATTTTTATAAGCCACTTCCCTCAGCTCAGTTTAAAAATATGCATTTAGCATAAAATTCCTTAATGAGGAAAAAATAGCAACTATAAAAATATACATCTAAGACAGAGACATAATTTATCTTCAGGATTCAAATCAAGCTATTTAGTTGGACTATATCAGATTTAAAAACAAATTTAGCCTACCATCCCTTTCTCCCTTCCCTTCTCTTCCCTTCCTTTTTTGTCATTGATTACCTTAAATTACTTAGTAAAAAAGAGAGAGAAGAAGAGACATGAACATACAGAGACACAGAAATAGACACAGAGACAGTGAAACAAAGTCAGAGAAGCAGAGAAATAGAGTCAGAGACTTGGAGACAGATATACAAAAGTGAGTACTCTTGAGGAAGTTGCAAATGAAGGGGAAAATTTTCCTGCATCTAAAGTCGTTGCTTTTGCCACCCCAAAGTGGAAAGTCTCAGAGATGATTTTTTCTTGAATTTACTACTAGTTTTTCCCTGTATTTTTTTAATCAGTTAAATTTAGACTATGGTGCTTCTATGCAAAGAGCATAGTTCTCCCCTCTCTCATCATAGTACTTTTAGGCATACTAAGTCTGAATTGGAAGACTTTTGGAAAAGTATGGTCATTGGCTGCTTTGAGTCTTATATTCTCCTCTTTTTCCTGGCATCATCCTTAACACCTCTGATATTCACAATAATGATGCTTATAGTATTCCAGATTTTCAGCAAATTATCCTTAACTCCTACAACATCTCTCTCCACTCTACCTCTGCTACTCACATAGGGGGTCATGTTTTAGGAGTTAGTGACACCTCCAAGGTCCTTAACTCTGACATTCCCCTTTTGATCACTTCCTTCAGCCTTATTCACTGCTTCACTCATCCTGAACCTTTCCTCCATCTTCATTTTGAGCTTTTATGTCCTAATCACTCTCTGCTCCTAAGCCATTGTTACTTCTGGTCTGAGTTTTCTTCTCTCCCTTCACAGTTTTGAAGCTTTCATTAGCCATTTCAATAAAGTAGTATACTCCACCTTTGAATTCCTTTCCCCCTTTTTCTTTTGTGGTTACTGCCTTGATGATTTTCAACTCTAACTGGCTATTTTCTCTGCTCCTATTCCCAAGCCCTGAATGCTACTGAGGATGAAGTAAAACTGTGTTAACTTGCACATTTAGGAGATAAGTTTACTGAATTTAAGTTAAGGGCTGTAATCATTACACCCCTCTGCCATTTTATTTCACACTGTTCCTCTTTTTTATATTTAATTTATTTATTTTCAGTTTTCAACATTCACTTCTATAAGTTTTAAATTTTCTCCCCCTCCTTCTCCCTTTGCTCCCCAAGATGGTGTGCAATCTGATATGGGCTCTACACATACATTGCTATTAAACACATTGTCACATTAATCATGTTGCAAAGAAGAATTATAACAAATGGGAGAAACCATGAGAAAGAAAACAAAACAAAACAAAAGAGAAAAGAGCCTGCTTCACTGCATTCCAAGTTCATAGTTCTGTCTCTGGATGTGGATAGCATTTTCCATCATGAGTCCTTTGGAAAAGTTTTAGGTCCTTGCCTTGCTGAGAAGGGCTAAGACTATCAAAATCAGTCCTCTAATAGTGTGTCTGTTACTGTGTACAGTATTCTCCTGGTTCTGCTCACTTTACTCAGCATCAGTTCATATAAGTCTTTCCGGGTTTTCCTGAAGTCTGCTTGCTCATCATTTCTTATAGCACAATAGTATTTCATTACATTCATATACCACAACTTGTTCAGCCATTCCCCAATTGATGGGCATCCCTTCGATTTCCAGTCCTTGGCCACCGCAAAAAGAGCTGCTATAAATATTTTTGTACATGCAGATCGTTTTCCAATTTTTATGATCTCTTTAGGATACAGCCCTAGAGGTGGTATTGCTGAGTCAAAGGGTATGCACATTTTTATAGCCCTTTGGGCACACACTATTCCTCTTGAGAAATTTCCCATTCCAATCAAAATGGATTACCAAATGGTTCTCATTCAAATCATGACTTCTCTTGTACCTCTGTATTTGCATAGATAATTTATTATGCTTCCTGCATTCTGTATTTTTCTGTTAAAATTTTTATTTTCCCCCAACTCCTTTCTCTTTATTGGAAGTTATTCCTCTCCTGCCCTTGCATTTTTGTAGGGCACTTTGTTTGGGTCTCTCTCAGCTAGGTGTCACAGTGTATAGAGCTCTGGCCCTGGAGTCAGAAAGACTTGTATTCAAATCTGGCCCCAGACACCAGTTGTGTGACCCTGGACAAGTCTTAACCTCTTAACCTAACCTCTGACCCAGTTTCTTGAACTGTAAAATGTGGATAATAGTAGAAATGGGGATACTAACAGCACCTATCTGGTGAGATTGTCATGAAGATTAAATGAGACAGGAAATAAAGGCAATGAACGTTTCTTGAGTACTTACTGTATGCCAAACATCTCATACACCAATCTTGTTATTTTTATTTTACAGTTGAGGAAACTGAGAGGGATGTTAGGTGACTTGTCCAGGGACACATAGCTAGTATCTCAGGCCAGATCAGAGTTCATGCCTGATTTCATGCCCAGTGCTCCATCTTCTTACTTAACTACTTGTCTTTTGATAATATTTGTAAAATCCTTAAATTAAGGGAAAGGATTCTATGCACATAACCCAGATATAGTCAGAAAATGATAGCTAGATTAAGCCATCTTCATGGAACTTTTCAGTCATTTCCTTTTCTTAACCTTCCCAATCATATTACATTCCACCCCCTGCCCAACTTTTGATTTGGAATAAATTGAGATAACTTTGTTCTCTTCAGGATATGAAGAATAATTTAATTTGTGACTTTGAAAAAAATGTAATTTAGAATTTAAAGAATATATCACAAGCACCAATGAAGTTGCACAATGTTACCTTTATAGACCAATTTGAAATGGCTTATTTATCAAGTTCACTAAGTATTTTCCAATCCTATCCTTTCTTCAATTGTAATAGAAAAAGTGTATACCTGGCTACATATAGTCAATACCAAGAGAAAAGTTTGATTTGCATTTTATGGGTTTTGAATGTAGATGCAGAAAAATTGAAATAAGAATTTTATAAAAAGCATTCCACAGAGAGGATAGTGACCCCACTGTTCTCCATCTTCAGTGAAGTCAGAACAAAGAGAAATGTGTTTAAACTCACATATGAAGGGTTTAAGTTAGATAGAAGGAACATTTACTAATGGTCAAGGGCATAGATATTCCTTCTTTGTAGGTGTTTTTTTTTTTTTTTGTCAATCTGAAAACAGCTTCAACTTCAAAAGACACCCAACAATCCTTCATTGTCAAATTCACTGATGGCAAAATCAGAGCTCTTCTCTAAGTTCAATGTCACCAGATTGTTCCTTCTGTCATCCCCATGTTCTTTTTTTTTGCCAAGGGCTTTGGCTTCTCAGTATTATAAAACAATTTGTCTACACTCATTAATGTGTCACATGTAATTTTTCTTCTTAGGGAGATGTACTGACAAGAGACCAGTATATTCCTCTTGTCAGAAATCAGGGAGGCAAGCCAATGCTATCATTCATGGCCAGGTCAACATTCTTCTATATATATCCATTCTGTTTCCATAGGAATGATCTCTATATCCCTCAAAGCTTTGCCTTTCACTTTTCTATGTGTCATGGTATATACATATATTCCATATAAGCTTTTGTAGTACTTATCCTAGCTTCTCTTCTCTTAGAGGAATATTGGGTCCTGAGCAAGGCTACAGATCCTTTCCAAGATTTTAGGGGTACTCCTTAAGTGTCAGGGATGATTCTCTAATGTTATCATTTTGAGGCCCCACTGTCATGCTACCCCTTCCCAAGATTGTCAGAGAAGAACAATTTCTCAGAAGCAAATACTTTTGAAAAGGGACAGGGTCAAAGGAGAAAATAGAATAAATAGGGGGCAGGATAGGATGGAGGGAAATATAGTTAGTCTTTCATAACATGACTATTATGGAAGTGTTTTGCATAATGAAACATGTATAACCTGTATTGAATTGCGTGCCTTCTCAATGAGGATGGGTAGGGAAGGAAGAAGGGTACTTTTTCCTCTCTGAGTTTTAATGACATTTCTCCCTCCTGGTTCTTTTCCTACCTGACCACTCCTTGGCCTCCTTTGCTCAGTTTTTGTCTAGATCACAACGACCAACCATGAGTGTTCCCCAAGCTCTTTCCTGGGCCCTATTCCCTTTTCTCTCCATACCATCTTGCATGGTGATCTCACCAGTTCCTATGGATTCAAACTCAACATGTTCAAAACAGAAGACGTTATCTCTTCTCCCAATCTTTCCCTTCTTTCAAATTTCTCCATTGCTGTCAAGGATACCAATATTCTCCATCATCCAGAATTACAACTGAGGGCTTACCCTTGTCTTCTCATTCATAGTCACCATATATACACATACACAAACAATACGCGTATACACACATACACATATAAACACACATATGTGTGTACACATACACACACACACACATATATAAAATGTGTTGTTTTTACATTTGCAACATCTCACTTCTACTCCTATAGCTGCCATCTAGGCCCTCATCACCTTATGCTTGGATTATTGCCATGATATTCTGATTGGTCTCTGGTCAAGTCTCTCCTTAAAGTTAAAGATTGTTTTTACATGCAACTGAGAAATAAGATACGCAGGCAATGGAATATAGAAATCTATCTTGCCCTACAGGAAAATACAAGGGAAAGAGATAAGAGAAGGAGGGGAGGGTGATAGAAAGGAGGGCAGATTGGGGGAAGGACTAATCAGAATGCATACCATCTTGGGGCGGGGGGAGGGGAGAGATGGGGAGAAAATTTGTAACTCAAAATCTTGGTTGAAATGAATGTTGCAAACTAAAAATAAATAAATTAATCTTAAAAAGAGAATGATTTTAATCAGCCAGTTAACATTTAATTTTTGGGGGGGGGGGAAATTAACAAACAAACATTTATTTTCTCTTACTCTTACTTGCCCTGTTGGGGAAAAAAGCCCTTATAATAAATGTTCATTGTTGACCAAAACAAATGTCCATATTGGCTATGTCCAAAAATCTATGGCTAGCTTTACATCTTGAGTCCATCATCTTTTTGTTAGGAGGTGGGTAGCAAGTTTCACCATTGGCCCTGTGGAATCACGGTGGGTCACTAGATTGATCAGAATTCTTAAGTTGAAGTAGGTTTTAAAAAGAGGAACTTATTAAGGTCAGTAAAAACATTTGGTATTAAACATCTCTCTAAAAGTCTGTGACATACTCTTTTAGAAATAGGTATGGACTCCAGGGGAGACAATACATTTGGCAAAGGAATAACTCATAGATCCTGGTGGTTGGAAGTCCTCTACCAGTGCTGAAAATTTCCCTTAGACATAGTGTAGTTTTTTGTTTTTTTTTGCTTTGCTTCTTGTGAAACTGTAAATCTGCATCCAGTTTGTCACTGGCTCCCAATGCAGACATTGCTACTAGTCACAGTCAGTCAATAAACACTGTGTGCCAGGATACTGTTAAGACACCAGTTGGAAGACGGGAAGTTCAGTGTCTTGTATGCTCTTTGAATCTTATATGGTCCTCCTCTGGCCAAGGGAGCCGTGGGAGGAGGGGGTTGTAGAGAAAAGACAAAGTCTAATGCCTCTCTTTTGCTTATCCCTTCCAGGTAATTCTTCCTCAGAGGTTTTGCTGGAATGCTATGCTTGCTCCAATGAATGACTCCTTTCTCAACTTGCTTGATAATTTATATACGACCCCTGGGGCTTGTTCAGATTTCCTTAGCTTATTCAATATTACTCTAATTCCAAGGCCTTTTCACATTTAACCTAGAGCACCTGGAGTCTATGAATGTATTTTTTCCCATAATTGTATTTTTAAAGCAAGTTTTTATTGATGTTTTTATATTACCAAAATGTCCCCTAGTATACCTTTCCCTCTGAGAAAGCTATCCCATATACCAAATATTTTTAAAGACAAAAAAGAAAGAGAAAAACTCAGCAACACTGACTAATAGAAAAAGATTAAAAATTTGTGCAATGAACTATATATTTAGGCTTCCCACTTTTGCAAAGGGGTATGGTGAGGGTGTCTTCCATATCTCTTCCTTGAAGCCAGGCTTAGTCTTTGTAATTTTTGAACATTCACTTTTGATTTTTTTTGTGGAATTCTTTCCGTATACGTTGCTGTGGTAATTGTATATATTATTTTCTTGACTCTTTGTTACTTCATTCTGAATCATGTCATGCAGCTCTTTCTATTCTCTGCATTCACATTTTTCATTTTTCATAGCACAGTAATACTCCATTACAGATAATTTTATTTCAATATACTTTTTCCATTGTAATCTTAGGTATTTCATTTTATGCATTTAAAAACATTATTCTGAGATGGAGTCCTTAAGCTTCACTAGATGGACACAGGGATCCATGACTAAAAAATGATTAAGAATCCCTGGTTTCTAGCCTATAACTGAGGGATTATTTTCACCAAATTAATGTACCAGGGCATTTTATCAGTTAAGTGTCCTGGAGTAATGTTGAATATGAAGACATTCAGATAGAGCCTTATATATAAATTATAAAGTGGGGATGGAGTGGCAACTGAGTAAATGAGTCCCTTACAGAGAAACAGAATTTCATACAACAAGTGAATGTCAGAGAATGCATGCATCACTCCTCCTAAAAATGATTGTCACACTTTGTCACACTTACAAGTTACATGTGCTTAATAATGCTTATCTTTATTCACTTAATGTCTCAGATTTTGGTTTTCTAAAGTGGGATAACATTATTTTTTCTACTTAGTTCTCAAGATTATTATAAAGATCAAATGAAATTGTGTATGTTAATCTCTCTGTGAACTGTAGAATTCTAAATAACTATTGGCTATTATTATTTGCAATTTCTCAGGTTCTTGTTAGAGTCTACAGCAAAGAAAACTGATGCAAAAAGAAGTTATATGATGTGTTGAAGGGTGCCAGTGGCTGAGCCAAGATTGTCCATGAAATTTTGAGTCCAAGGTCTTCTAAGGTCCTTCAACTCAGGACTAGATGTGCAGTAAATACTTAATCAATAGTTGATTAAATTTGACTAAGCCCCAGATTATTTCAATTGTGTGTGTTTGTGTGTATGTGCCTAATGAATTGGTATCCAAGATTCAGTTGTTTCAGTCATGTCTGATGCTTTGTGACCTCATTTGGGGTGTTCTTGGCAAAGCTACTGGAGTGGTTTGCCATTCCCTTCTCTGGTTCATTGTACAGATGAGGAAACTGAGGCAAGCAGGGTTTAGTGAATTGTCCAGGGTAGCACAAGCTAGTAAATATCTGAGACCTGATTTGAACTCAGGAAGATGAGTATTCCTGACTCTAGGCCTGGCTGTCTATCCACTGTGCCATCTAGCTGCCCAAGATTAAGATATTGACTTAAATATGTTGATGATGATTTCAGTCAGTGTGGGCACTCTCTCCACTGGTACAGTTTGCAACTCAATTATACTTGCTTATCCTGTGTAATTTCTTTACTGCATAGAAAAATTTTTAAATGTTTTATTCTACACAATACAAAAATGATGCTGTTGTTATTTCCCTGGCCATAGGAAATAGACTTTGAATTGTCTTTGCTGTACCACTGATGAATTTGTGCTCTGTTGCCAGGTCCTAATTATGACCAACAGTAAACAATTGAAAGTTGCATTTAATTTGCATGTATTTTTGTTTAATTGATTTATTTTTAATTTATGGAATAAGACAAGTATTTCCATAACATAGTATAATAAAAAAGAAGATTGTATGCGAAACTGTAAATCTGTTATGCACAACTTGCTATCCCTTTCAGATATACACAAAATTATCATGTAAATGTCTTTTTCCTTTTTTCCCTGGTATCCGCCCCCAAGATGGCTACCATTAGACACAAATATACACACATATATATCTACATGTGTATGTGCATACATAAATATGTGCATGCACACATACATACACATGTACACATACTTACACATATGCGTGTATATATACACATATGCCTACATTTACACGCATATGTATACGTTGTCTCCCACAGCATGATATAAGCTGTTTGAGGGAAGGTATTGTTTCATTTTTATCTTTATCAAGGTGCCTTGCTTTTCATGTAGTAGGCACTTAATGAATGTTTGTTGCTTACCTGCTTGCTTGATGACTGACTGAGGTCAAGCATAAAATTAGTGCCCATAAAGCAATTTTCATTGATGAGAAGCTAAGAGATAAAATAGGGATTGAATTTTAAATATTGGCTAAGCTTATTAGCAATATAACTAACTGAACCCATTGGTCCAAACAAAACTATAGAATAGTATTTATAGAAGCTAATCATGTTTCCACTAAATATACTAATCCAATTCTAATTACAAATTCACAGTTTCAAAACCAGCAGTTATAATCAGCACAATTAAATTCCAAAATATAAAAAAGCCAAATGTTCATCCCAGTGATCTTAATTTGGAATTCACGATCAGATCCATCCACTCTATTACATTTTGCCATCATTTCAGATACATGAAAACTTTATTTTGATGGAGTTTATTTATGCATTTCTAAAGGAAAAAATGTTCTGGGAAAATGTTAGGCTAAAACTAGTACAATTAATTAAATATCCTTCCGTCAAAGGATAGGATGTTTTGGCTAGACCAGCCCTATTGAAGCACAGTAGCTTGGCCAGCGACATTGGCAAAGTCCCTTGGGAGCATTGGACTCAAATCCTGTGTACACAGTTTTATTGTGCTTGGGCCCTGAGAAAGAAGCTTGTTAAGTAGAAAGGCCTTTTCCAGTTCAAAGAGTTGGACTTTGGGTTCCATGGCAGCATAGATGAAAAAAAAGCTTATGTCATTTAATAAAGTTCTAAGAGTTGCTTTTCAGTTTATGGCAAATTCACAAAAGCATAGAGCACATTGTTCCCCTGTCACTTCTTTCTATTCGAAAGTCCCTGAGCTGTTATAGCCCAGTGATGACTTCTTTCCCTGGAACAACGAACGGGAGTCTGGAACACAGTCTTCTACTCTCATACCTGTGGGTCAAGCATTTGAGCATTTGAAAGAAGACTTCAAGGTGGTCTGTGTCAGGCAAAGTCAAGAGAATAGTTCTTTTCAATAAACATTTCTTCATGTCTTAAAAATGTTTTATTTTTCCCCTAATGACGTGTAAAAGCAGTTTTTAATATTCATCAGTATTTTTTAAAAGTTTTGAGTGCCAAGTTCTATCCATCCCTCCCTTCCCACTACATATCTTCTTAAAAGATTTCTTTATTCTTATGAACCCAGTGTTAGAATAGGTCTCATATCTCTCATAAATTGAAGAGATCGTGACAGCCCCTTTCCCTGCCCCCCATCTTAAACAAAACCCAGTGCCCATTTTCTCATAACTTTTGATTTCCCAAAGTCCCAATATAAAATACAACACCCTTTGGGAGGGGCCATACCTTAAACCTTTAAATCGATCAATCAGCAAGCATGTATTAAGCTCCTAGTATGTTCTAGATACTGTGCTATGATATTGTTGATACTAAGACAAAAATAAAACTGTCCTTGACCTCAAAGAACTTATTAGTTATGTAGGGCATACATGTACCTATATAATATATGCAAAGTGGATGCAAGGTAATTCTTTGGAGGAAGCACTAGAAGCTTGAGAGGGCTTGGGGAAGGTAGAAATCAGGAAAGACCTCATGTAAGAGATGACCCAAATTTCAGCTGAGATTTGAAGGAGATATTCTAAAGGGTAACCTTATAGGCTATCATTGCCTGGGTTTGGAGGCACTTGAGAAACCAGGAAGTAGTAGAGGAGAGGTTCTTATTGTTGTTGTTGGTCCTTCATTTTGAAGAGGACTGATGACATCATCTAAGTCCACTGGCAAGATAGAAATCAGGATGAGTGGTGATGGCTCAGAATGCAGTGATGACCAGTCTTAGAGCTTGGTCAAATAGAAGAGATGAGCCAAAGACTAAATACACCTACATCATAATTTTGCTGAGGACTGGCCCTCACTTTTTTGCTGTGACAAAGATTTCTTGTCTAAATTCAGAAGCCTTGTGATTTATTGCCAGTAATAAGAGTTATGGTCAGAGGGAAAAATGAATTTGAGCCTTGCAGTTTTCATTTTCATCTTGGGTAATGTATTCTTTGTAAACTGAGGAAAATGTCATACATGGAGATGGAGTATGTTTTTCAAAGACTAGGGCCTTAATGCTATTTACTGAAATGACTGTGTGGAGTTGTTGAGTTGTTAAAGGGACAGTTACAGGAAAGTTTGCCTGTTTGTTTTTGCTCTTTGTTTATTCTTTATTCACGAGAAGCAGTTTCTATCCTCAAAGGGTTAGAGGGGAAGTCAAAACACACTCTAAAATACGATTGTGAAGAAAGAATTAGAGAGTAAATGATTTCTTTAGATTTTACTAACAAACATTTCTTGGCTTAGATTTTGGCTCAAATTTTCCTGTGTTCTAAGAATGTACATGTTCTCTTTGGATTATATAGATGATAATCCAATCCCTCAACCCCTTAGTTCATTCCTAGGCCATCAACTCTGAAGTGACCATGCTCTCCTTCCTTCCTTATCTCACACACATGGTGAATCAGCTTATACTATCCTTTACACTCAAGTTGTTTGCCCCCTTGTTCTATTGTTAATCATGCCTTGCCAAATCCCACCACTGGATAATTCATTATCTGCCACCTTTGCTCCTATTCACAGACTGCTGAAGAGGGCTGGAGAAAGTCACAAAACCATATTGAATGATCTGCTACACATTTACGTTACATAATTTCTTTTTTAAGTTTAACTTAATTTTATTTTTAATTTATGGAATAAAACAAACATTTCCATAGCAGCATAAAAAGATAATTGTACAGGAAACTGCAAATCTGCTATGCATAACTTGCTATTTCTTTCAAATATACAACAAAATTATTTTATAATTTTTTTCTTTTTTTCTTCTCTCCCCCCGTGCCCTAGAGATGGCTACCATTAGACACAAATAGGCATATATGCATATATGTGACATATATGCATATATGTAAAATTATTCTATACATGCTTCTATTTATCAGCTGTTTCTCTGTGTGCAGACAGCTTCTTTCTTTGTTTGTCCTTTAAAGGTAATTTGGGTATCTATAATAGACAAAATAACTTATTCACTCAAAGTCATTCTTAAAACAATATTCCTCTTACTGTATACGATGTTCTTTTGGTTCTGCTCATTTCGCTCTCCATTATTTCCTGCAAGTCTCTCCGTGTTTTTCTAAAATCATTGAGATCATCATTTCTTATAGCATAATATTATTCCATCACAATCATATACCACAACTTGTTCAGCCATTCCACAATCTATGGGCATCCCTGCAGTTTCCAGTTCTTTGCTATCACAAAGAGATCTGCTATAAACATTTTAGAACATGTAGGTTCTTTCCCTTTTTTCCCAATCATCTTTGGAAATACACCAAGTAGTGATACTGCTAGGTTATGTTACATAATTTCAAATGAATCCTCTTGCAACTACCTAATGGATTCACTCTCCCACTTAACCACAGTAGCTATTCCATTCATTTCTTCTCAATTCTCCCATGGCATTCCCTCTCTTATCCTCTCAGCTGAGGCTCTTGCCCTATACTTCGGAGAAACATTTAAGTCCATTCTCTGAGAATTCTCTTTTTT
>CM053626.1:137476945-137500432 GCA_028646595.1 Phalanger gymnotis | reverse complement strand
TCTTTCTTTCTTTCTTTCTTTCTTTCTTTCTTTCTTTCTTTCTTTCTTTCTCTCTTTCTTTCTTTCTCTCTTTCTTTCTTTTCCTCCATCCTTGCACATGGGCAGAATACCTTGGATGGCATTTCTTTATGTGTAGAGAGACTGGAAACCTGCTTTTAGGTGAGTAGTGATATATAGGGGAGAGGGGTCTTCAAGAGACTGTGGAGAACGTGTAGACATTTTGTAACCAGTTTTACTTGGAACCACATTAACCATGTGTTGAATGGCTGTGGAGGCATTCCTCCACAGTTGGTTTGTGTCATCACTCTTTGACATCAGTCCTTTGGGGTGCTCTGTTTCTGTTGTCGTGAGACCATGTTGTAAGATAAGAGGTCTTAGTGCCTTAGTACATTCTCACTTGTAAAACACCTTGGTCATTGGCCCCTGTGTTTGTTCTTTTCTATTGTAGGTGAGGAGAGTGGCGCTCCCACAATCTTGTGAGTTTAGAAAAGTCTGAAGGGAGTTTCAGCATCTTGGCGTCCATGAGTCTGGAGGACTCTTTACTGTCCTGGAATTCCAGACTGTTTTGTAGCTGGCTCTTAGGAGTAAGGAGTAATCTTCTTGATGGAGACCAGTGGAAGCTGAGACTTACCTGGCACTTATACTACATATTGACAAGACTTTGGTAGGATCTGTACTATGCAGAAACTGAGCTGTTATAAAGCCTACTACCCTCAGAAATTGAGGTGATGTAAGAGAGTATGCCCCTAGGTGTTGAGAAAATATGTAGAGAGCTGTTTGTACCATTATTCTTCTTGTACCTTTGAAATAAATATGCCTTTGTAAAAATTAATCAGTGTTAAATGGTTTAATGGAACTGGGGTGCTAGTTGCTGGTCTCTAACAATGAGGAACAAAGTCTATGGGGCTTGAACCAATAGCATTACAGAAAAGATATCCCTCAAACCTCTTAGTGTACCCTGGAGCATGAGAGGGCAGATATAGCTCTCTGGTTCCGGGTAGTGATTTGCTATCATACATTTGTCTCTCTATTTGAATTTGAACTCCTTGAGGGCAGGGATTGCTTCATTTCTATCCCCAGCATCAGGCACATGGTAGTTGCTTAATCAATACTTACTGACTGATTAAGCTAAGTAAATACGAGATAATAGAGGAAGTAGAGAGAACTAAAAAAGTTGAGAACATTCCACTTAGTTATAAGATACTAAGATCATAGATTTATAGCTTGAAGAAGGCTTCTACAAGAATGCCCTATACTCTGTGTTATGGAAAGACTTTTCTAGACCCGCTCCCCTCATTGCATTTTGTTCCTTTAGGAACCTGAGGACCAGGAACCACAAAGGCATTTTGTGAATAGATTTCAGGGTGTTGGCAAATTTGGATGGTAAAAAAGGTCATCTTTATTTTCACTAATCTTTAACTGAAGTCTATAATTTCCTTTAATTATTTAAAAACATTATTATGACAATGGGTTCATTTGTTTCAGATTGCCAAAGAGATCCACAACATACACACACACACACACACACACACACACACACACACACACACACACACACAAACACAAAATTAAGAACTTCTGCCTTAGGGACTCAGTGACTTCACATCCCTGCCCCTGCCACCAATACGTCTAGATGATTGAAAATAATCCAGCAAGCTAGTTTAGACTAAAGTGGCAATGATGGATAATAGTTTACTAGTTTACTATCTCCTTCCAGGGATTCCTAGAAACATAATGCCTTAACCTAAAGGGATGAATCTTTAAAGATGGAATTTTAGACATGGTCACAGGCCAATAAGGAAGATATTTATGGGGTAGTATGTGGTTAGGATGAGATATTCTATAGAATTCTTTAAGTCACAATACAGGTAGCTCTGCCTCTGAGTAATCTAACCTTGTTGTTCATTAATCCAGGCCCAGCTATACATGATATGTTTATGACATATTGGCTTATTAAGAAGAGATTGATTCAAATATAAAATAACAAGGAGAATACTTTGGAACCAATCAACATAAATTTATTAATCACTTACTGTATGCCACACTGCACTAGGCTCAAGGGAAGAGAAACAAAGAGAAAGTAAGAGAATGGGGACAAAAACAAAATAGCTCCCTTTTCTTAGGGATCTTATATTCTACAGGAGAAGAAAGCATGTATACATTTAAATTTATGGAAAACAAATATGTGAAAATATGTACTAAATCCATAAAAGGTAATTTTGTGATGGAGGCATGAGGAGCTGGAGGAATCAGGAAAGATTTCATGTATGAAATAGCATTTGACCTGAGCTATGAAAGAAACTTGGAATCCTAAGAAGCAGAGGGGAGGAGGGAGTGCTTTCCATGTATGGTGATCAGCCTGATTGAAAAAGCACAGAGATTAGAGATTCTGATGGTAATCCTAACACAGGTAATAGTTGTTTTTTTGATAGGAAGCTTGAGATGAAAAAGCTGGTGGGAAAACTACAGTTTCTGCTGTACTGACTGGAAGGAACCAGGGAAGGGAAGGGGGATTCATTTCACTAGATTACATTATTATTATATTCAAAAGATGATATTTTTTCCCTCTTTCCCTTTCCTGAAAGGATTTATTTAGTACAGCAGAGCTAATTACTCTTTCGAACTAGCCTTTTTGATGCCAGTCTCCCTGCTCTTGTTTACCCTTCACTCTAGGCATAGACAGCTGAGGTTTGAGTTGTGTTCCATGCCTGACAGCTGATTGCAGCTGCTTGCCCTGGCATGATTTTCTGAGGGGCACCAGAGCCACTTAGTTTCTCCTGTCAAAGCTTCCACAAACAGCTTTGTAGATGCTGTAAGAGGAAGAGAGAATGCTATTTTCCAAGACTTGAGTTTTAGTTAAGTGTGAATAGCTCTCACACTAACAATGGATACTTAGGGGGAAGTCTGAATTGCCAACTTCTTGGACAAAGAACTGTGCTAATTTCTGGCTTCAGACTCTCTTTGCTAAGCTTATTTTGATTGAGGTTAGGGTAGGAGGTCTTTTCAAACACTTGCTTATTTGTTTATTCTCTTGGGTGACTTTTTGGGTCTAAAACAACTAATCCTTTGTTTCTATAAAGTATCTTTCTTCTGCTCAGCTCAAAGGCGGTCCCTCTTTAATCCTCACAGTCTCTGTGTGGCAGGTAGATCACAGGGACTGTCCTCATTTCTCCTCAGAGAAAAAGGAGTTGAGATTTCGATTTCTCTTTCCTTAAGGCTATCTAGAGCCTTGGCAAAAAGACTGTCATAGGTTATTTTGAGTACCTTTCAACTCACTCCCTCCACTCCTCCTCGTGTGTCCTCGTGGTGGTGCTCTTATGTCCAGAAGAGGGCACTGATGAGCATAACACAGCGCTGTTGAATATAACTTCTTCAGTTCTTAGAGAATTACAGAATTCTGGAGCAGGAGGGCACTTTAAATATCATTTCATCTACTTCCTCTTCACTTTATAAAAGTGATACCCAGAGAGGCATATTGATTTGCCCAAAGCCACACAGCATTCATTTCACTAGATTACATTATTATTATATTCAAAAGATGATATTTTTTCCCTCTTTCCCTTTCCTGAAAAGATTTATTTAGTACAGCAGAGCTAATTACTCTTTTGAACTAGCCTTTTTGATGCCAGTCTCCCTGCTCTTGTTTACCCTTCACCTAAACATCTAAGGAATTTTCTTAGTGCATAAGACTCACCTAATTACTCCCACCCTTTGTGGGGGTACCTCGAGCTGGTGCCAAACAGGACTGCCCTCTCCTTTGCCCAGTCCAGGCTGTGTGGGACAATAATTCCCCAAAATGATATAACAATCAAAGGTTTCTCAAGGTCAAGACAGAGGCTTTATTTTCAAGTCTCGCATGAGAATTGGGCATTGCCCACTCCAGAATGGTCTGGGGTGGGGAGGCAAGTTTCAGAAGGCAGTCAGTTTATATACCCCTTAAAGGGCCCCCCAAAACCCTCTTACAAAAACAATTCTAAGAAGTCCCAAAAAACCCCTGGACCTCTATCCCCATCCGTGAAGGGGTGGGGAGGTAGTTGGCCTCACATTCTTGAAACAAGGAAAGGTTCTTAATCTAACACCTTAACCTCAAACTAACAGACTGCTGTTACAAGCATGCTCACCCTATGTGTATGCAGGATGTGAATATATGTGGTGTCTGTGCAAGTTTGAGCGGGGCAAAGGGGGGGATTTAATTCTTGAACTTAAAGATATAGTTCAGGCATTGTGGAAGCTAAAATATTAAGTATCCTTTTCCTTAAATGAGAGACTTTCATTCATCCCACTCAAGCCTGACCCAGAATCTAGTGCAACCTTCCTGCTAAAGCCCTCTATCACTTTCCCTTCACACTATTCCTTCCCAAACATTCTACATTCCTGCCACACTGGCCCACCAGCTGTTCCACATTCTCATCCTGCTTTCTGGACCACTGAACCGAGAAGTATTCCCTCTTTATCTAAACTATTTGAAATTCCTTACTATTTGAAATCTTTTTTGGGGGGTTACTTTAAGGGCTAGTTCAGATGCTGCTTCCTCCATGAAATCTTTCTGATTCTTATTTCCCTGATTGCTGAAAGTGATTTTTCTGTTCCTATTTTCTTAGCAGTATACATAGAGCAAGAGTTCTTAACCAGGAATCCACAGGTCCGTGGATAGATTACAGTGGGTCTGTGAACTTGGATTTTTTTAAAAAAATGCATCTTTAGTTTTATTAACCTTTAACTGAAATTTAGCATTTCCATCAATTACTTTTTAAAGTTATTCTGAGAAAGATTCTGTAATCTTCAGTATACTGCCAAAGGAGTCCAAGGTTAGGAATCTCTGTTCTTGACACTTCCTTTGTCCTTATCACATTCTGTGTTCTATTGTATCACAGGAAAACACTTTACTTGAATCTTGGGCTATTGACAAGTGACAGGAAGAGAGAAAGGGTGAAAGAAGGTCTTCTTCACTCATTTGAAATGTAAACACTCTTGGTAGAATCCATTCCTTGAGACATTAACAGCTACAATTTTAATTAGCAATTAATAGCACAGTTGGCTGACAGCCCAGCTTAATTTTTCCTGGTTATCAGTTTTACCAATGCCTGGCCACTCAATGATCTGATAGACTGTTGAATCTTGTTCTAAATTATCCAGGACAAAGTGTTATCTCTTCTCTTCTTGAAGCTCTCCAGGACTGATTCCTCCAGAGTTATCTTGATATTTTTTATGTGAACAAGTCAGGTATGAGATATTATGAAAAACATTTATTATTTCCATATTTCTTATATTGAAAAAAATCCCCAGCCAATTTTTGAATGCAATGAGAGATATTCAGAATCAAGCTTGGCAGTGGGTGGAGTGGCTACATGCATCCTGAGTTTCTCACCATCAGAAGTCCGTGACTTGAAATGGTTCTGATATTTAATTTACTGATACAGAGATGATTGTGGTAACCAAGATTTGTCCATTCTTCTGACAATTCTTAGAGTTTCATGCATCTTATTGAATGTTCTAATGTTATACTCATGTCCCAAGGCAATTACTGTGAAAGGCACTATTGAATAAATCAAAGGATAAAATGAAAATAAATATTTTTTTTTCTGGAAGAGATCTGGTTAGCAGTATTGTTCCTTCAACTCCATTATTTTCTTGCCCCATGACACTTCAAAATGAAGCATAGGAGAGCTTATGCATTGTATTGCTCTCACTTTATCTTTAAAGGAGTCTATTATGTTCTTGAGGTCTTACACCCTGTAGTTTTACAAATATATTGCAAAAATACATCTTTAAAATAATGCTTATTTTCAATAATAGATGCATTTGTATCTTAAAACTTCAATAATCTTCTATACTTCTTTGCCAGTCAGTCCTTTTTCAAAATTCTTCTTTTTGGGTGTTTTCATAAATAGAGATACTTGTTTCCTTGCCTGAATTTTCTATAGGAAAAACTAATTATCACCCCTCTCACCCAATGGAAACAAAAGACAATTTATTACTGCAGCCTAGATATGAAGAAGAGTATCTAGGAATTATAATTAGTTAGAGTCCCCATCCTTGAAGTTTAAGAATTCACATCAAGTAAGTAGTTAAGGAAGAAAGTAATAGTTGTAGAGAAAAACAACTGCCAATGATAGTTATTGGAGTTAAGTTTCTTATTAAGTGAAGTTGTAGGATCATAGCTCTAGAGACCAAAGGTACCTTAAAGTCATTCAATCCAACTTCCTCATTTTAAGTATAGATTGTGTCTCTCTCAATATGCCTGCTCCTTCTTCTGCTTTGAGGGAAGAGAGTGGAACTTTGAAGTAGAGTAAGATAGGGGTGTTTAAAAGGAAGTGGCCAATAGGGCTGCAAGGGAGAGGTATTCTAGACAAGCTGAGAGGCCTAGAGGGTATGGAACATACCTCTCTTTGATAAGAAACTTAAATTAGAGAATTCAAGGTCAGAAACAGAAAGGAAGTAAAGAAGATAAAATGGTAAACTGAGCGGAAAGAGCTTCACTTCTTATGTTTCCCACTCTCGACTATGCTCCTGTTCCATGAGAATGAGTTGGCTATGGAGAGATGCAATCAGAGGTTTTTGCCATCAACAGGGTTCTAGATGAAAAAACACTGTTCTCAGGAGTTTCAGTGTGTATTGGATCCTGAGTCTATTCCCTGTGCTACAAGAGGTTTTAGGTTCTGAATTTAATATTTCAATATTTTGGAGATATGGAAAGCTTTCATCTAGAAACTAGCCCTATCTGATGTGCAGATCAAACATATGTTGTTAACTATAATTAGCAATAGATTGTCTATACTCCTTTGCCTGCTCATAAGAGAAGTGACTATGGAGACTAAGCAAAGTGATCCATGTATTTCCCAAAATCCTTCGATTCAGAGCAGCTTATATACTCTCTCTGAAAACTTTCTAGGCTTGGGAGAGGCTACATGAGACAAAGCTAAGAAGATTTTTTTTTAATTCATTAAGTACATATGATCTATTACTTTTATCAGTTCCATGCCAAGAATAAGCCACAGCTTAGAGCTAAGTATATTTAGTCCTTGTAGGGAAGCAACTTTATTATATGAAGATCATATGACCAAGGCTTAGTGAAACATATCAAGTTCAGTGCTAGTGTTGGATTTTATCAGTAGTATAAGGTCTTGGAGCTGATTCTGATTAGGTAAACCCACAAAACAATGTGCCTTAGTCTAGTAAGTCAGTATGGTCACCCAGAGAGAGGTAGAACCAGGAGAGAGAATACTATTCACTCTATGAACATTTTGTACAACTTGACACTTCTCCAACACCTTTACTCATCACTATAGAGCACCTTAACTTCCTGGGAGATCACAGGTTCACTGAGCTTCTGATCCTTCACATCAAATTAGTATCAGGACCATGGCTAGCAATCTCATCGTTAAATAGAGATGAGAAAACTAATGTTCAGAAAAATTAAGTGAATTGTCCAAGGTCACACAGGCCAGAACCCTAATTCTAAAAAACAAGTGACATTGTTATGTACAGATTGCAGGTGAAAAGTTGAGTTTCTTTAAGGAAATCAACCATTAGAATAATTTATTGAATGTTTGTTATCTACAAGGCATCGAGTTGTATGCTGAGAGACATGTAAAATGTCAAACACATCATCTTTGGGAACTGGGAGTTTACATCTGATAAGTAAAGAATAAAATAAGAAAAGACAATATAGGTTAACTGCCAGATAAGTAGTAGAGCCAATAAATGCCAAAAGAATAGGTGCGAGAAGAATGTAATACCGTATACGCGGTAGGTGCTTGATAAATGCTATTAAATGAATGTGTAATACTCCCCTCTGGCCAACTCCCCCAACATGCACTGGTGCTTGAAGTTTGGTTCCCAGAAGGGTGGCTGCTATCTCAGGTGCTGAGGGCAAATATAGGGTACTACATGAGTCTCCACCTTTGTGCTTTCCATTAAGTAAGTCAGTAGAAACAATTAGCTCTTAATAAAGACATTTACTAAGATGACATGGTAAAAATGATATCTACAAGATGTTATCCCCATAGATCTGGGCACACTTTCCTACAAATAACCATAGCGCTCTTAAGAAGTGGGCTCAAACTTATAGCGCAATGGTAACAAGGCACATGTGTAGGATACATACTGGTAAAGGCAACTCACAACACCTAGTGTCACAGGGATTAAGAGCACTTTTTCTTTTTATAGAGTCCTCTTACAGATCCCCTTGGGTGCAGTAGCTCTATTGGATGGGTTGTTTAGCTGAGTTCTAAGGGTTTACTTCTCTCCATGGCTCTCTCCTCTGTTTCCCAGGGTTCCATTGTTTGAAGTTGCAACCTCCTATAGGCGTCTTACTGTATCTGTGTCTGTTTGGTGTGTTCCATCAACTATTTCTGGAGCTCTCTTTAACCAATCAAACAATTGTTTGATGAAATGTATCTCTCTTGGTAAATTGCTTCTAGGTTCATACAATGATCTTCTCTGCAAAGCACTCCTGAATCTGCACTATTTTGAACTGAATTGCTGTACCAACAGCTTAGCTTTTGAAAGTCTTATAGAGGTATGTGAAATTCTTGCTTATCCAATGAGGTCATATGAGCCTTTTAATTCTATTAGAGAAAAGTGTTCACATGTAACAAACAGTTCAGGTCATAGATGTATTTCTACAGTTAGTTTAATACTTTGTGGTTATATTCTGGGCATTATGGACTAGAGGATTTATCTCCTATAAATAAAATAAATATTGTAAGCTGGGGTGATCAGGAAAAAGAGATGAGATTTCATTTTCATCTTAAAGGGTAGGAAGGATGCCTACAGAAGAGAAGGCATGAATGTACAAGGTATAGTTTAGGAAACCAAGCAGATTCAGAGGATTTAGAGAGAATGCAGAAAGAAAGTTTGACAAGGTTGGTAGGAGGCATATTGTTTGTGGAAAGCCTTGAATTATGGGCTGAGGAATTTGGATTTACTAAAGCCTAGTTTGCTCTTCTCCCAAACTGAATGATGACTTGTTCAAAACTAGCTTATACCTTTGATTGATTCAATGAGAAGTCTGGACCTTCTGTATTTACGTGTCAGTATTGGATGGAAACTGTCATGCTATACTTCCAGATATATTTCACATTATTCCCCCTCATGCCCTCTATGTTCCAGTTAAAATGGCTTACTTGCTGCTCCCCAAACTTGGTATTCCATCATCCATCTCTGTGCTTTTGTTTAGGTGGTTGACCATGTATGGAATGCACTCCATCCCTTGTATTATTAAGCATCTACTCTGTTTTAGGCACTATGACAAATACTAAGATGAATACAAAGAAGAATAAGGTGTAGTCTTTGACCTCAAGAAGCTTACAACCCAGTAATGTAATTGGTATTCAGAAAAATGACCTGAAAGCACTGAAAGATTCCTATTTATTTAAGATATATGAAATCATCTTTAGTATATTTAGTTTGCTAAGGCATAAAAATGGAACAACATATTTTATCTGGCTTTTCTTCAAAAATGGCAGAAACAAAACAAAAGGTTTATGGCTAAGCTTGAGTTAACTGGAAAATTAAATTAAATAGTTAAATTAAAATTAAATTAAATAGTGTTTTTCTCTAGTATTACAGCTCACGGATACCTTCGTGCAATAATTTCATAGTGGTTAGAATAGAGTTGAACCCAATTCTTAGATTTTCTCACCTAGTAGTGAACTAACAAGCAAAGGAATCTGATTAGCTCAGCCTTTTATTCAAATAAATTTCAGAAAACTGTGGGATCATTTACCATACCAATTAGAAGTTAAACATGAACAGGCTTCTTTACAATTAATAGCATGGTGGTCACCAATGGCCAATCATTGAATTTTTCTTCTCATGCTCCCAGGCTGCTGTGTATCACTAGAGAAAGTTCTAAGATCAAACATTTCCTCCACTAGAAATTTATGGTGCATGACCTCAGCTCAGTGCTTACTGTTGCTTGGCAATCCTAATCTACTTTTATTGACTGCCTATTTCATTGACAGCCAATGTTGTGAACCTTTTCCTCTCACTTTAAGCCTCTAAGAGCTCCTCTTACCAATCCCTCCTCCCACACATATATAAATAAGTTAACCTTCACTGAGGAGATTGTGGCCATCCGAAGGGAAGTCTTTCAGCTCCACTTCTACACTTCTCAGCTTCATCATATATTTGTTTTCCTTTCTGTCTCCAAGGAAGAATTATTCTTACTCTATGCGGAAGCTAATCATTCTACCTTATCTCTTGGTCTTTCCCCTCCTATCAGATCTTATCTCTGTTCTCTCCCTATTCCAATTCATCCTTCAAACTCTCATAGAAACTCTCATAGATTCTCATAGACTCAAACTCTCATAGACTCTCATGTCATAGAATGGGATAATATGTCTAGTGCCCTTCATTTTGCAGATGAAGTCCCAGAGAGGTTGTCAAGGGTCATACAGCTAGTAATCTGAGGTGGAATTTGAATCACTGACTTCCTAACTGCAAGTCTAGCAAACCAATACATTGCCATCCTGCCTCAACTAATCTCTGCAATATAGTGCTGCTTTTAAAGCAAACAAAACCCATTTTTTTGGATAGTTTTTTTTGGAGGGGGGAAGGTAAGGCAATTGAGGTTAAGTGATTTGCCCAAGGTCTGACAGCTAGTCAGTGTGTCAAGTGTCTGGGGGCAGAATTTGAACTCAGGTTCTTCTGACTCCGGGTCCGGTGCTCTACTCACTGCACCACCTAGCTGCCCCCAAGTTGCTAGTTTTTTTTTTCTATCCAAATCTACTTTTTGCTAGTTTTTTTCTTTGCTAGTTACTCTTTTTCTCATACCTTTAGACATACAAGTCCAAGAAGAAGAATCAGCATCCTCTTTGCTCCCACTGCTATTTGCAGCCCCTTCCTTTGCCACCACTGCTCAGTAACACTCTCATCTTTTGAGGTGCGCTCCATTTCTCCATATCACCTCATTCAGATCCTTGCTACTCTCAACTACCAGCTTCTAGGTAATTCTCCTTTCTCAAGGAGATCAGTATTTGACTCATAGTCTTCTCTATCTTAACCCCTCCCCTCATGATTGAGGACTTCAATAGACACCTTGACACTCCCTCAAAAACCCAAACCTTCTAGGTCATCAACATCACCAACTTCGATGACTGACATCTGTATTCCAGCATAGCCACCTACAAGGTAGTCATTCTTTAGATCTCACTATCACTATCACCCATAACTATACCATTTCCATAATTTTGAACTCTAAAACACACCCCACTTAATAATAATGATCTCTTTTCTGTCCACTTCCCCTTTTATCTCTCTCATTCTAAATCTTTAATTCATCCTCTCCATGACTTCATGACCCTTTGTCATTCTAATTCAATACCTTTGCTCTAATCTTTTTCCAACTTCCTCCCCTTCAAAGTCTTGACCTTATGATTAAATAGTTCAGCTATACTTATGCTCTACCTTTGAGCTCCTTATTTGTCATTGTTGACACTCTTCAAATTCTTGTCCTGGAATCCCCACTTGCAGCATCCACCCTCTATGTTCCTACTCTCAGACTACTAAATTTTGCTGTTGGAAATCATGCAACTGTGCTGCTCCAAGTCCATATTATCCAGTCTCATTTGCTACATGACAAGCTTTCTCTTCTCCTCTAACTGACTTTTCTTAATACTTTCTCCTATTCCAACCCTTTCCTTTCCCCTTAAGACACTTAGATCCTTTCCCATAAGATGATTTTACATCTTATTTTACCAGGAAAAAAGCACAAGTTCTTCATCTCTCCCAAACAATATCTTAAAACTTCTTTAGATATTCATTCATTATGTCTTCTTTTGCTCTAGTCTCTGAGGAAAAGGTGACCTTTCTCTAGTCTCCACAGAGTTGCCAAGACAATTTTCCTAAGACAAGGGTCTGACCATGCTATTCTCTTGCTCAAAAAACTTCAATGGCGCTTTATTGCCTCCAGTATAAGATATAAACAAGCAAACTTGGCATTTAGAATTACATGTAATTTGTCTCCAACCTACCTTCCCACCTTCATTTTGTATTCACCTTCATGTATTCTGTATTCTAGTAAAGTGGATTATTTCTATTCTCCAAACTCCAAATTATCTCTTCTTACTTCAGGCATTCACATGAGCCATCCCTCATGCCTGTGATATACTTGTTTCTCATTTATACATTTTAGAAGATTTGTCCTCTTTCAATTCTCAGAAAGAACTTGAAAGGGTCACTTTTCCTGGGTGAGCTTTCCTTATGTATTCCCAGATCCCCTCCTCCTCAAGTACTCATATATATATTTATCTGTGTATGTGACTTAACCTCTCCCTCCCAGTACAAAGTAAGCCCTTTGAAGGCACGGCCTCTTTCATTTACATCTTTATATCCTCTGTCTTAACACAATGCTAACCCACAGTGCGTGCTTAATAATAATTACTTAAATTGAATTTACAACAAATCCAAATTTATCTTACCCATGTTACTCCTCTAATCAAAACCCTCCTATGTCTTCCTTTCATTTATTATATAATATTCAGATTCCTCAGTCCAACATTAGAGGCCTTTCATAATTCACTGTCAACCAATTTTTCTTTTCTGTTTCAAATAAATTTTTATTGCTGCTTTTTTAAAAATATAAAATCAAACATTTCTTGATTCATTTTGTCATTCTTTTCTCTTTCCCTCTCAGAGAATCACTCCATAAAAAATTAAATTTTTTAAAAGAAAAAAAGGAAAAAAAGAGAAAAGGAAAAAGAGAAAAGAAAAGAAAAGAAAAAAGAAAAAAAGGAAAAAAAGAGAAAGGAAAAAGAGAAAAAAATTGATCGATACATTCTAAAACCCAAAAATACGTGTAATCTACTACTGTCTTTCAATTACAAAGGGATAGGAATATCTTCTTGTACTTATTCTTTGGAGCCATGTTTGTTTTTTGTAATTTACTTTTGATTATTTTTGTAGTCATTCTTTTCACTTAAATTGTTTTAGTCATATATATTATTTTCTTGGCTCTGATTACTTCTCTTCATCAGTTTATATAGATGTTCCCATGCTTCTCTGTATTCTATGCAATATTTGTCATTTCTTAAAACACAGTAATATTCTTTTACATTTGTGTTCAACAAATCAATGCACATCTACTTTGTGTCCAATTCTTTATTTTCACAAAAAGTGCTGCTACAAATATTTCATGATTATGAGGATTTTCTCCTTATCAATGTTCTCTTTGTGGTCATAGGCCTAGTAGTAAAGTCTCAAGGTCAAAAGGTTTGGACATTTTAGTCACTTTATTTGCATAATTTCAAATTATTTTCCAAAATGGCCAACAATCTTTCTAGCATTGCCTCATACTTTTCACTTCAATTTGTCCTATGTGCTAGTCAAACTGAACCACTACTCTGCATCCTCTATTCATTTCTTGTCTTCTTCCACTTCTGTACATTTTCTCATGTCATTCTCTCATCTACTGAAATAATACTAATCCTTTAAATCTAAACTGAAATATGATCTTTTCCATGAAGCATTTCCTAATTCTCCTGTGTGAAAATAACTTTTATTCTTTTACACCTCACATAACATTTTCTTGGCATCTCTTTTATTTACTTGCATACTATGTTTGCAAGTCAGTGATTTGTAAATGATTCTCAAGTATAGATATACAGTCCTACTCTCACTTTTAAGCTGTGGTGCCACATCAGCTGCTTATGGAACATCTCAAACTGGATATTCCACAGGTATCTTAAACTCATTATGTTCAAAATAGAACTCATTATAACTCCTACCCTACAATCCCTTTCCTCTCCCCAGCCTTTTTATTATCATAGAGGGTATCTTCATCTTTCTGGTCATCTAGGCTTTCAACTTCAGTTTCATCTTTGAGTCCTAACTTCACTCTCCCTCCATATATCTAATTTGTTGTCAAATTTTGTCATTTCTACCTTCACAGCATCTCTCTCTCTCATATAAGTCTGCTTCTCTCTACCTGTGCAGTTACCTCTTTAGTTAAGACCCTCATCATTTTTGTCCTAGACTTTTCAAGGAGCCTTCTGGCTTGTTTCCTAAGCCTCAAGTCTCTGCCTACTCCAAGCTCTCTTTTACTAAGCTGACAAAGTGATTTCCCTAAAGGTCAGGTCTGAGCACCAACCCTCCCTTTCCCCAACTCAGTAAATATAAGTGGCTCTCTATTACCCCTATGATCAAATATAATGTCCTTTTTTGGCATTTAAAACCTATCATAACATGCCACCTTTGTACCTTTTCAGTCTTCTTACACTTTAGTCCATGCCATCACACTCTATGATCAGCTCCACTTGAGTAATTCATTGGGCAATTCATCTACGTTTACATTGCTTGAAGTAGGTTTGCAATCCAGAGAAATACAGATTGTTCAATTTGACAGGAATCTATGCAATCCAGTACTAATTCCTCATTTTGATAGAGAAGAAAATTATTCAGGGAAGTTGTCATTTCCCTAAACTCATAAAACTAGTTACTGGCAGGTAGGAGAAGGGAAAGGAAAAGCTTGAATGTAAACTTATTAGATTATAAGAGACCAGAATACAGAAGTAGTATTATTAAAAATATAGACAGATCAAATTGGGGGCTGCCTTTAGATAAATACACCTTTGAGTCTGGATATGAACAGTACTTTTGTTATCCTGCTCAATCCACTATATCTATATTTATATATATCTATTTCTATGCCTATATCTATCTATATAGGTATATCTATGTACCTATACCTGTACTATCTATATTTTTGTTGTTGTTCGGTTGTTTCAATCATGTCTGACTCCTTGTGACCCCATTTGGGCTTTTCTTTGCAAACATGTTGGAGTGGTTTGCCACTTCCTTCTTTAGTTTATTTTACAGATGAGGAAACTGAGGTGAAAAGGGTTAAATGACTTGCTCAGAGTCACACAGCTAGTAAGTTTCTGAAGTCAGATTTGAACTCAAGTCTTCCTGACTCCAAGCTGTAACAACAATGTGGCTTGCAGCTGCTGCTGAGGTGTAAGACCCAACGAGACCAGCAACAAGAGCTGCCAGCACAGGTTCTTTGATCTGCTTTTCTAAGGAAAGCAACTTTAAGAGGTTACCAATCTCACTTTAATTAAACATACAATAATACATTATATAAAAAGAGCAAATAACACAATTCAATCTATCTATAGCAATACATAGTTACCAGCTGAGAAACATCAACATCTGGGTTTTTCCAAAGTCAGGGAGCTCTTAACAAAGGCTGCCCAGAGTCTCCACATCAACATTCTTCCAGGGAGTAAGAACCCCAAAGGCAAAATGCCAACCTCTGAGTTTATATTGTTGTTTTGACCCTGTTCAGGGTCAAAGGGTGTCACAACATGGGCCTCAAACCCATGTAACTTAAAAGCATCACAAACATGTGAATCAAACCCATGTAAATTAAGCTTTCCCTTGAGGTAAGCAGGTCATCAAAGACTCCTGATTTAATCAAAGAAACAGGCCAGACTCATCAAAGGCACTTGATTACCTAAGTGCTTCAAAAGAGAAAACAGTCAAAAGGTCCCACCTTAATTACCAATATACAAGCCTGGCATCTATCCACTGCACCACCTAGCTGCCCCTCTACATCTGTATCTTGAGGACAGATAAGTGGCATAGTGGATAGAATGCCAGGCCTGGAGTCAGGAAGACTCATCTTCCTGAGTTCAAATCTGGTCTCTATCTAGGTCTACATCTATATCTCACAGATTGTTGCTTGTACTTCCTTCTTAAAGAGGACCAATGACATCCTGAGCATGCCTTGCTTGTAAATTGGATTTAAGAGGCAGAGCTGTGCAAAGTCATTAGCCTCATTCTCTCTTCACAGTTTATGTGATTCTTATTCAAATATAGTTGCAAGTTGGTAATACAGTTGTATATGTGCATATATGTGTGCACGCAAAAATATAAAACTGAAAATCATCCCACATGATCATGCATAATAATAATGCAACTTTTAAGAGAGATAGCTCTTTTCCCAAGAGCAGAGTCATTTCATGGCAAATGTGTCAGAATAAATGCTGACTCTATTTGTTTCCTCCTAACAACTTTTTCAGGTGGGCAATGTTGAAGGCCTGCCTTAAACATGATCAGAGAACAGGAGTTCCCCTTAAAGCCATAACTCCTTAGCATGGGCATGATTGACCTGTAAGATATAGTAATAACAAGAGCCAAGATTTATGTCCAGATTTAAGGTTGGCAAAGCACTGTACATATATTATATAATTTGGTCCATACAACAGCCCTGTGAGGAAGGTGCTTATTATGTTCATTTTACTTAGAGGCAGCTGGGTGGTCTCGTGTATGAAGGGGTAGGCTTAGAGTCAAGAAGGTCTCTATTCAAATTCTGCCTCAGACATTTAACTAACTGTGTGCCCCTGGGCAAGCCACTAAAAAGAAATCTCTATCTGCCTCAGTTTCCTCCAATGTGAAATGGGGATAATGACAGTGCTTCCCTGACAGGGTTGTTGTGAAGACCAAATGAGATCATATTTATAAAGCATGTAGAAAGCACTTATAAATGCTTGTTCCTCTTTCTCTTTTACGGATAAGGAAATTGAGGTTGATAGCTTTTAAATGACTTGTTCAGGGTCATACAACTAGTAAGTGTTGGTGGCAAGATTTGAGCTAAATCTTTCTGACTCCCATCCCAATTCTCTATCCAGGACACCAGTCCAGTTCAATGGATTATCCCATTAGTTTCTGCCATTAATGAATGAAATGTACTTATTAAATGCTTATCATGGGGCATAAGAACTACTAGGTGTGAAAGTTCCTTCTAATAGTGCAAAGTCAATAACTTCTCTGCAATTTAAAGTCTTTAGAGAATGACCTAGATCTTTGAGAGGTAAAATGATTTGCCCAGAGTCACACAATCCATTTGTATCAGAGCTAGAACTTGAACACAGGTCATTCTGATTTTGAGTCCAACTCTCTATTCGCTATACCACACTGCTTCTGATTTTAGGAGTAATTAAAAATCTTGATGCCAACAAGTTTCTTCTATGAGACATTTCCCATTTTTTTCTTCTTTTTCAATATTTTGACTTTCTTGATATCTCGTGGAGTCTTTAGCTTTTACTTATCTAATTCTGATTTTTGAGGAGTTATTTTCTTTAGTATTCTTTTGTGTCTCTTACTAAGCAATTAATTCTCTTTTCATAATTTCCTTGCTTTGCTCTAATTTCTTTTCCCAATTGTCCTCTACCACTCATTTGATTTTTAATATCATTTTTGCCCTTTTAAAAATCACTTTTTTTTCCAAAAAAGCTTTTCTAGAAATTCTTGTTGGGCATGTGTCCAATCTGCATTTTCTTTGAAGATCTGCTTGTAGACATTTCAGATCATTGTTTTCTTCTGAGTTTGTATCCTGAACTTCCCTTTTACCACAATAATTTTATGGTCATTTTTTTTTTGTTGTTGTTGTTTGCTCATTTTTCCAGCCTACTGTCTGATTTTGGCTCTTATATTAGACAGTCCCCTAACTTTCCCTTGGTGCTGGGCATTGCTGCTGCTATCACCTGCAATGCCCGTAGATCATACTATTTCTGCTCAGAGACCATGTTTTCAGCAACACCTCACCTTAGCCTGTGTGCTCTGTCTTTCTGGCCTTCCAAGCTGTCCTAGGCTGGAAAAATGATCTACTGTGACTTTTTTGTTATTTTACCATACAAAATTTAATTTGACATGCTATTTAAAGTTGTTTAGAGGTGTGTGTTGTGGACAAAACAGGAAAATTATAAATGCTGGAGAGGATGTGGGGAAATTGGAACACTGTTACATTGTTGGTGGAGTTGTGAACTGATCCAGCCATTCTCGAGAGCAGTTTGGAACTATACCCAAAGGGCTATAAAAATGTGCATACACTTTGACCCAGCAATACCACTTCTAGAGCTGTATCCCAAAGAGATCACAAGTGGGAAAGGGACCCATATGTACAAAAATATTTATAGCAGCATTTTTTTTTTGTTGTGGCAAAGAATTGGAAATCAAAGGGATGCCCATCAATTGGGAATGGCTAAACAAGTTGTGCTATATGAATATAATGGAATACTATTGTGCTATAAGAAATGATGAGCAAGTAGACTTCATAACAATCTGGAAAGACTTAGGTGATCTGATGTTGAGTGAGGGGAACAGAACCAGGAGAACATTATACACGATTACCGACACACGGTGTCTGTGATGACTGACTTTGATAGACTTGGCTCTTCTCAGCAATACAAGGTTCAAAGATAGCTCCAAAAGACTCGTGACAGAAAAAGCTATCCACCTCCAGAGAAAGAATTACAGAGTTAGAATGCAGATTGAGGCAAACTATTTGGTCTCTCTTTTTTCCCCTTTTTTTCTTTTTTGGTTTTGTTTCTTCCTTTTAATGTTTCATTCCATTGGTTATAATTCTTCTTTACAACTTGACTCGTGTAAATAAATTTAATATGAATGTATATGTAGAACCTATATCGGATGACATGCCATCTTGGGGGGAGGGGGGAGGGAAAACATTTGGAATTAAAAAAACTTGTGGAACTGAGTGTTGTAAACTAAAAATAAAAAAATAAAAAAAGAAGTATATGTTGGCAAATCTTGGCAGAAATGCTCACTTTACTCCATTGCCTTGGCTCTGTCCTAACCTCCAAGTTTCTCAATTATTTTGCTATAGCCCCTGAAATTCTTAGCATTAGTGATGATTAATTTCTTTGGTGTACAACTTTCTATCTCCAGGAATCACATCTTAAGGGGAAAATATTCCTGATGGAGTAACAAAATAAGGTGAAATCCCTCATTAAAATACCAGCAACAATTAACTTATTGGCTAATGAAATTAGTATGAAAGGAAAATAGACTCAGGAGGGAAGTTTCAGTGGTTATATTCCTGTGTTAAAAGTGGTTTTGGATGAGGTAGGATCATAGCATGAGCAAGTTTAGAGCAGCGTCTTGGAAATGAAAGAAGCTGCTACAATGGTGGTACTTGAGTTAGAAGCTATTACTAGTGTGTCACAGATTGAAATGATCGTTGGTATTGATGTCTGATGAGACCTAAGCCAAGTCAAAACCAGGATCATACAAACTTCAAGAAGGGAAGCAGGAGATGAGGCCTGGATTTTAGGGATCAAGTATTTGGTACTAGGCAAGTTGCAGGGCATGCATGGATCTACAGGACACTAATTTAATAACATGTATTTCTATAGGCTTATACATGTTTTTTAAGACTAGACATGTTCCCTGGCTCTGCCCTCTAACTAAATCCCCTAAATTCTTTCCATCATGATGCCTTTCCTTGATGCTATCATAACCCATTATGTTCCATAGTTACTGTGGACTCTGAAATGGTAGACAGAAAGTAGGCTTAGGAGAAAATAGTGGCTAATTTTTTTCCCAACTTCTTCTTCCTTTAAAAATAATCAAATGAAGGCTTTCCTTTTCCCCACATACTTTTTTTTTCCATCTGAAGAAAGTTTTTTTCAACTTGCCCTTCCTGTTTTTTCTTCCTTTTTTCTTGAACTTGTTTTTCCTGGCACTTGCTGCTTTTGAGCAAGAAGCTAGATTCCTCATACAATGCTTGTTCAGGATTAATACAACCTTTCTCTTAATGAGTCTCTTGATATCAATGCATCTCTGTCACTGTAGGAGTAGCTAGACAAAGCACCACTTAGTACTTTTCTAAAAGGGACTCTTTTAGCCATTTGCAGTGAAGATACTGTGGCCTGGATGGATGTTTTCAATATATCATAGTTAATCACCCTGAATCTAGTTCTATGGCCTCAGTGATGATTTCAGTACTTTTATTTTTGTTGGCAGAGGAATGCTTTTGTGGAGTCCAGAACTTCAGAGGAAGATCGGCTAGCTATCTAGGTCAATAGTCCCCTTCCAGTGCATAAATGAATAAATGTTTGCTGACTGATAGATGGAATGAGTTTGAGCAAGATGACTCAAGAAGAAAACAAATTCAACAAGTTGAGTACCTACCATAATAGGTAAGGTATTGACCTAGGTTGGGTAGGTAGGTGATGAAGTTGATAGAGTGCCTGGCCTGGATGAAGGAAGACTAATTTTCCTGAGTTCAAATCTGGCCATAGGTACTTACTAGCTGTATGATGGTTCCCAAGTCACTTAATGCAATTCAGTTTCCTCATCTATAAAATGAGCTGGAGAAGAAAATGGCAAACTACTCCAGTATTCTTACCCGGAAAGCTCCAAATGGAGTCATGAAGAGTCAGATATGACTGAAAAATGATTGTACAACAATATTGGCCTAGGTGCTGAAAAACGAAAGTCTTTTATTCCTTTCACTCCTAAATTCTACATATGTCAATTCTTTAAATTTTTGTTGAAACAGGATGAGTGAATCTGAACTATCTTCAGTAGTAGTCGCATCCATGCTCTCTGACAACAGCAAAACCAGTAATCATATCTTACCATTCATGTGAGATGTGTAGTGACAAAGAGTGCTGGATTTAGAGTCAGCAAAGACCTGGGTTTGAATTCAGCTTCAGACATTAATTAGCCTTAGTACCATGGGCAAGTCATAAATCTTTTCAAATGTCTGTATACTCATTTGTTTATTTTTTAAACAATATTGCATTTTTGCAAATTACATGTAAAGACAATTCTAAACATTAGTTTTTTAAAATTTTGAGTCCCAAATTTTATCCCTCCTTATACCTCTTCCCCCTTCCTGAAATGGTAAGAAATTTGATATAAGGTATACATGTGCAATCATGCAAAATATATTTCCATATTAGTTATGTTGTGAAAGAAGATGTGGGAGAAAAATAAAGCAAGAAATAGTATGCTTTCATCTGCATTCAGATTCCACCAATTCTTTCCCTGGATGTTGTATTGGTAATTAAGGTGGGACTTTTTTTTTTTTTTTTACTGCTTTCTCTTTGAGAATGCTAAAGTAATCAAGCACCTTAGATTAAGGCTTACTAGGTTCGAAGCTCCAGGCCCACACCCTTTTGTTGATTAGGTGTGAAGCCTTTGGGCCCTTAGAAGGGTATATATACTCAGAAGTTAGCATTTTGCTTTGGTGCTCTCACTCACTGGAAGTGTTGTGTGATTTGACCAAATGAGACTCTGGGTAGCCATTGTTAAAGAGCTCCCTGGCTTTGGAAAAACCCAGATGTTGGTGCTTCTCTGGTAACTATGTATTCCTGGTTTGTGTTATTTGCTCTGTTTATGTAATATACGTTGGTAATATCTGTTTGTATTTACTCTGAAGTTCAAGGTGCTGGTTTTTCCCCCTGAACTAAGTGAACGATATATGTATGTTTGATTAAAGTGAGATTGTTAACCCCTTAAAGTTGCTTTCCTTAGAAAAGCAGATCAAAGAATAGCCCTTCTGTGTGCTGCTATTGTTAGTCTTCCACCCCCATAGCAGCTGCTAGCAACATTGTTGTTACAGATGTAGATAGCATTTATCATCATGACTCCTTTGGAATTGTCTTGGATCATTGTATTGCTGAGAATGGTAAATCATTCACAGTTGGTTATTGTACAATATAACTGTTACTGTATACAATGTTCTCCTGGTTCTGCTTACTTCACTTTGTATCAGTTCATGTAAGTCTTGCCAAGTTTTTCTGAAATCATCTTGCTTGTCATTTCTTAAAGCACAGTAGTATTCCATTATGACCATAAACCACAACTTGTTCAGCTATTCAATTTCCAATTCTTTGCCCCTACAAAAAGAGCTGCTATAAATATTTTGTACAAATAAGTCTTTTTCCCTTTTTTGATCTCTTTGGTATACAGATCCAGTAGTAGTAGTAGTAGTATTGTCTGATCAAAAGGTATGCACAGTTTTATAGTCCTTTGGGCATAGTTCCAAATTGTTCTTCAGAATGTTTGCATCAGTTCACAACTCCACCAACAGTGCATTAGTGTCCTAATTTGTCCATATCCCCTGCAACATTTATCATTTTTCCTTTTCTGTCATATTAGCCAATCTGATTGATATGAAGTGGCACCTCGGAGTTGTTTTAATTTGCATTTCTCTAATCAAAAGTGATTTAGAGCATTTTTTTCTATGACTGAACATAGTTTTGATTTCTTTATCTGAAAACTACCCCTTCGGTATCGTTTAACCATTTATTGATTGGGGAATAATTTGTATTCTTATACATTTGACTTGGCCCTCTATATGAGAAATGAGGCCTTTATCAGACATTCACTGTAAAAATTGTTTCCCAGATTTCTGCTTTCCTTCTAATCTTAGTTGCATAGATTTTACTTGTGCCAATTTAAATATAATCAAAATTGTCCTTTTCACATCTAGTAATGCTTTCTATCTCTTGTTTTGCCATAAATTCTTCTCTCTATAGATCTGACAGAAAACTATTCCTTGTTCCCCTAATTTGTTTATGGTATCACCCTTTATGTCTAAATCAGGTACCCATTTTGACTTTATCTTGGTATACAGTGTAAGATGTAGGTCTATACCTAGTTTCTGCCTTACTGTTTTCCAGTTTTCCCAGTAGTTTTTCTCAATTAGTCATGTCTTGTCCCAAAAGCTTGGGTCTTTGGGTTTCTCAAACACTAGTTTACTGTGGTCATTTACTATCATGATTTATGTACCTAATCTGTTCCACTGGTCTACCACTCTGTTCTATATACTAATTTCTTAACTAAATAATAATACCACAAGTTTCTTATTAGAAAAAAACATGATAATTTATACAAAGTGCTTTGCAAAATCTTGGAACATTACATAAAAGTGATTCTTTTTAAAAAAATTCATTATCATTATGACTATTTTTTTTTGTCTGGACCTACGATTTTACCGGTATGGAGAACTCATGAGGTAAAAATGCCCTGTACCAATGCAGAATTCATCTGTATCTTATAGTCTTAGAGACTTGCTGGGAACCCTCAGAGGTTAAGCAATTTGCCCATGGTCCCATTCTTCCTGACCCCAAAATTAACCCTCTTTCCATAATATAACATTGCCTCCATTATTCATAGCATACTTTTATTCTTTAGAAATTCTCTCAGGTCCATTACCTGATTAGAACAACCCTGAAAAGTAGGAAGGGAGGCAACTAAATTTAAGGCAATGAAGAGAAGTAAGAATATAGCTTGAAATGTGTACTTATCAATCATTAATTAATCTTCATTAATGACCAGACCTCATGAAATGCAGGGTCTACTTGTTTATTATTTACACATATGGAAAGTAAAAACTAGGCATCAGTCAGGGAATCCCTTGTTCCTCTAATTCTCCCTCCCCAACTCCTGCTTTCAAAATCAGATACTTTCCCCTGAAAGAGCAGAAACATTTGAATAATTAATGTTCAGAAGCTGAGTATGTAGGTGACTTCTATTAGTTGGTGACATTTATCTAAAGTGGATATTATAAGTAGATAGAATGATTTGTAGAATTCTTTGACATTTGGCAATATTTCCTGAATATCGTTTCAATAAATAAAATTCTTTCAGTTCCTTTCAGTCAAAACACAAAATTCTATTTCTAAGACCTTTCTTACTTTCTTCTTCTATCTTTATTTCTCTCTTTCTCTC
>CM053626.1:137450034-137468383 GCA_028646595.1 Phalanger gymnotis | reverse complement strand
AATACAGGTTTTTTAATGCTATTTTCATGAAAGGGGTAAAGAGATATGAACAAAGCAATAGTATAATTAAATGGATTTGAAATTGGCTAGTTCCAAAGAGAAGTCATAAATGGTTTGTGTCATATTGGAAGGAGATCTGACATGATGTGTCCCAGAGATTCATCCTTGATCTTCTGCTGTTTAATATCTTTATTAGTGACTTGAATTAAGGTATATATGTCCTTATCAAATCTATAGATAACACACTCTTGATAAAGCTAGTTAGCATGTTAGATGATGATATTACAGTCCAAATTTATCTTGACTGCCTAAATCATTGGATCAACTAAACTAAGATGCAATGGGGCAAAGGCAAAATCTTAGACTAATGTTTAAAATATCAGCTTCACAAGATGGGGCTGGCATAATTAGAGAACAGATTCTTTGAAAAATATATGAGGGGTTTTGGTGAAATGCAAGCTCTAAATATGTCAGCTGTGTTATGGTATCTAAAAAGGCATTGAGATCCAAACCTCCCTTAGGAGTCATTGCTTTTAAGAATGAGGTCATTGCTCTTTATTCTGCCCTGCTCAGATCGCATCTATAATATTGTGTTGAGTTCTGTGCATCACATTTTAGGAAGAGTACTGGTAAGTTGGAGTGAGTCCAAAGGAGGCAACCAAGTTGGTGAAGATCCTTGAATTTGTTATGCATAAGGGTCAGTTCAACTGCGGATGTTAACCTAGAGAAGAAAAGACTTAGAGAAAGGATTAAAGGGTACACACTAGCTGTCTTCAATTATTTGAAGGACTTCGCTGGGAAGGAGGGATTATATTTGTTCTGTTTGACTTTAAAAGGCATAACCAGGAGCAAAGGGTAGCATTGGAGAAACAAATTAAGGATTGATGTAAGGAAAAACTTCCTAATAGTTAAAACTATTCAAAAGTGGAATGATTTGTTTTGGAAGGCAGCAGATTCACTAGAGGTTTTTAAGTAAAATCTGAAAGACGTTAGGTTGTATAGGGATTCTTTGGGAGGTATGTATTAGACTAATTAGCCACTGATGTGCCTTCCAACTCTGACATTCTATAATTTTATAATTGCTATTTTGGAATGCATCATTGACATTTTTCTCCCTGTCTCGAGATGGGTACAGTAAGAGTGATGGTAGGCTTTCTGTAACATTATCACTGAAATTACACTCTTCTGATATAGTTCGAATGAAGAATGCTACTAGGTTCCACTGCCACTGTGTGTTCAAGTAGAAAACTGCAGATAAGGCATGGAGCAGACCATTAAACATATAAAGCTTAAGGGATACACAATACTGTTTCTCATTAAGTTCCCAATGGACCAGTATCAGGTCATAATTGGAACCCTTCTTGATAAACTCAGCTGAGGTTTTGGACATAGTTCTACTATCAAGTTGGTAGAAAGAGCCATTTCCTGTCAAGGTTGAAGGAACATAATGAGGAGAAACATGAGGTAATGGAAAGAGACTGGATTAGAACCACACAAACTTAGTCTAAATTCCAGGGCTTTGACTCCCTTATTCTGTGACTGTGGGTAAATCACTTTTCCTTTTCAGGCTTCAGTTTCCTCAGCCAGTAAATGAAGGATGGTGGTGGTGTTTACATTTCCTGCAACTCTAAAATCCTATAATCAGGAAAAGAAATATAATAAGTTGCTGCTGGAAATACTTCTCTACTTAAAGTACTAGTTCCTTGCATTAACAGAAAGTTCATTTCTACCAGGATTAATTCAGCATCCTGAGAACTACATTTAAATTTTGGAACAAAAAATTCAAACCACTTTAATGATAACATTTTAACTCCTGCTGAGGTGTTATTATCTGTGTGACTTTGGTATGTCATATGCAACAGTTCACAGTTTTATCAAGGTGGAGATGCTTCTCAGAAAAATTAAATCCAATGCTATGAAGCATTAAATCTTCTGTATCCTTCCTGAGTCATGTTTGAATCCAAAAGTCAACATAGCAGCTAGCCTGTTCACAAAAGCCATATATTAGCACAATAAGGCACACACACACACACACACACACACACACACACACACACACACACGCACCATATCATAGCTACAACAGAAATGTGACTGAAGTGTATTCATGCAAAGACTCCTCTGGGGAGGAAAAAAAAAAACTTACAGAGATCCTAGAAGAGGTCCTGTATCAATATCATCAACAAGATCTTTGATTTTCACATGTTTCAATAGATCTTGAGGCTCCCTGGTGGTTTATGTGGGTTTTGGGACAGTGATTCCATTAATGTCAGAATCTTTTTTGTCTCTATTGTCCACAGTGGTGATTTCAGCAATTGGACAGCACCTGCTGTCTCAGAAATTTCAAAAGCTTCTGTACTTTCAAGAGGACATTAACAACAAAAAGCAATAGTGGAAAAAGGTACATTGTAATTCATAAGAAAAAATGCAAAAGAGATGATATCTATAATAGAAAAGGAATTGTACTCACAACTTTAAACATCTACATTACCATTCCTGTTATATGGATAATTTTTTAAAAAGGAAATTTGAGATTTTTTAACACAAGGATGCAAAAAAAAGGAGGGGAGGGGGAATGGAATTGACAACTGAAATACAATGTTAAAAGGATAGATTAAAAAGAAAAAATAACCCAATTAAAAGACAATGAGTTAATACTGTATGCGAAGGAGATATATTCTTGTCATTTAGTTGTTCGGTAGCGTCCTACTCTTTGTGACCGTGTGGACCGATTGTCCATAGGGTTTTCTTGGCAACAATACTAGAGTGGTTTGTTATTCTCTTCTCCAGTTTTACTCAGGCAAGGATTAAGTGAGTTGTTCAAGTTCACTTAGCTAGTAAATGTCTGAGGTCACATTTGAAAGCTGGTCTTTCTGGTTTTTCTGATTTCAAGCCCAATGCTCTTATCCACCTGCACCTTACTGTACCAGAAGATATATTTATGTGTAAATCCATGAACTCAAAGGACAATAAAAAGTATTTGGATTAGGACAAAATGATAAAGAACTAAGAGTGATGTCATTTTAGGAGCACTCTGATGCTTGATTGATTAGATAAAAGAAATGGATGGTTACTTCCAGATAAGTAATAATAAAAATGTTATTGCTTTCATATAACATTTGTTTTACTCATAATGTTCCTGTGAGTTAGGTGGTACAATTATCTTGTCCCAATTTTGCTGATGTAGAAATTGAGTTACAGAGAAGTTAAATAACTTATTCAGTATCATTAAGTAGCAACCTAAAAAAATGAAGACTTGAACCCAGGTCTTCTGATTATAAATCTAGCATTCTTTGCATTATGTTACACTTCCCTTCAAAACAAAACAAAAACAAAACACACATATATGACCTTTTATAAACACACAATAAGTTAAGGAAGCAAGATAATAGTAGGAAACGCCAATCATTTGTATATTAACTAAAAGTCTCATTCTGGTAAAGAAGGACATCTAGTAAATTATTGACTTGTCTTACTGATAACTCAATCTCTCAAAAAGTAGAAGTGATGACTAAAATTGCTATTATAGACTTAATTCTGACCAACAATAGGGAGTATACTGAAATAGAGGTGATAGGAAGAAAAGCAGGAAAAGGATAGGAAGAAAAAGACCATGCCAGTTTAGAGTTTGTGATAGACAAAAAGGACATGTTAGCTGTAGATACAGTCAAGATGGATTCCAATGCAGAGGTGAAGAAGGTCAGGGTTGAAATAAGCAATAAGCACTGCAATAAGCAACACACACACATTCACATATATGCATTTGCACACTCATATAGAAGGTGGGTGGAACTAGCTACCAAATAAAGAAAGGAATTCCAGGACTCTTGAACTTGGCAGGAGTTTGCGTGCATTATATTCATCCAAAGTCTTCAATGACAGAATATTTCTAAACAAGTTTTGATGATGACTTTTGTCTTCTTATCCCATTCACTTGTAGATAAACCATTCTACCACTACCCTCATATTCTCTGGCAAAGAGTTGTTAGTTGCAAAACAAGAAAACTAGTTGAGCTAAAAGAGTCAACTTAGTGACCACAACTAACATAATATAAATAATTACATACATAGTTTCTAGTATTTCATATAGCGGGAATACACATCAAAAGGGGGAAGTGGGTTTCAACATCTCTTCTCTAGAATCCATCCTAGCCATTACACTTACTCAGACTTTGGCTTCTTTTTACTTTTAATTTAATTTATATTATGGAAATCTTTATAGTTGTTGTTTTTTATGAGAAAACTTTGCAGCCAACTGGGAAGGAGTCTAGTACCAAATCACAAGTCTCTGAGACTGATAGTGTTTTACGTGGAGCTCTCTGGTGAGCTCAGATTTTAAAAGGATGTTTATAAAGGATTGTATTGGCAATCAAAATGGGTTGGAGTGACATGTCTGTGACATCAGAGGCTTTTAGGCCATGTAGGTTTAAGTCACATTTTTGTGATGATTTTAGGTCATATGGGTGAGTTCCATGTATGACTCATCTTTGACCCTGAACAAGATATATAAAACCATGGGTTGGCTTTCTTTTTTTGGAGCTCTGAGCTGCAGCAGTAGTGACGTGTGACTCTGAGCCAGCCATTGTTGAGCTCCCCAGCTGAACTCAGATATTGGTAACTATAAATTGTTTTTGTTCTGTTTGTAACTTGATTCTATTTGCTCTGAAGTTCAGAGTGCTGGCTTTTCCCCCTGAACTAAGTAGATGATATTTGTATGTTGGATTAAAGTAAGATTGTTAACCCTTTAACATTGCTTTCCTTAGTAAAGCAGATCAAAAGGACCTGGGCTTTCAATGTTCTGTGAGCTGGTTGTTTTTGGTTTTACATCCCCACAGCAGCTGCTAGCCAGATTGTTGAAACAAGGATGGATGGGCACAAAGCCAAGGATAAATGAAGAAGAGTGACACAGGCCTATAGGAATAATTCACATGCCCTAGCTCAGGTGGATTACATGTCAGTCTTCTAAGAGAACTTACAAATAGAATTACAGATTCATTTTAGTGATTTTTAAGGAATCTTGGAGAATGGGAATGCTAGAATATTCATTTATTAGCAAATATCCCAATTTTCAAATAAAGGGAGTAAGGTGAATTCTACAAACCATTGACTCATGAGTTGAATTTATTTTCAACAAAATTCTAAAACTGATTATTAGGAAAAGAGTTTATGAGTGACAAAGGGAATTCATGAGAAATAGGAACCAGTACTGGTTTACAAAAAAAAAAATCACACAAGACTAACATCTTTTACACTTTGCAAAGAATAACTATACTGCTAGATCAAAGGAATGAAGTTACCATGACTTTAGGTAATCTATCTGTGTTTTCCAGTTTCGCAGCTAAAATGCATTACCAGAATAGCTTTATCTTAAAAACTAGCTGTTGATCAAAGCTTTATCACCATCTATCTACCTGACATATTGCTTCCATTAATGAGATAAACTAGGATGAACTTCTAACCTTAACAACCATACAGAGACAAGTGATATTTAGCCCTAATCTCACTTCTGACCTCTTGTTCTGCCCCACAAACTTAGACATTTTGAAATGGATCTCTCACAGGCATCACAAACTCAGCATGTCTAAAACAAAAATCATTATCTTGATCCTCAAACTCACTCCTCCTTGGAAATCTCTATTCCTATTGTATTGATAAACACTGTTGTTACAGTTACTCAGGCTGGTAACATTGGTGTGTTTTTATTTTTCATTCCCTCACTCAGACTCACCCACATATCCAATCTGTTGACAAATTTCATAATTTCTCTCCTAATAACCTGTCTCAGTTGTATTCCCTTTTATTACTCACCAAGCCACTACCCTAGTCAGTTTCTTATGACCTCTCACCTGGACCCTTACAATAGATTCCAATTTGGTTTCCCTGACTCAGGTCTCTCTCTACTCCAATCAACCTTCATAGAGTTGCCACAGTGATTTTCCTAAAATCTGGACCTGCCTATGGCATCCCCTGATTCAATATACTCCAGTTGCTCCCAATTACCTCTAGGATCAGATAATAAACCCTTTTGTTTGACATTTAAAGTATTTCCAACCTGGATCTTTATTATTTTGCAGGTATTCTTACACAGTAATCCTCTTCATGCTCTCTATAGTTCAGCCATACTGGACTTTTTGCTCCATTTATTGTCTCTGAGACAGAAGCTCTCCTTCACTTTAATGACTCTTCCCCATGCCTGGAATGCTTTTCCTTCTCACTTCCACCATCTGAAATTGTTAGCTCAGCTTGAAGGTTTAGCTCAAGAGCTATATGCAGCAGGATGCTTTTTCTGGTGCCCACAACAACCTCTCCAATGTTACCTTCTATTTATTTTGCGCGTAAGTCTTAGATATACTTATATACGTCCATGTAGTCTCTCTCATTAGGTCGTAAGCTCCCTGAAGGTAGCAACTTTGCTTTTGCTTTTGTATGTCCAATGTTAAACACTTTGCTTGACACAGAATATGCTAACAAGTGCTTATTTATTGATGAATGGATTGATCAAGTAGTATACAAGAAATCGTACACTAAGAATACGTAGAGTAGTACACTATATTGGTGAAAGGAGGTCAGACGAATAGTTCAGTGGAATCACAATTAGTTGAATGACCATAATCCAAATGTATTAATTATTAGATAATTATTAACTTGGAGGGAGGTCTCTGTCCTTGGCCTTGTTTAGCATTTGATTTTAATTACAAATTCAACAAATGTTAATTAGTTGCCTACCATGTTTGAGGCATTGGGAGACTTTTATTAGTGATGCCAATGAAGATATCCAAAGGCTCAGATAAATTCATAAATATATGAATAGCATGAAACTGGATTGGTTTAATGATAATCATAACATATTAAGTCTTATTAAGTCTTTTGGGCCACCTTCTTTAATAAAGCCTAAGATTTTAGTTGACCTCAAGCCCAATGAGAGTCATCTGCATGATATGTTAGTTTGAAAAAATGAATATGATTATAGACAAAGAGAAGATGTTATCGTTAGGAACCTGTCTTGCTTCACAAATAAAATAGAGGTATGACTCCTAATGATAGAAATATAATGTCTAGAATAACAATGAAAGTTGCAATATACTCTGTATTGATCAGATCATATCAAGAATATTGTGTGCGGTCTTGGGCACTGAGTGATATTGATTAACTGGAGGCCATTTGGTGGAAGATGGCCAGGAGATTGAGTCTCTAAACCATGATTGATTAAATGAAGTAAGAATACTTGGCCCAGAGAAGAGATGCAGAGAGGCTATGATAACTGTTTTCAGATTTCTGAAGGGTGGTCACCTAGAAGAGCAATCATATTTATTCTGAATGCCTTTACAGTAGGGGTTGTCATCCTGGGGTCTGTGAACTTGTATTAAAATATTTTAATAACTGTATTTCAATATCATCGGTTTTTTGTGATCATATGTATTTTATTTTATGCATTTATTCTGAGAAGGGCTTCACGGACTGCCAAAGGGGTATATGACACGAAAAAAGACTATGGACTTAGAGGGTAGAATGAGGACAAATATGGAGTATTTTCTATGATGTGAATTTCAATATTAGGAAGAAGCTGTCTAAAAATGTAAAAGGTTGCCTCATAAGGTCATGAATTCTTTGTCCCTGGAGGTATTCAAACAGAGGCTGGATGCCTACTTAGCAGAAATATTTAAGTGGGAATTTATGCACAGGATAAGGAGTTTAGCTTGGATTATCTCTAAGTCTTTCCCCCTACTCTGTGATTTAGCTGTTTTTAAAATTCCAAAGAGGCATGAACTATAGACAATGTAAAGGGGGAGATCACTAGTTGGCAAAATGAATTGATGCCTCTATTTCAACTAGACTTCTTGGCATTTCCTGTCTATCTGTCCATCTGTCTATTCTACTGTGGCTTTCAAAAAATATTCATTGATCTTGACTAGATTTGGAATTCTCCAGTAGTAAATATATCAAGGTATACTTTGAATTGTGGTTCAGTCTGCCAAAGTAATACATAGTAGTAGCCAATAAAAGTTTTCAAATGGACATAAGTTGTAAAAAAAATTAATAGACTTCAGTAAAATTCAGTTAGGGGGTAGAGGTTACAGAAATACATATCTTACAAGGGAAAAATGCTACAAGATTTTTATGTATTGTATTGAGTCAGGTCTATAATTTTCAGAGCCACTAGGTTGTCATATACATGTCCTTTCACTGGATGGAAATTATTTTCTTTAAGCATATCAGCTCTTAAGTCACAAGTCACCTGTTTCCAGCTGTGCTTCATTAATATTGAATATTTTAAATCTAGAAGGAGCCATCTAGGAACAGAATGGTACCTCGGAAGAAAGGAAAGACTTTCTACAAGGTAGCAGTAGTTGAGCAAGTGAACTTTGAGAGTCATTCCAGTTTGAAGGAACCCCAAAGGGAAGGGGGAAGCTTTCATTAATTAATTATTTAGCATATAATGACAACAGAATAGGAGAAGAGCTTCAAGTATATTTTTATTTTCTAAACCACATTCTGTGACTCCAAATCCAATGTGCTTTCCATTATCCCATGCTATCTCTGACATTTTTAATCCCTGGAAATATGTCCCAGTCCCAGAAGTTTCCCATTTATCTCTTTCTACTAGCACTAACCACCTTTCCCCTTCCCACTGGCCCACCTGCCCTGCCCTTTAGCCTTCTTGTGTATTTCTGTTGTCACTACTCAGCTTTCCACATGGGCCCTTCCTCATAGTCTTCTGTGAAACAGAATTCAGGTTCAGAGCTTTTGCCCCTACCTTACTATCTCTCAATCAAGTATGATTTGCTGGGGGCCTCATGAGAATTTTATGAACATGGACCTACAATGTAGTAGTTAGCCCTCTGGGCTACATATACAAACCAGAACATAGAAGACAAATGGAGAGTAGATGGAAGATAAACTTAGAAAGGACAGCACTAGCCACCAGGGGCTCCTGGAGAAGGTAATACTTGAACTAAGTCTTAAAGAATGGGTGGATGAGAACAATTTGATCAAATGGTCATGAAGGTGGTTGAAGTAGGTGCTATGGGGAGCTTAGAACTTAATCAGATATCAAAGATGCCATGGTTATCCTCCACTACATCCCAGGTGATCACCGGTCATCTCGACATTTTTTTTGCCACTAGACTCCAGTGACTCTGGAAGAGAGATGGAGGCAGACAACTTTGCACAACTCTGGCTTACCTGAATCCAACTTGTGTGCAAGTCAAGACATCTCCCTATAATGTCATTGATCCTCTTTGAACTTAAAGGATTAACAAGAATACCAAAGGAAGACAGAAATTACAAAATTTGGAGGTTGAGAGGAAGAACATTTCAGGCATGAAGAACAGAAAATGCAAAGGCACAGAGATAAGAGGTGGAAATCTATATGTGAGGAACAGCAAATATGACAGAATGGCTAGACAAGACGTGGGGAACCTGCAGCCTTGAGGCTGCATGTGACCCTCTAGGTCATCAAGTGCAAGTCTTTGACTGGATCCAAACTTCCAAACTTCACAGAACAATTCCAATTCAATTGATGAGAGAGAGAGAAAGAGAGACAAAGAGAGAGAGAGAGAGAGAGAGAGAGAGAGAGAGAGAGAGAGAGAGAGAGAGAGAGAAAGCTTCATATAAGTGGATTCAGTAGAACTGTAGTATTGAGTTTTCAGGTTAGACTGAGTACCTTGGATTCACTAGGCAGGGATAGAAGAAATGGGATGAGAAGAAAGTGTCAGAACAAACCAAAGGTATCATAAAGAGGAGAAAGACTAAATGAAATCAGAATCAGATTTATCATTGACAGAGATACTAACTGGCAATATGCCATTCTCAGTACACCCTCAAGTGGAGCATCCTTTTGTGGAAAAATTGCATTTGTTAGACACAGCCACTTAATGGACATTTGATTTTTTTTATTTTTTAAATAAACCTTTTTACTTATATTTCTTTATTTCACTTTAAAAAAATCCTTAATTAGCTGATATATCCCCTCCTCAGTACATCACAGAGTTGTGAGAGGTACTAGAGAAATGTCACACAGTGGGCAAGGCTGAGTACAATTGTCCCATGCCCCAAAAGGAGGTAAATGGATCCAAATCCCCTGCCCAGGGAAAGGGATCAATTGTACTGTGTCATCTGGGAAATTATTAATGGCTTTGTCCCTTTGTCCTGTCCCAACCCAGCCCATAGTCCAACATGGACAAGGGAAGCATTTGTACCTCTCTAGAGAAGATCTGTCCTGGGTCCTGGTCTGGGGCCAGGGGAGAAGGGGAAATTGATTGCTATCAGATGACAGAATCTGCACTGTAAGATTGTTGTTAATAAGTCAAGGTGAGGCTATATTTAGAAATAGCATTTAAAGAAAAAGTGTGGCTTTTTTCCTTTTGACATAATAGCCACTGCCTCCACTAAAAACAATGGACTCTTAAAAAAATTGAGCTGCTGAAGACAGAGCAAACTCTAGCAGATTTTCAGGGTTAGGGAGACCTAAAGGAAAATGTCACCTTCCCACTGAGAGTGGCACTGGCTATGTGACATTGGGCAGGTCAATTAACCACATGTGCCACATTTATAAAGTAAGGGAGTTGGATTAGAAGATTTCTAAAGTCTTTTATCAAGAGATATATAAATGAGAGGCATCAAGTGAGGCACCAGCCTTACATCTAACTAAAGAGTCAGGAAGATCAGATTTCAAATCCTATCTCTGACACACTGACTGTGGAAACAAGAGTAAGCTGCTTAACCCTTCAAAGTTCATCAGAAAATACAGTTCACTGGCCATACCAGTAGCAACATTCTCCAGTGCAGCTGAAACAAATTAAAATGTAATCAGGAAATATTTAATGAAATAAATAAAAATACAGTGAAACATAGACAACATTGAATTTTAAAACTAAGTGGAAATGCAGCAGCAGAAATACTTACGTATAGTTTAGTAGCCCTTTAAGATTATAAGTTGTATAGAACGTGCTAACTTGCTTTAGTAGAAGGAGTTTCCCTAACTGAGAGTTCCTCATACCAATGAGAATCACAAGTGGTCCATTACTTATCCCCACCCCCTCCATTGCTATAGCCTTTACTATTTTCAAAGGGCTTTCTCGTACATTTTTGCTATAGTTATAAGAGTGGTAGAAATCAAGATGACAAATAATAGGAATTGTTTAAGGCAGACGGTGTATTCTTTTTTTTTTTGTTATAAACTTATTTATTAATAGACAAGGCCAGTGAAGTTGTTTACTTCTTTTTGGACACACTGACAGTGCGACCCCTGCGGCCTGTAGTCTTGGTGTGCTGGCCTTGAACCTGGAGACCCCAGAAGTACCCAAGCCCATGATGTGCCCGAATCATCTTCAGTCTCTCCAGATTTTCACGCAGCTTATTGTCCAGACCGTTGGCCAGAACCTGGCTGTATTTTCCATCCTTTACATCCTTCTGCCTGTTAAGGAACCAGTCTGGAATCTTGTATTGCCGGGGATTCTGCATGATGGTGATCACACGCTCCACCTCATCTTCAGTGAGCTCACTAGCCCTCTTGGTGAGGTCAATGTCTGCTTTCCTCAGTACTACATGAGCGTATCTTCGACCCACACCCTTGATGGCTGTGATGGCAAAAACTATTTTCCGCCGTCCATCGATGTTGGTGTTGAGCGCTCTCAAAATGTGCTGGAACTTCTCGGGGATTACAAGAGATGTGGCTGCAACAGCGGCATGACAGCCTTCTCTGGAAGAGCAGATGGTGTATTCTTACAGGTGTTGTTGAGGGCCTGTGTTTTCAAATTATTATTCAATCAAAGTGAAACCACACTGCTCTTGAGAATTCAGTGGTATGCTAGAAAAATGGAGAAAAAACGTGAGGCTGTCTTGTTGCACATTAAACTTCAGACCTTTAAAGAGCTCCATGAAAAGAAAGAGCATAGCCTATGTACAGACTGTGGATCATAGATTTAGAGGTGGAAGACCTCTTAGAGAGCATCTAATCCAAAGCCCCGACCCCCCCTCCTTTTTTTTTACAAGTCTGAGGCCTAGAGAGATTAAATGACTTATCCGAAGTCACACACATAATAAGCGTTAGAACTGGATGTGAGCCCAGGTTTGCTAGGTCCCAGTTTTGTGTTCTTTCCATTGCATCACACTGGTACACTGGTATTAGATGAAGAGTATCCTCTGAGTTCAGAATTGTATCTCCTTCTTTACTAAAAGAAGCACAACAAAAAGCATGCAACACAGAGAAAATTGACATAGAGAAAGTCAGGCAAGGCTAGAAAACAATTATTAACAATTATATAAGCAGTTTACATTTACGTCGTGCTTAAAGGCTTACGAAGGAATTCCTAGAGAAGTTACAGGAATTTGTATAACTAAATAATTATAAAACCTTCTGTTTTTCTTGTGCCTCTACTCATATCAACAAGGATGAGATGGGTATCCATGCAACATGTCCTAAAATGCCTTCCATAGTGCAAATTTCTTTAACTATAACTAACTTACTTCACTTTCCATAGGTGAATATATCACTCTTGCCATGGGCCTATACCAGTAATAGCTTTTGTTCAAGCCCTCATAAATAATGCAGACCAGTTGGATTGAATTAATTTTTTTTCCAGAGCATTAACTGTCTTGGGACAATTAATTTGCCATTTAGGCAAGACTCTTTGTCTTTCCTTTGTTTTGATTCCTTACAAAAGAAGAGCAATTACATTAAATAAATTCCCTCTGAAGACACCAACCCTTGCATTTTTTTAATCTTAGTGACTCTTTTCATCTGGTTTCATGTCTATTTTAGGTTCCGAGAGTTCAGGAGGATGCTTGGGATAGATTCTGGTCAGGTGCCAGCTCCCTGTAATTTGCCACAGGGACTGTTCAGTTGGAAAGCAGAGCTGGAAGAATTCATGTACAATAAAAGGACTCTGTGCTTATACTGGGGTTTTGCCAAAGAAGATTTCCCAGGCTTGATGTGAACTTCCCAAAGCTCTCAAGAGAAGTCAGAAGGATTGGGGCCCTAACTTCAAATGGAGATCTTCTTATCACTTAATTAAATGCATATTGATAGGCTGATTTATTGATCTCCTTAATTGATAATAGCAATAAGCAAAGCATCATGGAAGGGAACAACTGGAAAGGACCATAGGTATCGTCTAGTTCAGGGGTTCTTAGCATTTTTTTGTGTACTAGCTCCCTTGGGCAGCCTGGTGAAGCCTCATTCTATAAAGAATTGATTGACCTTCATAGTTGGCCAGCCATGTCTTATGAGTGTCTGTAGGTGGGAAGACTGAGATTATGCACAATGTAGTGACAGATCTTCTTACTAAAGTGATTTTGAAATAGTTGTGAGTATAAATGATATCTACACCAACACAAACATATTTGTCATTTCTATTAATGGCAAACTACTTATGCCTCTGTAGTTTATGCTGTTCTGTGCCATCATAAAAACCTTTAAGTTGGTGATAAATTCTTAAGGCTACATTTCCATAATTTTGTTTGATTAATGCTTGCAATTGGGATTCAGGATGAAGAATGAGAAATAGGCTAGCTTCAGCAAACATCATCACCTAATAGAGATGTTGGTGGTGATTACTCTGGCACCATTACTATCTTCTTCAACAAAAGATCACCTCCAAAAGACTTTGTCCATCTCATCTCTTTGAATTTATGGAATTTTCTGAAAGATTTTTGAATGAATTTTAAAGGAAAATTAAGCAAAACTGTACCATTCTAACTTCCAATGTGCTTAAGACCCTTGAAATAATATTCTAGACATACTTGTGTGAAGAAAATGAATACTTTCACAAATCTAAAATCCTCAGAAAATTCCATAAATTCAAGAATCTTTACCTGAAGTATTATTTCAGGAAAGGCTTAGCTATACTACACTTTACTCCCTACTCTCTGACAACCTCCTGCATAATCTCCTCACCAAAAATGAATGCATCAAGCATCACCTCCCTTTCAGTTCTGGAACCATGAACTAAAATTCAAGAACCAAAGAATTAAAAAAACAATCTGAAAGGAAGTTCCTTGGAATCTTAAGAGCTCCTCACAGAAGTCCTAAAAACTGACTTTATATTCTTCTTGCACAAAAGGCCTAGAGATGGGTCCCAGATCAGTTCACTTTTTGACAGAGTATACTCAAATTGCCCTAGGTATGTACCACAATTTCCTTGCTTAAAACAGTCTTGGCTGTGTAATATTAAGGTAGGATGTTTTTACTGTTTTCTCAAGTGCCCCTGATAAGTCTGGCCTTTGTTATTTTGATTTCATTAAGAGTCTCTGATGACCTCCTTGCCTCAAGGGAAAGCCTGGTTTGCATGGGTTTGAGTGACATGTTCATGATGCCAGAGGCTTTTAGGCCATGTGGGTTTAAGTCCCAGGTTTGTGACGCTTTTAGGTCATGTGGGTTTGAGTCACACATTGTGACGCCTTTTGACCCTGAACAAGATATATAAACCCAGAGGTTGGCATTCTCCCTTGGGGGATCTCAGTCACTGGAAGAATGGCATGGGACTCTGGGAAGCAGTTTTAAGAGTCCCCAGGTTTGTAAACCCAGCTGTTGATGCTTTCCTGGTAACTGGATTGTGATTTGGTCTGTTTATATTGTTAGAAGGCTTAAATACTAGTTTAAGGGTTTTAGTTTTCTTTTCTTTTGGCAGTGCAGGTTGCTGAACAGTGGAGTGAGATGATCAGAATTGTGTTTACTTGGCAGTAGGTGCATGGTATGGATAAGAATGGGGAACGATGGAAACTGGGAGGTGTCTGAAGAATTTACTTTGTTATTTTAGTGAGAGGTGATGAAGGTTTGAACTAAGATTGTAGCAGTAGGAATGGAAAGAAAGGGTTGGATTTATGAGACCATGCAAGGTAAGGTAGAAAGAGAAGTCAAAAACCTCTCAGTGGGGATGCCATTGATATAAGCTCTTCATTTCCCCAAATCTTTATATCAGCTTGCAGAGTGGTTGCAACCTTATGATATAATGTTTGGATCACTAATGAATGCTTTGGGTTGATCAGGATTTGGTTGCCTTTGTGTTTCAAAGCTACAAGTCAGTCAATAAACATTTATTAAGCATCTGCTATGTACTAGACACTTCGTTGTATTGGAGATACAAAGAAAGGCAGAAAGTTCCTTCCTTTGAGGACCTTGGAAGACAATATATAAAAAGAAGCTTAAAAGGGAGGGGCATGAAGAGATATGATGAAGTCCTGCATCTGAGAATGGGAAATGATGACATGTCTGCTCTGAGCCTTCTCCTTAAATGGCAGATCTTGGAAGAGCTCTCTAACGTCCACCCTTCACTTTCTTGAGTCAGACCCTAAGGGTGGGGCTGCTGAGGAAGAGTGAGTTTCAGAGTTAATGTGATCTTGAAGCATGGTGAGTTTTTGGAGACCATGATAAAGTCAAAGAGAGCAGCCAGGTATAGCACTGGTTTAATAGTTGAGAAACCTTAGTTCAGCTCATGCATCTCCAGTAATATCACTAAATGGCGCTATTACTGTATGATTATGTATAAATCATTTCAATTTTCTCTGCTTCAGTCACCTCCTCTGTGAAATGGGTACAGTAATGCCTACTCAATATTATCACAGGTTTATTAGATAGCTGCTATTCTCCTTAAACACCCTTATGTTCTATGATTGATAATTATTTCTTTTGTCAGTTGGGATGATTGGTCTGCAGACGATGTGATATCTGTCTTGCTGCCTTATGTTAGAATAATAGCTCTTGAGGGGAAGACTACCCAGTTGTTGATTACTTGTCATACTGATGCTTTGTTGTAATTTTATTTCTGTTTTGTTTTGTATGCTTTAAATCCAACAGAAGTTCTTTAATTTATTATATTTTCCTCCAATTATTCAGTCAGAATACTCTGGAAACCTCTCAGTTGGTCAACAGTCAGTATAGCTGTCTAAGGAAACCATCTGTCATTACAACTTAAAGCAGGCAGTCTCAATCCTCCTTAAGATGGTTTTAGATTTGTTGAAATCCTCTTGGGATCCTATTGACCTCTTTTTAGGCCTTTTATTTGAAAAAAAGAATTGCTTCTGATATATGTTCTTATCTTGCTACAGATGTCTACAGTTACATTCAAGGAATATCTTTCAGTTGCTTTCCAAAGCTTAGGACTCTACCTGATGCCAGAGGAGATGTGGAAGGAGTAAGCAAAACAGAGAATTAACCATTTGGGTTAATTCTAGCTGTGATTTTCTATCCTCAGTGACAAAGTGTAAACAGTTGAACTTCCATGTTAGTTCCCAGACAAAGGCAATTATCTATATTGAGTTTGTCAGCACAATCTCCTGGTCTATTTTCTTGATGCTCTGAGATCTTTTAGGGGCTAGATTAAGCTGGAAGCTGCATAAAGAATATGGATCTGTGTTGGAGTCAATACAGAGAGAGAGATCATAATTCTTTCTAGAATAGAGTGATTTCATGTCTATCTTCTCAACCCCCAAGCACTCAGCCAAACTCATCTACTTACTGTTTCCCATAGCCTACATTGCATCTCCTAGCTCTGAGCTTTTGGTTTCTGAAATTATACCATTAAAGACCTGGGTTAGGATGCTTTCTGTTTTATTAGCCATGTGACCTTGTTCAAGTCATTTACTGAGTCTCAGTTTCTTCATCTGTAAAATAGATCTTAAAATTTACTTTTAATTCCAAATCCTAAATTCATTCAATTACTAAATCGAAAAGGATTTACAAAGTCTCTAATATGGGGTAGTGCCATGTTAGGCTCAAAGGATACAAAGACCTTTATTTTTCTGGGTTAATGGGTTGTCTCTCTCCTGTTGAATGCTCTTGGGAAGGGCCCATTAAACTGCTATTTTGGTTCTTGATACAGTATGTAAATATTCAGATGCTTTTTGTTTTAAACGTAACTGCTCCCTAAGAGCTAGTTTTGATAAGGGGAAAAAGGAGTGAGAGCAAAGAAAAGCTCTAAGAACAAACTCTATTACTTCAATGCTCAGCATTTGGAATTAAATCGAGGTGTTTAGGCTCATAATTTTATATTTGGTACCCAATTAGTTCAGAGTTACCTTTTTCCTGAGAATAAACAAACCAAAGAAAACAAAGCTAGTGAGCTAAAACTGTAATTTTCTGAAAATCAAGGAAATTTAGAAATATGAAATGACAGGGGGGCAGGAAAAGAAGGAGAAATTTACATGATTAAATAAATTTTATATTTCAATTTTCTTATCACTAACTCATATAAAAATTCAATGAAGGTGTGTGGGGAAAGAAATCTATTTCAATTCTTCTGCCTTCTAGACTTTACTCTAAAACAAACTAATAGTTTAAGGGAGGGGAATAACTTCATGGGTAAGATATCTTGAGACACAGTAAAGGAAGGCCAAAGTTGTGCTATCCCACTACAGAATGGACAACTTAGCTGTCAAATATATGTCTCACAAAAGGTCAGACATTCTCAAGGCTATAGGAAGAAATAATAGCAAAATATTAGGTTGGACTGAAAAACAAAGCACACTTACCAGTTCTCACTTCTGGGTATAAGGAGTAAAATAAAATTCCATTTTTATGGAATATTTTGGCACCAAGGTCATTCCATTAAATTAGTTTTCTGGAAAAACAAGAAATTGGGAATTTACTCTTGAGAATTCCATAAAAAAATGTTGTTATGCTAAACTAATGATTAGAGATAAACCATGCCAGTCTTTTACTTCCTTTACTTTAATAATGAATTAGGATATAACAAGTCAATTTAAAGATATGTAAAAGACTCATCAGCCTTATTCAAACCTTTATGAGTTAGCTACTTGAATCTTGTAAAAATGAAATTGCCATTTAAATGGCATGTTATAAAAATGGAACCTTATTGTATTTCAAATTTTTTGAGTTAACTGCTCCCCTACTCCTAAATTCTTTTAACTGCTAATAGCAGATAGTGAACACTTGCAGCCATCATGCTCGCTCAGTTTGTTGCTTTTTTTAAATAAAAGAATCACAAGGTCATTGTCAAATAGTTCCCAACTTGATGTTTTGCAGCATTGTTCAAATAAGCAGTCAAGCATCTCAAAAGAGATAGAAAGAACAGATGATGTTTATGAATGAATATCTGAACAAATATTGAAAGTGACTGATGTCTGCTTATCAACATACCCATGAATATTTATTGGAACATGATTCAAGGTCATGAATAATCCTAAAAATGGCCCAATCAACCAATCAATAGATCAATAAACAAGCATTCATTAAGCAACTACTATGTGTACTGTGCTAAGCATAGTGAGATACAATGAAAGGCAAAAACAGTTCCTGTTCTCAAGGATGTCATCATATATATAGATGCAGACGAGATAAATACAGCATAGATGGAAAGTTATCTCAAAGGGGAAGGCACTAGCACTTAGA
>CM053626.1:137414847-137449534 GCA_028646595.1 Phalanger gymnotis | reverse complement strand
TGAGATTAGATAGAATAAATTTGTAGTGAACCCAGTTGGCAGCACACGAATTGGAGAAAAGGAGGCAGATGATGGAATTAATTTAGGCTTGGGTTTTGTTGAAGTTATAGGACAAGTCAGAAACAGTTTCAACGATAGTGTAGAATTAAGTCAATTTGAGACTAGGAAGGGAGGAGAGTATAACTAGTAATGATCAGTGGCAATGGCCTGGGAAAGAAGCAAGGGGTAGAGGGAATAGAGATTATGGTGAGAATGAAGAACAGGGTCAGGGATCACAAGGTACAGAAGAAGATGAAATAATAAAAGATTGTGATCATATAGCTATATCTATATACCTATCTATTTTCTTCCTTCCTTCCTCTCTCCCTCCCTCCCTCCTTCTCTCTCTCTCTGTCTCTCTCTCTCTCTCTCTGTCTCTCTCTGTCTCTCTCTCTGTCTCTCTCTCTCTCTCTTTCCCTGCTAGAGACTGAGCTCTGTAGGTATAGTCTTTCAGAACCAAGCACTACTTCCTGGTCATTCTTATATACCAAATTAGCAGAGTAACTCCACAAAAGTCCTAGTTTGATGTTGTACCATGTTGTGAAGATGACCCTGAGGTTTCAAAGGCTATGCCAGGAGAACATAGACTCTTGCAGGTTCTACTAAGCTACTAAGCTAAGCTAAGCAGTGGCTATGGGTGGAGGTTTGATTTAGTGAGAAATCTCTTAGGCGGTCCCTATCTTTGTGTGGGCAAAGTCGCTTTCCCACAATTCCTCCCTTTAGTCAAGACCTATAGGGAAAGGAGGTCCTTGAACTTGTCTTAGGTAATGGATCAATGAGAAGAGAAGTAGTTGTTTGGGGCCATCTGTCTCTGAGGAAATTGCCTCTAGTTTATCAAGCCTGACTTACAGGCTTCATCCTCAACATGTATATTTCTTTAGGAGAGGGAGCAAAAAAGACTACATTGGAAAGGTTTCTGGTGCAGATCTAGTGATGAGTTGTCTATCTCCTGTTTGTGGACCAGTCTAGCTAAATCTGGGAATGTTCATGACTAGGTTGGTGAATAGTGACACAGCCTTTGGCCATGGCCACTAGGAAACACTAACATGGAAACTAGCAAACTAACATTATTGAAGGGAGTACTCACAGTGATGAAATGATAGATGTTTGAAGTGTTGAAGTACAGGAATACAAAAGTATGCACCTACACATAGTACAGAAATGTAACTTAAATAGTTTTTGTGTTCAAGTCTGATTTGGGTATCATTGCTGCCACCTGGTGACTTAATACTTCAATTGCACCTACATCTGATTAGCAAAGATCTACTAGCCATTCATAACATATAGCATACACTGTCTGTCTCCACCATACTGTGTTATTAAGGTTGTTCTAATTTTCTGTGGTTCTTTAAGGTGGCTTTGAAAGATGAGTTTGCCCTACAAATAGATGATTAAATAAATGATGGGATTTGAGGGCTGTCAATAAAGTATACGCTATGCAAATATCTTCCCCTACTTGGTCAGATTGCCCAAGATTCCACCATTAGAGATTCAATCCTTTGGAAATTAAGACTTTTCAATTGTCAAGAATCTTCCTTAAAAATTTAAATGGTTTTGAAGACTTGAAGAAGGGCAGAGAATAACTTGAGTCATCATCAGCTAAGAACCTTATTGTAGAGGGCTTACCATCAGGCAAAACTATGAATTAATAAAATCTTTTCTCATTGTCCCCAGACTCCCCCTTTATTCACTCCTTCTCTTAATTTAGGCACCTAGTGACTTTGTGCTTTCACCACCTTTTAAAAATACAATCACTGTTCTTTGTAAATTACTATATTTTCAGTGAAATTTGGAGAGTTTAAAAGATGGGCTGATCCTATAGTTAGAGCAGTAACTGATGGACAACTCACACAGTCCATTGGGATCTATCTACACAGTGCCAAGGAATCTAGAGGTAGAAACCTGCCATGTCAGGTGGACCCTTGCAGTAGATTTATTAAAGGCACATAGAATGGCCAAGTATGGATGAATTGTAATATGCAGCATTGGAACAAATACTCATATCAGATCTCATATCCATACAGTGATGATGTCAAACAAATAGAAGCAGGGGACACTAATCAGTACATAAGAATCTCTGTAGTCTGCATATTGACTTAGTTTTATAATTTAATATTATTTATGCTTCATTGCATTTTTCTTTATTTTGCCAAATACTTCCCAATTACATTTTAATCTGTTTGGGTGCACTTGTGAGTTCTGTGGGCCACATGAATCTGGAGGCTCGTGTGCTTGACACCTCTGCATTAGAGGGAGGGTTTGATATTTAGAGGAATTGTTGGCATACTTATGTGCCAAACATCTCAACTTATCTTGTGAAAAACCACTTTTTAATATAAAATTTTCTAAGAGCAAGGCTCATATCTTCAGATAATACTTCCAAGGACACACTGGCAGTACTAAGATTGGTTTGGTTTGTATGCTTTCGTAGCTGAGGGGGACCCATCTTCAAGTTATCTTCAAACATCATCCCTACTTTAAGAAATAGGCCCTGGGGCTGCGATGTTTAAAAAGTTCAAGAGATATAATTCCTGGGTAATTAATAATTTTATTAGTAATGCTAGAATTTTATTAATAAAAAAATCAGTGGTACTCTCAAGTGCCAAAGACCCCTCATGGCGGTGGGCTCATAGTTTATATGCCTTCGGAAGAGTGGGTGCTCCTGTGGTTGGCAATCAACTCTGATTGGTTAACAATTAATGAGAGAATAAATATTACAATGAGAAGTGGGCTCACTCCAGTGAAGAGCTGAGAGAATGACATGATGTCACTCTTGGACAAAAAGACTATCTCTTCCACCCAAACTTCCTGGAGTGGAACATGATGGGTGGGAATTTACCTTAGATAAGATTCCACATAAGGCTGGGTGGGGTCTGACCAAAATTGAGGAGAAAGTTAGTTCAACCATCAAAGACTGAGCTTTTGAAATGGGGACTCAAAAAAAGGGAAGAACTTTGGATCTCCCCATGGGGAGAGAAGGGTGAAAAGGAGTCTGTCTCTTTTGGTCACTTGTTAGCCTTGTAGGTTATCATGTAAACAGAGGTGTCAAGCTTGTGGTCGTGGCCTGCAAAACTCTTACATATAACTCTTACATATAACTTACATACAAATAACTTACATAAAACTCTTACATATAACACTGATGATGTGATTTTCTAAGTCAAAGCAGAACCTGTAGGGCTCAGTTTCTATTTGACACCATTGATAGATTGTACACATTGGGCCCTATGCCTATTTGAATTTTGTAGGGTTTCCTTCAATGCTACAGGAAGGGTCCCTTGAACAGTGGGGTCTGCTTACAAAGTTCAGGCATATACCATGCAAGCTAAAATGTCACAATATATTCTATTTAATAACAATCAGAAATTCATTCTTTTACTTGAGGACTGCTCTACAAGGCTTTGTTTCTTACAATCAAACCACACATATGAACAAAACTCATGGCTGATTTCATAGTCACTAACCCCAGCTATAATTTTACCCTCCAGTATAATATAGATCTGTGGCAAATTACTTTTATTCCATTTGACCTCTGGCATGGTTGGCTTCTTTCCCTACGTCTCCACTAAAACCCACCTCTCTTCTGGCTCTCAATTAAAAAAAAAAGTATGGAAAGCCTATCCCTATTTTGGCAGGTGATAGCATAGGTATAATGGAAAAGATACTAAATTCTGAGTCAGTAGATCTGAATTTGAACCCAACTTCTTACGACATGGGGGACCTTAATTAAATCAGGGAACCTCTGACTCTTAGCTTTCCCATCTGTAAAAGTTTTTAGAAGTTTGATATTAAAAAAATTAACCTTTTAAAAAATAATTTTGTATTGATATCTTTTGTTTTTCTGTCACCCAAATACAAACTCTCTCTTTTCTTCTCCCTTTCCTAGGAAGCTGCCCTCATAGCAAAGAATTTTTAAAAATATCAACTTTGAATCTACTTTGTTTCCAGTTCTTTGCAACCATAAATAAGTATCACTATAAAGAATTTGGTGTATAGGGAGCCTTTCTAAAGATGTTAGGGGCACAATTGGCATTTCCATGGCTACTGCTAATTGTAAGGAGTTCAGAGGAAAGAGAGGCAGATTTGGAAGAAAACAGTAGGATGAAAAGGTTGTGCCTAAGAGGAGGTTAAATTTTTGGGCCAGAAGACATAAAATATAGGAACAATGAGCTGTAGGCTGGGATACAGACTACCTAACAAGAACCTATAAAAATATATTTTCCGGAAATCTTGTGAACCAATTCAAATGGGCTTAAAGATGGAAGGAGAGCAGGACATTTAAAACTGGCCAAGCTAGGTAGGATAGAATAGGAAATAAAGCTTAAGAGAAAGAATAGCTGAACAGAGAACTAATAGTTGGTGGGGTATCTCATGCAGAAAAGAGCAAAACTCTAGGGGAGTGGATCATGACAACGGCTCTTAAATAATTTTAAGTCTAAGAGAAAAAAAAATCCAAACAGCATTTATTAAGTGACTATTATGTGTCAGGTTATACAAATATTATCTCAGTTGATCCTCACAATGACCCTATAAAATTTCCATTTTACAATTGAGAAAACTGAGGCAAACAGTGATTATGTAACTTGCCAAGGGTCTCACATCTGGTGTCTGAGGCTAATTGTGTCTTCTTGATTCTGGGTTCAGTGCTCTATCTAATGAGCCGTTTACCTGCTTCCATCATATGGAAGAAAGATTAGTATTGTTCCTTTTGGTGCCATAGGTGGAATTTGGGGTAAAAGGACTGAAGTTGCAGAGAAGCAGAATAAAATTTGATATGAAAGAAAACTTACTAACCATCAATCATTCAAAAATGGATCCGCACTTATTGGCAATTTTATAGAAAGGGCTATGGATTGAACTAGGTTTTCTATAGATCGAACTAAGATCTTTGATCTGCTTTTCTAAGGAAAGCAACTTTAAGGGGTGAATAATCTCACTTTGATCAAACATACGTATATCATTCACTTAGTTCAGGGGGAAAAGCCAGCACCCTGAACTTCAGAGCAAATACAAACAGAAATTACAAACAGAGACAATAGAAACAGAGCAAACACACATGGCTTTCAACCAATATGCCTCTAGCTGTCTGACCAAAGAATTACATAGTTACCAGAGAGGCAGGCATCAGCATCTGGGTTTTCAAAGCTGGTGGGGGGGGGGTGCTCCAGCAGCTACCCAGAGTCTCATCTGGTCAAATCACAAGACACTCTTCTAGCCAGTGAGAGCCCCAAAGCAAAATGCTAACCTTTCTTAGGGCCTGAAGGCTTCAAACCTAATCAGCAAAAGGGTGTGGGCCTGGGGCTTCACACCTAGTTAGCAAAAGGGTGTGGGCCTGGGGCTTCACACCTAGTTAGCAAAAGGGTGTTAAAGGTTAAAAGGTTAAACCTGGGGCTTTGCACCTAGCAAGACTTAATCAAAGGAACTTGATTACTTTAGCATTCTAATTATCAAAGAGAAACCAGTAAAAAATCCCACCCTAATTACCATTATACTGGGTAACTCTCTAATGGGTACTTCTGGGACTGCATACCATATTTGCTTGAGAATTTCCTCTGTTTGCAGGTTTCCTTCTTCAAAACATGAAGGGAAAACAATAAGAAAAACCGATTTTCTCTACAAAATTCTATTTCTCCCCATCTCCCCTGCCTGCTTTGAAACTGCAATTACAATCACTTGTATAACTATCTTAAATTAGAATTATAGATTTAGGATTAAAAAGGACATTAAAAATCCATTGGTGCTCATTTTCTACATGCAAAAAACAGAGTCCCAGAAAAGTGAAATAAATTGTGTAAGGTCTCACAGAGAGTAGGCATTGAGTCCTGATTTGAACCAAAGTCCTTTGATTCCAAATCTATTGTCCTTTCCAACTCATCGATTAGACAACCATTTAGGAAAACCAAGAGTCATGGAGAAGAAGGAAAAGCCAGACACACCATTTCTTTACCCTCATGCCATAACTTTATTGCTGATGAGTGTCAGGGATTAATAGGCTTCAGAATGACCTTGTCTCCACCTAACCATCCTCCTCCAAGGTGATGTACTGCTTCCTCATGTATTTAGGAGAAGGGGGCTGTTATCTCTGGGATACTATAAAGGTAGAGGCAAGACATGTGTTAATGTCTGGAGTTGTAAGTTAAAAGAAACAGATGTGAATATAAATATAAACATAAATAAATATAAATATGTAATATTTTAATTTGTATATTATTTTACAAACATATATCAGAGATAAACAGTATCCTTAGGAGAGAGGGGATTTGTGCTCGCAGACAGTGGATAATAGTTTAAGTAAACTCCAGGTCCTAGTATAAGGTCACAGCTATTATAAGGAATGTTTGCTGAATGTGATTGAAGAGCAAGAGTTATTGAATCCAGAAGCCATTGATAAGGTGCTTTCCTCTGCTAGGGTGGCTCTGGCTCCATTACCTATATTCCCCCACCTCCCCCACTCTCATTCTCAGCTCGTTGGGTGGCTGCTGCTAATGCAAGCAGCAGCAGCAGGCACAGATAGGTCAGACTGGACATAGCCAGGCCCCAGAAATGAGACAGACCAGCAGAGACTTGACAGACATTCTCAGAAATGTCTCAGGAGTAAACACTAGAAAGAAATATGGAGAGAAGGTTGGATTGTCAAAACATATCAGAATTGAAAGAGAATTCTGAAGTCATCTAGATCCAAACAGGAAAACCTTCTAAACATGGCCAATATTAACGAGCTTCAACTTGAAGACCTCCAGTGATGGAGAACTTGTTTAGGAAAGTATGATATGGACAATATACAGAAACTCATTCAGGTAAATGGTTAGAATGAGTGTGGAGCCCTGGGTGGGTAGATTGTAGCTTAAGAGTAATATGGTAGCAGGCAATTAAGAAGAGGTCCAAATAGGTAGGTGGCTAGTGACATTGGAGGTCTGGCATCAGATAACAAAAATTTAGCAACAGAATCTGGAGTATGGGACAGGACTCCAATCTTGGAGAGACTGGGTTATGGGACAGAGTACCAGGAGAAGATTCATAGGCAAGGGAAAGTGAGACAACCAAGTGTTGGGACTGGAGTATAAGGTTAAAGATCTTTATTACAAGGGACAGGGTAAAAATTAAATTGCTCAAACCATATTACAAGATTAAAAGAAAACCATTAAAAAGGCTGTCTTGCTTCCTTGCCGAGGAATCAGGTTGGTCCCTGATCCCTGGGCCTGCAGGTGGAGGTTAAGTGTCCTAAGCTGGAGAGATTTGGGGACAGAGAAAGCTGGGTTATTAATTACACTGCTACACATTCCCACTCCCTATTTATCTTGGTTGTGTTCCAACCATCTCTGGACAGGCAATCCAGTACTGTTTGTTCCCTGATGCACCTGTTGGGAGCTAAATTACAGCTTCAACTACAGCTTAGTTCTATCAAGAGAAAAGGGGAAAAAATTACATTTGAAAAAAAAATGTTAATGCATATACTATATCCATTTGTTGGGTTTTGTTTTCCTTTGTAGAAGTCAGCTGTCTACCTTCTAAGATTATTCAGCATTTCTATGTCAGATCTAAAAGCCCAACTAAGGAACAAACAGTAGTAAATCCATTTGTTAAGACTATATTCACATTTCTTATTATCAATTATAATGTAATCCTAGAATCAGAGGATCCCTCTGATGCGTAAAGCTGAGATCATTTTGGTGACCTTTTCTTTCTCTCTGGGTCATTTTCCATGACTTGGATGAATTCTGGTAACTTCGTTATCAATCTTTTTTTAAAATTAATTTTTTATTTTTAGTTTACAACTCTCAGTTCGACAAGTTTTTGAGCTCTAAGTTTTCTTCCTCTCCCTCTTCCTCTCCTCCTGAAGATGGCATGTAATCTGATATAGGTTCTATGTGTACCTTCACATTAAATTTATTTACACAATAGTCAAGTTGTTGAGAAGAATTATAACCAACTGAATGAACAATGAATTTCTTAGCTGTCTTCCAAGGAAGTTGCTGAAAGAGCATTAAAGAAAAATATTTTTAAGGTGTTACATTTTCCTTCAAAATGTTGTCGTCATTGTATAAATTTATCTCCTGGTTCTATTCACTTTACTCCGTATCAGTTCATACAAATCTTCCCAGATAACACATACCACACTTTTTAGAAAGTGCCATATGTAAGATGACATATTTGCCCAGTGGAACTGAAATTCAGACCCTAATAAATGCATTTGCTAATAGTGATTACCTATTTATCAAATTCTGTTTCTGACTGCTTATGTATGTCACCTGTATTTATATCTGTGTATGTCCCTTCCATTAGCCTGTTTATTAATTAAAATGTGACATTTAACAAGGCAGAGAGACATAATTTCTAGGTAATTTAATCATTTTATTAATAAGACCAGCATGTTTATTAATAAAAGAGTGGTCATTTGGCCGTTTCTCTCTTAGACCAAAGGCCTCTAATGGGGGTGGGCTCACAATTTATATGCCCTTCCACTAGTAGGTGTTTCAGAGGGCAGCAATCAACTCTGATTGTCTAATTACAATGAGAAGGTGGGCTACATTACAATGAGGGTCTTGGGATATGTGACTTCTATTACCCAAGTCTTGGTCAAAGAGATTTATCAATTTCTATTTCACCTGTCAGACAAAAGGGAGGATACACATTTTTCCCAGGCCTGTCTGAACAAATACAATGAGCAGGAATGCACCCATTAGGCCAAATTTAGAATTTCTTTTACCGTCTTTGATTAGATCTTGGCCTAGGTAAATCTTTAGAGAGATTTTCCACATTAGTTGGTTTCTGGATGAGGAAGTAGAAAAGAGGAAAAATCTTGGTCCTAATACAATAAATAGTTATTAATGCCATAGAGAAACAGTCATTTCTCACAAAAAGTAGGTACCAAATTGCAAATATCAATATTCTAGTTTTTAAAAATCCCATCTGACATTGAATAAGAATTGAAAAAGAAGTATCTTTTGGTGCACACTGAGGGGCTTCAATCAGATAGTCTTTTGGAAGCAGGAAAGGTATAAAATAATGCTTTGAATACATTGTTGGAGGTTTTGTTTTCCATTTTAAAAATAAAACAAAAAAGTTTTGAGAGGTCGGTAGACACACAGAGAAAGAAACATTATGCCATTTTAAAGCAGGCCCATGATTTCTTTTTTTGGCCCCATATTTTATGAACAACTGGCATAATTGGCTTTAGAGTCATAGAATAGATTTTGACTGATATCTCAATAATGCTACAAAGTGGACAGATTTTTAAAGGCAGCAGATATTACACAAAGACAAATGAGAATTGATATGTTTAATCTTGTGCTGATTATGTTGTAAATGCTGTTAAGATATCATCTATTTGCTGGCTTTGGAAACCATGCAAGTTGTCAAAATGTGTTTCTAATGCAGTCAAGAGACAGATTGGGACCAAGATGGGACCAAGAAACAGGATTATAAATTATTGTATGTAAATATAGGTATTAGAAATATTATTATACTCAAGATGAATAAAAGAATGTGGACAAATATAAATCCAGATTAAAAAGAAAATGGGGAAGGATCTGTGTAAATTTTCTATATTTGACCATTTTTTAAGTTAAAAACAATGGAGGGAATTTTAATCTAGCTAGTACTTATTCATTTACAGACAGCAGAAGAAGGATACACGTTCAGAGAACAATCCTCACACTGCTCTTCCTTGTGGCATCAGCTGGAGTATATGCTGAAAGGTCAAAGCATTCCAGTTGTTCTTGCTGATGTCAATACCAGGAACTGTTGAATAAGGAATATCTATCTATCTATCTATCTATCTATCTATCTATCTATCTATCTATCTATCTATCTATCTAATCTATCTATCTATCCATCTCTATCTCTATCTCTATCATATATCTATCTATCCATCTACCTCTCTCTCTCTCTCTCTCTCTCTCTCTCTCTCTCTCTCTCTCTCTCTCTCTCTCTCTCGCTACCTATCTCTGGATATTGGTTGCAATGACATATAAATCCCATCTAATGATTACCCACCCAGACCCAGGCTAGTACTAAATATTCAGAGGACTAGCTGTAATATTATAGGGGATTAAGGAGCAAAATCAGAATTTTATTGATAAATCAAACTGAGAGAAATGTTCTATTTTCTACAAAGGGGGCTGGCAGATTCTGTGAGCTCAGATAATCATTTAGCCATTTGGGGCAGTATGGCCATATCCAGAGCTCACCGAACCAATGGGTTATAAAAAATACCAAACTGATTAGTATAACTGGTCGCTGGCAGATCACTGAGATGTAGCAATCAGTAGTGGTGATGACAGTCTTCATTAATTCTAGAATCATAGATTTAGAATTGCAAGGGAAATCAGGAAATGTTTGTCTAACCCACCTTGTTTTACAGATGAGGAAATTGAAACCCAGAGAGGTCAAATGATTTGGCCAAGGTGACATCCGTTGCTTTACCTGGTTTTAGCTCCAAGGAACAAGGTGCTCCTCCCAGGTTAAGCTCATTACCTCCAATCTCATCTCCACGCTGCTAACTCAAATCTTGATTGACATCACCTCCATCAGCCTCCTCTCCTCTCTGATTGGAGGGCTGGAGAGTGAGTACCAAACTCCTCACAATGCCTTTCTTTCTAGAGGGCAGAATGAAGACTAGGGCTCCCTTTGCTCTGCATTTTCTGTTCTGTCTGGTTTCAACTCCACGTTACAAAATGTACCTTCTGGCATCCCGCGCCCCCCCCCCCCCCCCCCCCCCCCCCCCCCCCCCCCCCCCGCGCCCCCGCCCCTTTCTTGCCTCTTTTTGTGCATTGTCTCTTCCTCCCTTCCCGGTATGTTATAAGCTCCTTGAGGGCAGGCATTATTTTTTTTTTTATCAGTTGCATCAGTTGTATCCTAGCACTTAGTACACTGCACATAGTAGGTGCTTAATAAATATTTATTGGATTGGAAGTATGGCTATTACATATTACTTAGGTCCTCTGACTTCAAACCCAAAGCCTTTTCCATTTCACCATCTTTCTTTGAGACCTGAATTTTTTTCCCATATGAAACTGATACCACTCTAGAGAGGTTATAAAGATACATGAGAGAACAAACATAACATATTTGAAATCCATTCTTTCCTCAGCAATTTTACTGATGCTAGAGGAGCCTTTTTACCAATAATCTTAGGGTTGTATATGTGATCTTTTAAACTCCTTCCTGCATTTTTTTCTACATCTTAGAAATATGCCCATTGCATATCCTGACTGCTGCTTACCCTTTGAATTGTTACATTTGGGGTGCTGGCATTGTGCTATTTAGTTATCTATACTCTGTCTCAGAGGTGGAAATGGGAGATTTCACACTCAACATTTCATTCACATACATATTTCAGAGTCATAGGGAAAGGAAGAAATATAGACCCAAGGAAGGAGTCCTGAAGGCGAGATGTTAGCTTTGATATTTGTTATTTTCAAGCTCTAGTTTCTTATACTTTTCCAAATTCTTTGAAGAGGTGGCCAAATTTTGGCTAGGAATCCAATTTTAGTGATAAGGAGCGTGAAAGCTCCTGTCACATTCAGAGGCCTGCTTATGTTCGCTAAGAAATGAACACAAAGCACCCCAGGGACAGCTTTTAATCTGGTTCTGCATCTCCAGCCTGTGCTGCCCAATTTGCAGCAGCTAAAAACAAAACCCACAATCGTGTTCAATGTGTCTTGCTCATTTGTAGCTGCTTAGCTCTCACAATCTTCAATAAAAACTGCTTAAAAATAATCTCTTTCCATCTGCTCTATCCTGTCAGTTGTCTGGTGTCTCATTTCCTGGTAGTGCCTCTCTACCTTAGGCAAAGCAATCCCATGAGTCTGGTGCCAGCAATGTCTGTGATTTTCCACTACAGTCAACACAGAAACCCAACCTTCTGTTCTTTCTGATTCCCTAATGAGAAAACAAACTCCGGTAGCATATTTGCAGGCAAAAAAAAAAAAAAAAGCAGACTGCTGTTTTTCTTTTGAGATCGTTTTAATCTGTTGGTCTGGTCTGTGTTTTGGCATACAGACTATACCTTTTCTTCTTTCAGAGACTAGAGTGTGGTGTACACTTCCTGATTCATCTCCCATCTTAGTGTCCTGTTGCTTGGACACTATGGCTATTACATTTGTAATCATCAATTCAAGATTATGTTTTTCGCTTTCATAAATTGTACCCCTGATGGTAAACTACACTTCTAATTCTAAGCACATGTGTGTTAACCTTTATGCTTTATCATCATTATTATTATTATTTCAGGAGGGAATGCCTTGTCTATACTGCCACGTGCAGGTTATCATGGTCAAAAGAGCTTTGTACTTGAAATCACAAGACTTGAGTTCAAATCCTGATTCTGCCAATCATTAACTATGTGGCTTTATGCAAATCATTTAACCTTTCTGGACCTCAGTTTCCTTACCTGAAAAATGAGAAGGTTGGATTAGATGACCTCTGATATATCTTATCACTTGTGATCTGTGTTTTTTTTAACCTTTTAGGCTTAGAAAAATATTGAATTTTATTTTTTCAATTATCAAGCATTTTTTCTCTCTCCAACATTCTCCCGGTCCCCATTGGAAATGACAAAAACAAAACAAGAATCTTGTAACAAACACCTACAGTCAAACAAAAGAAATCTCTATATTGGTCATGCCCAAAAATGTGTGTCTCATTTTACATTAATCCATCACTCTTTTTTATAAGGTGGGTAGCACTCTTTATCGTTTTATCTTCTAGAATCACGACTAGTCACAGTGCTGATCAGAGTTCTCCGTTAAATCCCTTCAGTTTTTTGTGCGTTTTTCTAATGTGCTAAGCTATTGGCAAACTGAGTCTCTTGCCTTAGTGATGAATACTTTAGTTCTGGCATCATGTACCAGGGGATGCGTGAATCCTCCTTACTGGCCTCAGTTGGGACTATAGTGATGTCTTCCTGACAAGGCATATAATTTCCTCAATAAGAATAACTGCTTAATAAGGTATAAATCTCTTCTTGCCCCATTGATACCATATTGATGTTGTTTGATTAATATGATTGGTTCAGATAGCTAGACCCTTGGGCTTAGCCATTTAAAAGAAGCTGGGGAACACAGAGTAAAATAACTTGATCTAGAAGGGCAGAGATGAACTTTTTGGAAGCACATGGGCTTAGGTCCATGAAGAGAACCTGCATAGTCATTCTTCCCTTTCAGGGAATCACATGCCTTAAAGGACTGTATGGTCCCTTCACGGAACTATGTACAAGTACCCCAGCTCCTGGACCAAGTGGGAAATGGAGTAGCTAGAGTCAGATCCACAATATGGAGCAAGCCTAGACCTTGCATTTCACTGGTGGTGGTGGTGGTGGTGGTGGTGGTGGTGGTGGTGGTGGTGGTGGTGGTGGTGGTGTGGTGGTGGTGGTGTGGTGGTGGTGGTGTGGTGGTGGTGGTGTAGTGCTAGCAGCAGCAGCAAGATGGTACAGTGGATAGAGTACTGGGCCTGGAATGAGCAAGATCTGAGTTCAAATCCAGTGTTAGTTACTTCCTAGTTGTGTGACCCTAAACAAGTCATTTAACCCCCATTTGCCTTAGTTCCTCACCCATAACACAAAGACACACTGGAGAAGGAAATGGCAAACCACTACAGTACTTTTGCCAAGAAAACCCATAGATAAAGTTCATGGGGTTGTGTGGAGTCAGACATGGCTGAATGACAACAACAAAGTAGTAGTAGTAGTAGTAGGAGTAGTAGGAGTAGGAGTACTGGTAGTAGTAGTAGTAGTAGTGGTGGTGGTGGTGGTGGTGGTAGTAGTAGTGGTGATGGTGCTAGTAGTAGTGGTGGTAGTAGTAGTAGTAGTAGTAGTAGTAATGATAATAATAATAACATAGCATTTTAATGTTTCCAAAGGGCTTTATACGCATTATATTAATTTGGGCTTCACAATAACTATGTGAGTTATAGGTATAACCTATAATTTTACAGTTGATTTTATAGATAAAGAAAGGGAAGATCAGAGGTTTGTTAAACAACCTTGGTCACATAGTTAATAAGTGTTAATATTTGAACTCTAGTCTTACTGACTTATTGACTTAAAGTCCAACCAGAGGGTTAGATTCATATCATTCACTTTGCCTTGGTACTATGAGCTATTATATATATATATATATGTATATTATATATTATTATTATAGTAACAATGATATCACGTTGGGTTGTGAGCTGTATCAGTGAAAGGAAAACCTAGATGGTTGAGATCCATCTGGGTATTAAGTACTATGAGTTAGGTAAACTGTGCATTGCCACAGTTAGGAGTTATCAACTCTGTAAATTCTGCTTGCTTCTCCTTTCAGGGACTTCACCCAAGGTAGTACTGTAGATATGAGACATCAGTAATTTTTATTTTTGTTGAACAAAGTCCACCTTTTCATTGAAGTCTTATTAGTCTGAACACTTGCATGCGAGCTAAGGAGTCATCCGTTGTTGCGGAGCTTGTGTTAGACATAGGCCAAATTTTGACTTCCCCAGAGAAAACCGAGTGGGGAAATGAGCCAAGGAGAAGTGAGTAGCCCCCAAGACTGAACAAAGTCCAAGCCAACCCAGAGTGTGGGTTCTTGGGCCTGGGCTGGGCTACACTAAGACTATATTTCTTACTACTTGAACATAAAAATAGGCCAGGGTGAGAGCAAACTGTCAATATGCTTTGCCTTATACAGTCTACATGGCTCATGGAAATTCATAGCCTTAACTATGTGGTGAGCCACACGAAAGACTTCCAGTTAAAGTAACTCACTGGCTTGCCTTGCCGTTTTTTTCTTATCTTGTCCAGCCCTTTACATAGCAGCTGGCACATATAGATGCTTAATAAATGCTCCTTGACTATGTCCATGGGAGTTCATTTTAGAAGCTCCCTCTGGGATGACTTTAATAATAATAATAATAAAAAAATAACAACTCATAATTTAAAAGCTATTTTTTGTTATTCAGTCATTTTTCAGTCATGTCTGTCTCCTCATGACCCCATTTGGGGTTTTCTTGGCAAAGATACTGAAATGGTTGCCATTTCTTTCTCTAGCTTATTTCACAGATGAGAAAACTGAGGCAAACAGGGCTATATGACTTGCCCAGGGTCACACACATAGTATCGGAGGCCAGATTTGAACCCAGAAAGATGAGTTTTCCTGACTCCAGTCCCTGCTCCACATAACTGCTCTTTATAATTTGCTGAGTCCTTCACATAATTTCCTTTGCCCCATAAACTCAACTTTGTGAAGTAATAACTTTTATTTTTTTATTTTTTATTTTTTTTTTACAGATGAAGTAGCTAACACATCTAAGAAGTTATGTGATACTTCCAAGGTTATAGACAGGAGTACGCTGGAGCCTGCTCCAGCAAGCTCTTGTGGCTTTCTGGAATTGATTGTTAAATATTGCTTGTGATCACTTACATCTCAAAAACCAGCAAAAAAAAACACAAATTAAGGCCTGATTTATTGTTTTGTTCATTGTCTAGACCTAAGGAACAGATGGAGAAAATGTTTATAATGCATATTAAATTTAAAATGGCAGTTAGATGGTGCAGTGGGATAGAACACCAGCCCTGGAGTCAGAAGGATCTGAGTTTCAAATGTGGTCACAGACACTTACTAGCTGTGTGAACCTAGGCAAATCACTTACCCGCAATTGCTTCACAAAAAAGGAAAGAAAACTTAAAAATGTGTACTTCCCCTCGTCCCCCAAGAGCCTATTGTTAAATATTTACCAGCATATCCCTAGTTATAGATTTTGTAGGTGATAGAACTTGGTCCTGAATTCAAGTCCTCTTTTCACTACAGTTGACTGCATCCCATTAGGCTATATATGGTTGTGCTATATCTCCTATATCTGTAAAAGAAGTATAGATTTGACATTTTATGATTTAAAAGGGCATATCGATTGCCAAATTATTCAGTTAGGGACTTTATTGATAATTCCATTGTGAAGGACAATCATTTAGCTTACATAACATTTTTGCTTTTAATGGAAACTGATTAATTAATTAATATTTTTGAGACCAGGCCTGCTGAGAAATTAGACGTTTTACTCTAATGTGAAAATCAAATATCTCTTCCTGAGGGTAGTGGTAAACTTAAGAGACTTTCATTCAAGTGAAAGGATGATTATAGTTGACATGAGGAGGGTAACCATAACCCTGATACATAGAAGGGGTTCTTATTCAGGAAGGGGTGAACTAGATGGTCTCTGACATGGCTTCCAATTCTCTGATTCTATGCTTCTGTTGATCTAATCAATATAGACAGGCTAAGCAGATAATCCAGGGCACATATGTGCGCTATGTGTTTTTTGACCTTTATTCAACTTGGCAATTTTTATTGATTGAATTAGCAGGATGATCATCAAAACTCTTCTTCACGTGGTGCTGGCAGGTGGACCATAGTCTAGCTGTGGTATTTACTGTAACAATGTTGATTCTTCCACACACAGAATGTGCTATCAGAATTATTCTGTGTTTATTCAGGTGGAAGAAATCCTCCACGCTCACGCACAAGGATTTTGACAAATGTCTGCTCAGGCACATTGATTTTATGTTTCACAGCAAAATGCCAAAGGCAGACAGGACTTATGATAAGACTTGAATCATTATTAGTTTGGCTTCTTGTATTTCTTAACCAGAGGAATCCAGGTGGATGCTGCCACCTAGAGTACAGGAACATGATGTGTTCCCCTCAGTCTTAGAAAATATATTTTAGTATAGGTTAAAACAAACAAATAAACCCCCATACCACCTTGCTATTAGTGAGACCTATAGCAGCCTTGTACTTTTTCTCTCAAATATATATCTTTTCTTTCATTCCTTTTCCTTGAATAGGCTTTACCATTTAACATTGAGTTCTAGTGGAGAGGAAAATCAAAGGGAAAGGAGAATCACTGAACCCAGATTGGTCCTGTTAACACTTCTATCATATGGGCATTAAAGTAGGTTTGATTGCTCCAGTTTGATAAATTGGAAGGTAGAATCTAATTAATTAACATAAATGAAAATGAGACTCAAATATTAATGGAAATCAATGTACCATCACCTACCTCAATTATTCTTGTTGATCATCATCATAATTAAATACAATATATTTTATTTTTTTCAGAATATTTTATTTCAGAAAATCATCAATATATTAGAACTAGAACTTCATGAAAAATGTTTATTTGGGGGAAAAAGTGTGATTATGTTCAATAGATCATAATTGACCTTTATGTAGTATTTTAAGACAAAATACCATATGAGGTTTATGAAATGTTTTTCTTACAACAACCCTGCAAGGTTAATATGAGTAGCATACATGATGATATATAATATAATGTATAATATTTGATGATACTGTATATATATATAATATGAATAATATTATCCCCTTATTAGAGATGAGGAAAAAGAAGCTCTGGGAAATTAAGTGATATACCCATAGTCACAGTTAATTTATTATAGGTCACTTAATTTAAAGGCCACAGTTCTTTTCATTCTGCCTCTCTCCTTTTCTCTCTCTTTGCCTTCTCCCTCTTTCCCTCTCTTCATTTCTCTCCCTTCGTTTCTCTAAATGTACATACACACAACACACAAGAATACACTCATGCATATATGTGTGTATACATATTGTTGTTTAATTGTTTCAGTCATGTCTGACTCTTTGTGACCCCATTTGGGATTTTCTTGGCAACGATACTGGAGTAGTTTGCCATTTCCTTCTCCAGCTCCAGCTCATTTTATAAATGAGGAAACTGAGGCAAACAGGGTTAAGTAACTTGCCCAGGGTCACACAGCTAGTAAGTGTCTGAAGCCATATTTGAACTCAGGAAGAGGAATCTTCTGGACTTCAGGCCTCACACTCTATCTGCTTTGCCACCTAGCTGCATTAGCTGCCTTATGTGTATGCATACATTCTCTCTCTCTCTCTCTCTCTCTCTCTCTCTCTCTCTCTCTCTCTCTTTCTGTCTCTGTCTCTGTCTCTCTCTCTCCTTCTTCCCCCCTCCTTCCCTCCTTCTTTTAGTTTAGTGGAGAGTAGTATTGAAGATCTGGACTTATGAATTCATCGGTGTGGGGAGTTCATAGAATGGAAACTCCCAACAGCAGTACAGATTGTAAAATCATTGGTAATATATTTTATCCTATATATAAAAAAAAGATCAAATGAGTTACCATATGTAAAACACTCTCAAAACCTTAAATCACTATATAAGTGCTAGCTATTATTATTAGCTGTTATATGGGCACATTCATGAATAGCTAAATGAGATGCAGTTTGACAGTCTTGGAGAATTGCCTGGGGTAGAGTTATCAAACACACAGAGTAACACTCCTGAAATATAAATGGGAAATATTCATCACAATACATAAAAATACAGTAGGACATAGATAATATGCATATGTGGTTTTTTCTAAGTCAATATGTGGCCAAAAGGGATCCTTATGTAAGGTTTAGTGGCTCTGTTTCTATTTGAGCCTGACACCACTGGCCTAGGACCTTGAGAATTTCAGGGACTTGCCCATGGTAACATAGTTTATGCCAAAGTCAGGAATTTAACACAAGCCTTCCTGAATCCAAAGTCAATCCTTTAAACCACTTTTCCCACCCTCCTTCTCTATCTCAGTGCTATAGATGGTAAAAAGAAATACTGGTAGTATTACATGGATAAATGTGAACAATGAAAAATTTTGATTACTGGGAAAAATTGTGAAGCTATTTTTAGTCTATTTCCAAATATTTGCATTTGGGATATATAATAGATGCAATATGTTTGTGGGCTAAGAAGATTTACAGGATCATTTGGAAGTATCAGTCAACCAATAACAATTTGTTAAACATACACTCTGTGCCAGGCACTGTGCTAGCGCTGGGGGTACAAAGGTGCCTGCATTCTACCTATTGGGACTGGATCTTCGGAACTTACTCGGTTTACATGTAAAGCATCTTTGAACACCCATAGTACTACTTAGCTCTCTTTAGCACTTATATTTGCTCCAGCAATTTAATTATTTGTGCACTTATCTTATTTCTTCTATTTAATAGAAGGACAAGGGCTAAGCAAAGGGAAGCAGGGCCTGCAGAGGGTAAGACCAGTGGCAAAACTACCCCCACTGACTCAGAACAGAGGAGAAGCTAAAGTAAAACAGTAGAGAACAATGGCTGGGAACAAGCACGGGGGAGAACAATCACTGATCCTGGCTGAAGGATCAGTGAAAGGAAGGAAGGAAGGAAGGAAGACATTACTGAAGGTAAGCAGACAGAAGAGCCATGGAGAGGAGCACTCTGGCTAGGGAAACAATTTCTGACCATCTTATTGGAACCTTATTGAGGGCAGAAAGAAAATTAGGTTCCTAGAGGAGACCTTACTTATTAGAAGGTACCCTTACTTATTGTGAATTCAGATGTGTCTTCCCTGTTTCTATTAACTCTTTAAAAAATTTAACTAAAAAAAAAATTAAAGGAACTTTTTTCTCCTTCTCCACTCCCCCCACCCTGGCCTAGAAAAAAAATTAAAATTAAAAAAAAACCCTTATAACAAATAAGTATAGTAAGGTGAAACAAATAATTTCATTCTGCATATCAGTCCATCACCTCCATCATGAAGTGGGTGTCATTCTTAACCACTGGTCCTCTGGAATTATAGTTGACCATTGCATTGATCAGAGTTCTTACATCTTTCAGAATTGTTTATCTTAATCAATTTATAAATAAAACTGTTAATATTTTGAATTTTGTGAGCCTGAGTTTTGTGTGTATAGGTAGATTCCTTTCCTGGGCAAACTTCCAGGGTTTAATCACATAGCCTCTTGGGAGATGTTATTCATTATCAAAGTGAAGGCTTGGAGCAGGATTTGGGACTGAATAGTGGAAGACCTTAGCACTTAAGCCATGGGATTTGGGCCGCTGTAGCATGGCTAGGTCAGAAATAGGAACTGTTATAGCTGACCTGGCAGTTTCCCTTCCCACGCCCTCAGGTAGAAGAAGTCATTGAGAATTGTTAGAAAGGTACAGATCATGCCCCTCAATTCTGGTAGTTTGCCTATGTGGTTGAAGTTCCACTTGGGTTTCACACGCACTGTGAGTAATGTGGAGGAACTGATTTAACTCCATAGGACTCCATTCCCTCTTCCATTTTCTCGTCCATCAGGAGGCACATTGTGCCAAGTTATTTTCCTTTACATTGATTTTTGTGCTTTCTCTTGATAAAAGTTAGTTGGCCAAGATGTATATTTACATATAAACCTTTTTTTTCCCAGAAGAAAGCAGAGTTAAACAGTATAATTCAAAAGCTGCCATATATACTTAATAAACAAAGCAAACTGTACATAACAGAGACCTGCAGTTTCATGTATATTCCTTTTTTATGTTCTACTATGTGTATAGAAATGACCATTTTATTTAGTGATGCTTGAATTCAGAAGAAAAATAAAATTAAAAAGAAGAAAAAAAGACACATATGTCTTTATCTGTGGTCTAAGTGAAATGAAGTGAAGATGTCTGATTGGATAACTCAGAAGAAATACTAGCTAGAAGTTCCCATTTCTAGTGGGAGAGAGGGATTATATGCCTGCTGGGAGTTTATTAGACTACGAATGAGTTTAACGACTCAATTTTAAGAATGTTTTAAGAATGACTTTCAGCAAATAATTTTGTCTATTATAAATACCTAAATTAATTATGAAGGACATATGAAGAAAGATGTTATCTGCAGCCAGAGAAAGAACTGATAGAGGTATAGGATAATTTTACATACATACATATATACATATATGTATATATACACATCTATTTGTGTCTAATGGTAGCCATCTCTAGTGTGGGGAGAAGGAAGAAAAAAAGAAAAGAAATTCACATGATTAATTTTGTTGTATATTTGAAAGGAATAGCAAATTGTGCATAGCAGATTTGCAGTTTCATGTACAATCATCTTTTTTTATTGTACCTTGTTATGGAAATGCTTCTTATTCCATAAATTAAAAATGAAATAAAATAAAATAAAAAAGAACTCCAAAAATTATTGACTCCACAACTCTCCAAACAAGCAGCACCTTAAAATCTAAATGAAAATTCACTTTGATTTCCCCTAGGAAAAAGAGGTAGTCATAATCTAGATGTGGCTCACTGGGAGAGCCTAATTTGAAGCATGCGTTACCTCCCCTGCCTGGAGACAAGCAAAAGGAGATAGGAACCAGGAAGAACTAGAAGAACCTGCCAAGTAGATTTTGACCCTCTCTCTTTTCTCAGAGGTAGCAGGGAATGAGGAGCAAGTTATCAGCTAGTGATCCTTACACAGACACTTGCTGATTAAATTTGCAAGGGAAGACATTGACTATGATGGAGAATGTCAGAAACTAAAGCTTCTAAATAATTTGGGTTGGGTCAGTGAACTGTAGGAGTAAGAGGTCTCTACCCTACACTTGGGGTCTTCCTTTCAAGAGAGAGAATCCGATACAAATATTACACATGGAAAAATATCCTAATAATTAGAGCTCCCTAAAGGGCTGCCTTGAAAGCTAGTGACTTCCCTGTGTCTTGAAGTAATTAAAAGAAAGATGAATGTATGACCACTTGTTGGAGATATTATAGATGGAATCCCAAATCCCTCTGGCTCTCATTGATTAGCCAATAGTAGGTCTCAGGCCAAGCCCCTTTGGTCATTGCTTGGGACCTGATTGGCTCAGAGTGAATGTAAATATCAATTGTTTCTGCTTTGGCCACAAACCCTGAGGGTCTTCCCCTCCCAGATTTTCTATCTATCGACCAGGTTAAAAAAAGTCCACCATCTGCCTCATTTCTTATCTTAATCACTGACTGGCCATTGCTTCAGTCAAACTGAAACACTTTAAAGACCTTATTCCTATATTATCCCCCTTTTAAGAAAAGGCCAAGGTCTCACACAACATCCAGGGTCGTCTCCAGTTGTTCCTATCTATATCTTGCCACTAGACCCAGATGGCTCCAGAGGAGAAGGTGAGGCTGGTGACTTTGCACAACTCTCCCTCACTTAAATCCAATTCACTTGCACATCATGCCATCATCTTGCTGATGTTGTGGTCCTCTTTGAGAAGGAAGGGCAAACAACAAGATGGAATCTCTATTTCAGGTATGAGTTGGATTAGATGGCCTCTGAGCTCTCTTCTAACACTGACATTCTTTGATTCTATGAATATTCTGGATCTTCTACACAAAAGAAAGTTACGATTTTCTGAAATTGGGATGTTTAGGAGTGTGTTGTATCTAATTTAAACTGGCTTGTGAGAGTTGATTATTAAATGTTCAGCGTGAGCATTTATATCTCAAAAATCAGCAGGCTACCAATCAGTTCGCGATTTGTTGTTTTGTCAATTGAGAGCAGAAGTCAGCAAACTATTGCCCAGGACCAAATGCAGTCCTGTTTCTATGCAGCTAGGGGCCTAAAAATGATTTTTTTTTTATAATTTAGAATACTGTATTTTAAAACATAACAACCATTTTTAGCTCTTGGTTGATACAAAAACAGACATTGAAATGTGAGGAGTACCAAGGGGTAAAGGTACCCAATGGAGAGGTCTCCAAAGACAAACTTTGCCTACTTCAAAATTTTGCCTAGAGTGAGTTCCCTTGATCACCAAATGAGAAAATTAGCACCACTCCTTCCAGGGTGTCTGTGATACAGCTGGATTATAGCTGCTTAAAAGCCTTCTAAACTTCTCATTTAAATGATATGTTCTGAGAGAGAAGCAAATAGGTTTTTGGCACAAATGAAGATTTTTATACTTGCAATCAGGAGGGTACTGAAAATGCTGCTTGCTAAGGTAGTCATTGCACTGAAATTTCAATTTATGCTAGACCCAGCTAAGGTGTTATTCAGGACAGAAGGAAAGAAGCTTGGAGATGAGAAGCTGTATGATTGGAAAAAAAAAAAGATTAAGGGGTTTCATATAGATCAGTATTATCACACTGCATATGTTTCTCTCTCTTTGGTTTCTCTGGTATATGAGGAAGCAAGAATCTAAGATAAAGTCACTGGAAAGGCAAACTAAAGCTGAAACATTGTTCTCATCATTAGGGATGGGAGCAAACAGAACGTATTTTCTCTCCAATAGGGAGTTGAATATGACTCACTTCAGGACAAAAAAGAAAGTGGGAGCTTTGATGTGTGTGGAGCTTCAGCATCCTCAGGTTCAAACAGATACCTTTGGACTTCTAAGTTACGAGGATGAGGGATAAAAGGGAGGGGAGTTACTGTAACCAGGCTCTGTGAATATTATTAGAGATTGAATTGAACTGGTAATGGTAAGGACTATTTAGAAATTCCAAGCCCAGGACTTTATCCATCGTGTCACCTAGCTGCCATGTGCAAAGCAATAGAGATCACTACTTCAGCCTCACTATGCATAGGCCATGGTCTACCAAGCAACAAGGATAACTTGAGTTATTTATCAATGACTGATCATGACTTTGCATGGTCCTTATTTTGATTAGTTTTGTGTAATTTTACCACCAAGGGTGCTCAATAGGTATTTATTGAATTGAACAGAATTTTAAGGAAACAGAAGTAGCTGTTGGAAAAAGAAACCCGAGAAACCCCTCCAGTTTCAAGTCTGTTTCTGGCTTTGTTTTCCCAGGAGTCTCTCCAGCATGCAAGAAGGAAAAGCTTCTCATCTTTTCACAAAGCCATGATATGATGTCCATTTTTTTCATATCAAGCTTTTCACACAACTATGGCATAAATATTCAGTCACAAACTTCTATAGTAACTTTACCACTGTTCTAATGTCTTATTCTCTCTGTAAATTTAATCTCCTCCTGTTCTAATACCTTAATCTCCTCCAAAAATTGCCAAGTAACTTTGGCAGAAGTTGTTATTAGTTAAAACACTGAAATAGTTCATGTAAAATAAATTTGAACCTTCCTACATCAATGTCAGAGACAATTTTGCAATCTGTGATGGAAGACACTTAGTGAAATCTAATTTAACTACAAGATGAGGCTGCTACTTTTTTGGGATTATCTATACATATTTCAATGCTCTAGAAGCATTGTGATTTGATTAGGGTGGCTATTCTGTAACATGATGTAGAATTTGTCCATGCCAAAGTAAATGGAAAAATAATTGTCTCATGGTACCAGACTTCTCATGATGAGGTTCTCTGACCTATATTAGGTTGGTCCATTGTCAACCAGGTTGATTGTCGACCTGTGCTTGGAGCCTTTCCAGTGCAAGGGAAAGTGAGTTTGTGCTCCACTCGTATAGCCTTTAAGAACCTAGGCTCAACTTCTCACCACTTTCTATAACATTTTGTCCCTAACAAAAACAAACAAAAAGCAAATTCTACTAGCTTAATATATTGGTGAATAAAGTATGCATTTAGGGTTATCTATGATACTTCATATTAATTAGCAACAAAATTTTACCTCTGTCTTGCAAATTAGCTTTGGAATATGCAGTCTAAAGATTTATGTGACAAAAGTCTCCTTTTAATTCATTCTTTTGATTTCAACACTCTTCTCTCTCTCTCTCTCTCTCTCTCTCTCTCTCTCTCTCTCTCTCTCCACATTTAATTCACCACTTGTTCTTAGTCAAACCTTTGGACTTCTGTTTCCTCATCTATCAAGCAAAGTGTAGAAGTGTGTGGGAAATATCTGACTTCTAAAACCCTGCTCAAATTATATGACATATAATTTCTGCAGACACTCCTGATTTCTAGTCTAATGATCTTTCCACTGCATTATACTTACTCCCTGCTTTAACCTGTTCCTTAGCATATGTGTGTTTGCTTGAGGTTGGGATTACTTTGCTAATCATCACAGTTTTCCTTCCCAGAGCTACAGTGAAAACAATACAGACACTCTAGTTGTACTCTTAAAAATTATTGTTCAGTTCTTTTTTGGTATGAGGTTTCTATAACTGGGTGAAAAGGATGTCAGCAAGAAATAGAAAAGGAAATAGTCACTATAATTGTCATAAGTTGCTTTGATTATTTTTATTTCCCAGTAATTCTCATATTTGGAATTTGGATCTTTGCATATGATATGGAAATATATGTAGATTATATGTAAATTAGGAAGCCAGTTCCAAATACAGTCCTTTAAAACATGCACACAGATATGCATCCTTCCAGGACTATGATATGGACTGTTGCCTATTTCACGTTCCATTGCTCACATCTAATCTTCTGAGACCATTTTTTGTGGTGGTGGAGGGGAGGGGAATTCAAATAAAAATACCTTGATTTTCCATTACACTTGAGGACTAAGACCTTTGTAAATACCTAGATCTATACTGGCGAAAGTGCCTGGATTCTATTTAAGAAGATGTGAGGAGAAAAAAAGCTTCTGTTGCAGAAATATATCCTTTTTTTGAGATGAAAAGGGGTCCACAGATCATGAACACCTATAAGACTATTATCACTCCTCAATGAAGAAAACTTCTTCATGGAAGCCACTCTCCTTCAGGGAAGTAATGCATTTTTTAGGACTGGAACACAGAGAACATGCTTGTTCTGTCACTTATCATCTGTGTGACACTTTTAAAGGCATTCGACCTCTGCCTTTACACACTGTAGGTGCTTGCTCGGTGCTTGTGGAATTGAATCTTACTGGGCTCCAGTTTCTTTTTCTGTAAAATAGTAGTGGGAAGCTAGACTAAATGACCTCTAAGGTCCTTTCCAGCTCTCAGTACTGTGAATTAACTACTCTCAAAGTGGCCTCCTCTTTTCAGGGCAGACAGTGTCTCTGTATACTTAAATTAAACACCCTCTCTCAAGCCCTGGATCTATCTTCTTCTATCTAAACTGTCAGAGAGAAATTGCAAGGGTTCTGAAGCTAGGTTCTGTGAGCTAGTTTAAAAATATTTTTATAACTTTTAATATGATTGGTTTTAGTCATTATCTTATATGTTTTATTTTATTAATTCAAAAATATTATTCTTGGAAGGGGTCCATAGGCTTCACCGGATTGCCAGAGATTTAACACACACACACACACACACACACACACACACACACACACACACACCCCTCCCCACCTCCTTCCCACTCTCCTATAAACTCTTGACTTACAGGACATCTCTTCCCTATCACCTTCCCTACCAGAGGAGAGAGGAAAGCCACCTCTTTTACACTTGTCCATACTTGGAAGAACCCTAAGGGGGAAGCTGCTGGATAGCTCTCCAGAGACAAGCTGGAAGGGCAACAGAATACTGATAGGGAGGGTTTGGGGATACTGGCACCAGAGCAGCTAATTCCATTGGTGGTGGGGTGGAGGGAGTTGTCCAGAGTACCAAACAGTAGTAAAGATAGGAGGTGAAGTACGCAGGGGCTCATATACTGGAGCTGGAAATGCAGTGGAGGGGAAGGCTCATTAAGCCGACGCTGGGGAAAAATAGACAAAGAGCAGCAGGTCAAGCTGCCTTCAAGTCTCAAAGCTTGGAGCAGGCTGCAGAGAGGCTCCTGCAGAGCAAGGAGCAAGGAAGGAGGGGACAGAACACTATGTTATTTGGTCACAGGCCTCTAGTCGGACTCTTATTTGCTAATCCCCACTTTGGTTCTTTGTCCTTTCCACCTGATTTCAGGAAGGTGGAATTGGGGGCAGAATATAACAGTGAAGTCTGCCCTTTAAAAATTTTGGTGCCTAACCTCAACATGTTGGGGACAGGAGGAGAGTGGAATGAATAACCCAAAGTGAAGAGCATGAGGAGGATGCCCAAATCAACTTGCAGAGGACATAAAGGTTTTCAAACACCTGAAAAGTAAGTACTTTTTGACCTAATAAAGAATAGGCAAAACTCTCCAGAGTTTTGTATGTGTGTGTATATATGTATGTATGTGTCTGTGTGTGTGTATGTGTGTGTGTGTGTGAGAGAGACACACACAGATAGACAGAGAGAGAGAGAGACAGAAACAGAGAGGAGAGAGAAAGAGAAAGGGTGTGCTTGTGAGAGAGGGACAGACTAAGACAGAAAAACAGAGATACAGAGAAAATGTGTGTGAGAGACAGACACAAAAACAGAGACAGATAATGAGACAGAGATAGAAAGAGATGGAGGGAGGGAGGGGAGACAAAGAGAGACAGAAACAGACAGAGAAACACAGAGAAAAAAGGATAAAGGGAGAGAGAAAGAGACAGAGGGAGATAGAGACACACAGGAAGGTTGTATGTATTGATGCTTTGGCTCAATTGATCCCATGATATGTTTTTATTAAGTATAGGTTGCTAGTGGTAAACGTGGAACCAAGGCTAGTGGACTGATCACAGACCCTTGAATGGTACAAACCCTGTGCTTCATGCACACTAGATTACTCTCTAAAGATGAACATTTGGACCTCTGGAAAACATTTTTACATTCAAGATAACTCTGGGTTTCACTTCTGAGTGAACATCTCTGTGCCTCTTAAACTTCCAGGACATTAGAAAATACAGAATGGTAGCAGTCATGATGGAGGAGAAAAAGAAGGTAGCTCAATTTTAAAAAATAGTATCTTGCTATGTTAATTTCACAGTACAGATAAATTCAAAGATGTGAAGTCTACCGTACCGGACTTATGTTGCCAGGTCAAGAACCAATTTTGATTTGTCAGTAAGTTCAACTAGCACTACTGGAGCTCAATAGTTATTTTATCATTACTAAATTCAAGAGAGGTTTAAAGGATTCCAGCCAAGGCTCAGATCTGTACTCAGAAACAGCAGTGATACCAACTATATTTGAAAATGCTGCTTTTAAGAAGAGCTTTATTATATAGGATTCCTACATCTATCAAAGTTTGGAATGGTGATGCTAACTTTCATAAGAGTGAAGTAATTTAGAATTAAAAGTTCAAAATTAAAATTTTAATTAAAATAACTAGACTATGCAAAATATCTATTTTTTGAACATTTAGCTATTTTATTTAACTCGCCTTGGGTAAGGTTGTTGTTGTTCAATCATTTCAGTTGTGTCTGACTCTTTCTGACCCCATTTCGGGATTTTCTTGACAAAGATACTGGAATGTTCACCATTTCCTCCTCTAGTTCATTTTACACATTAGGAAAATGAAGCAAATAGGGTTAAGTGACTTGCTCAGGGTCACACAGTCAGTGAGTGTCTGAGGTCAGATTTGAACTCAGGAAAAGGAGTCTTCTTGACTCCAGGCCTGGCATTTTATCCACCGGGCCATATAGCCCAGGTGAAGTGCATGTCAACATTTTATTTAAAATAATCTATTTCCCAGGAGTGCAAAACTTTAGAAAATATGTAGATGCATATTGTATGTATATAAATTTATATATTTTAAAATATACTACGCATATATTTTAAATTTACATTGACAGGTAACTCAAGGTATAAGTTGTTAAAAAGGAAAAACTAATTTTAGGCAATAGCTTCAATGTTGATAATTTGCTAATGAAAACTTTCCTTACTGGACAAAATAATAGAAGTCTAATAAGACTTCTATTTTTCAAAGGCAGAAAGAATATGATAGCAAACATGAAAAGTCATCTTTTTCTTTTCATTTCTTCCAAGTCAACAAATGTATGAGATTAATGAGAGTTTGGATTGGAGAGTTACATGCAGGTAGGTGCTAATTTGAAACAATGAATGACCAAGGTCCACAAGCATGTAGAAGAGGGCAAAAGCATCTGCCAAAGCATTGATTCTTTGGGGAAACCCTCAGTAAATAGGAAGAAAAGTGTAGCCCAGTTTCTTGAATATAGTCATATGATACTTTATATTTACACAATATTTTACAAGTTCATAAAGTGCTTTCTTCATAGTAAACCTTTAAGTAGTTAGTACAAATATTTCCCTATTTTACAGATGAAGAAATTGATGCTTAGAGACATCAAGTGATTTGTTCAAAGTCTTACAGACAGACAATAATACCTAGTGGAGACAGGACATGAATATGGATCTTGTGACTAATGCAGTAGACAGAATGCCAGATTTGGAATCAAAGGACCTGGTTTAAAATCCAAGCTCTGTGACTTAGTATCCGTTTGACCTTAGTCAAGACAGACTTTCTGGGGCCCACTTTTTTTTTGAAATCTGAAAAAGGGGGTTGTATTAGATGATCTCAAAAGTCCTTTCCAAGTCTAAATCTGTGGTCCTAAGACACCAAATTCATTGCAATGATGAGCTCTGTAGACATTTGTTGAACAAATAAAAAAGCAGCAAAGAGACAAGAAGATTAATGAGAAATCTAAGTGAGTAAATAATCCATCAAGTAATGTCTATGAAACTGAGAATAAAAAAAAGAAGACTTCTCAGACACATTCAGAGCAGCATGGCATTATACTGAAAGATGAGACCTAATCCATGCTTGGGGCACTGACACCAGTTCCTTATGTTTTACTTCTCTGGACCTTAGTTTCTTCATCTGTAAAATGAGACAGTTGGGTAAATGATCTCTGAGGTTACTGTTCTATGGTTCAGTGCGCTTCCCCTGCTTCATGCAGCTCCTCTTTCCTTATATGATCATGATGGATGACAGCGATATCAAATTAATTGAATACTGTTGTTTGGTCATTTCAGTCATGTTTGACTCTTCATGATCCCATCTGGAGTTTGCTTGGCACAGACGCCAGAGTGGTTTGCTATTTCCTTCTCTAGATCATTTTACAGATGAGGAAACTGAGGCAAACAGGGCTAAGTGACTTGCTCGGAGTCACACAGCTAGTAAGTTTCTGAGGTCAAATTTGAACTCAGGAAAATGAAGCCTGGCATCTTGTCCACTGTCACCTAGCTGCCTTAATTAAATACTAACGACTCATATTTATAGTCATTTAAGGTTTGCCTTTTAGGCTTGTCAAGAACCTTCCTCAAAACAACCCTGTAAGGAAGAGTAAATATTATTATTCTTATTTGACACATAACAGGAGTATGGAGCATATTTGAATTTTCCATGCCCTGGGTACATTCAGATGAGGAAACTGAGGCTCTAAGAATTTAAATAACTTCTGTAGCATTATATAAGTGTCAAAAGCAAGATTTGAACCAAAGCCTCCTGACTTTAAGTGCAGGAGTCTTCCTACTACATTATATAGCTTCACAATGTTCGTATCCTTTTCAAGTGTGCAAGTATGTGTGTACAAGCATGTAGCAAATGCAAAAATCCTGAAGAATCTTATTAGTGACATTTCCAGATTTTAACATGAGCAATGACTGAGATGCCCTGTCATGGTATGAAAATGAACATTTTCTCTTCCTCCTTCATCTCCTTAGGATACTTTGCCATGAGGAAATGATGTTGGATGTTGCCATTTGTAATAGTGCTCCACTGAGAAACTCTCTTCAACATAAGGAAAGAAGCCTCATGAGGAAGCGTTTGAACATTTGGCCTTCTCTATGTTTCCGGATTGTTTAATTGCTCAAACAATCATGGTTTTTGACAAGTCAGGATAAAAAGCAGGTTCCTTTCAGGCTACTCCTGAAACCAGGTACTTCTGATTACAAAGATTAAAAAAACCCTTTGATCCTGTTCAGGAGAACTGTTTGTGGGCCTATTGCTCTCAGATTGACTAATGCTTAGAGTAAAAAGTGGAAGGCTTTAATTTTTCTTTTTGGTGGCAACTGAAAAATTTGGAAAAAGTATTTTTCTTTACTGGATTTCTCTTCTTCATTGGGTGTCCAGAATGAGTATCAATCTGACAACAAACCTGAGCTTTGGGACTCTGCTGACTGACTCTGAGGAGAAGCAGAGAAATGGGCTTTCTAGAACAGGCCATACAGTCACCGCAGTATTCCTTGGTTTAATCCTTTTCTTGGGTTTCATCAATAACTTCATTGTGCTTGTCCTCTTCTGCAAGTTTAAAGTCCTTCGAAATCCTGCGAACATGCTCCTGCTGAACATCAGCGTCAGCGACATGCTGGCTTGCCTTTCAGGCACCACACTGAGTTTTGCATCCAGCATCCGAGGCAGGTGGATCGGAGGGTACCACGGATGCAGGTGGTATGGCTTTGCCAACTCTTGCTTTGGTAAGAAGCCCAGATGTCTGAAGTGTCTTGGCAGTAGTGAGCAGGGTCATAGACCTTTTTCTTGAATGTGGTTATAATCTAAGGAAGGTTTTTTTAGCTCTTGTCTGAGTATCTAGGAATATGGTAAATCAAAAGGCTCTGTCTTTTGGTGTATTTTTTCAGATTCATGATCGAGCCTAAATAATACTGCATTTTTCCTTTATTTGAACAACAGAAATAAAAGAAGAATTACATTATGTCTCATTATATTTGCTGTCTTCAGTTATTCTTTTGAAAGAGCATGTGTTACTTAGAATGGTTGAATAACAAAATTGTAAAGAGAATGATTAATTGATTACCAATGATATCCTTTGGGAGCAAGACTTCTCAAAGATAGCCCTTTGTAATAACCAGTTTACTTGGTTAGCTATAGGCTTTCTTTGAGTACATAAAAAATGACACAACATCTCTGATAGAATTTAGCTTCTAAAAATTTATGTGCCTCAAAGTTTGGTTTACTTGGTTGCAATACTAATATATATTTAGTACTAGAATTTATGGGCAGGTAGGTGGCTTAGTAGAGAGAATGCTAGGCTTGACATCTGGAAAATCTGAGTTCAAATCTGACTTCAGACACTTACTAGCTGTGTTACCCTTGGCAAGTGTCATAACTCTGTTTTCCTCAGTTTCCTCATCTGTAAAATGAGCTGGAGAAGAAAATGGTAAACCATTCCAGTATATTTGCCCAGAAAACCCACAGAAGGTGTCACAAAGATTAGAAGACTGAAAAACATTAAACAACAGAAATAGAATTTATGAAATTGATTCGTATGAAAAACAGTGTGGCAGAGTATATAGAGGGCCAGTCAGATAGGGGGAGTCAGGAAGTCTAGAGTTTAAAAGTCTTGCCTCTGATACATAGTGGCTGTGGAATCTTTGGTGAGTCTCAGGAAAATCCATAAGACTATGAATTGTAGAGCAGGTACCCATTTGCTCTGGTAGAGGGACTTTCTTCACCAGGATTTCTATATTCCGTTGACATTACAGGCTCTGCATAATTAATAATAATAATAATAATAATAATAATAATAATAGTATCCTAGTTCCCTAAAGGAACTTTAGATTATTCCAAATCCCTTATTTTACAGTTGAGAAAGCTAAAGCCCAGGAAGAGAAGTGACTTGCCCAAGATCAGATAGATGCGTTAAAGAAGTCTCTTTTTTTTTTTTTTAACAAAACTAGTCATTTGTGAGCTACCAGAAGGCAAAACAGGATATAAAACTTGTTCTTAGCCTCTTGGGGAGGCTTTGGCATGTTGATTCAGTCTGTGGCATAAACGTCTGCTGTTAATCCTTTTTTTTAACTTTCAAAATGTTTGGATAAAGGCTTTCGCTTTAGGAAAAATGTTAAAGATATGGCTAGAACAGCTTTTGGCAGAACAAAATACCCTATTGTAATTCTACTTTGGACAGTCATCTGAAGAAAATGTAATTGACACATCCATTCTTGGAAACAAGAGTGATGTATGTGGTTTTTCAATTATATAATTAAACCCACTAAGTTGTTACTGATAAATAATTGAAATATGTGAGTTCGAGGGTTATATCCTGTTACAATATGCATCCCTTTTTTGTGAATGCTTTCCTCAGTAACTGAAGAATGCGTAAAGGGAAAGAAACTGGGATCACATAGGTAGGAATTATTCCATAAACCTTTTCTCTCCCCTTCTCAGTCCTGACCTCTAGCAGATTACTAACCTAAAGAAAAGGATAAGAGAAGGGAGAGAGAAAGGAGTAGGATGACAGATGAAATATCTCTGTTGGGATATTGTTAAGCTGCTAAAAAGTAATAAAATTGATTTAGACCTCAGAAGTTCTAGACACAGGGCTTCTTAACCACTTTATATCACTGACCTTTGGTGAAGCCTAAGGACATTTTATCAGAATAAGGTTTTTTTTTTAATGCATAAAATAAAGAAAATTATGAAGAAAGATCAAAATTAGTGACAATAAAGATGCATTTTTCCCTCTCAAGTTTACAGATTCCCTGAAATTTACCAATAGAATCCTTAGGAATCCTTGTTTAAGAGCTCCTGTTCTAGGCCAATGCTTTGCTTATAGCAGGTGGTCATTAAATACTTGGCCTTTAGCAATAGTAGGGCACATTGGCATGTCCCATCTTCGATTCAAACCTTAGCACTTAAGGATAGGAGCACTACAATGTGGACGTTTCTCATATCTTTGCTTATCTTTGTGACAAGCTGAGTTTTCTTCAAGTCCGTTCTTAGACCTGTGACTTGAGTAAATAAGTCCTAGGGACTTTCCTAAGGTACTGAGGTCAAGTGACTTGCTCAAGATTAAACTGCTGGTATCAATGGTGGGACCTGAATCCAGGTCTTTCTGATTCCAGATCCAGCATTCTATCCACTGCTTCATGCTATCTCTAGACATATCATTATTTCTAAATTAAAAAGAAAGGAAAAAAGGGAAAAAGAAATTTACATGATAACTTTATTATATATTTAAAAGGAATAGCAAGTTGTACATAATAGATTTGCAGTTTCATGTGCAATCATGTTTTTTTATTATATGATGTTATGGGAATGCTTTTTTAATCTCATAAATTAGAAAAATAAATAAATAAAATTATCATTATATTTGGACATTCATCTACTGCATTTAAAAATAAAGATGGAGGTTGACTGTATTTGTATTTGTACAATTTTGTGCATTTATACATGTACAAATTTGTACATTTGAAAGGTATTTGTACCTTTGGCAGTGCCATCTCAGATCCAGGGTCTGTTCTGTTGCTTTGCATATTCAGAAACTTGATTTTATTCGTTAATACCAGCTTGATGGTCATTTAAGTGGGAGATACCTACATTAATTAAACACACAAGAAGTTGAGTGATAAACCCAAAATTTTACTTACCAATAGGAATAAAACACTTACATCTACTGATTTGCAAGTCCTTTTATCAGTGGAAATATCCATTTGTAAGAAAACAGATTAAGACTAGGAGCTTTTTTGGTAAGTATAGAGTCAGAGTACAGGTAATTAGATGATGTTTGCTGGGCTTAGAGTTAGGAAGACCTGAGTTCAAATGTAGTCACAAATACTTAATAGCTCTATAACCCCAGGTAAGGCATTTAATCACTGTTTGCCTTAATTTCCTCATCTGTAAAATGGGAAAAATTATAATATTTAGCTCCCAGGATTGTTGTGAGATAGTATTTGTTAAGTATTTAGCATACTGTCTGGTACATAGTAAGCACTAAGATTAGTATTAAAGTTAGTATATAAAGTTATAAAGGTAGTATTATTATTACTCTCATATGCTATTGTTGGTGTTGTTGTTATATGTTAACCAAACTATGAGAATTTGATGTACCCCCTCCCGTTTTTAGGGCTATCAGCCTACAAAGAATACTACAATATTGTGTGGGCTGGTCAGGGCACCTTCTCCTCTACACATTACTGGAGATAATGTTTACCATACAACTCTACTTTCCCAAGGTTTCTTATCAGTCACCAAAAGCTTTCATGATCACAACACAACTTGTGATGGACATGATATTATTTATTTGGTAACAATCTCCTTACATTTTAGCTGGGAGTCAGAAGATGCTTGATAGTCTTATCGTCACATTTATAAATGGTCTTTTCTTAGGTGTTTTACTTTGTGGGAAGATTTCCATAGATAGCTGATCTCATGCATTTTGTGTTGCTTTTTGTTAGTTTCAATTTTTGAGAGTAGCAT
>CM053626.1:137379710-137414747 GCA_028646595.1 Phalanger gymnotis | reverse complement strand
TCCCTCCTTAGGCACCCTGGTCTCTCAACTCCTAGGACTCATTATCTTGATGCTGGACTTAATGAGGGCACCCAAGTGATTTAGCCTTACTGATGTTTAGAATTCCCAAGCTCTGGCAATCCATCAACTCAGCCTCTCCAGCAGCAGAGATTATAGGCATGTGTCACCATGAAAACGATCTTCTTTGGATCTTACAGCTACTCATATATGTACTAGCTACATATAGAGCTACCCTAGTTTGGTCAGATTCCTATGGGTCTTTAAAATGTCCTCTAGTTCTGAGTGTTTGATGTTTTTAAACTGATTGTTACTGTGATAAGGTGCTGTTTTGGGGTTATAGTTTCCCCACCTGAATTTTCCCTCTCTTCTTCACCAAATTCTTTGCTTCTTTAATTGCTGCCTACTCTCATCTTTCATATTCCTTTTTTTTTATTCATGGAAAAAACAAGCATTTTCATAACACATTACAATAAAAAAGATGATTGTACACAAAACCGCAAACCTATCATGTACAACTTGCTATTTCCTCCAAATATGCAACAAAGTTATCATTTAAATTTCCTCTTTTCTTTTTTTTTCTCTCCCCCAGAGATGGCTATCATTAGACACGAATATACATGTGTGTGTGTGTGTGTGTGTGTGTGTGTGTGTGTGTGTGTAAAATTATTGTATACATATATTTATCGGTTCTTTCTCTGGATGTAGATAGTGTCTTTCTTTATATGTCCTTTATTTTTAATTTGCATATTTATAATAGTCAAAATGACTTAGTCACTCACAGTCATTCTTAAAGAAGTATTGCTATTACTATATACAATGTCTTCTTAATTCTGCTCACTTCACTCTTCATCATTTCATGCAAGTCTTTCCATGCCTTTCTAAGATCATTGAGCTCATTATTTCATATAGCATAATAGTATTCCATCACAACCATGCACTACAACTTATTCGACCATTCCCCAATTGATGGGAATCCCTGTCATTTCCATTTCTTTGCCACTACAAAGACAGCTGTCATAAACATCCCATTCACATTCTATGTTATAATTACTATTTGTGAATTTCCTTCCATCTCGTTTTTACTCACTATTTTCTTTCTCAGCCTCTCTTTTTACCCTACCCCTGTTACCTTATCTTCTCCCCCTAGTAGAAGAGAATGACAAAGGGACTAATTGGTCCATTTCCCACAAGGCTGAGTTTGTTCCGACCAAGGATGGACCTTTAAGATGAAGGTTTAGAAGAGATTGCGTCCTTTTCTGGAATCTATGTCTAGATGTTCTAAATCTCGATAGGGAAACAGTAAGTAGTAGATATCATCAAAACCAGTTCCCTAGAGACCACTGATCATTTAGCACTGGAAAGGACTTTAGAGACCATGAAGTCCAACCCATTCCTTTTTATGGAAGAGGAAACTGAATCACAGAGAAATAATTTGCTCAAGTCAAATAGCTAGTTAGTGTCCCAGATGGGATTTACTCTCTTACTCGCAAGTAAGATCTCTTCTTGACTTCAAGTCCAGTGCTCTATCCGCTATGCCATGTTAGAGGCAGCTAGGCGGCATAGTAGATAGAATCTACTATGAATCTACTACTAATCTACTTCTCAGACTTCTAGTCTTAGAAGATCACGAGCCTATGAGTTCATTGATTTCTGCCCTTGTTGCTGATTTTTACCATGGCTTTATTGGCTAGGGAATTCAAAAGAGGTAGGGCAGCAGGGTGGGAATGGAGGGGATGATGAAGCACAGATGCTGTTTCACCATAGGAGCACTGATGCACTACAAAGATCCTGTTGCCCCTCTCAGAAAGTAAGAGGGGGAGATGCTTCCTACCACGTACCAGGAGTGATCACACCATCCTAAGGCAGACACAGCAATGCGGAAATGCCTCCTGCTGCTAGCACCAGCACGGACTGTATGGAATTAAAGAGAATGAATTATGCTACTCCCACCAGCAGCAGAGAGAGATACCACTCTTTTTTCTCCTCTCTTTCTGAGATTTCGTTGCCCAGACTCCTCTGGTCACTGAATGCTAGACTGATGTGTCAATTCTTGCTTTTCTGCTCCAACTGCCTTCAGTTGTATCACCGGAGATTATGATGCAATGGTGATTATGTTTCAGTTTCTTTTAAAAGCACATATTTTAATCTTATCATACAATGTACCCTAGAGGCTTGGATATCCTAGGATCCATTCTTTGTCTGTCTCTATACCAGTGAAATTATGTACTGTGGAGCATAACTTGAATGTTGCTTCCCCCTGCTGCCCAGTCAGTGTTTTGCACAGGCAATGCAAATTATTTTTGCTGGTCAATTAGCTCCTTAATTATATTATACTTAGGCTAATATTAAAATTAATCATCATTTCCCAAGACAAATAGGAATGATTTTTTACTATCTGTGTTATCACTTATTCCATTAGTATGGACAAAAGAGAATGAACCACATGTAAATTAAAGGCACCTATGCTCATCCAAGACACTTAACTGCTCTGAACCTTTTTCCTTATTTCTAAAATGGACTGGATTGCCCTGAGGCCCCTTAAAGCTTACAACTTTTGTGATTTTCTAAATGAACTCTGACAAATTACCTTCTAATGCTTTATATTGGTATTCTACTTTATAGTACTTTCTTATGTTTTTTCATGTGTTCTTTGCAACATTTTGATGAGATTAACAGGGCAAAGATCTTATATGTCAGGAAACTGAGGTGCATTAGAGTCACTTACTCAGGGTCACATAGTTAGTAGGTGGTAGAACCAGGACTTAAACCTTGGTGTCCTTATTTAATACTCTCCACTACATTGTACTGACTCATAATCGTCTGTTTCAATAGATCCACAGTCTTGGTCTCCCTGATCTGAACATCCCTTCCAAAGTATAGATCACAATCCATACATGCCTTTTCAGTCTGTGTGGTACAATACTGCATCTTTCTAATGCAGGGATTCTTAATCTGCAGTATGAACTTTTTAAAATAGTATTTTTTCAGTTACACATAAAGGCAATTTTTAACATTCATTTATTATAAAATTTTGAGTTCCAAAGTTTCTCCCTCTCTCTCTTCTTTCTCCCCTCCCTAAGATGGTAAGCAATTTGATACATGTTATATATATGTGCAATCACTTGAAGCATATTTCCATATTAGTCATGTGAAAGAAGAAATAGAGCAAAATAAAAAATCATGAAAAAATAAAGTGAAAATAGTATGCTTCAATCTGCACTCAAACCAGATTATAGACTTTTAAAAAAAAGTTTTGATAGCTGTATTCCAATAATAGCTTTTCTTTACAATATTATGCATTTTATTAATTTAAAAATATCATTCTGAGAAGGGGTCCATGGCACAAAAAAAGATTGAGAACCTCTTTAATCTCATCAAAATGGATCCTCTCTACAATGCTGCTGATCTCAATCCATCCACACTATCTCATTATGTTCAAGTCTTATCTGTGACCTGTCATAGTTTTTGAACTTAAACCCAACATGTTAGCAACTTTCCTCCCAGAGCTCTTGATATTGCCCAGATATCGCTGGAATACACAGGCAGGTCACAAGCTATCGCTCACTCTTACTCCACACTTAGCCTGCCTCCCTTTCTACTCCTACCTTTCTTTGATGATGTTGTATGCTATGGCTTGTACTAAGTTCTCCATTGGCAACATTCTACAACCTACTCATACTCATCACATATCTCTCCATTGCCCTATGGGTGACAATTTTGATTCTTTGGAGATCATGAAATTACAGAATTTGAAACCATGCAGCAGCATCAGAAGGGCATTTTGGTTTAATTGATGAAGTTTTGGGTCAAGAAGCTGCCACAGATAGTTGAAGGTGCTGTACAACTTCCCAAACACAATTAAGACCATTCTTTTGTTCATGTTCAATTCTGAGTCCAGCTAAGTAGCCATATACAGTATCTGTATAAGCTATGCATACAGATCAGTGAACCATTCATCTAGCCGCATATCTCTGCATTGACCAGAGGCATCAAACATACATCCTGGAGTCTCCGTTTTGGACTGCTACTCTGTGAATGTGGCCTGAACCAGATTAAAATGTAATTGGGAAATATTTAACAAATAAAAATTCAATAGAACATAGATAATATGTGGTTTTCTAAGTCAATATATGACTTATGGGGATGTTTATGTATTACCTCAAAGCAAAGACATTTACTAAAATAAACCTAGGGCTTGCTCACTCTCCAACGAATACACATAATAGAAAGACTCAATGCATACTTAAGGTATACTGGTAACATGACACTAATGTAGGAATCACATTTGGCCAAGAATACTCATGCTTCTGGTACTGCAGAGACCAAAAGTTATTTCTTTTCTCCTGACCTCTATATGTTCTACCTCTTTCCACCCTCTCACTAGTGGTACAGCATGTCTTCTGAGCAGTCTGATCACTGGACTTCTTTGGATGCACTCTTCTCCATGGGTCATCTCCCAACTGCCAGGGTTAATCTTCCCTGGAATCCATGTTCGGCTTCATTATTTGCTATTTAGAGTCATGCTCTTTGAAGCTACTTCCTATCTTAAATGCTACTTTTTATGCTTACATGTTCCTAGGAAGTATTTTTGTTTCTTGCTAGATACAGTGTCTTATAGTAGGTGAATTGCTCTCTTTTAAGACTCAATGACTAATGTAGCAGGGAAGGTATGGTAGGAGGAGATAAAATCTTTTCCCTGCCACTATCCTCTCCCTACCAGGTGCCCTTTGATAGAGTCATAAGGGTACACTCCGCAAAGATGCTCTTTGCCTTGACTCTACAGACAGTTGGACTCTATTCAAGACTTGGAAGCATTATACTTTTAAAAGCCTCCATGGTCATGGTTAATCTTTCCTGGGTAATGATAAGCCAAGCTCTCTTTCCAATTCAATCATGGAAATTTTTTCCAATATTTCATAAAGAGATAGTATGACAGACACATTTTTTGTGCTTCATTAGCTTTTTAGAAGAATTTGTTACAATTTTACCACATACCAATCCTTAAACAAAATAATTTAACATTTGTAGATTCATTATAACATAAAAATAACAATAAATCTTAAAGTATTCAGAGGACTTGATTTATGGTACAAAGTTTTTCAAAACTTGGTGACTTTGATGACATTGTTACTCAAAATTCTTTTTCAAATACCTATCTTTTAACAATTAATCTGTCCCTCCCACCACATTGCTCCTATTAATTAAATAACTATACCCTGTCCCTAAATAAAATTCTCAAAGCATACATACATAGTCTGATGAAGCAAATTTCCACACTGGCTAGGTCCAAAAATATGTATCTCATTCTCCATTTTAAGTTCATCACCTCTCTGGCAGAAGGTAAATGGCATGTTTTATCCTTATTCTTTTGGACTCATGGTTTGTCAATGCACTGATCAGAGCTCCAAAGTCTTTCAGAGTTATATTTCTCTATAGTGTTATCGTTATAAGTTCTGCTTATTCATTACTAATTCAGCTCTGTATCAATTTATTAGGTCTTCTCAGTTTTCTCTGAAAATGTTCATAAAATATTTCATTTCGTTAATACACAACAATGTGTTTAGCTATTCCCCAATAGTGAACAACCCCTTAGTTTCCAATTGGCTAACATAAAAGAGTTCACATATATATATATATATACACACACATACATATATATCTTTATGTATCTCTCTCTCTACATATGTCTCCTTCTCTTTCTTTGAGTTGGAAGCCCAGTAATGGTATAGCTGTGTCCAAATATATGCACATTTGAGTAACTTATTGAAGTTTCAAATTGCTTTGCAGAACAGTTGGACCAAATCACAGCTTTACCAACAGTGCACTAGTGTACCTGTTTCCCTGAAGCCCATTTGTCATTTTTCATTTGTGATAAGGTGGAAATTCAAAGGTGCTTTAGTGTGCATTTCTCTAATTAGTAATTAATTAGTAATATGGTTGGTGATAGTTTGGATCTCTTCCTTGGAAAATTGCCTGTTCATATGCTCGTATTATCTTCCACATCACCTGATTAGTTAAGAAACATAGTTGTCAAAGTTGTCAAAGAAAAATTTTTCCCTGTTCTTCTAATTTGTTTATGATATGACTTTTTATATCTTGGCCATGTGTGCATTTGGAACTTACATTGGTATGAGGTGTGAGGTGTTGGTCTAGATCCAATTTCTTCCAGACTGCTCTCTAGTTTTCCTAGAACTTTTTGCAAATAATTAGTCTTTTAGATTCTTTGGGTTTAACAAACGCTGTATAATTTCGTTTGTTTGCTTCTGAATGTTGGGTACCCAACCTATTCTGTTGATCAACCTCTCTCTCTTTTTTAACCAGTAATGAATAATTTTAATGATTACTACTTAGTATTACAGTTTGAGATCTAGTACTGATAGACCTCACTTCTTCCCACATTTTTCATGATTTCTTTTCAGATTCTTGACCTTTCGTTCTTCCATGTGAATTTGATTTTTATTTTACTAAGTCTATAAAATCTTCCATTTGTCATTTGATTGAATAACACTGAATAAGTAAAATACTTTAGGTAGTATGGTTATTTTTATTATATTTTCTTGACCTACCCATGAGCAATTAATATTTCTCCAATTATTTAGGTCTGTCTTTACTTCTACAAAGAATGTTTTATCATATAGTTCCTGGGCAAATTGTGGTAGATATATTCTCATGTTTTATAACTGATGTAGTTATTTTGAAATTTTGATGACTTTTAATGTTATCTTTATCTTTGCTATCTGCCCCTTAATGTTTGTGATCACATCAATTGAATTGGTAGAGGGAGATCAAATCCTCACCTACCCCCTCCACCTGGATGTTAGCCATTTAAAGACATACTTAAAGGAAATTATCATGTCCCCCACAAGTTTTCTTTTTTCCTGGATAAACATCTCTTGAAACTATGTGTGGAATAGTGGAAGGAATATTAACTTTGGAGTCAGATGACCTGGGTTCAGATCCTGGCTTTGCTGTTTCCTACCTGTGTAACCTTGGACTAGCCACTTAATCTCTTTTGACCTCAGTTTTCTCAACTGTAAAATGGGGGGCTTACACTAGATAACTTTTAAGGTCCTTTCTTACTCTAAATCTATGATCTTATGGTTATGTTAGGTCATGTGATCCTATGAACATGTGGCATGATATACAATTCCCTCAACATGAACTCTGGTTTGTCTATTTCTTTCTAAAACATGGTGTCCAGAAATGAGCATGATATTCCAGTTGTGGTCTGACTAGGGTAGAGTAAAGCAGGGGAATTATCATCTTCATTCTGGATATGTTGTAATGTTAAGATCAGGGTGCGTGATCTTGGGCAAATTACTTAACCTTTCAGTGCCCCAAGACTACAAGTTGCAGAGAAGGTGGCAACTCATATTTATAGAGGAGTTACCTTATCTGAGCATTCTCTATACAAATGAAATCAGAGGTCCAGTTTTTTTTTTTTATCATTCTTCTATGATACTATTGTTTCATTTCGCACTTGCAGTCCACAAAAATACTCAAAGCATTTTTCTTACTACTAGCTAGCCACACTTCTCCCATCCTGGTCTCGTGCAGTTGATTTTTTTATACCAAAATGTAGGAATTTATGTTAGCCTTTATTAAATTTAATTTTATTAGATTTGACCCATCGTTTTAACCTGTCATCATCTTTTATTTTTAGTTATACTCTGACTCATATTTATTTTTTTAATAGATGTATCTAATTTCCTCATTGACTTGGAAATCCAAATGAAAGCCATTTGAGGGAAAGAGCTGTGTTTTCTATTTTATGTTCTCCATAGCACCTAGCAGAGTACTTGGCACATAATAAACACTCAGTTGAAAGAATGACTGGCTGGTTGGATAAGACAAGATAATGGAACTGGCACTGAGAAAGGTGTTACTAGTGAATCTTGAACTTGGTGTAAAGTATGAACTTGGACAGAGTGGCAGGAGATGATGTCAAGATGTTATTATTGGTGGCCTATTAAGCATCAAAGTGTTGGGGTATTCTCCTAGGTGCCTTGTGGAGCTGGCATCCCTTCAGTGGTAAGAGTGATACTTCTTTTCAGTCCCAATCATTCTGCCATGGAGAAGTTCCATTGATCCCTCTCTCAAGTTTAGGAGCACAGAGTTAGTGGTTCAGAACTGGGAGCAGCTGGAGATGAGGCCATTCACATTCCACCCACTTCAGTCCTTGGCTCTAAATCACCAGTCTGCACCTGGTGCTGCTGAATGTCCTGTACAGGACTACGTCATGGAATCAAAGAGTGGGAAGTCATGTAGACTAATTCATTTCCTTCTAAAGCATCCCTGACAGATGGCTATCGAGCTGGAACACCACCAGTCAGAAAGAACTCACTATCTCAGAAGCATTTCATTTTCCAGGCAGCTATAATTATCAAAAAGTACTTCCTTATGTCCAGCTTGTAACTTTTTACCTACTGCTCCTAGTTCTGCCCTCTAGGGTCACACAGAATGTTTATCCCCTTTCCACATGAAAGAATGTTACATATTTAGAGATAGCCATTAATTTTCCCTTTGAATCTTCTCCAGACTAACCCCTCCCAGTTCCTTAACTTTTTCACATGATGTGGCTTCAAATGCTTTTATTTCTCTGGATATATTCCAGTTTGTCGATGACCTCAAAATGTAATGCTCCAAACTGAACACAGTTCCTAATACGGAGGCAGCTGAGTAGCTGGACCCAAAGTTAGGAAGAACTGAGTTCAAATCCTGATTCAAACATTAGTATGTGACACCTGGGCAAGTCATTTAAGTTCTATCTACTTGCTTCCTTATCTGCAAAATAGGGAAGATAATGCTTACCTTCCTCCATAGTTATGAGGTTAAATTGTGATAATGTTTACAAAGTACTTTGCAAACCTTAAGCTGCTATATAAATGTTAGCTAATAATCCTAACAACAAAACAATGAATAATGATGCTAAAAATTAATAATAACAATAAAAGCCTCTGACTAGTACAGAAACCATGGAACTGATCTAATTTTGAACATTATTTTTTCTAGAAATTATTTTCCGTAAGCATATTCCAAGATTATATGAGTTGTTTTTTTGTTTCTCTGTCTTTTGAGAGAAGTCAGAGCATACTAATGACTCATGATCAATTAAAATCACCAAATCTTTTTTTATATAAACTATTTCTATAATATTGTGCTTTTGTAGTTTAAAAATATAAGTATAGAAATTTACATTTATTCTTATTAAATGTCATTTTGTAAGACTTGGCCCATTTCTATGATTAAGATATAATAGATGTGAAATTAACACAAAATTTAATGTTAATAATAAAATAAAAGGTGGAGATCATCTTGGTTCAGTGGAAAGCATTGGATTGGGATTCAGAAGATTTAGGTTCTTGTCCTGGTTTTGCCACAAATATTTTCGATAAGTTACTTCACATCTCTGTACATCAGTTTTCTATTTTTTAAAATGAGTGGCTTAGATTAGATGACTTCTTAAATTCATCTAAACTTTAATATATGATCTTGAATGAACTTTCATCGAATTGGCCACCAGAGGGCTTCCTTGCTATTGTATGAAGGTTGAATAGACTAAGGCAGGAAAAGGAAAAACATTGCCCCATGTCCCAATCCCTTCTTCCCCAAATACATGTAAATTATAGTGCAAAATCTTCCAATTCCTAACTTGTATTGATTTCAGAGAATGACAAATAAGATACAATTAGGAACCATATATCAATTTAATCTGTAGATGTAGAAACCAAATGACATTTTTTTGGAGGGTGGTTATCTCTTTTAGGAGCCTATGTATCATATTTCTGTGCTATATGGTTATGCAATTTGTAAATGAGAAAATTGCACAATTGATGAAGTGAAACTCCCTACCTACACTTCTGTATTATTTTTTCAGAAAAAACATAAGGGTTTTTATTTTATGCCTTGGGAGTTTAAAAAAAAAGTCTGACAACTTTCTTAAAATTTATTCTTTAAAAAAAATGCCTATCAGGCAAATTTCAATAAGCAACCCCATATGTTCAATAGGCTACCTGGGTGAATTAGATAAGTACATGTAGGAAAAAGATACAAAAGAAATATAACATAATCTCCAACCTGTCAGATGACTGTTATAGGACAGAATAATAACTTTTATTCAGTTCAGCAAGTATTAATAAGCTCCTGCTATGTGCTAAAATAAGTCTCGCATTCAAAGATTATGTAATCTACTGGGGGTGGAGGAGAAAAAATACACAAATATTAAGTATTAAAATCTACAACAAAGGGATCATAGATTTAGAGCTGGAAAATTTAGAGGTATTCTGCTCCAATCCTTAATTTTATAGATAAGGAAATTGAGATCACAGACATTCAGTGCCTTGCATGAAGTCACACAACTAGTCAGTAACAGAGTTCGGACTTGATTTCAGGTCCTGTGACTCCAAATCCAATGCTTTTTCTGTTACACATCACCTCTGGGACGCTAGACTGTAATAAATAATTAATTCTCCTCTTATCTTTATTGAAAGCAGACCTTTGTGCCACTTTCTGACCACGTCTGCATCATGCTGCTTCTATCTGGGCTATTGACCCTCTCCCTCTCCTCATCACCTGTGGAAATTTGGGGCTCTGACGGATGAGCTTTGCTCTTATCCTGCCAGGAACCAAGCCTTCATGCCACTTCCCAGCCACCTCTATGCCATACCTAACCTACTACCATCCCTTTTCTATGTCCCCTTTGTGTGCTGTGTTTCCCCATTAAATTGGGGCAAGTAAGTGGTACAGTAAACATCCAGCCTCAGACACGTTACTAGCCATATGACCCTGGGCAAGTCACTAAACCTCTTGTTTGCCTCAGTTTCCTCATCTGTGAGATAAAAATAATAGTACCTATCTCCCAGGAATGTTGTGAGGATCGAATGAAATAATATTTGTAAAGGCTTAGCACAGTGCCTGGCACTTAGTAAGCATTGCATAAATCTTAGTTATTACTAATGTAAGCTCCTCGAGGGCAGGGACTATCTTGCTTGTTTGTGTTTATATCTCCAGCGCTAAATATTGTGCCTGACATTTAATAAATGCGTCTCTCTTGGTCTCTCTGACTGTCTGTCTGTCTGTCTGTTTCTCTCCCCCAACCTCTCTCCAAAGTAAAGATGTTATCAACCAAACTTTTTTTTTGTTCTTGGATCAATATTTAAATTGTACCTTTCAAGTAGATCAACTCATTTTGTAAGAATTGCAAAGATTTACAAAATATGGCACCATGGACATTTTATTATGTCATATTAACATCACCAACAAGCAAGACTGTCATGTCTGCATTTCTAAAGAATGAGAAAAGAATATTTCCCTGAATAGTCTGGATATTCACCTGCCTGAAGGTAAAGTGCCAGATGAATGATCCCATGGTGGTAAATTCAAGCTCTTAGTCAATCTGAAATAAAACCAGACCATCTGGTTGTCATCTACTACTTGACTGAAGCATAGTAGAATGTCCCTATAGTGTCTTCCTCTGAAAACACTTCTAACCCACTTCCTTCCCCATGAGTTTTGGGTTATAAGAATTACCTTTAATATCTACCATGTTAAATGTGGAGTGAAACTCTGGACTTATTCTCTCAACCCACATACATACACACTAACAAATTAGGTGCCCAGGGAAAGGTTGGGCTCTAGGGACACTTCAGAGGCATTGGGAGATATCACTAGTGCTTTCAGCTTGAGACCCACTCCAATGTGTTCACCTTAAAGTTAGCCATGAATGATTATTACTTCCTCATTTAACCAATGAATATCAACCAGCTTTTACAAAAAAAGGCAATTACTGAGAAGATACAAAAAAAAATGAGAGTTTTAAACATTTTCTCCCAACAACTAGGGGCATTTTCTCCCAACATCTAGGGGCATTTTCTCCCCTATGTCACCTTGGTCTTTGGAAAGAATAGGCTCAAACTTAAAGCAACATTTGACTCACTAAGTTTACCTCTGAATTCATCATAGCCAGTAGATAAATAGCTATAACTTCCTCTTGACTGTCTTGAAACTATGTAGGATCAGAAAAGTTACTGGGGATTTTCATCCTTACCATTCAATTTCTATCAAATTCTCACCTGCATTTTCATTTCTCCATGGCTCACTTTTCTGATCTTCTGAAGCTAACAAGATTAGAACCATCTCCAATACTGCTTCACCTAAAAAGCAGGACAGAATAGACAAACCAAAGACAGAAGCAACATCGTTGCCATATACTCATGGGCTACATAATGGTAGTTTTGGGGTAGATAAAGGCCCAAGACCCCTTTCTCTAGACAGAGGCTTCCAGCATTCCTTGTCTTTGCCCTTGAACATAACAAGGTAGGAATGATCGAGAATATGAGCAAAGAACAAATGCAAGTCCCTTTGACTGATTAGTGTCTGCACTCAGTTCCAGCTCAATGGCCAATCGACAATCCGCTTAGTCATCACATGGTTAGCAGTCCGGAATCAGTTACCAAATGTCTATACACGCTCCAAATTGGGAAGCATGGCCTTTCCGTTAGATATCATCATGACTTTTTGGAAGCAAACTCCCCAGCCACCTATGCGTGGGAATTGCATCAATAGAGCATGCTATACACCCTTACTAGCCAAACTACCCCTTCCCACCCCTTACTTATGTAATACATTGAATGTTCATCCTTTGAAATTGGAAGGGAATCCACAGAGCGAATAGTATACCTAAGTAGAATTAATATGCCCTATTCTCTCTTGTACATGGAGTGGGTTTGGGGATGAAAGGGAGCATTTATTCATGTAGTTGGGGGTTAATAACATGATGGAAAACAAACACATTTGCTAAAGTATAGCCAGAGTAGTATAAGGAAGTTTTTCTTCCTTCCGAGCCTAGGAGTGCCTCTGGGAGATAATGAAGAGAAACAATATGGGGTAGTGAAGAGAGCAGGAAACTAGCTGGTGCAGTGAATGGAGTGCCAGGCCTGGAGTCAGGAAGACGTATGTTCCTGAATTCAAATCTGGCCTCAGATACTTACTAGCCGTGTGAGCCTGAGCAGGTCGCTTAACCCTGTTTGCCTCAGTTTCCACAACTATAAAATGAACTGGAGAAGGAAATGGCAAAGCACTCCAGTATCTTTGCCAAGAAAACCCAAAATGGGGTCACAAAGAGTCATATATTTCTGAAAAAATGACTGAACAAGTAAAGAGAGCACCCAACTAAGAATAAAGAGACTGGGATCCTGATTCTGTCTGGACTGCGAAGTTAGACAGATCACGTTAGCCTTTTTGGGCCTTAGCTGTCTCATGTAAAAGGAGAGAACTGGGCTAGAAGCTTGCTATGGATCCTTCCAGTTTTAAAATGCTTTGATTCAATTCAGTCTCAATTTAGTTACTATATTTTGAGTATTTTTGTTAAATAACCAGATCCTTGGGAGTATGTTTGCCTTAACACATAGCATAAGCAATCCAGGATATTCAAATTAGCTTTTTATAGTAAATTACACAAACTAGTGCGTTCATTTTCTTGCCACCTGATTGAAAATGCTAAAAATGCTAAAAAATTTAATTCTTGGTATTTATTTGTTGTTCGTCCTTTGTTTTTGAAGAAGATCAATGACATCACAAAGCATTCATTAGGGGCTTACTATGTGCTAGGCACTATGATAAGCACTGTAGATAAAAAGGGAAAAAAAACCCCACAGTTCCTGTCCTCAAGGGACTTATGTTGTAATGATGGAAATAAATAAAGATCCATATGTAGGAGATAAATACAGAACAGATGGAAGGTAGCCTAAGATCAAAGGCACTGAGTGTGTATGTTGGGAGGAACCAGGAAAGACAACCTGAGGGAAGTATGCCTGAGCTGAGTCTTTTTCCTTTTTCCTGATAGGAGGACAGAAGGCAAGGCAATTAGGGGTAAGTGACTTGCCCAAGGTAACACGGCTAGTAAGTGTCAAATTCTGAGGTCAGATTTGAACTCAGGTGCTCCTGACTCCAGGGTTGGTGTTCTAGTCACTGCACCACCTTGCTGCCCCTGCTTGAGCTGATTCTTAAAGCAAGGCAGAGAGTTTAAGAGTCAGAGGCTAGGCAGGCTAATGTTCCAGGTGTTGCTCGTCCTGTTTCTCAGTCCCAAGAGTAAGAGGTTAGGTAGGAGAGCATTCCGCTTGGCACGTGCTCTTTCCAGTCTCTCCCTTAGGGGACTTTGCTGCTTCCACTAGGCTGGCTTGCTGGCTCTGCTCTCATCTCTTACCTTGAGAGAAAACTAATGGTTTTCAGTGGAACTAGTCTTTACTAATTTGTTAAATTTAAAAAAAAATCTTTAAAATTTGAGAGGTAGTGAGTTCTCTCTCACTGGAGGTTTTTAAGCAAAGTCTTGATTCTCATTGTTGTGTTGTAGTGAGATTTCTTGTTCAGGCACTAATCACTCAACAACCAACAAAATGGATGTCTTCTAAGGTCCTTCCAGTTCTGAAAGCCTATGATTCCAAGACCTGGATTTAAATTGTTCCTACAGCACTTTGAGCTATGTGGCCATGGGGAAGAGGAAAAGTCATTCATCTTTCTGAAACTCAGTATTTTCATCTTTAAAATGGGGATAATAGTTCCTGTAGCATCTACTTCACAAGCTGTCTTTGAGACTCCAGTAACATAATATGTGAAAAGCGTATTGCAGTTTTTCAAATTTGTCTTAGTAATATTCCATTACATTCATGTAACATAGTCTATTCATCCATTCCTCAGCTGGTGGGCACCTCCTTTATCCCCATACTTCTTTATTACTGCAAAAAAGTCCTGTAATGAATATTTGGGGATTCATGGGATCTTTTTTCTATCTTTAACCTCCTTGAGATATATGTTTTGCATTGAGATTCATTATCAAATTATATAGACACTTTGGTCACTTTTAAAGCATGATTTCAAATTGCTTTTCAGAAGACTGGACTAATCCACAATTCCACCAAAAGTGTACTAGTGTGCCTGTCTTCCTACAACACCTCTAGCATTGACTATCTTATAGACTCACAGATCTAGAGCTAAAAGAGACATCAAAAGTCAACTCCCTAATTTTATAGACCAGGAAACTGGAGCTCAGAGAGATTAAGGGACTTATCTAAAGTCACAAAGCTCAGAGATGGGATTTAATCTGAATTCCTTAGACTTTAGATCTTGTGCCCTTTGTATTACGCCATGCTACTTCTCTCATTTTTCACCATCTTTATCAATTTGCTGAGTATGAGGTAAAATTTTACTGTTGTTTTTGTTTGCATCATCTTATTTATGATTTGGAGCAATCTTTCATGGCATTGTTTACCATTTTGCTCTTGGCAACTATTTGTTCATATCCATTGGGGGTTGGGTCTTGACTTTGTGCAATTGTGTTAATTCTTTATAAATAAGCTATCAGATACTTAGAGATACAAAGATTTTCCCAATTCATAGTTTTTCTTTTTATGCTAGTTGCATTGATTTTTGTACAAGCAGATTATCAATATTATGCAATTAAAAGTATCTACTTTATCTTTCGTGATCTCCTCTAGCCCATTTAAAATTTTTTCCCTAAGCTAAAGCCAAAGTTTCAAAAGATAACTATATTCTTTTTCCTCCAATTTTAAAAGATGTGCTATTTTATTTTTAAGTCAAATATCTATTTGGAACTCGTTGTCTTATATGTTCTAAGATATAGTTATTAATATTAAGGAAACACATATGTGCACCCTTCTGTCAGCAGCTAGAATCTTATTTCCTCAAATGTCGGGAGATCATAATGTTTGGCAGAAGATTATATAATATCTTTGAGCACATTCTATCCTACTGGCTGTTTGCCTCCCCATCCCTGTGTGGGTCCCCCCTCCCAAGGATTTGTGCTGGTACTAATCAATGCATGCTCTTAAACTAGGGTCTCTGGAAGACTTGTTCAACTCAACCAGATCCTAATCATTTATTCTTTGATCTTTATCTAATAGTAGTTTTCAGGGACTTAACCTTCCATGAGCTTTTCCTCTCAGGTGGCCTCCAGCATGCTTGAGTTTTCAGATCTCTTTCTCTCTTAAGTTTGTGTGCATGGTATCCTGTCATTTTTTTTTTCACATGGATGCTCCAGTCTGCTCATATTCAATTGTCTCCTATCAAACAAGCAAGAAGCCTTTCTTTTCACATTGACAAGCACTGAACAAATATCTGCCTTCTGGCTGGAGTTGAGTTGAGATAGCTTTCTTTCATGCTGTCTTTCTTCCTAATTCATTGCTTTAGTCTGGCTTCTGCCGCTCCTGGGGCCTAGCTGATGTCCCCCTGGAGTGGGCAAATCTTTCAGCTCAGCTTCACTCTTCACCCTGCCAAAACAGACGAGTGTATAGAATGTACTTCTCAAAGCCCACAGTTAAGATCAGCAGAGAACTGTCCGTATTTAGCACCATCGTGTTTTGACATGCCATGTATTCTGTATGTATTGTAGGATATGTGGTGACCCAGGATACAGAGTGACTTCAACTTTTCCATGTAAAATTTCAGGGTTGTTTTCAATTGCATTGTCTTATTACTGATTTGGAGTAATGTTTTATGTCGTTGTTCACCATTTTGCTCTTGGGAACGATTTCTTCATATCCGCTGAGGGATGGGTCTTGACTTTGGGTAATTTTGTTAATTCTCTATAAATAAGCTATCAGACTCTTATCAGAGATATTTGATAGGAAGGTTTTCCTTTATTTTTACTTATACATTTATCAGGGTCCTCTTCCCTTTTTTATTCTTAGGAACTACTAAAGGGAGGAGGACCTGGGTTCTTGACAGCTGCATTAATCCTTTGTCAAAGGTTGTCTATGCAGGACTCAATTGCAGGACAGGTTATATCAATTTAGGGGAGGATTTTTTTAACGAGTCTTTAGAAGGTTGAAAAATACCATTATGGAGAAATAATAGCATAAGGAAAGAACAGCAGATGGCAAATTAGACATGTGGGTTCTATTCTTGCCCCTAAGTATGGTTTTGATAAGTCATTTCTACTCCCTGGGCTTAATTTTTCACATCCATTAAATGAGATGATTGGACAGGAAGATTTCTAAGATCCACATGGGCTTAATAGAGAAAAAAAGCTTGGAGAGTCGGAAATTGAACCCAGAGAGGAATGAAAGAGTGAATCTGACTGGCCTGGTCACTGTCCTTAAAATGGAGGTTCTGGGAGGAATTGACCAATTACTGGAAGAGGCTGTGGGGGCTGAATGAGAAGGCTATCAAAGCATGGCAGAGAAAGAAACCCAGGAAATTAGAAATGGAGTACAGATAAAGGGGGAAGGAAGATGGCATGCATTAAAATTAATTTATAATGTACTTTGGGGTATGACAAAGACAGCTTAAATGAGGTAAAGGGTGGCAATTGTTTTTTAATCATAAACTGATTTCCTGAATGTGTAGCCGTCATCGATGTTACAGGGGAGGTAATGGGCTTTATATGTCCCCCAATTGTTTGTGTGCTGTAACAGTGAAGGCCTGACACACCACTAATATCTTTATGCTACAGCTTTTCATTTCTATCAGGCAAAGGAGGGAAGAGCTGGGAATCAATGTGTTGGGTAAGAGAACCCTATAAAGTTGCCTCATGTAAAGCTAGGCCTATTGGAGATATGGGAACGAAAGCTCCCTGACATCATCATGCATCATGAGAAAAGGGGGGGTTAGTTTTGTAGCAGACTTTCCATATAGGTCTATTTAGTATGGCCAGCTATTTTGCTTTTTGCTCAGAGGATTAATCTTTTATCCCCTAGGAACAAAAGAAGAAGGAACACTTCCTTTTTGTTTATCTTTGTGGGCAGCACTTGGAGGTGGTTTTCAACTGTGTGGATTAGTCATCTGTTGTACTCTATGTTCTGGACCCATTAGTGCTTAGGGAAATCTGGATTTTGGGCAAAACAGAAACATTATGTGGCTGTTACTTTCAAAACATAATAAAGATGCAGAAAACTTGGCCTCCAAATGCAAACCTACTGTCATCTCTTATCTAATTTTCCTAACTAGACCATAGGTGCCCATTTAGACCACATGAATAGATCAATAACCAATAGCAGTCAGGGTCTCACCTGCTGACATTGTTGATTCCACAAAGCATCCAAAGTGTAATTTACACTTAAACAATCAATATTGCCTTGTGGTTAGTATTTTAGATTTAGAAATTGAGACGGGTACTGGTAGATATATAAAATAAAATTTCATGCGCCCTTACATGTGACTTTGCTATGTTGGGAGAAGTGCCCCAACACCAAAGTGCCCATTTAGACCCTATGAGTAGCTCAATAATCGATAGCAGTCAGGGTCTCAGCTGCTGACACTCATACACCACTCTGCTGATTTCACAAAGCATCCAAAGTGGAGTCTGCACTTAAACAATCAATATCGCCCCCTGGTTAGCATTGTAGGTTTGGAAACTAGGGAGGGTACTGGTAGATATATAAAATAGAATTTCATGTGGCCTTTCATGTGACTTTTCTATGTTGGGGGAGGTACCCAAACAATAAAGATGTTCATTTGGGGGGTTAATTTAACCTCATTTTTCTTTTTGTGTATTTTCAAATTTTCAGGTCTCATTCCTTCTCAAATATATGGAAAAACCCCAATTATGACCCTTTCCCCCAAAACCTGTTTAGAAAGAATGCCAATGAACAATAATATATTTTTCACTTTCCTTGCAACAATCCTGTGAGGTAGGTACTACTTCTATTGATATCATGCCAGCATCACTGGAATATTGATATTGGCATCAGGAAACCCAAGTTTAAATCTTGAGGCTGATGTTTTCTACCTGTGTGATTTGGGTTTTTACAACCTCTCTGCCTCAGTTCCCTGATCAATAAAATTGTAAAGGCAAAAATTGCTGTAAGGAAAGTGATATATAAACCTTTAAGCATTCTTCATTCATCAAGTATTGGATAGGTACCTACTATGTGTGTGGGGTTGTGCTATGGGCTAGGGATGCACAGATAAAAATGAAATAGCACCCATTCTTTGGGTAGGAGGGCACCATGTATAGGGCAGGAGATATGATGTCACATGTAGAGAAGAGCAAGTAAGCAAGTTTGGTTGGAATGTAGAGCATATAAAGGGAATGAAACAAGCAGTTAACCTGCAAAGGCAGGCTGGAGTCAGATATGAAGGTCTTTAAAAGACAGAGGAGATTGTATATTTTCCTAGAGGCAGGAGAGAGGAGAGCCACATGATCTTATCTGTGCTTTGGCAGCAGTCAATATTGCTCCATGGTTAGCATTCTAGCTTTGGGAACTAAGGAGGATACTGGTAGATATACAAAATAGAATTTCATGTGCCCTTTTATGTGACTTTGCTATGTTGGGAGAGGTGGAGGATAGATCGGAGAGGCAAAAGACTAAAGACAAAGAGACCAATTAGGGAGGCTTCTGCAATGTTCATCCAGTCATTTCTCAGTTGTGTCTGACTCTTCATGACCCCATTTGGGGATTTCTTGGCAAAGATACTGGACTGGTTTGCCATTTCCTTCTTCAGCTCATTTTTCAGATGAGGAAACTAAGGCAAACAGGGTTAAATGACTTGCCCAGAGTCACACAGCTAGTAAGTGTCTGAGGCTGGATTTGAACTCAGGAAGATGAGTCTTCCTGATTCCAGGCCTGGTGCTCTGTTTACTATGGAGCCATTAAGCAGCCATAGTTTAGGTGAAAGGTGATAAGGAACTAGGATAGTGGTCATTTGAGTACAGAGGAAGAGACATATGAGAGAGATGTCAGAGAGACAGAATGACAAAACTTGGCAGCAGAGTAGACATGAGAAGTAAGGCATAGTGAAGAGTTGTCAGTGACTTTGAGGTTTCCAAGCTGGTCAACTAAAGGGATGGTGGTGTCCTCAAAAGAAAAAGGGAAATTAAGAAGAGAGAGAGTTTTCAAGGAAAGATTGTAAGATCTTTTTTGGATATATTAAGATGCCTATGGGATATTTGGATGTAAATGTATTGTAGTTGGCCTGTGATACTAATTTCGCAGATGAGGAAATTGAGACTTAGTGAGTATAAATTACTTACCCAAGGTTGCACAAGAGATAAAGCTGGGATTTTGAACTCAGGTCTTCTGACTCTAAATTTAGTGTTCTTTTTACTATGCCACAAATTTAAAAAAAAAGATTTAGATGTTATGGTGGTAATTTGGCCACTGAAACCACTTAACTTCTTAAGTTAATATGATATATACTACCTGTATAACAGTATACATGTCATTTAGGCCCCTTAGGGCTTTGGTTTCATCTTCTATAAATTGAGAGAATTGAGCTAGGTGGTTTCTGAGATCCTTTCCAGGTCTAGAGCTACAATTCTTTGATCATGTTCTTACAATTTTTTTCTTATTAGTTTTTATACCTATTTTACGGCAATGGTAAATTAAGATACAATGATAAGATTATATATAATATATATACACATATATACGTATATGTATATATGATGTAGCTAGTCAGCTGTCGCATTGGGTACATGCCCCTAGATATACTAACTGACAAAAGAGACCTAGATATCCAGCACTTAGCATGAATCTGTAGGACATGACATCATTGCTTAGAACCTTTTCTTGGATGCATTTTGTGTCTAAGCACTGGGCACAACAGTGAACCACCAAAACAAGCCCTTGATGCCCTACCCCAGAGAGTCAGTAGCCAGGACCACACAAAACAGAGGGACATGGGAAGGAAAACTTGATTACCAAAGCCAGGCCCACTACAACCTTTCTAGAAATTTATTTGATCAATAATTCCTCCAGATAGCTTGTATGGATCAATGGTTAAGTGTATTGGGCCTAAACTTAGGAAGGACTGAGTTTAATCCTACCTGCAATGTTTACTAGCTATGTGACCATAGGCAAGACACAACCTCTCTTTCAATTTCTATTTTACCCTCTGGTTCTAGAATATCAAGGCAACTTTCCTTGATAATTTCTTGAAAGATGATATCTAGGCTCTTTTTATGATCATGGCTTTCAAGTAGTCCAATAATTTTTAAATTATCCTTCCTGGATCTATTTTCCAGGTTGGTGGTTTTTCCAATGAGATATTTTACACTGTCTTCCATTTTTCATCCGTTTTGGTTCTGTTTTATAATTTCTTGATTTCTCATAAAGTCATTAGCTTCCATTTGCTCCATTCTAATTTTTAAAGAATTATTTTCTTCAGTGAGCTTTTGGACCTCCTTTTTTTTAAGGCTTTCTTCTCTTCGTTGGCTTTTTGGACCTCTTTTGCCATTTGGATAAGTCTATTTTTAAGGTGTTATTTTCTTCAGTATTTTTTTGGGTCACTTTTAGCAAGCCATTGACTCGTTTTTCATGATTTTCTTGCATGCATCACTCTCATTTCTCTACCCAATTTTTCCTCTACTTCTCTTACTTGATTTTCCAAATTCTTTTTGAGCTCTTGCATGGCCTGCTACCAATTCATGTTTTTCTTGGATGCTTTTGATGTAAGAGCTTTGACTTTGTTGTCTTCTTCTGATTGTATATTTTGATCTTCTTTGTCACCAAAGTAAGATTCTATAGTCTGAGATTTTTTTACGCTGTTTGTTCATTTCCCTAGACAATTACTTGACTTTTGATCCCTTTGTCAAGGTGGGACTCTGCTTCCAGAGTAGAGAGTGCTCTGTCTCAAGCTTCAGGGGCTTTGTGCAGCTGTTTTCGGAGATATTTCTAGGCACCTGTAAATTTTCAGTTCTTCTAAGGTGGTATGATCAAAGAAGAGGTGTTTACTCCTTTCCTGGCCTGTGCTCTGGTCTGAGTGATAACAAGCATTCTTTTCCACCTTGGAATTGTGAGGAGGATTCCCTCTCCATAGCTGCCACAAGGTCTGCCATGCCAGGGCTCCTCCTGCCTCTGGGACTGACACCCAGGACTAGGACCCAGATCTAAGCAGGGCAAAGCAAGAGAATCTTGCCTCACCACCAGAAAAGAGATCCCTGCAAACCCCCCTTTGATCAGTCATTTGATCCCTCCACCTTCTGTGGGCCTGGAGCTCCAGAAGCAGCCGCTGCTGCTGCAGCTGCCACCTCTACAGCCCCGGGGCTGGGGCCGGACCGTGTTCCTCTCTCATCCAGGTCTGACAGAGTTTTCCCACTGACCTTCTACATTGTCTTTGGCATTTGTGGGTTAAGAATTCTGGAAACCACCACAATTACCAGTGATTCAATCCCCTGAGGCCTGCTCTAGCCTGGTCTGTGCTGGCATGGCTCACGCTGGACTGCACTCTGCTCCCAGCCAGGTGTGATAGACCTTTCCTGTTGACCTTTCAGGTTTTTTTGGAGATTTGTGTCACTCTGTCATTTTGTGGGTTCTGCTGCTCTAGAATTTGTTTAGAGTCATTTTTTACAGGTGGGGAAGAGCTGAAGCCAGTCCCAGTCTTTACTCCACCATCGTGACTCTGCCCCCAGGAAACAATTCTCTCAGTCTCACTTTCCAAATGTGTAAAATGGGGATGATATCAATAGCACTTCTCTCACATTTTTTTGTGAAGATTAAATGAAATAACAAACATACAGTGCTTTGCAAACCATAAAATATTATATAAATATTGTTATCATCATTATCCTCTCATACACTGCAACATGAAACTTATGAATAATGGGCCAGTTTGACACTTAGACACTATCACTGAATAAAGGGTGAATCTAGCTTAAATGCCTCCTGTTCCCCAACCCAAGTGCCGGCGGATCCTCCTGGTGTATGGCTCCAGGTGCGTTCCTCCACCCGTCTTCACTGGCTGTTAATGTCAATGCTGAAGGCGAGATTAGAAGTAAAATAAGCTGCTCCTATTTGATTCCCTGATTCCCTTCTCTCTTGCCGCTGCTATTACAGGGGGAGTAGGAAGAATGGTCTGAGTCACTAGCATCTTTCTCCTACTACTACTGACCAAGAACAGAGAGCTGAACTGTCCTGTACTCTGTAAGACAGTATGTAAGGCTACTTCCACGGGGCAGAGTTGGGAGGAGTGTTTCTTACTGCAGCAGACTACCACTGTTTTGATCTTTGACATTCATCACACCTAAATGCCTCCTCCTTTCTTCTCCATTTATTGAAGCCCATGCCTTTCTTCAAGCTCCAAATGAAGAAACTGAGGGTCAGGGAAGACTGATTGCTGAGAGTCTGGAAACTTTCAACAGACAACATTCTTACAGATAATGTGAATGACTGAAGAAAGGCTCTGTTTAGACACAGACTTCCTTAACACGTTGCCATGGCAGTGTTTATTTTCCTCTTTGAAAAGTTACATTTCCTCAGCCTGTACTAAAATGTAAGATTTACCCAGTAACATTATCTTTTAAATCAATATAGTTCAGCAGTGAAAGAATGTCCCAAAGCACTTGGGAATCATAAAATCCCAGAATTTTTAATAAAAGAATTTCTTGTCTTCTTCCTTCTTCTTTTATGGGCTATCCTGTCATTTTATCCCATAACCTTGCAAATGATATACTAGAGATACTTCCGAGGCCAACATACTATCTAATTTCTTCTCCTGGGGACTGAATAAAATACTTTAACCATTTTACTTTAAACTGTAAAAACACTGATTGGAGAGAGGGAGATGTAGCATCTCAAATTAATTCCCACAGAAGTGAGAGGAAGAGATAAAAGAAAGAAAAAGGAAAATCCAAGACCATTTTGCAAGAGCTCCCCCTTCTCTACTTTTCACCTTGCTTCTCTCAAATGTCTTTCCTCCTCTATCTTCTTTTCCCCACCTCTCTCATGAAGAGGCAGTCCTTCTTTTTGCTAAGGCAAAACCCCTTTTCATAAACTCTTGATATCATTTCACCACTCTTTTCCTTTTTCATTAGTTAATTTTTTTATCTTTTGTTTCCAACATTCACTTCTATAAGTTTTAAATTTTCTCCCCCTCCTTCCTGCTCTCTCTCCCCAACATGGCATGCAATCCAATATAGGCTCCACATATATGTTACTATTAAACATATTTTCACATGAGTCATCCACTCTTTTCTAGCAGATTGTCCCTAATATCATTCTCACTTTCATTAATCTTCAGTTCGTCCTTATGTTCTGGTTCCTTCTTTGCTGTGTACGAAACCCCTTATGTCTTCCTCTCCCTCATCCTGAAAAACAAAACAGAACAAAGAAATTCACTTGTATTCATCTGTCCTAAATATCATCCTACGTCTTCCTTCTTTATGACAAAACTCCTTGAGAAAGCTATTTATAATAATCCTTCAACTGAAACTATTCTCTCCAAATTATCAATAGTCTTTTAAATTGCCAAATAGAAAGTTCGTTTTTTAGCCCTCATCTTTGAAGGTCCTTTGTTACTCGTTTTCTGGATATTCTTTCCAGTCTAGGTTTTTGTGACGCTGCTCTCCCCTGGTTCCTCTCCTACCTGTCATACCTTTCCTTTTCAGTTTCCTTTCTTATCATCCAGGTCATTCCCATTAACCATAGGTCTTCCCCAATGATCTCTCCTGGGCCCTCTTTGTGTTCTCCCTCTACACTCTTTCTCTTGAAGTTCCCGCAAGCTTGGTTATCCCTTCCACGCAAATGATTCCCAGATCTTAACTCTCTCTTGAGCATTGGTTTGATTATACTTCTCTGAGCAAAAGGAGAAAAATCAAAGCAAAAAATATATCCTTAAGGTTTCAGAGGTGGCATGGTGTAGTGTACAGAGCTTGGTTTAGAGTCAGGAAGACCTGTCTTTGAAGCCTGCCTCTGACATTTATTAGATGGGAGACACTGAACAAGTCACTTAACCATGCCAAGCCTCGGTTTCACATCCTGAAAGATTAACACCAACTCCACAGGGTTGTTGTGGGAATCAAATGAGGAAATGTATGTAAAATATATTGTAAACCTTAAAGCATTACATAGAGGTGAGTTATTATATTTAAGGCCACAAGAATACAACATATCAGCCAAGGAGTACAAACTGTTTTGGTTCTGTACGCATCTGAAAAATTACAAGGATGTGTCTTGTACATAGAACACAAAAGCTACAGGAGATTATAAGAGATGGTTGTGCGTCTAAGTATTCTTGAGCCTTTATCCCAAGCCACATCTGCTGCCTTCTCCCTTTTCCCTTCTCCCTCCAGCCTTAGCCACAGTTTAACAACCACTAATTGATTCTTCATAAATGTTAGAAAATCAGAATCATCCTTGAATGTTTTCTAATATAAACATAGATAAGCATACATATGCATGTGTATGTGTATATGCATACATATATGTATATTCACATACATATGTGTATACACGTACAACACGTACGTGTATACACATACGCCTATCAGAATGCATTCATGTGTGATTCTGACTTTCTGACATTTAGGAAGATAGAATCATTTTATTGATTAGGGATTGTTAAACTTTAAGGCTGGAGAAGTAGAATATGACACACGTATAGTACAGCCCATGTATGTATTTTCACATATTTTCACATACATATATGCATACGTATACACACACATATACATACGTATATATCATATTGTTGCCATATTGCCACAAATCTTGTATTGAGCAGGAGAAATGTTTTTGGATTTGCAAATTGAAGGATTTAAGTTGAAGTCCTGTTTTTCTCAATTATTAGCTAGGTGACAGCGATCAACTTCAACTTCCTGAACACCTTTCTCCTCTGTAAAGTGGGTATAAGAATATTTACTTGACCTATCTCATAAGGTTATTGTGAGGGAAGTGATTTGTAAATCCAAAAGTGATATTTAAACGCAATCTATGATTCTTATTATAATCAAACTTTCTTATTGAAAAACCTCCTTTCCACCAAAATTTCAGTTTTGCAAGTAAAAGTCTTTGGTTTTAGTGAATGACACTTTGAGAAATGAAATCAAACAGAGACTGTAAGTGAATAGGCCACTTCCTGAACTGCCAGGATTATTTTAAGGTTTCGAATGTGGTTTTTACTCTTTCACTAACTTCTGTGGCTTATAAATCATAATAAGGTATTGTGCTTCAGCTCAAATAGAATTCAGTAGATTCAGAACATTTTTTAATTTTGAGAGCTCAAATTGGAGATCCTCTAACTCAATCCTTTCATTTTACAGAGAAAGATGTTACTGTCATTCAGTCACTTTATGACCCCATACATGACCAACATGATCCCATATGGCTCCATAAACGACCAACACTTTATGACCCCATTTAGAATGTTCTTAGAGATATTGGAGTGGTTTGTTATTTCTTTCTCCAGCTCATTTTACAGATGAGCAAACTGAGGGAAATGGAGTTAAATGACTTGCCCACAGTTGCTTAACTAGTAAGTATCTGAGGCAAGATTTGAACTTAGGTCTTTCTGACTCCAGGCCTGGCTCCATATACCCTCTGTGCCATCTAGTTGCCATAGAGGAAGATTCTAAGCCTTAGAAAAGTGAAATGGGGCAGCTAGGTGGCACAGTGAGTAGAGCACTGGACCTGGAGTCAGGAGGATCTGAGTTCAAATCTGGCCTCAGACACTTGACACACTTACTAGCTGTGTGACCTTGGGCAAGTCACTCAACCCCACTTAACCCCAATTGTCCTGCCTTCCCCCCTTCAAAAAAAAAAAGAAAAAAAAGTAAAATGACTTACCAAGGAACACCTAGCTAAGTGTTAGCAGAGCTCTTGGCTGCCATCCCAGCTCCTCCCTGCTTCCCCCTGCCCCCCATTATAACATAAATGAGAGAATATCATTGATATTTGTTAAGCAAGTCACTTACTTCTCTGAGGTTTAATTTTCTCATCAGTAAAATGAGGGGATTGGATAGATGACCTTTCAGGACCTTTCTAGCTCTAAATTAACACTCCTGTGTCAACAACATTAGACATTACTCTTTCCACTAAATAATAATGATAGCTGATATTTCCATAAACATTCATTAAATATGTCCTATGTTCATGGTAGCTTAGTGCAGTGCCTAGTACATAGTAGGTGCTTAAAAAATGCTTATTGCTTTCCAAGCATAAGCAACTTACTTCTTTGCTGGAACATGTTATTTCATCTGAGGATGCATTGATTGAAGTTTTCTTTCAGAAATCTATGGGAAAATAACACAAAATTCTGAAGGACAAAATTGCCTCTGTGGGGTATTAAGTGGGAAATTATGGCATCCAGGAGCATAATGCTTTCCTTAGACTAACATGGTGGAGTTCATGAGCTCTGGAAAGAAATTTGGGAGAAAACTGCTTTGTATTCCAATGGAGTGTTTTCTTCCCTCAAAGACCATATCCCTTGTGGCATAAGCAGAGATCAAGATTTGAGAAATATTTTGCATAATCTGGAAAGTGTGAGCAGCAAAACTGAGCAATGCAGGCACTTATCAAGTTAACGCAACTATTTGCCTTTGCTGCAATCAAACAAGTGATGACTAACTCACAAAGTCCAACAACATCTTGTTAAAGAGTGTTGGAACTGAAGTCAGTACACCTGAATTAAAATCTGACTTCTTCAGGCACTTAATAGCTGTGTGACTCTGGGCAAGTCATTTAACCTCTGTCTGCCTCAAGTTTCCTCATCTGTATAATGGCGATAAAATTACTCTTACTTCTCAGGATTTGGACTTAGGTCTTCCTGACTTCAAGTCCAGCAGTCTATCTACCATGCCAGTTAGTGCCAATAATGACGGGGCTATTGTGATTGTCCAGCCAAAGACGTTTTAAAAGCTGAACTGGCTCAGTGGCTGTTCATGAGGATCTTATCTCACTCTGGGAAAGAATGTTACTTCCTACATTTATTTGACCATTCTCTCTGTCTCTCTCTCCCTCCCCCTTTCTCTCTCCTTCCTTCCCTCCCTCCTCTCTCTGTCTGTCTCCATCTCTCCCTCCCTCCCTTCCCCTTCTCTTTCCTTGCCTCCTCTTCTCTCTCTTTAATAGGTAGTTGACATTACTGCTATGGCCATCACAACCCTTTTCTATTCCTCAGAAGAATGCTAGTCAGTCTTTTTGCCGAACTTAAAAATAATGAATTTCTAACATGGTGTCGAAGAGTATCTCCATGGAGATTTCCTTGCTGTCTCTCTTTAAAGGTATTTGTTTCCTTCGGAAGCATCTGAGGACTGACAGATAAAGTTTTGAGATGCTAAAACAAGATTTTAATAGGTGAAGAACATTACATCTTCCTTTCAATCTCCTTTGTTGTACTTGAATGCTTCAGGGATTTGTGTATGCTAGTGTGACACTCACTAGAGCTATGGTTGTGCTTTGAGCCTCTGATATGTAAAGACAAGGGCAAGAGGGAAACCACTCCAGATGACTCATTGTGGCATGAATGCAGCCCTGATGTCTTAAAGGCTATAGCAAGGAGGCTCAAATTCTGTCAGATTCCACAGGGCCAGAGGGGCTTTGGATATAGACCAGTAATGTTTGGTGTCTAAGGACTAGCCTCACTAAGTTCAAGAGACCCATAAGAAGGTTAGCTGTAGTTAATCTGGCAAAGTTGTAGAGGCCTTATGATCAGCATTGTTGGAAAACAAAACAAAAATTGTGAAATCACAGATCCTTGAAGTCCTGAACAAGAAGGGAGTACCATGTTGGATCTTGTTGGGTAGGTAGTGAACCAGGAATATGTAGATGGAACAAAGACTGATGATACATTCTGGCCAGTGTAAGATCGCAAATTGTCATGACTCTGAATCTCTGTCCAGAGTCTCATGGTCTCTACCTGGGAAAACAAAGAGCAAGGGAAGGGGCAGAGAGTGCAAATGGACTCAAATCTAAATTGTTAGTGTGTGTTGGGGGGGGCAGGTCATGACAACCTACTGTATGCACAGAACTGGGCTAGCAGGAGTGCTAAAAAATAATTGAGACATATGCCATATACTCCATTTAGTGCAAAGAGTAATGGACTTGTGTTCAAATCCTTCCTCAGATACTCAGCGGTGTGACTCTGTTTAAATCACTTTACCTCTCTCTTCCATTTTCTCATCTGTAAAATGGGGATAACAATAGTACCTACTACCAAATGAGATAAGAAATGCAAGTGTTTTACAAGCTTTAAAGAGCTATATAATGCTAGATGTTATGCAATCCTTGTATAGTAACCATCCAGCAATTGTAGCAAATGTAATGGGAACACAAGAAAGGTACAAAATGCTAGGTAAGGTCTGAGTAAGAGATTCTGCCTTGAAAATCCCCAAACAACCTGTGCTCCAAGTCATGAGAGAAACTTACCAGAAGCAATTGGAGCATTAGTTACTCCTTGATAGCAATATGAGTTAGTAGAAAGTCACTCAGCTAACGTAGTGGATCTGGGTACTTGAATATTCTATGTATGGGTCCTTGGAGGCCAGCCAATCAACAAAAACTTATTGAACACCTGTTGCATACATGGCAGTGTGTGGGATGGAACAAAAATGTGAAGAGCCTTTAAGAAAAGAGTAGGCAATTATGTCCCGGTGTATTGGAAAGTGCGCAGTTTTGAGTGAGAAGATGGAAGATGCCATCCCTGCTTCAGGTTGTTGAAGGAAAAGAATTTGGGAAGAAGCTGACACGAAAGGAGCAGGAAGTCTCCATCATGTCCCCATCCCCAGCTTTCTACAATAGAGTCTTTTGGGAACTTCTCCTTGGGTGAAACCTATGATACTATCTCTTGGTTGAGCTGAGTTACCTTGTTCCTGATGGGAGAGCTCCTTCACTGCGTGCCTCTGGTATCATTCCGCTATGTATACTTTTTTTTTCTGATTTCTGTTTTGCCATGATTCAGACAAATATGTTTATTAGCCCAAAAAAAAGGAAAACAAAAGAGTTCATGGGACTTGGAGTTAGAAGATCTGGGTTCTAATCCCATATCTTCTCCTTAATTGTTGTAGAATTTTGGACAAGTCACCTCTCAGTTTCCTCATCTACAAAATGGGAATAAAAATACAAATATCTTCCTTGTAGCATTGCAATGAGGATCAAAAATCAAAACATGCTTTTTAAAGTGACCATTTTTAGTTTTTGCATTTGTTTGCTTGATGTTGGGGTACAGTTACTCAACTCTTTTAATTCTCTTCTGAGGTAGCATTTGTATTGACTTCATGAATTACTTCCTGTTTTGTGTATCCCTATAGATGTATTTGGTCTCCCATTAGACCTGTTGTTGTCTCCCTTTTTTAGAAAATAACCTCCTTGAAAGCAGGGGCTCTTTTGCTTTTGTCAATGCATCTCTGGTTCCCAGTATAATGCCTGGCGCATAGTAAGTGCTTAATGAATTGGTGCTCACTTGATTGATCTCAGTATAGAGGTGCTTTGTGGATATTGCACACAGACACATCTGTGGTCTGCAGTGAATGAACATATCGACTTAGATTCTTTTTCTAGCAATATTTCCGAGTCACCACTCATCTGGAGCAACCAAACAGCAGTTGTCATGCATGGTGTCTTCCTAGCTTGCTGTTTCTAGTTTAACTTGGTACAATACCAGCCAAGCAATGGAATGATAGTAAAACAGGTGGGAAAGAGGAATAGAGAATCTGGCTCATTATAGTCTAATTGGCAACGAGTCATTTGTTTGAAAAAAAAGTATAATAAAAGAGACCAATTATTTAAAGCTATTATGGTTGTGTTTTTGTTCAGTTTGTTGGAATCTTCATGACTACCATGGACCATGGTATTCTTTTTTTTTAAATAAAGAATATTGTTAGAAAAGATGAATTTGTGTATTGGGATTAGTAGGAGTAGTTGAAAGCACTTTATAATTTCCTAGATACAATTCAATCAGCTTCCTTTTACTGAAATCATTTTTTAATCAATGAAAATCTGCCTTTTTTCCATTCTATCTCTCCCTTTCCCCTCCTGCCTCCCCTATTGAGAAAGAAAAAAACCCCAAAGCCTGTTAAAAACATATATATGTGTATGTATACATATATGTGTATATATATATATATATATATACATAAAATCATACAAAACAATTTTTTTCATTGGCAGTGTCTTTAAAAAAATATCTCAGTTTGCACTCCGAATCCATCTGTTAGGAGGTGTGGGTCACTTTGTCATGAGTCCTCTCGAATCTTCATGAAGTCATGGACCATGACTTCATAATAACTAATGCCTGACCCTTCTATCCTTCACTCTCTCTTGAAGTCTGTCCAAGTTCACGTTCATTGTTTCCATGACACTATCTGTCTCATCCTCTGCCATCCCCTTTTCCTTTTGCTTTCAATCTTTCCTAATGCCAGGGTCTTTTCTAATGAATTCTGTCTTGTCATTATTTGGCCAAAGTATTTAAACTTCGGCTTCAGTATTTGACCTTCCAGTAAATAGCCTGAATTAATTTCTGTAAGTATTGACTGATTTGATCTCCTTGCTGTCCAAGGGACTCTCAAAAGTCTTCTCCAGCACTACAATTACAAAGAGTCAAGTCTGCAGTATTCAGCTTTCTTTATAGCCCAACTCTCACAGCCATACGTTGCTTCTGGAAAAGGACAGTGTACCAGGTACTAATCATCTTCTGACTTGAATTTGATAGGACCTGATAGCCATCAACTTATTCTGTGCTTAAATGTATTGCCTACTAATCTAAGTTGTTCTGTGACAGTAAGAGGACTATGGATTTTTTTAAGCACCGGGGCTTGAAATGTTGTATATCAAAGGCTGCGTCCCATAGAGAGGGCCAAACTACATATCACATTTTGGTAACTCAGTCATAAAAAAGTAAAACTGAACTGGCTCTTTCCAGAATATGTAATCATGCATCTTTAACACAATTTTCTAACTACAGAAAAGGGAAAAAATGATTTCCTTTACACAAAAGAGGATTTATATCTTCTGAGTAATAGCTAATGCTATTAATTATTGTCAATAGCACTCCCATCTGATAATTAACTTCCAGCTCTGCTAAATTTATTGTTTTGAAATCCACTCAGAGAAAATATCTTTAAAATCTCCTTGAAACAGCAATATTGAGATATACTGAGTATAGAATTGTAATAAAAATAAGCCTAGGAAATTTCTATCAGCAAAACAATAAAGTAGCTGGGAATGAATAGAAGACAAAATAAAGCCTGAGCAATTGGCATAATGATATTTATCAAAATGGACTTTTTGAGAGCTTAGATGTTAATTATGTCTCAGAGTGGCATGATTATCTTTCACACTTCTGGGTCGTCACTCATGTTGTTTCACTGCCATCTTGGGCCTACTTCTTCATGTCAAATCCTACGCTTGCTTCTAAGCCTTACTCAACAACCGGAATCATTATAATAACTAATTAATTGGTCACTTTAAGGTTTACAAAGTGCTTACCTCATAACATCCCTATGTGGTTGGTTGGAGTTAGGAAGACCTAAATCTAAATTTACCTCTGACACATACTGACTGGCATTGTGCAAATCACCCAAGCTCATAGTGTTCCAGGGAAGTCTCTAAAATACTAACTTGAAAATATATTGCTGCACTGCATGGAATGAATTTCTTTACTATGATTTCTCCAACTAAATGAAATCACAGGTCCAGTTATTTCCCCCAACCCCTAAGCTATTAAAAATAATTGAAATTTAATATTATAAAATAGTATGTCATAGGTCACATGCATCTTATACTTTATGTTGACAAAGCACTTTTCATAAATTATATTATTTGTAGGAAGCCTTTTCCATACTGTCCCTTGCTGGTACCTTCCTTTCTATCCATGTTGTTTCTGGGCAGCTAGGTGGTGCCATAGATAAACTACCAGGCCTGGAGTTAGGAAAACTCATCTTTCTGAGTTCAAATCTGGTCTCAAATACTATCTGCATGACCCTGGGCAAGTCACTTAACCCTATTTGCCCCAGTTCCTCATTTGTAAAATGAGCTAGAGAAGAAAATGACAAACCACTCCAATTCCAAGAAAAATCCAAATTGATTCATGAAGAGTCAAACACAACCAAAATGACTGAACAGAAACAAAAAAGCAAGGATGAGGACCTGCTTGGGACTGAGCTGAATATAAGAAAGCAGGAACTATCTTACTTTTAGCACCTAGAACATAGCCTAGCACATAGTAGAAGATTAATAAATGCTTGTTTGATTGAAAAGTTCAATTAGGATTTAGAAAATGGAGAATTAAAGTAAGAATTTGTTGGTGTGTCACTAATGCTGTCCAAAGAACAGTATGTTTGACCAGTAGTCATGAGTATTCTGGCCTTCCTGGCAAGTTCTGGATCCATTACAGATGCAGGTGCCAGACATGCTGCCCTTTGGCCGCAGGCAGCCCACAACATTTTGCTGTTACTAGAACCAAATTAAAATGTAATTGGGAAATATTTAACAAAACAAATAAAAATATAATAAAACATAGATAATCTTAATTCGTAGCCTTCCAAGTCAATATGTGGCCACAGAGATTCTTACGTATAGCTTAGTGGCCCTCAAATTTCTGTTTTAATTTGATGTCACAGATTATAGCTAGCATATGGAGCATAGGGTCAAGGTTTTTCCATGAGAAATTTTGGACTTTATGAAAACTTTGAGATCATAAAAGAAAAAAAGCCCACTATATATGTCCATAAGACTAAAAAATAGATAATTTCTAATGTCACCTTATTTTATAATTTACAGTTTAGAGGAAGCCTTCATTTATGTTATTTGACCTCAGTCTTATGAGGGAAGATTGCCAGGATATGCCATTTTATAGATGAGAAAACTGAGTTTACATGAATTGCCCAAGAACCAGGACAATAATCCAAATCTTTTGACCCCTTGGTTTATTGCTTTTGCTATATCATGCGTAGTGAGTTACATTATTATTTGGGGGGATTATCTATTATTTTTCCTTCTCACCCGCTCATCACTCTTGTCCTAACAAATGTGTGGTTGTGGGGAAGGTGTGGGGGAAGGAAAAGTCAGTGCACATAAAGGTTGTATGTATGTATATGTATATGTATGTGAGGCATAAATAGACCTATATATATGCACATGAGGTTGGATATGTATATTTGTATATATATATATATATATGAGAGAGATAAATTGATAGATATATCTATCTATATATATATATGTTCACTTGAGGTTCTGTATGTATGGGTGTATATATGTATAGACATACATATGTACACACACACACACACACACACACACACACACACACAAATGACTGTCCCATTATATTGTGTTTAATTTAGCCTTGAATGATCCATTGCAGGTATCGTGTCTCTGATTTCCCTGGCTATCCTCTCATATGAGCGCTATAGGACCCTGACCCTATGCCCCAGACAAGGGACAGACTATCAGAAGTCACTATTGGCTGTTGCTGGCTCATGGCTGTATTCTTTGGTCTGGACTGTACCACCTCTGATTGGCTGGAGCAGTTATGGAACTGAGGGAGCAGGGATGAGCTGTTCAGTGCACTGGACCTCGAAATCGGTCGAATCTGTGTCCTATATCATGTGTCTCTTCATCTTCTGCCTGGTCATCCCCATCTTGTTTATGGTCTACTTCTATGGACGCCTTCTATATACAGTCAAGCAGGTGAGTCATCCTTCATTTCAACCTATATTAAGTGAAAGCGATGCTTTCGTTCTTGTTTGTCACAAAGTTGTCCTGTTTGCTTAATATTTTTGTTATACACAACCTTAAATACCAACAAAGTCAATTAACCATATGTTTATAGCTATTTATGTTCTAAAATTAATTTCTATGTACATTTTTTCCATGAGACCACGTTCATTATTCTGTCTTCATCACCTTCTGTTCTCTTTCTATCCATTCATCTATTTTTGTTTAAAATTTTCCTTTTTTATAATTGTTGAGTATAGAGATAGTTCTAGCTCTAGTTTCTGTTTCACAATAATTCATCTGTCTATCCAAATTCCTTTACATTTCTTATGCTTAGAATTAATGACATAGTTATAATTCACAACTTTGATATCAAATAATTTAATCAGTGATTTGCCCATTTTGTATATTTAAGTTTTTTTGAGTTCTTTTCAATTACAGATAATGTTGCCCCATACATTCTTTTGAAGAGCTGTCTCTATTTTTCTTGAGCATTGAGGGCACATTCCTAATAATAAGATTAGGGAAATCAAAGAGTATGATCATTTTTGTGACTCCTTGCGTGACAGATTGCTCTCCAAAAATTGCCCGCTTGTGGTGTATGAGTATATTTGTTTCTCTACAACTATTCCAGCCTTGCATTTTGTCATTTTTT
>CM053626.1:137353565-137369327 GCA_028646595.1 Phalanger gymnotis | reverse complement strand
AAATAAAGAAAAAAACAGAAAAATAATTCTCTTTTCATTAAGAACTCGACAAAATTTGACAAAATGCAAAGAACAAAAAAAGAGGATTGCATACGAAACCGGGTTTCTCTAAGCAAGTAGGTAGTATAGTAAATAGATCCTTGGACTTAGAGTCAGAAAGAACTAGATTCAAAGCTAGCCCCAGACATTTACTAGTTGTGTGATCCTGACAAGTCACTTAACCTCAGACTGCCTCAGTTTCCTTGTCTGTAAAATGGGAATAATGTTAGCACCTACCTCCTAGGGTTGTTGTGAGCATAAACTATGAGTATTTTATAAACCTTAAAGTGCTATACAAATACTATTATTATCATTTTCATTATTATTATTCATAGATGATGGTTTTAAAATATATATAAATTTCAAATTGTGTAAATTAATATAGCAATAAATTTTTATACATTTAAGTATACATATTTATAAAATAAATTTAACAAAGTAGTACCAAAACTATTATGCTTGCCTTTACCTTCTTATGAACTTCCTTCTCCTTTCCCCCTCCAAAATAAAAGCTCTCCCTTGTAACAGATATGTATAGTCAAGCAAAAGAAACCCACACGTTAACCATATCTGAAAACATATATCTCACTATGTACCTATACTTACTCATTGGTCAGCTTTCTTGTTCTTACTAAAGTTTTTGTTTGTTTTTTTAAATTCACATCCTTGTTCCTCCTATTGCCAGAGACACTAATGACTTTAGGGGGAGATATTTCTGGTCCATAGATGTGATGTTGAGAAATCAGCTCCTTTCAGTGACACGTGAATGATAATACAGATAGTCCTATGGAGTATGCATCTGATTTATGGCTGCTCATGTTCCTTAAGTATTCCCATCTACTACCTTTTAGGGTGCTAGGCAAATATCCCTTTTGAACTCTTCTCTGTTGATAGAAAAGGAATGGCTTTCTTGTGGCTGTGTGTCTCTAATTAGTCAATGGAAAAGAAAATAAATGCTCTGCTACCTAAGCTACAATATGACATTCTATACTTTTACTTCTTACAGAAGCAAAAAAAGCTGGGAAAAGAGACAAAAACAAAATCAGTTCTGTAGGCAGAAAAGATAACGTCCATATGGTAAGCTGGAAATAAATATTATATGTAGTTATTGTATATGACATATACATATATAATAGTTATAGTATTGCAATCTTCTAAGAAATTACAAAACAGTAAGAAGTATCAGATGGCCTATTATTCAAGAATATTGTTCATGGGAGATCTATTTTTCTTAGAGTGATAGAGAACAAAAACAAATTTTTAGCCTAGCCCTTTATAATTAACATAAATTTCTATCAACTCTGAAAAATGCCTCTAAGCAGTCTATTGAATAACTGTTTTAAGATTTTACATTGAGTATCATGCCTGAATTTTTATGTTTATACAACAAAGAGTCTCCCATTTATTTATCAAAATAATTTGAGATTCCTTAAAAGACACAAAAATAGAAATAATTGTGTTCAGCAGCCTCTGATCATAAACATCAGATGGGACATAAAACACTAAAGATATTTACCATTATGATGAAGGAGTTCCAGTATAGAGTTTAAGTTGAATAGAGCTTCCCTGGGGATGGTAAGGTACTTCATTTGCTCCTGTTTGCAGGTGACATTCTGCTGATTTTATAGAAAATATCAAATATATTGTAGAACTTCCTAGAAGAGATCTGTAGTTACTCAAAGGAGATTGACCTGATCATCTACTCAGGAAAGAAAAAAATGAAGAATGCCTGTGGACTAGAGTACAACATGCATTTAATGAATGAAGAGGATGAAATGGGCTGGATTGTCTTTAGAAAAATGCAAAATTCCTTTAATTACCCCAGGGCTTCCTACAGAAGCAAAGTCACATTTTTATTAAAACCAGCATTTTACTGGTGTTCTCTAAGGAACTAAAAATCAGTTTAATACAGAGAGCAATGATATGGTGTATAGTGGATGTTGGGAGGTTGCAGCATGTATAGTAACCAATGGAGAACTCTAGGAAGAATAGGAGAAAAAAGCTGTTAGCAAGGAATTGTGTCATAGTCAGTATGTATACAAATGAATGCGCTTGTACCTATATGGAGAGAGAGGAGGAGAAGGAGGCAGAGGAGACAAAGAAGAAGGAGAAGAAAGAAGAGGAGAAGGAGAAGGGGAAGGAGAAAGAGATGAAAGAAGAGGATGAGGAAGAGGAGAAGGAAGGAGAAGAGGAGGAGAAGGAGGAGAACAAAAGGAGGAGGAAGCAGAAGGAAAAGAAGCTATGTGAGCAAGACATTTAAATTTGTAGTGCCCTCAGGCAACTCTCTTGAAGACTATAGGTGTTGGAGTAGTAGGAAATCTGCATTGCTAGAGGGAGTTTCCTAAGCCAGAGCAGTAACAATTCTGGACCAATATATGCACTATATATTCTTATGTGTGAATGCATACATACATACATACATACACATACATATGCCTACGCATAAATGCATCTATCTATTTATATTTCTCTATCGATATAGATATAGGTAAATAGATACATACTCAGTATGGCATAGTGGCTAGAGAGCTGGCCTTGGAGTAGGGAAGACCTGGTTTCAAGTCTAACCTTTGATATGTACTGGATGTATGATACAACCAGTCACCTAACCTATCAGTGCCTCAGGCCACTGACTGAGCCTATAAATTGCATAGCAGGGGCTGATTTTAATACAAACACACACACACACACACACACACACACACACACACACACTACCACCACCACCACCACCATCACTACCACCACCACCACCAACAACAACAACTCCTTCCCAGGGTGGTTGTTTAAATGGAACCAGGTGAGATTCCAAAGACATCCTTTAATTGAATTATTTCAAATAATACTGCAAAGGTGTCAAGAAAGACTTTTGGAGCCCAGTCTTTATGGTTTTCTCAACTGCCATTGAGTCCATATAGTATGCTCCAAAGAGCATTCTGGTTCAGCCTTAGAAATTTGGGAGAGTCTTCTGCTTCCTTAGGGACGATTTGGATCTCTAGTCCTCTATGGACTGCAAAAGGCAACTCATAGCTCCTTTAAATTTAGCAGTTTATCTTGTCCCTTTGATAGCTGTTGTTCCCTGTTTCTAACTGGCAGGCTCCAAAAGCAAGCCAACGATTTTGCACAAAATAATGGAGGTAAGACCAGACTGGGTTACCATCTATGCTCTTTGCAAAGCTTCTATTCATGAGCATACGGGGGTTCTGTCACCTCCTGCCATAACTGAGTTCCAGGGAGTAAGGAAAAGAAGGCAGAGGAGGTGTCTTCCAAGAGGGAAATGGTAGTGGGAGTAGAATTATGGTACACAAAGGGCAACGCACCTACAACAATGCCTGGCTCATAGTAGGTGCTCAACAAATGCTCATTGACTGATGAACTCTTTTCTGTGTATAGTCATCACATGTCTTCCGAGCCAACCTTCAGGTATCAAAGTGGCCTCTTCAAACTTGATGCACAACCTGGACCCCAGCTCATTGGGCTGGAATTACTCCCACTAAAGGAACACACTCTGTGACTGACTTCGCTTTTAAGTGTACCAGAGGAAGTATTACTCTTCTGTAGAAATGAAGGCTGAGCTATAGCTGCTCTCTAGAACAATTTGTTTGAAATACCCCAAGCCCACTGTGCCAGGTATGTTAAACAAATGTGCTATCCTAAGTTAACAAATTGAGAATAATAGAATTTTATTGAGAAGGGGTCTCAGAGGCCTAGTTAACTCATTATAAGGGTGCTGTGAATGAAAAAGCTTTTGCCTGGCAAACTTGGAGCTAAAACATTTATAGAATTTTCAGTGAAAAGTGTAGATCTATGTTATTTGCCTCAGAAATAGCACAGAACGTGTTTCAAGTTCTTTTTTGTTCAGTTGTTTCAGTCACGTCCAACACTTTATGGCCCATTTTGGGTCTTCTTGGCAGAGATACTGGAGTGGTTTGCTATTTCCTTCTTCAGTTCATTTTGTAGATGAGAGAACTGGGGCAAACAGGGTTAAGTGACTTGACCAGGGTCACACAGCTAGTAGTAAGTTTCTGAGACTGGATTTGAATTCAGAAAGATGAGTCTTCCTGATTCCAGGCCCAGCATTCTATCCACTGGGCTACCTAGCTTCCCGAGTTCTTAAATCCCTGGATTTGGGGGCAGACAACCTGTTTCAAATCCAATTTCTGCTACTTCTCAGCTGTTTGACTTTGGAAAAGTCCCTTCATTTCTCTAAGATTTAGCTTCCTCACCCATAAAAGAAGGGGCTTTGTACTAGGTGATTTTTCAGATCTGTTTTTTTTTGTAGCCCTAAGTGCTGAGATGATCTCCATCTTCATTCTAGTGGATTTGTTCTTCCACTCTGCCTGAGTGAATGAAGCTAGCAATAAACAAATATCTAGTTGCTTATTACATGAATGAGAGCACGTCAGGTTCGGGGGCGGGGGGCGGGGTCGTGGGGAGTGAGATACGGGCTGCAAAGAGGAACGATAGCACTGTCTGGTTCTGCCTGCAAAGAAATTTTAATCCAAAGAAGTTTTAATCAACTAATACCTAACAAATAGGTTCAAATAGATTACGGTTATCCCTTCCACATTGAGGGGGTTAGAGGAAAATCTGGAAGATTTGCTTAAAACTTTTTGGCCCTCCCTTTGTACCAGATAGGGATTTCTTTTTCTTTTCTGGTATATTTACCGTATTTTATTATAACACTTGGGTTAAGTATTTGGCCATAGGATCTGTGTCATTGTAGTAGGAAGGCTGAATTTATGATCTCAAATATAATCATATATATATTTGAATGGTTCGAAACCGCAAGGTATGAGGGATTCTCTAAGTAGAAAGCAGCAAAACATTTATTTAGGCCCCACAGCAGCAGATCTGCGAACCAGCCTCCCCATTCCGACATCTTGACCAGAAGACTCCAGGCCCAATAAGCTCGCCTCACAAGAGTAACCAGGAGGCCACAAAAAAACAAGATGGTATCCATATTTACTGGCCTCAAGTCCTTGCTCACACTCCTGGGTCCACACATGGGTCGGCTCTGCTTCTGCAGCTCCTGCTTTGGCTTTGGCTTTTTTAGCTTCAGCTGTAGCTGTCTCTTGGCTTGCCTTTCCTCGTTGCTGAGCCTCTGGCGTCCTCAAGCCCCGCCTGAATGACCAGAAGCCATTGGTTCCTGAGTCGGCCCCTCTTAAGTCATCAATCTACACCCACACAGGTTCCACACCTGATAGGGCTTTGGGCCTGGGGCTTAGCACTTAACAAGATTAAATGAAACAGCTGAATCACTCAAAGTAAAGGAAAGCCAAACTCCTGAAGTGCTAAGGAGCCCATTTTGCCTTACCAACACAGTCATCTGCTGGCTTTCACATATCCTTTGCAGCTTCCACAAAAGTCCTGCAAATTCTCATTTAATTTCTTATGCTGACGTGCAATATATCAAAGCTGTGATGAGGAGAATCATGATGTGGAAGGGGTAACTGTTCAAAGAAGAGTATAGTAGAAGCAGAAGAAAGATCCAAGGTGTTCTAGAGGAAGAAAAGAACATTTTCAATTGGGACAGGAAACATCAGCAAAGGCTGTACGGAGGAAGCTGAGTTGAATCTTGAAGGTAGAGAAGCATTTCAGTTGGTGACAACGAGGGAGGGCATAAAATTACATGGGGGCTGTGTGTAAATGTGTGGAAGCTGAAAAGGGCAAATGACATTTGAGAGAATTAGTTGTCCAGTTTGGCTGGAATGTGGAGTGTGTGAAAGAGATGGACTTGTTTTTTTTAATCTTTCTGAGCTACCTGGAGACTCATGGTTTCGAGCTTATTAATTACTGAACTGCATTGACAGCCCTTCAGTGTAGTTAACACGAGCCTACATAGTGGTGGTTTGTATGTAACAGCTTTTCTACCTTGCACCTACCCTGCAGAACAGAGTTTGGCATAAATTAGACTCTCCCTTTCCCTGATGGTTTCTGCAATCCATTTTGTATGACACTGGCTAAAAGTCATCCAATTAAAGTGAAGCTTCAGTTTTGACAGTTTTACTTTTTGCCTTGAAAATATTGAACATATTTTGCTGTAATATTTTATCATGTTAAAAATCATATTGATGTCCATTTAAGGGGTTTGCTTCTGACCATCTTCAGTCATAAAAAGAAAAATTAATCAGCCATAGAGAAATAGCCTTCTGCCGTGCTATATAAATGTTTTTCCCTCAAATTCCTGGCTTATAAAATAGAGCATTAAATGTAATAGTAGGAAAAAAATTCATATGCTTCTCACATTACCAAAATGTTGGCATTTTCTTTGTGGATTACAAGCAGTGTTACATGAATTTGGTAAAGAATCCAATGAGCACGGTAATCTAGTGTTTGATAAACCCAAACATCCTAACTCTGTGGTAAGGATTTGACATTTGACAAAAACTGCTGGGAAAACTGAAAAGTCTGGCAGAAACTAGGTAAAGACCAACATCTCACAATGTGCTACATGGAAACTTAGTAGCTATGTGACCTCAGACAAATCACTTAACCTCTGTTTGCCTAGGAGGCAGCTAGGTGGCTCAGCTGATAAGGCTCTGGGTCTGGAGTCAGGAATACCTGAGTTCTAATTAGGTCTCAGACACTAGCTGTACAATCCTGAGGAAGTCACTTAACCTCTACTTGTCTTAATCTGCTGGAGAATGTTATGGCAAACCATTCCAGTATCTTTCCCAAGAAAACCTCATGGACAGGATGGTCCATGGGGTCATGAAGTGTTGGATGTGACTGAGCAACAACAAGCTCCAAATAAATACACGGCAGACTTAAAGGGTGACTTAATTAATAAATTAAAAGAGCAAGGAAGAAATTACCCAGGTTTGTAACTTTAGCTTTATCCTAAATTTTTCACTCTCTTTCACCCCATCATTTATCTCATCATTTGTGCTGTTTCTACCTCCACAAACATCTCTCTCACAGTCAGCCACATTAGTTTAGGCCCTCATCACCTCTTACCTAGGTTACTGCTAATGGATGCTCATAGCTCTCCTCGACTTGTATTTTTTCCTACTCTGGCCCATTCTCCATGTGACTGCTGAGGTGATTTTCTTTAAACACAGATTTGGCCCTTTCGCTTCCCTACTCAATAAACCCTAGTGGCTTCCTACTGCTATTAAGAATAAATATAAACTCCTCCACTTAGCTTTTAGAGCCCTTTATTACCTGCCCCTAACCTACCTTGTTAACCTCATTGTGTGTTATCCCTAATCCCATACCTGATGATATAGCCAAATTGACCTTCTCTTTGTTCCTCAACTACATTGTCTTTTGCTTCTGTGGTCTTTTACTGGTTTGATGCCAGGCAAAGAAGACTTCTTCATTTGGTAATCTTACTTTTTTTTTTTCTTTAAATAGTATTTTATTTTTTCCCCCAATTACATATTAAGACAATTTTTAGCACTCATTTTTTTCAAGATTTTGAGTTCCAAACTTTTCTCCCTCTCTCTCTCCCTTCCCCTCTTTTGAAAATGGTAGGCAGTTTAATATAGTTCATATATATGCTTCAGTGGTGGGATTCAGCTGATTTGGACCAGTTTGGTGAAACTGGTACCTAATTTTAAGTTTAGTTCGGTGAATGGGTTGTTAGTGGGAGTGGGGCCTGCGCCTGCCACTTCAGTGGTTGGGGCGTCGCCTTGGCTGAGTTCTGTGGAGAACCAGTTGTTAATTCATTTGAATCCCAGCACTGGATCATGTAAAACATATTTTCATATGTATCACAGTTGTGGAAGAAGAAACAGATCAAGAGGGAAAAAAACACACAAGAAAGAATGAAGTGAAAAAAAAAAACATGCTTGGATCTTCACTCAGAGTCCATCAGTTCTTTATCTGGATATGGATAACATTTTCCTTCATGAGTTCTTTGTACTTGTTTTAGATCATTGTGTTGCTGAGAAAAGCTGAGTCATTCATAGTTGATCATTACACGATGTTGCTGATATTGTGTACAGTGTTTTTCTGGTTCTGCTCATTTTACTTTGCATCAGTTTGTACAAGTCTTTCCAGATTTTTCTGAAATGTGCCTGGTCATCATTTCTTACCGCATGATAGCATTCCATCATGTTCATATACCACAGCTTGTTCAGCCATTCCCCAACTAATGGGCATCCCCTCGGTTTCCAATATTTTGCCACCATGAATAGGTCTACTATAAATATTTTTGCACATGTAGGTCCTTTCCCCTTTTTATGATCTCTTTGGGATATAAACCTAGTAGTGGCATTGCTGGATTAAAGAGTGGGCGCAGTTTGGTTGCCCTTTGGACATAGTTCTTAATTGCTCTCCAAAATGGTTGGATCAGTTCTCACCTCCACCATCAGTGCATTAGTGTCCTCTCCAACATTTATCATTTTCCTTTTTTGTCATATTAGCCAATGTGATAGGTATGATGTGGTAACTCTGAGTTGTTTTAATTTGCATTTCTCTAATCAAAAGTGATTTAGAGCACTTCTTCACATGCCTTTAGATATCTTTGATTTCTTCATCTGAAAACTGTTTGTTTGTATCCTTTGAGCATTTACCAATTGGAGAATGGCTTGTGTTTTTGTAAATTTGACTCAGTTCTCTATATATTTGAGAAATGGGGTCTTTATCAGAGATATTTGCTATAAAGATTGTTTTCCAGCTCTCTGCTTTCCTTCTGATCTTGGTTGCATTGGTACAAAAACTTTTCAATTTAATATGATCAAAATTATCTATTCTACATTTTGTAATACTGTCTGTTTCTTGTTTGGTCTTGAATTCTTCCCTTTCCTGTAGATCTGATGGGTAGACTATTCTTTGTTCTTCTAATTTGACTGCTTCATTGTCTAGGTACTTTTTAGCAAGACATAGTTTCCTTCTTTAACTCTTTTAATTAGGTCTATTTTTGCTTTTACTTTGTCTACGATCAGGGTTGCTACGCCTGCTTTTTTTTTTCTTACTTCAGCTAAGGCATAATAGATTCTGCTCCAGCCCCTTACCTTTGTTCTGTGTGTGTTGGTAATCTTACTTTGATGCTGTGAAGAGCAACTCTTTCACCCAATTAGCATATCATTCAGGGTCTGCCCTGGACAGCCCTCCCCTCTATCCCCTGCCAAATAACAGAATATTAGAGCTGGAAAGCATCTTAGATATCACCTAGTCTACCGTCTGAGTTTACAGATGAAGAGATTGAAGCCGAGAGAAATTAGGAGACTTCCCAAGATCATGCAGTTAGAAGTATTAGTGTCAGAACTCAAACCTAGGTCTGTTGAGTCTTTTGACTCCAAGTCCATTATTCTTTCCATTCTACCATATCAGTAAGAAATTATCTTTCATATCTATGGATCGGGAAACAGTTCATAACTGAACAAGGGAAAGAGAGGATTATAGAAATTAAAACGAGCAATTTTGGTTGCATAGAATATTTTTTTTCACAAACAAAACAAATGCAGCTAAAATTAGGAGGAATACCTCCAATGGAACCAAGAAAATTCCTTTGCAGAAAGTTTCTCTGGAAAAGGCCCCATTTCCAAGGTAGATAAAAAATTCAAATTTATAAAAATTAATTCCATTTTTCATTTGTTAAGTGGTCAAAAGATATAAAGAGTCAATTTACAAATTAAAGTAAAAAATCCAAATTAGCCAATAGCCATTAAAATGTTCTAAAGCAGGAATAATTAGAGAAATGCAAAGTAAAGTAACTCTGAGGTACTCACATACGTTGAATTGACAAAGTTGACAAACGATGAAAATGATAAATTTTGGAGGTGCTACAGGAAAACAGGCACATTAATGCATTGCTGGTAGAGTTGTGAACTGGCCCAACCCTTCTGGAAAGCAATCTAGAACTATGCTGAAAAAGTCACTAAACTGTACATATCCTTTGACCCAGAAGTATCACTACTACTATTACTGCTACTATAAAAAGATCAAAGAGGAAAAGACCCATATGTGTAAAAATATTTCTAGCAGCTCCTTTTGTGGAAATGATCAGTGTTAGAGCTTGTTTTTGCTTGACTATGAATATTTGTATACTAGAGTGTTGTTTTGTGAGAGGGAAAAAATCAATTTTTGCTCATTGAAAATACTGAATTAAACAACAAAACTAGTCCACAAAAATCTAAATTAAGAAAAAGAATCATTATGAAGTATTTATACACTGAAACAATTGCTGAACATTCTGCACTGTGTATCTTTGTAAGTAGGAAGGCAAGACAGACAAATAGATATATGAGAGGTAGATAATCTATTAATCACTTACTTTCTACCAGGCACTTTGCAAAGTGCTGAAGAAACAAAAACAAGCAAACGAAACAGTCTGTGTCCTCAAGGGGTTTGAGATTTTAATGGGGGTGGGGTGGAGAAGACAATACAAATTGAAAGGTAGAGACAGGGGATATGTAAATGAGAAAAGTGGCATGAAGGCCTAGTTCTGGACAATATAAGACTAATGCTTACCTATGAGTATCTGGCATCCCAGGATCACAATCCAAGTTTACCCTCATTGAAATAGTAACAACAAAATTAGATTAATCTGGCATGGTCCTTCTTGAAGAAGCCTCAGATTGCTGCTTTCATTTCTTGCTATTAAGTTCCCATCTAGTGCTTAACACAGAACCTGGCACATAGTAGGTCCTTATTGACTACCTAATAAAACACTTTAGAATTTTTCCAGGAAACAAAATTACATTCCCTGACCTATAGCTTGCAGATTTCACCTTCTTCCTTTTTTCTTTTCTTTCTTTTTCTTTTTTTAATAATATTTGTCCTGTTATGATTTTCTGTTTTCTATAATCTTTCAAAGACTGTGGACAGTGGCTCAACAATTATACCAGACCCTTTTTTCAAGACTCTGGAATGTAGTTCATCTGGACTTAGTGAATGAAACTCATCAAAATAGCTAGATACTTGGGCTTCCCTTCTCTTTGCCAGTTTGCTTTTGTCCTTTCCACTCCAAAGGGTATTCTCCTTTGCAGAGAAAACAAGTGGTGACTAGTTCTGCCTTCTCTTTGTCATCCATTATATTTGCACAATCCCCCTGTGCCAATGATCTTCCTCCTTTCCCTGATACAGCTTTAAAAAAAGCTTTTGTTGTCTTTAGTATTTCTGCCCAGCCCCAGCTTTGTCTGAGCTCTAATAATCCTGATTCAATTTATAGGCTTTTTCATCTTTGTCTTTGCCTTCCCAGCATTTAGCGTAGTGCCTGGCACATACTAGGTGCTTAATATTGCTTTTTGATTGAGGTACAACAGTGTACTACTTTTATGCTCATCCTCTAGTATCTGTCTTGCTTTTATAATGTTTATATCATTTCAAAATCTATGTTGCTGGATGAGTTATGTGCGTATTCGTGTTGGACTCTTAAGACAACTCTTTCAAAATTTAGTTCAAATGCTATTTTATCCCCCTACCCCAGATGACAATGTTTCCTTTGCAAAAATGTTCTTGTATTCATTTTATGGAAATATTATATACTTATATGCACATAAGTATACATATAAGTATATAAAGTATATGCATATAAGTATACATAAGTATAAGTGTGCTTATATATGCAAGCATATATATAAGTATACGTAAGTATACATGTAAGTATATATGTACATAAGTATAAGTATAGTATACATATAAGTATATGCATATAAGTACATATAAGTGTATAAGTATATACTTAAATATATATGTATATAAGCATATAAGTATACATAAAGAATGTAAGTTCCTGGAGGACAAAGCCTTTTTGTTTCATTTTTTAATGTTTCTCCCATGCCTCCTGCCCAGCAGTACGGCTTAATAAATGACCTTTGATGGATTATATTTATAAAAATCCGTTCTTGGAAGCTTACGATTCTTCCTTGCCTGCCTTATCATAGGATTCTACCTAAACTTTTTGTGAATTGTTTGAACTCTTTTCTACCAAAATCTAGGGTGTCTGTAAGACTAGAACGAGCCTACTTTCCCACATTATATTGTATAGTAGGTAGAGCACTGGATTAGAAATAGAAAAGATTTGGGTTCGAATCCTGCTTTAGGAAGTTAGTTTACTAGTGTGGGACCTTGAGCTAGTCCCATAGCCATTCTGAGTCTCACTCTTCTGATCTGTAAAATAGGCTTAATATTTGTTGTACTCACCTCAGAAGATTGTTTTGGGGATCAAATGAGGTAATGTACATAAAGTACATCATGCCGAAAGCATAAAATGCATATTGGTTTTAGTGTTATTATTAATTTACTCTATCACAAATTCTAAGATGGAGTGGTCATACCCTGCTCCCAAATTTCCCCTTATTTCTTCTACTTGTCTACATTATACTTGACTCATTACGAAATACCTGACTTCTGTGGAGAGAGAAGTTCTTGGCCTTGAAAATATGAGAGGCTTATTAACAAGAAATAATAGCATCACCCTGTATATTGCAAGCTAGCCAAATGCCTAACTTGCCTGCTGTTAGTTCATGCTGTTTCTTGATTTCTCAGATCATGGAACATCAGAAGCAACACACACAGAGAAACACAGACACAGACACAGACACAGACACACACACACACACACTGAAGCATTCTCCCTCCACTCATACTTCTCTGATTGCAGCAAGAAGAGAAAGCTGATACTAAGAAAGGAGAGAAAAAATCCATTAAATGATGACCAGACTCAAACAGCTGAGTAAAATGAAGCCATCTTAGTGAGAAACATCCCACTAACATCTGAAGACCTCGCTACATAAAAATGTAATAAAACAGTCAATTTTCATAATGATTGTCCTATGCCATAAAGAAAAAGTTAAATATATTCAATGCATTACATTAAGAAGTCAGGAAAGCATATAGCAGAATACACTTTAGAAATCACTCCATCCAAAGTGATTACAGTTTTTAAGTTTGGGGTCTTACTCTTCAATCACAAAACCCACTTAGAACATTTCACTCCTTGAACAACTGCATATAAATGTGGCACTATAATAATACCTTACTTGCATCTGTATAGTACTTGTCAAACTATCAGCCTACCCAGAAGTGCGATGGTATACTGTCTTCCTGATTAAAATCCAGAGGGAAGTGGGGTGAGACATATAAATTTGAAAAGATAAGTCACATTTTTATTTTTAGATTGGATCTATGATCCCATTGGTATACAAAGTTCCCAGGGAGGAAATTCTTTCTCCCACTGCAGATTGGCAATAATCTGCAATATTATTGCTGTTGTTCATCCTTCGTTTTCAAAGAGGACCAACAACATCAAGGGTTGATGCCCTGACTGTGAGCGAATTGGATTTAAGTGAGGTTGAATCACACAAAGTCCTCAGCCTTACTCTCTTTTCCAGAGTCATTGAAGTCCAGTGACGAGACAAAAATCAAGGTGATTGGTGATGCCCTGGGATGTAGTGGATGACCTTGGTGTCTTTGATGTCTGACCAAGATCTAAGTGCAGCACAGCATAAGCTTCAGCTGCCTTCGTGGCCATTGAAACAAATTGTTTTTATCCAGCCATTCCATGTGTCCCCACCATGTGTACTCATGTGCTTGAGATAGACATCCCCCCAACTTGCCAATGGATCTGGGGCCTGTTGGTTCCCCCAACCTGATTTGGCTTATCTGCTGAGATTTTTTTTACCAGGGTGCGGCTACTGTGCATGCTTCAGCATCTCAGACTCACAGGTGAGAGTTGGGTGAAGGTGGAAGTCAAAGGTGGATGAGTGGCCTGGAAAAGAGTTTGGCAAACCCTCACACCCGAGATGCTAGTTCTCCATGAACACTCCACACACCTAACTTTGCAATATATAAACTGCCTGGGAGCAGAGGCTAAGTCCAGCAGCATGTGATAGAGATGAGATCATGTGAGTCTTTCTAGAAACTGTGAACTTGGTCAGAGGACAACATTTCCCAGAAGAGGCAGATCTATGGATGTGCTGGAATCACGACTGTCCAGAGTTGGAGTCTAGCTGTATGGAGATGTATGTAATGCAAATCACATCAGCTCACCCGAGGACTGCTGCTGTGAATAATTTTAAGGGTCTAATCACGTAGTATAATGAACTCTGTATTTATTCAGAGCATAACATAGTTCAATAAACCAAATCATAACATCCATAGCAACATCCTCAAGCAAAACATATCATTCAAATATATATATAATAACACTCAGTATGTCATATGGCACATAGCATATATCATTGCATTCAGTAGCATGCCCCAAAATAATTGTTTACACAATCAGTAGGTCCCAAGCTAAAGTTTTCCCTGGCACAATACAACCCTAAGGGGTAACAGAAAACACCACACCATCTACCCCTAGGTGACAGTAAGTTACAATCTCCTTAGTCAATACAGAATTTCCAAGTAAAGTCCTCTATCATCTTAACTCGAGGTTGACTTCCAAGTCCCATGTCTCCTCCTCTGTGGGCTGACTGTTCCAGACTCTTGCCTGGATTCACACATAGGCAGCTCCTCTCTCCTGCTCCATGTCCCAGCTCAGAGGGACTGCTCTACTCTAAGCTCTCCTCACTCTTGTATGACAATAGGCTCCAGAGGCTCCTGCCTGAAGCTTCTGACTCTGGGAAAACAAAGCTTAACAGGGCTATGACAATATGTACACACATTAGCAACACCATCATCTCAATTCATTTTAATGGCTCTTAAAAGGGACTTAAACTAAGCCTCCTTCCCATGGGTGGTTCTCCACCCTTCAGTTCAATTCACTCATAAAGACTGACAGACAGGGCTTCTGTCTGAGAAATTAACACAGACCAACAGACAGAGCCTCTTTTAGAAAGATTAACACAGACCAAAAGACAAGGCTTCTATCTGAGAAATTAACACAGGCCAACAGACAGGACATCTGTCAAAGAGATTAACACAGATGAACAGACAGGGTTTCTGAGAAATTAACACAGACCAACAGAGGGAACACCAACATCCCAAACATTCTTTCTCTTAGGTCTCCCCATAAATATGTTCCCCCAGGAAAATTCCTCCCTCTGCCCACTTATGTTGCTTCTCTCCCTCAGTTCTGCCTCACTCTCACTTCCCAATCTTTCTTCTTTTGGGCAAGCTCCTCCCACACTGGGCTCCATGCGACTCAGGCTCCATGTGACTCATGCTCCACATGACTCAGGATGCACCACAGGTTTGAGCTAAGTCAAAGCACAAAGCAGGTCCTATTCCATTAACATTCCTTTCCATTAACATTACATTAAGCACTTAATGTGTTATAGAAACTTAACTCCAAAAGAAAAAACAGCAAAAAATCCCACTTTGTTTGCTGTTACAGGAGCCAATTGTTAAATTTTGAGTGTGAATAGCAACTTACACATGGGATATAAATTAGTGCTTACCTGATTGTTTTATTGATTGTGTAGACATAAGAAAGTGATAGAGAAAATGTTAGTAATGGAATTTAAAGTTTAAAGTGTGTCACTCATTTTCAGAGGACCAGTTGTTAAGCATTTACCAGCACATATCAGGGCAGATCATTCTTCAGTCAAAGAATTGGGAGTACCTCTGTCCCTCTCCTTAAAATTCACATTACAATAATGGGGAGGAGGAGAGAGGTTGTCCGATGCCTAGACAACCTAAGATGACATCACCTATATGGAAAACACTGGCAGATTCCTTTTTGGGGAGAGCTATTACATGGTGGACATTCCGCATCGGTTACCATGTGGTTAGGAATAGTCACTTTATATTGGCTATACAGCTAGAACTATCAGTACTCAGTTAAGGCTTTTCTTTCATTCACATCTGATGTTGGAGGTCTCCTTC
>CM053626.1:137312559-137353065 GCA_028646595.1 Phalanger gymnotis | reverse complement strand
GGAATCCAGGAATCCAGGTTGGGTGTTATAGTCAACCCAATAGGAGTTAGGGCTTTATAGAAAGCCCTAAGGAACAAAGGCCTGGGAGACTAGCCCAGTGGGACTTTGGACTTGAATTTGGTGGGACTAATATGTAGGAAATAAGCTAAGCTCTAGATCTAATCCTACTCCCCTCTCCAGAGACCAAGATGGCTTAGAGGGCCTTGTGCTACTAAAATGTCAGAAGAAATGTTTGGTTTTGTTAAATCTATGAAGCAAATATACTTTTATAAAAGCTAACTTGATGTTAAGTGGCTAAATGGAACTGGGATGTTAATCACTGGGCCCATAAAATGAAGGAAACACAATCAGTACCTCTCTAGCAGGGAACAAAGACAATCTCCAATCCCCTCTGGGTACCAGAGAACCCTGGAGAGAGGGGTAAAATGTAACAGACCTGGACCTCAGAGAACAGGACCAACATCAAACGATATTATGCAAGATAGTAATCAATAAATGCTAAATGAATGGGAAGGACAATAAGTTCTAGGACTTTGAGGCAGGCAAGAGTTCAATTTTGGCCCTGATCTTTGAGGTCCGGGCTTAATTCCCCAAATTTGGTCTCTAATCAGGGGCTGATGATCAGGAAAAACTTCATGAAGGAAGAGGGATTTCGGAGTGACTGAAGTACTACTTCTATCCATGTTCTCAGATGAGAGGGATGTAGCACAAAAAAAATTAGGTCGTAGAAAAATGGTAAGCAGGGAAGTGATAGGACACCTTAACTATAATATGGAGGTAGCTGGGTGGTAGAATGGATAGAGCCCTGGACCTTAAGGCAGGAAAACACAAGTTCAAATTCTGACTCAGACACTTCTAAGCCCTGTTGCTCTTTTGTGAGAATGAAATGAGATATTTGTAAATTGATTTAGAAACCATTATTATTTTTTACATACCAGGACCGAAAATGAATAATCAAGGTTTGCAGTGAGAAAGAATTTGAAAGATCCAAGCATCTTCTTAAAAAAAGCTTTAAAAAAATCAATATTCCACCTAGAAAGTAATCTATACCTTTTACTACTAATATTCCAGGGATTCAGAACATCACCATCTCTAATATTTTATTTCAACATTGTGCTAAATGAAATTACTCATTTTTATGCTGCTAGATATGTGTTTTTAGAAAAGCCTCTCTGATGAGTAAAGACTAACGACTCTCTTCTGATTTCAGGATTGCATCAGGGCAGGAATTGCATATCCTTTAAAGGATTTCAAATCCTTAAAAACAAAATAAAACAAAACAAAAACTGTATTATATAGGGAGACCAGAAAGATAGATAGGAAAGTGAGCCTTGTCTGCTTCATCTATCATCATTTGCAAACTAATCGAAGATGACCTTAGGATCCAAATGGGTTTTATTGTTCCCATCCTCCTCAAAGCTCCTAGGTTTTTTGGGAGCAAAGTTCCCAAGATGAATCTTGAGGATATAAGATCCCAAATAAGATTGTAACAGGATTTTTTTTTAAAAACCTAGCTGTAAGTGAGATAGTTGCTTGGCACAATGAACTTTAAATTAGCATCAGCCAAATTCAGCTAAAAGAAAAGAATTGACCTTAGCCTGGGGCGTTCTGCTAGTTTTTATTTGGTTGCTAGATAGATTTGGTAAGGCATCTAAGTGGTGCAGTGTACAGACAGCTAGAGCTGGAGTCAGGAAGATCTGAATTCAAATCTGACCCAGGCACTTACCAGCTATGTGACCTTAGGCAAGTCACTTAACGCTATTTACCTTGGTTTGCTGGAAAAGGACACGGCAAACCGCTTTAGTATCTTTGCCAAGAAAACCCCAAATGAGGCCACAAAGAGTCAGATACAGCTGAAAACAACTAAACAAAAATAAGGTCATATATTTAAAGAGCTAGAGTTTGTAATCCTCAGTGCTACAAGGGGATATTCTCTAGCCACTCCACTAGAATCAATGGGAATGAAGAGTAGCATCTGGACCTGAAAAGTCTAGGTAGGTAAAACCCAAGAGATAATAGTAACAAAGAGTATCTCCGTGACCACGTGATTAACAGAAATTCCCCAGCAAAGATTTTACACTTGGAGAATATCAGTACATCTCTGTCCTTAGACGTGTGAGTTGTAGGTAAATGTATGCCCTTCTCATGTGTCTGTACTGGCCACATATTCCCTAACCATGTTCCCTATTTGTGGGCCTTCTATGTATATTCTCTGGTCACATGTATTTTCTGTGTGCCTGCCTTTCCTCAATATTTGTATGGTAATCCACAGAAGCATTTATCCCATGTGTATTGGGGGAAGGGAGGAGAAGGATCTTTTCTTGTCACTTTATTTGCTATGCTATATAATTAAATGCCTTTTGTTTTGAACTAATGTGTCCTTTGGCTGGCTGGTGAAAGTAAACACATTAGCGCAGTCTCATGAGCTTGGATTTTGAGTGGGCAATAATTCACAGAGCACCTCAACCTTGGGATGGCTTTTCTAGGGGCCCCTGTCTGAGGGATGGCCCTGGAGACAGCATTAGAGAGAAAGGACAGACTGGAAATGTGTCATTAGCTAAATGACTGAAAAGAATCAATTCTTCATTTTGTACTAGTGAATCGTTCCCAGTAAACACCTAAGTGTTTGTCTTTCACTTCAATGGGCTTTTTGCCTAGAAAGACAGCATCCAGAAAACATAGCCAATCTTAACTATCTTCCAATATATGTTCCATCCTGGGCAAAACTGAGAAGATATGCAACTGCCCATCTTTATATGATTTATCTTTCCAGAGGCTGATTTGACTTAGCAGTGGAAGACCTGAAAGCTTCTTTAAAAACAGCTTAAGAGGTGTGAATGACCATGTATGCTGAAAGTATTTGGAAGAATGGACTATTCTCACTAGGACTTATGAGAGACTCAGCTGGGGAGAAATGATACCCTTGTGGCAGTGGTCCTTATTTACCTCTGTGGGCAGAGGTAAAATTTCTGCCCCCAAAAATGTGCAGGAGATTTTCTCAGTAAATGTGGTGTTTGGTAAATGGAAAATTCTAAAATACATGGGGATTGGAAGTCCAGTGTCATTGCTCAGACACTTAGACCATTATGGTCCCAGTCTTTTTGGACAAATAGAAAATTTAAAATTAAACATGACCATGATGGTGGTGGAGGGGTGGGGGGTAGGGAAGAGCCATATTTAAAGATAAGAGAAGAATGCAGTTTGGGCGAGCAAACTTTCTGAAATAACCTTTTTTTCCATTGACATTAATTAGAATCCATGTTAATGGTACTTCCTTTAGAAGCTGTGTTAGCAAAGTGGGAGCAACTTAATGTACATAATGGCTGATTGAAAAACACATCAAAAGGAGTATGACTTTTAAAATGTGTGAATCCCAATATGAGCCTAGGGAAATTAACTCATCTTAATCTTAGCTGCATGGCAAACACTACCACCTGGAACTTCATTTTTGAACTTAAGTGTTTCCAAGCCCTTAGTGGTATTTTGCTACTCCAGAAAAAGAAGTATTATTTCCATTTTCTCTCATTAAATGTATTTTGAAAAATTATAAATTGATCTTTTTTTTATCTCTGTATGATTTGTGTTCAAGTTCCCTTTCTGATACATGTTGACTGACTATGGCCCTGGCTAAGTCACTTAACCATTCAGTGCTCTAGGCAACTTTCTAAGAGTTTAATTTGAAGAGAGATGTCACCTGCATTGGTAGAATTTCTTCATCTGAGTGTTCTCTACACCAATTAAATCAATTTCCCAATATATCTCTCCTCTTTCCCCATTCAGAGAGCTAAAGCTTATGAAATTAAAAAAAAAACCAAAGAGCTAAAAATATCAATTGGCCTTATATATGTAGTATTCCATACCTGGAATCTCTTTCCCACTCAATTTAAAAGCAGCAAGTATTTATTGAGCAATTAATTACAAAATACTGAGCACTTGGTATGTTGAAGAAGAAATGAAATATTTTATAAAGCCCTTTCCTGCCAACATCTAACATTTTTGCAGTGTTTTAGGTTTTGCAAAGTACTTTTCATGAATTATCATGTTTGATCTTCACAAATACCCTGTGAGGTAGGTAGTACAGGTATAATTGTCCCATTTTACAGATGAGAAAACAGAGTATAACAACAGCTACTGTGGCTGTGCAAGGCCAATGACACCAGCAAATAGGAGGGCTGCTAGCACAAATTCTTTGATCTGCTTTTCTAAAGAAAGTAACTTAAAGGGGTTTACAATTTCACTTTCATCAATCATACATATATCATTCACTTCGTTCAAGGGAAAAAAGTCAGCACCCTGAACTTCAGAGAAAACACAAGCAGAAATTATATGAACAGAGCAAATAAACATAAATCAACAGAGAGGGCTTCTAGTTGTCTGACCATGACCATAGCAATGTTGAGGGGGAAAAGAAACCCAGGGATGCAGGGATTCTAAACCAAAGTTCTCAGGGCAAGGTTGCCTGGAATGAATTCATGGACCCAAGCATTCTTTAAGTCAAGGAGGCAAGGATTTATTATGCTTTACAGAGGACAAGAGTTCTTAGGGAACCTGCAACCATAAAGAGGTGCAGGGGGAATTTTTATGGAGACTTTTAGGGGATTAAAAACGGGGAACATGTTAGATGTTTTGGGGTGGGATTAGGGAGTGGTTAAGGAGTAGTTGGTTCTTAAAGGAACATGTACATCTACTGTGCAGGTGTATTACCCAGAGTTCTCTAGGGGTGTGGTTTTTATTGTGAAACGTCACTGAGTCCACTATTCGTCAGGGCTAAAGGGGAATTTCTATATGGTTTCTCATCTAGTGTCTTGTTAGACAAAATACTATGTCTGGGATACATGTTAGAAAGGTCAATAAATAGTAAATATGGTTATGACTCAGTGTACAGTCAATTATCAGCATCTGGAAATCAATCTATAATTACAGATAGCTGCTTACTAAGTAAGAAGCAGAGATAAGTTGGGGCATGCTGCCCTTTAGCTAGAGAGAAACTGCCTGAAACAAAATATGTTTTAAGAACTGGATGTGTTTTGGAATTGGCATTCTGGCACAGGCACCCAAGCAGAGGCTGAGGAGAAATGTGATGTTAGAATTAGGGTCCAAGCACAAGCACCCCATCAGCAATACATATAGTTACCAGAGAGAGAAGCACCAACATCAGGGTTTTCAAAGCTGGGGGGCTCCTTAACAGCTACCCAGAGTCTCTATACCAACACTATTCCAATGAATGAGCCCCAAACAAAATGCTAACCTCAGAGTATAAATACCCCTTTTCAGGGCCTGAGGGCTGCACACCTCTCCAGGGCTTCACACATCTCCAAGGCTTCACGTCTCTCATGACCTAATTAGCAAAAGGGTGTGGGCCTTTCTACAAACAAATGCAAGGCTCAATCAAAGGCACTTGGTTGCCTTAGTGCTAAGAAGCATTCCAAAAGAAAAAAAAAACAGTAAAAAGTCCCATTTTACTTGCCTTACACTGAGGCGCAGAGAAGTGATGTGATTCGCTGCATGGTCGCATAGCCAGCAAAATTATAAGAGACAGAGTTGAATCCAGATTTCTCCTGTCTCCAAAGAGAATGTTCATTTTATCTCACCACTCTTGGGGGAAGTGAGACTAATTCATCAAACAAATCACAGACAACAAGGACAATTTGCTTAACTGCCCAAATGTACAGAACAGACAATTAGTTGGTTGTATTATAAAGCATTAAAAGGTCAGTATGAGTGCAGGCAGGTTTCACGTAGAAAGTAGGACTTGAACTGCCCCTTGAATAAAGGGTGAGATTTGCTGGCAGGATGCTGAGTTTTGGGGCACAGTGGTAGGGACAGGCAAACATTCTAGGTGGCGAAGCATTGTGAGCAAAGGTAAGATGCAAGAGCAGGTATGTTGTGTTCAGGGGACAATTATGAGGTTGTATTGAATGGAGGAGAAGGTATGTGATATAGGGCATAATAATTAAGGTCAGATATAGAAAGCCAGGTTAGGGAGGACACTGAATACCAAGTTCAGGAATCTATGTTTGATTCAATCAGTATTTTGAAAGAATTTTGGGGCAAGAGAGTCACATGAAAGGGGGTATTTCAGGGCTATTAGTCTGGTAGCATGTAGGGTCTATTGGAAAGAGGAAGGCCTAGAGGCAGGGAGACCAGTTAGGTCTCTTTAAGATTGTTTTTAATTATAGGAAAAAAAAATTATTCTAGTAGATTATTTGATTATTTCCAAATTTCGGGAGTATGAGCAATATTTTGAATTTCAACTCAGAACGAAGGTTGGATAGAAAGGCAGCACAGAAAATTGAATAAAGCCTTCCACTGAATCAGTAAAGCTTGTGTTTAAATACTAGCAAATATTAGCTATGTGACCTTGAATCATGTCTCAGTTATCTAAGCTACTCTCTATGACTCTGAATTATGTAAAAGATGTCCATCTGAATGGGTAGAAGGAGTTTTAAAACTCCCTATACTGATGAAATCGTTGGTCAAGACCCCAAACAAACAAGAAATAATGGCCTGACAGATAAAGTCAACTTAGAAAAAAAGACTCCCAGTAGTTAACATTTGTTATTCTTCATTCTGGCCACTAGGTGGTGATAATGCATTTAGGAAAAAAAAAAGTCCATAGTTTTCATTTTGTAAGATCAGAAATCTAGAACTGAAGACCTTGGAAACCATCTAGAACTTCTCATTCTACATCCAAGGAAACCAAGGCCCAGTTTTGTACCTGACCCATGTAACCTTCATGATAAGCAACAAAGTTGGGATTTGAACTGAGGGTTTCTGACTGCATTGTTCCAACTAGATAAATATAAAAGTTTCTAAGTTTAATCAGTTTTAGATTCTAGGACTATATTTTCTAGGATTTGTCATGATTGAATTGGCAAAGGTTATCTTAAATTTTGGCAGTTTTGTTTTTCTTTAAAAACAAAAAACAACAAAACCCTCACCATCACCAACAAAAACTCTTCCTTAAAGGAGAACATGAATATGGGTTTCTACTCTGAAAACATAATGACGTAGAAGTTTTTTTGTTACAATATCCAAAATAAAAACCTAAATATCTCTAAATCTATGTTGGTCTATTAGTTATCTGTATTGGGTGAAAATGCCAAAGGTGCAGTGTAAGCAGCCATAATGGAACAATTGCAGCTGTTATTAATATACTTTGGAATAGAGACTGATTCATTTATACGAGAGAGAGCTCTTTAAAATTAAAGAATAATCAACTAAAGGGGAATTTGAAAAGAAGAAGAAACAGGGTAAGAATTGAAACTGCATGAGTTGGACTAGGAAGGAAGGTATCCCACTCTACTGCAGAGCCACTAAGCCTGAGATTACCTGCAAAGTACACACAGTTATCAAACCTAGTGGGAAGTATGTGTGTTTATGTTGATTTTCATCATATGTACAGCACTGGATTCAGAGCTGGAAGAAATGGGTTTGAATCCCAGCTCTGCCACTTATATGACCTTGGGTAAATGACTGTCTTGGTCTCAGTTTCCTCATCTGCAAAATCAAATTGTTGGATTAGATCGAGGTGGGCAACCTGTAGCATCAAGTGTGGCCCTTTGACTGAATCCAAACTTCACAGAACAAATCCCCTAATAAAATGATTTGTTCTGTAAAACTTGGACTAGGTCAAAAGGTGGCACCCAAGGACCTAGAAGGCCACATGTGGCCTCAAGGCTGAAGGTTCCTCACTCCTGGATTAGATGCTTTCCAAGGTCCATCCTTATTCTAAATTCTGTGATCTAGTGCTCATATAGTAATCCTATTGGGACCTGGAATAGAGATAAATTTAATGAATCTCCAATAAAATCATCTTGTTTAGGCTATGCTTGTCTTAAGTAGTGTTAGTCCTTATCATCAGAAATGTACATTAACAAGTTAAAACCCAGGGAAATTCCCATTTTCCTTCTAACAACATAGTTGTTAAGCCATGACAAACATAAGGTTACTAAATCAGTGTCACTGAATAGGCTAATTAAGTTTCCAGGAGATAAGCCTTCTCCGGTCTTTATAATGGTTTCTAGGAACTTAGTTTTTGAAATTTAGTGAATTTAAATGTTATCCTTAAAAATAATTACACCTATTTCTAGCTGGTAAGAGCACTTTCATGGGCCTTTAAAATAAATTAAAAAAAACACTGGAATAAGATCGTTGCCCTTCAAGAATTCTATTCCTCTGATAAGCATTTTAAAAATTCCTTGGACAGTTGATTGACAGTAAGCCTCAAGAAGCCTGGCTATGAGGGTAGAAATTTGGTTTTAATTTGATTTCAGATGTATTTGGTTTAATCTGAACTCCAGGCAAGCATAAATAGTTTTCATTTACTTATTTTAATGGAATAAGTGGCCTGAGGTTGGCATGAAGCTCAAATCTACTAGATTAAATATTATTTTAGAAACTGTCTTGAATAGTTAAACTTTATTTATGCTAGGACTTTAGATTCAGAGAGTCCTGCTTCAGAAAAGTTCTAGGAACAATACAAAACAGAATTTATCTTTGTAGAGATCATATCAACCTTCTTCACTTTCTTGTTACCTTGTCATACAAGGAAGAACCATTAAAGTTTTAAGAGCATATACCATGGCAGCTGATTTATAGTGCACAGAATTTTCTGATTTTAGAGTAACTTCATTGTCAGTGAAATACTCAAGGAATTGGTCATTCCCTTTAGAAAGAAGGATCAAACAGATTTAGGTTTCAAGATTCTCATGAAAACTGGTCAGTGTGGTTTGACGAAGGAAGAAAAACCAGGAAGGGGTGCAAACAAATAGGGTAGTTTTGTTACTGACATACTAAAATTAATTTAAAAAAACAACTCTACTGAGCAGGAGTTTATAGCTTCATATTCAACCTTTTATTTTCTTTTTCCCATATTAAAAGCTCATGTTTGTTTGATATTTATTAAGGCCATAATCATAAAGGCAATTTTTTAAAAAGAGAAAGAAGTGGATTTCAAGTCAGAAGACCAATCCCAGCTCTGTTTTTACCTGCGAGTTTTGATAAATTACTTTACCTATCAGTCCTCCAAAATCTTATGTTCCCAAGACTAGTTGGTGTTAAGAACAGGTCAGTACAGCTGCTCCTTCTTTAGCCTTTCACAATCCTCTTCATTCCCACTTTTAAAATGGACTTTGTCTAGTGAAAATTAATCATGTGTCTTTTTGTGTGCCTCAAGCTCCATCTTTTTTTCCATTTCTATGCTTATCTTAGAAGTTTTATTTCAGAAACATGCTCCCTCTCAGTTTCTCCTGCTTATGCAAGACTTGACCTGCCTATTCCAGTGAAGCTTGCTGTCCCCCACTCCAATTCTTGAGATGCTTCTGGGGGCACTCATTCACTGACAGATGAAATGATTGGGTATCCCATTAGCTTAACACTTGATATATTTCTCTTGGAACGGTTATCCCTTAATAAGCATGCTAATACAGTCTAAATGTCAATGAGTCAGAATGTATTTATATCATTATTGTTATTTATTCAGCAATCATATTCAGTGTTTTGATTGACCCTGACCTTGGTTTGGAAAACACGTAAAGTACTTGGCTTAACCTTTTCATCTTCATTACTGAATTCTTTAAAGTTAGGGGTCTGCCTTCAATTCTTTTCTTTTAAAAAAAAGTTTTAGTTTTTAACATTCATTTCTATAAGATTTTGAGTTACAAATTTTCTATCCATCTCTCCCCTCCCCTCCCTCCACCCCAAGATGACATGTATTCTGATTGCCCCTTTCCCCAGTCTGCCCTCTCTTCTGTCACCCCACTCCCCACCCCCATCCCCTGCCTTATCCCCTTTCCTCTTACTTTTTAGATTTCTATACCCCATTGCCTGTATATCTTATTTCTCAGTTGTATGTAAAAACAGTTTTAACATTTGTTTTTAGAACTCTGAGTTCCAAATTCTCTCCCTTCTTCCCTCCCCACCAATCCTCCTTGAGAAGGCAAGCAATTCAATATAGGTTATACATGTATTGCTTTGCAAAACACTTCCGTAATAGTCATGTTGTGAAAGACTAACTGTATTTCCCTCCATCCTATCCCATCCCCCATTTATTCAATTTTCTCTTTTGATCCTGTCTCTTTTCAAAAGTATTTGCTTCTGACTACCCCTCCCCCAATCTGTCCTCCTTTCTATCATTCCCTAGCCTCTATGCCCTTCTCCGCTAATTTCCTGTAGGGTAAAATGTGTGTGTATGTTATTCCTCCTTAAGATGAATCAGATGAGAGCAAAGTTCACTCATTCCCTTCACATCTCCCCTCTTCCCTTCTATTATAACAGCTTTTTCTTGCCTTTTCTATGTGAGATAATTTACCCCATTCTATCTCTCCCTTTCTCCTTCTCCCAATATATTCCTCTCTCACTCCTTGATTTTATTTTTTAGTTATCATCTCTTCATATTCAACTAATCCTGTGCCATCTATCTATCTATCTATCTATCTATCTATCTATCTATCTATCTATCTATCTATCTATCTATCTCCATATTCCCTTCAATCACCCTACTACTGAGAAAGGTCTCATGAGTTACAGATATCATCTTTCTATGTAGGAATATAAACAGTTCAACTTTAGTAAGTCCATTATGATTTCTCTTTCTTGTTTACCTTTTCATGCTTCTCTTGATTCTTGTGTTTGCAAGTCAAATTTTCTATTCAGCGCTGGTCTTTTCATCAAGAATGCTTGAAAATCCTCTATTTTGTTGAAAATCCATATTTTGCCCTGAAGTATTATACTCAGTTTTTCTGGGTAGGTGATTCTTGGTTTTAATCCTAGCTCCTTTGACCTCTGGAATATCATATTCCAAACCCTTCAGTTCTTTAGTGTAGAAGGTGCTAGATCTTGTGTTATACTGATTGTATTTCCACAATACTCAAATTGTTCTTTCTAGCTGCTTGCAATATTTTCTCCTTGCCCTTGGAACTCTGGAATTTGGTGACAATATTCCTAGGAGTTTTCTTCTTGGGATCTTTTGCAAGAGGCAATTGGTAGATTCTTTCAATTTCTATTTTACCCTCTGGTTTTAAAATATCAGGGCTGTTTTCCTTGATAATTTCTTGAAAGATGATGTTTAGGCTCTCTTTTTGATCATGGTTTTCAGGTAGTCCAATAATTTTAAAATTATCTCTCCTGGATCTATTCTCTAGGTCAGTGGTTTTTCCAATGAGATATTTCACATTGTCTTCTATTTTTTCATTCTTTTGGTTCTGTTTTATAATTTCTTGATCTCTCATAAAGTTATCAGCTTCCACTTGCTCCATTCTAATTTTTAAAGAATGATTTTCTTCAATGATCTATTGGAGCTCCTTTTCCATCTGGCCAGTTCTGTTTTTTTAAGGCATTTTCCTCCTGATTGGCTTTTTGGAGCTCTTTTGCCATTTGAGTTAGTCTATTTTTTAGGGTGTTATTTTCTTCAGCATTTTTAAGGTCTCCTTTAGCAAGCTATTGACTCATTTTTAACAATTTTCTTGCATCCCTCTCATTTCTTTTCCCAATCTTTCCTCTACTTTTCTTACTTGGTTTTTAAAATTGTTTTTGAGCTCTTCCATGGCCTGAGACCAATTCATATTTTCCTTGGAGGCTTTGGATGTAGGAGATTTGACTTTGTTGACTTTTTCTGGCTGTGTGTTTTGATCTTCTTTGTCACCAAAATAAAGTTCTATCGTCTGAGTTATTTTACACTGTCTGCTCATTTTCCCAGCAATTACTTGACTTTTGAGCTCTATTTCCACAGTGGAGAGTGCTCTGTCCCAAGCTTCAGGGGTTTTGTGTTGCTGTTTTTCAAGCTTCTTATAGACACCTGTAAAATTTTCAGTTCTTCTGAGGTGGTATGATCCAAGGAGAGATGTTACTCCTCTACTGGCCTGTACTCTGGTCTGTGAGTGACCTCAAGCACTCTTTTCTGCCTTGGAACTGTTAGGAGTATTCCCTTTCCACAGTCACACATACAGCCCTCTACCACACCTGTGCTCCTCCTCATCCCAGGACTGCCAACCTGGACTGCAACCCAGATCCAAGCAGGGCAAAGTGAGAGTACCCTGCCTCAGCGCCACCAAAGAGATCCCTGCACACCCACTCTGATCAGCTGCTTGATTCCCCCCACAGTCTGTGGGCCCAGAGCTCCAGAAGCAGCCTCCACCTCCCCAGGCTGGGGCCAGACCATGCCCTTCTATCACCCAGGTCCAACAGAGTTTTCCCACTGATCTAATAAGTTGTCTTTGCCATTTGTGGGTTGAAAAGTCTCCCTCACTTCTTTTCAAGAAAAATATACCTTGCTGTTTGATGGGAAACTTAATCCTAAGGGAACCTTTGATTCCTTTCCCTTTCAACTCTTAGAGGAAAGGAAGACTAAGATTTGAATGCCACCTCATGTGTGACCCTAGGAAAATCCTGTAATCTTTCCACGGCTAAGTTTCTTCCTCTGTGGAGTTGGAATCACTGAGCACTAAGGATACTTCCAACTCTAAATATATAATCCTATAATTCCTTGGGGAGTGAGGTGGTGCTGCAGCAGATAGAATGCTGGGCCTGAAGTCAGGAAGACATATTCTTAAGTTCAAATTTAGCTTCAGACACTTACTAGCTGTGTGACCCTGGGAAAGTCACTTAACCAGTTTCCTTCAGGTTCCTCATCTGTAAAATGATCTGGAGAATGAAATGGCAAACCACTCCAGTATCTTTGCCAAGAAAACCCCAAATGGGGTCACAAAGAGTAGGACATGACTGAAATGACTAAACAATAATGTAATTTCCTTACATCTTACCATCTCATTCCAACTGTGAATGTATACACATTCCTAGAATTATGTTTCTGATATGAAAACTGTTTGCAGAGTTGTTACACTGAAAATAAGGATAAAGATTGGGCTAAACAATGAACCAATGGTTTCTCAGGTATTGGGGATTGTCAGATAAAAGACCTCCCTCAGCCAATGTAGATTGGCACCTTCTCGTAGATTATAATTGTAGAAAATTGCCTAGAGCCACTGAGAGCTTAAGTGACTTAAAATCCCTCTCATGATCTACAGCCTTAGGTGAGAAGCAGAGTGAGACCTTTCTCTGACTGGGAACCTTCCATCTCTTACTGTATATGTTACCTGAGGGAAGGTTTCTAGAGGCTGGTGGAGTGATTTCCATCTGTGCCAGCACAAGGCAACTTCCAGCTCCTACTGCCAGTCTGATTTCCAAACTGGGATGTTAAAAACCTTTGGTGCAAAGAGGGTCAACTTTCTCTTTGATTTCTGACCTTTCATATTTTGCTGTATCTGTACCTTGAGGAAAGATGAAGAGTAAGGTTGGTGGGAAGGGGGACTAATTTCTCCTATTGTGCATTTTTGACTTTTGGCTCCTGATACACAGTTTTCTGGCTGATTTTCAGCCTATTGCAGGAAAAGGAGTAATGAAGTAGGTTCTATAACTTGACTATTTGCCTTTCATATCATGACTACTTGTGTCTAGCCCAATCTCTAGCCTCATCTGAGAAGAGGAAGTGGAACCTTCCACTCAGTGATGAACATTTTCATGCCTTATCATACCATATACATCCCAGTGATTCTGAAAACCCTTGTCTGAGCCCTATTCCCCACCCCTACCACCTGATTCCTCATTCCCATCCCCTTCAACCCTCCTACCCAAAAATTCCAACCAAATCCCACTGAACCTTTCAACTGTGCCCTCTGGAATGCCTATTCCATAAGCAATAAACTTCAATTTATCCTGAATCTTTTCCTATCCCATTTCTTCAGTCTTCTAACTATTACTGAAACTTGGCTCTCCTTTGATGACACAGAATCTATGGAAATCCTTTCCAGTATTGGCTACATTTTCATTCATTCTCTTTTGCTCAGTAGTTGAGATGGGGAAGTTGGAATATTCCCTGCTCCTTATTGCCACTTCCAACTTCTTCCCCTACCTCCATCATTTAGTAACCTGTCTTTCTTTGAGGTTATGCAATTCATGTCTATCACCCAATCAAAATCCTGATAGTTATTGTTTACTGACTTCTAGGACACTCCCTTTCCTTCCTCAGTGAATTCAGAACCTAGCTCCCAACTTTTCTCACCTCTGTAACTACTGCCCTCATACTTGGGGATTTTAACATACATATTGCTTTTCCCTCGAATGCTCTAATCAGGATGGGAGTGGGAGGAGAAGAGAAATACTATAAACTACATATTGAACTTATTGGGGAAAAGAATTGTCCTGGAGATCAGTAGATTCTCCAATCTCTAATCTATGAGGGAACAGTGAATAGTTTTTTCGGGAATAGTGAGGGCGTTAAGTATAATATGTAATATTACTGAAGTGTAATATGTAATAAGGCTTGAAAGAAATTTTGTAGTGATTTTTGTCCTTTAATACCAAACCAAGGACATTTTTAGAAATAGGGAATGGGGAGTCATTGAAGATTTTTGAACCACGGAAGTGATATGACCAAAATGGCATATTAGAATGATTAAATTAGCAATAGGATGAAAGAAGGACTGGAGTGTAGAGAAAATGGAGTCAGGAAAATCATAAAATATGCTCTTAAAATGGTCCAAAAGTGACTTGTTTACTTTCACATGAGGGGATGAGAAAGGAGGAATGTGAAACATAATGGAGGAAGAAATGATAAAGCAGCTAGGTGGCATAGTGGATAGACCATTGGACCTAGAGTCTTAGGACAATTCAGGAAGACCTGAATTCAAATTGGGCCTCAAATACTTACTATATTTCACTACACAACTGTTGCAGATTTTATGCCATTGTTTTTTGTAAAAATGGTGGTGTGACCATTTTGTGATGCTTTTGGTGTAAGATTAGGATGCATGGAATACTCATGAATATACATTAAAATTGGGAAAATGAAAGTCTTAACTATATTAAATGACTTGCTGATGGCAGCTTTGTCTGCTTGCTCGCTCCCCTTGCACCTATGGCTCTTTGTTGGGTTGAGTGACAGTACTGTTAGTATTACAATGCTCTAAGCAAACCACCTAAGTTGGCTTTCAGAAATATACTGACAATGCACATGTGCTGAGAATTCTAGACTCGAAGCTCACAGTACAAATGCATGTAGTTAGGCCACTGGTGAATACATTTCTGCTCAGTTTACTTTTTAAGCAGCATGATGAACAGAATTGTACTGTGCGAGGATCATGTGATGAAAGATTGTAAACCAATTTTTGGACTGAAAAAACAGCATATGAAGATTATGCAGTGAAATGTCTACTAGCTGTATAACCCTGGCTGGGCAAGCCACTTAGCCTCTGTTTGCCTCAGTTTCCTTACCTAAAAAATGGGGATAATAATAGCTCTTAGGGTTATTACGTGGATCAAATGAGATGATATTTGTTAAGCTCTTTGTAAACCTCAACATGTTATACAAATGTGAGATGTTATTGTTATAAAATTTAGCAAAATAAAGGCAGCACCCTTCTTCTACTTTCTCAGGTACACAATCTCAGCATTATCCTTAACTAAGAATGGGGGTGGAGAAAGAGAGGGAGAAGAAAAAATCAGATGTAACTTTGTGGTATCAACCCTTGGTTAGAAGAATGATGTACTCTCAATTCAGTAATTCAATTGAACAAACATTTGGCCATTCTGGGATGGAAAAATAGAAATAAAATCATTTCTGTCATTAAGGAATTTACAATCTACTGATGGGAAATTAGGAGCACAATTTTGTACTTGTTATTTTCAGTTTGGGGCAGGACACCAAATAGAAGTGTCCAGCAATCAGTTACATGTAACTTGGGTTCAATAGAAAAGATCAGGAGCTGAAGATACAGAGTGATGAGTAACCCATAAAGAGGTGATAATTAAAATTATGGGGATGTTATGAGATCGAAGAGGGAGAGAACATTGACAAGGGAGCAGGGAATCAAGAATAGAAGCTGAGGGGAAGCTCAGTTTTGAGAGACAGCAAGAGAAAGAGAAATTTAAAAAAAGACGTTGAGAAGGAATTTTCTTAGAGGTTTAAGAAACAGAATATAATTTCATAGCAGGGGGAGAAAATATTTATCAAAGAAGGAAGGTCAAGTTTGAAGAAAAAATGCAAGAAGTCAAGGAGAATATGGACTGAAAATAGGCTTACATATAACCATTTGTTGTTACAAAGAGCTTTCCTATACATAATTCTATTTATTAATCTTCATAGGAGGTAAGCTTCCTGAAGGGAGTGACTTTTCCTTTTGTCTTAGTATTGCAGTACCTAGTAGCACAGTGTGTTGCACATAGTAAATGCTTTAAAAATGCTTGTGAGATTTTATTGTATCAAAATTCACAATAATCTTATGAGTTGCCCCATATTCTCAGGCCATTTTACAAATGAGCAAACTGAGGTATAAAAAGATAGGTCATCTGCCCAATATCACAGAGATAAGTATTAGTACCAAATATTCAAACCTACTTTTAACTCCAAGTCTAGCCATGCAATTTTAGAATTGGTAAAGCTTAGATGATATTTTTTTTAATTTATAACTCAGTAGAAGTTTAAACTATGGTTTAAAACCAGTACCTGAATACCAAGGTCATACTGAAGTTTTTGGAAGGAAGGAGAAGGAAAGATCGGGAAGTAAATTGCCTCTTATGGTGTATTTTAGCACAATACTTTCTCTTAGTATTTTTGAATCAGTTATCTTATCTGGTTTTTTTTTCCCATTTCATGGAAGGCCACTCCTTGAATAGTATCAAAATTAAGAGACATTCAGTTAAACAGAGTATAAGACATCTCCTGTAGCAGTAAGGCAAAATTCACAACCTCGGAAAGGGCCATGGACAGGCCTCAGTGGTTTGGAAACTCAAAGTGTAAGAATTCTTTAGGTAGAAGGCAGAGGAAGTATAACATTTATTTAGAATCCAGGGCATCAAATCCAAGGATCAATGCCCCCAATTTGATATTGTAGCAATAATATTCCAAAAGTGATAAGCCCACCTCACTGTAGTAACTAGGAAATTATAACAAAATATTATAGCAAAGAACCAAGCCATACTTGTAACTTCCCCGTCACTGCTAGGGCCTTCTTATAAAAGATCACTCATTAATCCTAGCTCTCCAAGCTCAGCCCTCTCTCCTGCACCTCTGCTGACTCCAAGTTCCTTGATCTCCACAACTATCTCTTGTTCCACACTCTCTGCTCTGCACTCTCTCTCAATGCTGGCTCTCTGCTTATGAATCCTGCTGCTCTAGTTCTGGGCTCTCTTTTTATATAGTCCTAGGTATCATCTGATTCACTAGAACTCAGTGCACCATTGGCTCTGGTCTTAGCAGTTCACCTTAGGGTCCTGAGGGCTTCCCACCTCTCAAAGTCGTTTGCTAATTAGCCCGGAGCCTCATATCTAGTTGGTGAAAGGTCGTGGGTCTGTTTCTAATCAGGTCTCCCTTTGCTGGTCCCACCGGAAGTGTATTCAATGGGTGGGAAAGATCTTTCACTTACTACTTGGCTTTACATCTCCACATCAAGCCAATAGACTGAAGTCTTCTCTCAGTTGGATTTTAATTTGGTATTTGAGGATCCTTCTACGATTTACATGGAAGCAGAAAAGGGTGGGTAGGAGCCCAGATAGTGAGGTTATAGTATATGCTTAGTTTCCAGATACCCAGCTAAGGTGCTAAATAGGTCAAGTTTTAAGATGACATTTCTTTTAGAAGAAATGGGATAGTAGAAAGAGTTCTGGATTTAGAGTCAAAGCCCCTGAGTTCAAATCCCACTTCTGCCACTACTGTCTTGCATTTAGCAAGTCATTTACCCAATCTGGACCTCAGTTTTCTTATCTATAAGATGACAGGTTTGGAACAGGTGGCTTTTGAGGTCCCTTTAAGCTATAAATCCATGATCCTAAATAATTCAGTGAACATTGGTTACCCAATTCAGAATTTTATAGGGAATTATCAGAAACACTAACAGTCCCCTTTCTGGCCTTGGTGTCATTGATTCTAGGAAAGTACAAACGGTGAAAAAGTAGTTCTTCAATTATCAAATTCAAGTCTTTTAAGAGAATAATGTTTCTATGTTTGCAAAGCCTTATCTGCCAAATATTGACCTGATCTTCTGGCAAATAGTTCACGACTCACTTTCAGAAATTTAAACATAGGCAAAACCTGAAAGACAGCTGAAAATTGTTCTTCCCCACTGTGCACATGTCTGTACATTATGACTGAGGGATAGGGGACGTAGTGGGCAGAGTACTGGATTTGAATTCGGGAAGACCCAAGGCCGAAGAATCCTTTCTTAGGCACTTACTAGCTCTGTGACTCTGGTCAATTTACTTAATCTCTTTGTGTCTCAGTTTCTCCTACGATCCTTTCTAGTTCTCAGACTCTAAGCCTATGATCTTATGACAGATTATCTTCCAGAAAGAAGGGAAAAGCCAGAATAGTTTCAGATTGGGTCTTGTGGTATCTGTTGAAAGAACGGTGGCAGCCAACAGCTATTGTGAGCCAAGAGTATACCATCTTTGTGGTCCTTGAGTGCATCTTGGTTCTGACTAACATGGCCTTCCACATGACTGCCTGTTGGGACTTTAGGCACAAAGAGATACTTATTACCTCCCCCATGGAAGATAAAAGATTCTGAGCATCTCTCCTATTCCCCCCCTCCAAGAAGACTGGGCTGGGCCATGTTGGAGAAGATCCAGCCTGATTAGAAGAGTATAGAGGGGATAGAGAATGCACTCTTTCCCTATTCCCCAGATTCACCCACCCCAGAAACTGGTGGAGAAAATATAGAGCTCTAGCCCCCAGGAAAAATAAAGAAAGAAGGGAGGCAGTAACAAGAAGACTACTGGACTGGGACTTAGGAAACTTGGGTGGGTCCTGCTATATCATCTTGGTCAAGTCATATCACCTCTCTGACACTCAGTTTGCTTATCTGTAAAAAAATGCAATTGGACTAGAGGGTCTCTAAGGTTCTTTCTATCACCAAAGCTCTTTGATTCTAAGGCAAAATGAAGGAAATCATTATTACCATTAGAATTAGATTTGAGCAAAATGGATTGACTGACAGCATGTGAAAAAGTGAACACATTAAAGCTCAAAATGAATAAATCCAATCACCTTTAGGAGTCTACTCCTCTTCAAGTATGGTTTGGCTCTTTTTGCCAATGTTGTATAGTTATTGCTACTATATACTAAATTTGTGAGAATTCACTTTGTTCCCTGAACAACCTCATTTATTTTCCAGGGGATAATTTGCATATTGGGAAATCTTGCTATATGATTCAATCCAATAAACTTATATCAAATACTTGTTGTGTGTAATGGCACTGGGGGGTACAAAATGAAAGTACCTGTCCTCAGCAAGCTTACATTCTACTGGCAGGATGCGTGTACACGTAAAAAGCATATATGAAGTAATACAAAATAATTTAAAGAGGAAGAGAATCCTAAGTGGGAGGGATCGAGAAAGATGAGCTGTGCTTTGAAGGAAGCTAGGATCCTATGTGATGGAGGTAAGGGGGAACACATTCCAACAATGGAGGTAAGATATTAAATGTCCTTTATAGAAGACTAGCTAGCAGACCAGTTTGCCTGAAACATAGAGTTTATAAAGGGAAGCAATATGAAAAAAAAAAAAAGACTGGACAGGTAGGTAAGAATCATATTGTTGAGGGCTTTAAATGCAAGACTGAGAATGTTGCATTTTATTCTAGAGGCCATAGGAGCTACAGGATGGCTGTGAGTGGGAGGGTGATATCGTCAGCTATGTATTTTTAGAATATCAATTTGACAGCCATGTGGAGGATTCCTATTCATTTCATAACAAGGTAAGACTCACTGTGACCTTGAGAGGTCATTTAATCCATGTTTCTATCTCCAGGCAATTCAGGATCTAAATTAATCTCAATAAATGAGAATTTTGATTGTATATAGATAGAAAAAAGAGATTTCATCACTTTCCTTGGTAATCCACATCAGCATTTAACAACTCTGTCTGGAAAATTTTCTTCTGTTTAACCTATATCCCCAAATTAACCATCCTCTTCACACTTATAAGCATTACTTCTAGAAATAGAGATTGGCAATTTCAGGAGGCTGATTCCACATATTAACTATTTCTCCAAAACTATTCTTCTTTTTGGGCAAGACTAATCAAAACCATAAGAACATTTCAGATCACACAGTATAAGTGGAGGAGATTAATAAAGTGCTTTGGTATGATTGCCTTTTTGTGAGGATCTCAAAGTACATGCAGAGCTTATTTAATATTGAAAGTATGTCTCAGGTATTATTACCAGATTTTGGAACTGGTATTCTCATTCTACAAATGAGGAAAATGTAGTGTATTTTCTTGTTTCGTAACTGATCTATTTACCATCTAATAATATGTAGTTAATGTGATCTCTGTGTGAATCCTATACCCCTACTGGATTGTAAACTCCATGAAGGTAGGGCCCTTACAGTCACTAAAACTTTTTGTCTTCCCCAGAATCTAGCATAGGACCATGTATATAGAAGATGTGCAGTAAATATTTGGTTGTTGTTGATGGAGGGAAGTCAAATAAATGTCAAAATAAATCATGAGAACCGAAATAAAGCTCAGAGCTCCTTATGGTGAACACAAACCTTCTCATTCAAGATTGGTCACTGCTATTGGTCACTAATCACTGTCATGTCATGCATTCTTGTAGAGATTTTTCTATGTGTTGGCATGGTTGTCTTTATTGCATTTATAGTAGAAAATAGATTCAGGGTGCACAATAAAAACATGAATCAATAAACACATATTATCTTCCCAAATGGTCTATTGATGTTTTGCAGTAGTTAACATTAACATGCAATAACTTGGCAAACCTCATCTTAATGATTAAGTTGCATATTTCTAGAGCAGCTGTCTGAAGTGGTATCACTGGTATTGCCAAGTTATTTGATTTGAAATGGTCCTCTGGGCCATGAAATCTTCCATTTTCTACCCCGTTAAATCTCAGGAGAACCTGAGAAAACAGAAGTAAGCTGAATATTTTAATTCTTGTGTCTGGAGCTTCTACATGTGTATAGTGAAATCTCAATTAAGCAAAAACCTCAAAAAACAGTTTTTATTTTAGCTTTTGCTAATGAAAATAGATGTTGTATTAATTTGCTTCCTAGATTTAGTTCCACGTAGTGGGCATAACTGAGCAATGCAGTAAATATAGATATAAAAGATAGATGAGAATGAGCAGAATTTGTACTGGTTTCAGCATGTGTCTGTCCTGATACCTATTTTCCTGTCTCCTACAACTGTTGTTGCAAATCCCTACCCATAAATCCATAAATTAAATTAGTTTGCCTTTTATCCTAAAAGTTAAGGTATGAAAAACAATTCTGATTATCTTTTGAGTTCCCATTAACTGAAGCTGGCTGTATTTTGGAACCTTCTGATTAAAAGTTAAAGTAGCATCCAGAGGCTTTCAACCATCCCAGGTGATGAATCATCTGCATTTTGGGGGTAAGAGACTTCCAGAGAAGGAGATGTCATATGTGGTAACTAATTCCAATGCTTCATTATACTACCAGGAAATTCCACCTGAGAGAAATTACTATTTTCTATTATATTAGTAACCAATTATTAAATCAGAATCTAGGCTTTTCTTTTTATTTCTTCATTCAGAGACCAGACCCTATTGGTCAGTCAGTCAGCCTCTGAAGGACAAGGTTGATAGGCGAGATTACCCAAATCCTTCCAGAACATGCTCCTCCAACTTGGGTGGGACTCCACCCAATTAGGAGACCTTACTTCTGTTTAGGGTATAAACAGCAGCCCTGGAGTCAGGAGGACCTGAGTTCAAATGTGACTTCGGACACTTGACACACTTACTAGCTGTGTGACTTTGGGCAAGTCACTTAACCCCAATTGCCCTGCCTTCCCCCCTCAAAAAATAGAATGTAAACAGAATCTAATCTAGGTGAATTCTGGCCCCAAAAGTTTTGAGCTCATGTCCTTAGGCCTTGCCCCCACCCCACCTCCACCACCCCTGCCACCTCCATTGGAGTTTAGGGTAACTCAGCTCATGAAGGAGAAAACCTACCAGAGTGGTCTGGGTAGAGATAGACTCCTTTGTCTAAATTGCTGGAGGCAGCTGAGTCTCATGATCAAGCCCTGTTCTCAGCAGCAAGAACTGAAAACTTGTAGCCCACCTCCTTATTAATATGCCCACTGCATCATTAATTAATTAATTAGCCAATCAGGCTTTGATTTCTCCCATCAAGGGCATTCCCTACCGAAAAAAAATTACATCTTTCTGTGTCTCCATTAAGCGTCTTTGGTTACCGAGAGAAATCACTGACCGCCAATGTATTGATTATTAGCTAGCCTAATTAATAAATTGATTATTGGTTACCCAGACACTCTGTATCTCAGGTTTTTCATTCCTCTCACACCTTTTATCTAATGGGAATTCCTAATTCACAGCCTCACAGGATAATACTTCTAGAGCTAAAAGAAACTCAGGAGCCCATTTAGAGCAATTGTCTTATTTTTATAGATAAGGAAAATGAAGCCCATATAGGTTACATGACTTACCCAGTGTCATGCAGCTGATGCATATCAGAAGTCTGCTTTGAATCCAGATACTCTTGGCTTTAAGTCCAGTACTCCTAGTGCTATAGTTGATGCTAGGGAACTAGGTGGCACAATGGATAGACTGGTAGGCCTGGGGTCAAAAAGACCTGAGTTCAAATCTAGCCTTAGACACTAGCTATGTGACTCAGAGTGAGTCACTCAGTTTTTTCACCTGTAAAATGGGGATAATAATAGCACCCTATGTTTCAGGGTTGTCATGAAGATAAAATAAGATAATATTTGTAGAGAAATTTACAAATCGTAAAGTATTATGCAACTTCTCTGTTTTATTATTTTCTAGAGTTTTCCCTAGGTTATAACAGCCTCATGGTTGAATCTCAAAGGTAACTTTTTTTTATGCTCTTGAGCCCCTTAAGAGGTATACAATGTCAAAGGTCCTCTACCAATGTGTATGACTCATTTCAATTTTTTTTTAAAAAAGCAGTAATTAAAAAGATGTAACGGTTACAAGAGGGAGACCTTTACTTCATTTTGCTTTTGGTTGAGTAGTATAGCAAGTAGACCCATGATTTCATTGTTATAAGGAATTCTCAGGTGAGGAAACTACCTCTTTCCCTGTAGATTAGTTATTTTGCTGCAATTTATAGTTTTAGAGAGTTTCCTAGAGCCTTGAAAAAATTAGGCCTCATATTACCTAGGGTTTCATAGCCAGTATGTGTCAAACGTATGATTTAAACTCAGGTCTTCACTGCTTTGAGATTAGCACACTATCCACTATACCACATTGCCGTTGAACAGAGTAAACTATAGACATATTTGAGGTATTTATAGGTTTGTTTCCTGAAAAAAAAATCCCATTTAAAATATAGTGATATTACAAGGGGAATGATTGTTTGAAATTGTATTGCATATTTTTAACATTCATTTAAACATATTTAAGTTCTGAATTCTTTCCTTCCCTCTGGCTCCTTCCCCACCCATTGAGAAGGCAAGCAATACATGTGAAATCATACAAGAAATATTTCCAGATAGCCCATGTTGCAAAAACAAACAAGAAAAATAGAGAGAAAGAATTATACTTTATTCTGTACTCAGAGTTCATTGGTCCACTCTCTGGAAGTAAATAGCATTTTTTTTTCATCATCAGCCCTGAATTGTCATGGGTCATTGTATTGATTAGAGTAGCTAAGTCTTTCACAATTCATCATTGTCACAATGTTGCTGTTACTTTGTACAAACTGGTTTTGCTTACTTCACTCTGCATCAGTTCAGGGTTTTCTAAAACTATTCCCAAGAGGGGAATATTTTGAAAGGGCCTTGTGCTCAACAACTTCACTGATGAATATTCTATAACCATCTCATAAGTGCCTCAAATAGCTTCTTCCCTCTTTTAAAGTATAGAATTGCCTGGGACTGAAAGGTAGAACAGCTGTTCCATGAAGGCTATGCCAGGATACAGCAGAAGCTGTGCCTGTCATTTTGTGGCCCTATCTTTAAGGCATCTGGATAGTCACTTGACATATGTAGTAGGTATTAGGTGGAATTACTGGGCCTGAGGTATGTGGAAAGTGGTGTAGTGTGTGGTTTGATGATAGGAGAGCTAGTCCTGGGATACTGTTAAGAGAATCAGAGGCCGTTCAAGAGAAGCAATGTGGGTTCATGAAAACTGATATTTCTGTAATAAAATCAGAGCAAGTACAAGGAGAGCTGAATGTGTTTTTGAGAACTAGGAGCTGGTGTGCTTGAGAGAAGGTGCAAACATGGTTTCCCAGTGGTTCTTGCCAGAGAATCAGGATGTGATGTATTTAGGCTGGAATTTGTAGCCCAGAAGGTATTTTGAGACTTGGTGTGAGAATGTAAGTGTATACTGTGGGAAAAGTGGGAAAAGTTGGGGAGAAGGAAGACATAAGGCAGAAGGAGGGCTAGGCTATGTTCCCGGTCCTACTGCTGCGTATGCAAAGACAGCCATGTTAGAGAGCTGTGATGAAGACCCTGATGTCAAGTTTCTGACTTCCCAGAGGCCTCAGCAAGGGAAAAGTGAGTTCCCAGAGAAGAACAAGGACACCTAGAGCATGGGGCTTGTGTGTAATTGAACACTGGATTCATAACAACCTCCAGTCAGGCCAGCCTCCTTGCTAACATTTATGTGTCAGCCCTGCCACACAAATCCAATTCATTTGCAAGTCATGACATCTCCTTCCTGATGTCATGGTTGTCTTTGAGAATGAAGGACAAACACCAACAATATCACATGTAATTCTATGCCTCTGCTAATTCTCTTCTCCCCTCTAGGTACACTCTCCCTGATCTCTGCCCACGTATCCATCATTTCCTTTAGCAACTGTCCCCAAATGCACCTTTTCCCTGATTAAGTACATCCAGCTCTGTCCACTTATTTTATTCTAGGGACTTGGAAATGTTTCACTGTTTCTATCATATTGTCTAACACTTGATCACGTGTTGCTTAGCATTTCCCCTCTAATATTTTCTGTGTGTGTTTTATTTTCTCAGCCTGGTTACAGCCCCCTTGCACATAAGAACTGTACATTCTCCTCGCTTTATATCCTTTAAGTATTTAGTGCAGTGCTGGGAACACACAAGGTGCTTGCTGAATGAATGATATATTTAGGTTATTCAGATCCCATAACTGAACTCAGGGGGATTTCAATACACTGGATTGATATTTATTAAAATTTTTGTGTTTTACTGCACAATTTTATCTTGCTTTCTGAAAAAATAGCCACAAAATATTTTTGACTATCTTGTCATGCTCATTAGTATGAAATTGCCTTTATGTATTTCCATTGGGCCCCCCCAAATATTATGAAAGTAAGATAGCAACATTGTATAATGGAAGACCATTTGGTCTAGGGACATAATCAGTCAACGAGCTTACAATGTACTAGGTGCTGGGGGAAAAAAGAAAGTCTCTCCCCCTCAATGAGCTTACATTTTGTGGGAGAGATAACACGTATGTGTATAGGAATATGCAAAATAAATACAAGGTAGATACAGCATATTTTTTAAGAGAAAAGTATTAATTTTTAGAGGTATTAGAAATGTTTTCGTGCAGGACTTAATTCTTGAACCAAGTCTTGAAAATAGCTAAGGATTTCAAGAAGCGAAGGTGAAGAGAGTACATTCCAAGTGTAGGGGAAGAAGGGATCATGTTTTTGACTTGGCTCCACCAGTTCCTAGCAGTGTATAGCTTTAGGTGGTGCAATGGATAGAGTGCCAGATCTGGAGTCAGGAAGTCCTGAGTTCGAATCCACCTCACATACTTATTAGCTGTGTGATCCTGTTTGCCTCAGTTTCCTCATCTGTAAAATAAGCTGGAGAATGAAAAGGCAAACCACTCAAGTATATTTGCCATGAAAACCCCAAATGGGGGCATGAAAAGCTGGACACTACTATAAACAAATGAGCAACAACCACAACAAATGTTTAAGGAAATGCGTAGGTACTTGGGATGTTAAGAAAAAAGAAAAAGACTGGGCCTTTGACTTTGGGAGGCTTATATTCACTTAATCTTTCTGTGTTTCAGTTTTGTCATCTGTAAAATTAGGGAGGTGACCTATGATGTCTAAGGTCTCTTTCAGTCCTACATCAATATTCCCAACATCATACAATGAGTTATTATCATCCTTGTCTTCTTGAGGACATTAGCTTCAGAGTGGAAAATAACTGAGAGCAAGCATGTATAATGAGAGTATTGGAGAAAAGGAAATGTTGTAAGCATAGATTTTAGAGATACGGTTTAGTGTTGAATTGACATTATTTTTTTTTCCTCTGCTAAATAAGATTCTGTCATTTGAATAGCAGTGTTAATCAGCCAAGGTAATGAGTGTTGTGACTGCTTATCTCACATCTCATTCTTCCCAAACTTGGGGAAAACAACTATGAGGACAACAATGAAGATGCATAGTACTGTAATTACTCAGAACAGGACAAGGATCTGATTTAAGAGGAAAATAAACAAGTGCATAGAGCAACATTAAATAGTAACATCATTTCCTATTTTCAGTGGGCAACCAGGGACCAGCACAGCATGTACTTTCTCTAAATTTAGCCAGAATTGTCGTGAAATCTTAATTGATGCTTGATGAACTGTATTCTTCTGCATTTCATAGTACCGTTGCACTGGCAACATCACTATTCCTTGCTCGGCCCTGATTGTTCATTGTGCTGGTAGGTGTAAACTCTTGGAATTAAGATTCTTTGTCCATATATTGATGACATAATCCTTTCATGTGCTTTTGTAATTTAGTACTAGTAGATGCTTCCTCTACATTCATTTTCCCAGTCTTTTCCTGAATAGGTATTTAGAGAATCTTAGAATTCATTAGATCTATACCTAGATGTTTCTTTACATGCAGAAAACAAAAGATTGAGTTGGTGGAGCTGGCAAATCAGGGGACAGAACTTGTGGTGTGAAAGCACTTGGAGAGGGTCTACTTGTATTCTCCCCCTGTAGGAAGTTGGAAGGAAAGGTTGGCTGGGGAGAAGGAAACCATAGTGACAAGAACTTATAGGTGATGGACTAGGGCCAGAGGCTGGGGTTGGTGGTTGTTGGGAGAAGGAAGCACATACCCTACCTCACACTATCAGAACCCTGGGGCAAAGCCATATGCAAGGTAAAGCTCTGGGATTTATATATGAGAGCAGTACAAAAGGAAGGACTGCTGCAAACAGGGACAGCACTGACTTTTTGCTCATTTAACCATTTGCCTAGTTTCTATGGAAATTTATTTTTCCTGCTTGTTTAGAGCCTGTCAGATTATAGCAATACTAAAGAAGAAGAATCGATGCTGTGGATACGCAGGATTGGGAATGCAAAAGATACCCCAGAGTATGCCAGTTTACCATTGTATTTTGGTCCAATTCAGGTGAGCCACTTTTGAATTATGGATGCCAGATCAGTCCTGCTGGTGAAAGATCTGTTCTTTATCTACTAAATTTCCACTGGGCATCTCTGCAACATATTAAATATTGAAAACTGATCTGGGTTAAAATTGTATTATTCTGTGATTGGAGTTTAAAACTCTGAGGTCTACATTCCCTATTATAGTGAGACTCTAAATTGTCTTTATGATCTTTCCAGGAAATAGCAAATGGAGGTCAATCTGTCATCAGCAAGCATATATTGAGCACCTACAATGTGCTGCATTGTACTAGGTACTGGGAGTAAAAGAAGTTAGTTAGAAAAGAAGAAGGCACAGCCCCTTAACCTTATGGCATTTATAACTTAATTTGGGTGTTTATACATAGGTATTGGGCAGCTGGGTAGCACAGTGGATAGAGTGCTGGGCTAGGAGCCCAGAAAATTCGTTTTCCTGAGTACAAATCTGGCTTATGACATTTACTAGCCATGTGACCCTGGACAAGTCACTTAACCCTGTGTGCTTCAGTTTCTTTATCTGTAAAATGAACTGGAAAAAGAAATGACAAACCTCTCTGGTATCTTTGCCAAAAGAGGTCCCAAAGAGTCAGACATAACTGAAAGCAACCAAACAATGACAACGACAAAATATATAAATGCGCACACACACACACACACACACACACACACACACCTCAAGAAAAGTTTCAGAGCACCAAGTTTGCCCTGCATGTACTTGCTTTAGAAATTAAATTATGCACTAAAATTTCCACTTGGCAAAGCACAGAAATGATATTCTCATCTCTGTTGCTTTTGAGTTATCATTGCTATCTCAACTATTTTTTTTTATCTTCGATCTAAATCTTAAATGTCTTTCCTTACTCAATAATATGTAGCTTTATCTGGAATTGAACAATGCAATAGCACCCCTAGGTATACGTACCACCAAGCAGAAAATATTTCTCTATTCCTAAGAAGTTCAATGAATGCAATAAAAAATTGAGGTGGGAGGGATTGCTTCTCAAAATAAAGCTGAAGAAAAGAAAGTTTCTTATTTTGTTATTTTTTGTTTTATTTATTCAACAATATTTTACCAAAGCTTAAGATGAAGAAACTTTTTTTTGTAGAGTTACATTCTTGTCATGGCACAAGCAAACTAGTTTTGACTTGGTGACTAGAATGTTGTCACAGTAAGATCCTCCATGAGGATAGATACCCAAACTAGTGTGCATTGTCAGTGGCTAATGGAGTCTGGCATTGTATATGGAGCATCAACTGTGGCTTGTGCTTAGCTTCAGATCCCCTCCATTGGCAGCGAACAGGAGCCTAGGAGCTTTGGAGTAGAGATTCCTTTACAGGGTTAGATCCCAAAGTTACCCACTGAAGTTCAGTCTAATAACTCTTATTTGTTGTTGTTGAGTTGTTTCAGTCATATCTGACTCTCCATGACCCCATTTGGGGTTTTCTTGGAAAGGATACTAGAATGATTTACCATTTCTTTCTCCTGCTCACTTTACAGATGAGGAAACTGAGGCAAACAGGGTTAAGTGACCTGCCCAAAGTCACACAGTAAATGTCAAAGCCTGGGTTTGAACTCACAAAGACATCTTCCTGACTCTAGGCCCAGCACTCTATCCACTGCACCCCCTAGCTGCCCCAATTAAGTACTTACTATATGCCAGGAACTTTGCTAAGCATAAAGGTTATTCTAGGTGATGCACACCAGGGGAAAAGATTTATTTTTTGGGGGGAGAGTGGTGCCAGCTTTTTCTGGGATTAGCTTTTCCTAAAATTCAGGTGGAGAAAGCAGAGGAATAATAATTATTATGATAGCTTGTACCTACACAGCACTTTTTCCATTAAGTTCAACAATGAGCATTTATTAAGTAGCTAAGAAAACCCCAAGTGGGGACACAAAGACTTGGACATAACTGAAAATCGATTGGACAACAGCATTGTATGGAACACTGGGCCAGGAAAGACCCAAAACTGAATGTCCTCCTTGCCCTCATGGAGCTTATAGTCTAGAAGATATGAAACATATTCAGATCAACTATAATTCATCTCAATCCAGCAAGCCTTGCTGGGCACCTACTATGTCTCTGTTATACCCTGCTATAATTCCATACCAAGCGCATTAGACAGCTGCAAAACTGAGTATTATGTGAAACCCTGGGTGCACAGTCCTTATCAGGAGAGGGAGTGAGAGAAGTATTTATGGTGGAGACAGAATCTGAACTGGGCTTTAAAGTATGCTTAGCCATTCAGCAGACAAATTGGGAAAGAGAGGACATTGTAGGCATAAGACACATCTAGGAGCAAAGGCATGGATATGGCAAAGCAAACAGTGCTTTTGGCATGAGGGGAGGGGCGGGGCAGAAAGAAGTGCAGGTTGGTGGAGTAGAGAGTATGTAAGGGGATAGAATATAGGCTATGGCTGGAAAGGTATGCTCATGGTTATATAAAGAACCTTGAATGCCAGGCAAAAGGATTTAAAATTTTACTCTGTAGGCAACAGGAATCCACAGATTTTTTTTTTAAACAAAGCAATGATATGATCCGGTTTGTACATAAAGGAGTTTAGATTAGTCAGATGTCAATCTACAGGACAGTTTAGTAGAAGAGCAAGAAGAGGCAGGGAGACCTGTTAGGAGAATATTGTAATAGACTAAGGAGGTGGATCTGCAGGAGAACATGATGTTTTGGAGACTTGCCTGTAGTTCTCCAGACGTTGCGTGGATACCAGTGAAGAACGTAGGCTCTCTCTCAGCTGCCTCTCACTCACACTATGTGGCTGAGCCATGTTTTGTTTTTTTTCTTTTTCTAGTCAGCCATTTCTGTGATGACATTCTTTATATTGTTTTTCCTGCAAAATTCTCCATCTGTGCATACAATTCTTCATATAGCTTTTTCACACCCACTGTGTGCTTCTTCATTACCCTGTGAGACATCTTCTCCTTCTTTTCTTCAGACTGGTTCTCCATCGCACACAGCCAAACAACATTCTGATGAGGTCAAAGAACCATATGTTTTTAGGGGTGCTCAAGACCCCAAAATACCAACACACCGGGTCCTGCTCAAATGAATTCAACTCAAGCCTTCTCACAGACAAAGAGAAAAGCAAAGTTTATTACAGATTTACCATAATGGGTAGTCTTAAGAAATCTCACCATTTGTGATGCTTATTTTCATAATTGGGCCAGATTCAACCTGAAGTAGACTGAATTTGAGCACTTTCATGGAAGCAAGATGAAACTTATGTACAGTATAGAAAGATTATGGGAGGGATCTAGGGTGGTCCTGGGGTGATGGGAGGAGGGGTTTAGGGAGGGTCTTGAGGAGGAGTCTAAGGAGAAGCTTGATGGGACTGGGGTGAGGTCAGACTCTAGGAACCAAGAGAATGGGATTAAGGGTGGGAAGTAGCTGAAGGCTGTCTAGAGATAACAGACAATGTAGGGCTAGGCTAGTTTAAGGGTAACAGATTTGGGCATAGGCATTACGATAGGATCAAGCATGGGAAGTAGCAGGACAATGGAGGGCTAGGCTCGGTTAAGGGTAACCTAGAGATTTGACCCTAGCAATAATGAAAGGCTTATGACCACAGGCAAATGCCTCATCAACTGGGTCAACTGAACACTCATCAAGGAGTGTTCAAGGCTCCCAGATCCTGTACTCCATCAATTCCATATTGGTATTTAAAAGTGGACCTTTGTTTTAGGGAGACACTTGAATGTCATGAAAAATACTATACAGTTCTTGAAAGGCAACCCAGCATGCTTTTATCTTCCTGTTTATTTCCTGGTCCCATATATTGTTCATGCTTATATTCTTTAAGGAAGGGCTGCTCTTTGCACTGTATGCCAAACTACAGACTAGAGGTGTGAGAGATGGATAAAAGTCAGAGAAAGTTAGGTTTCTACAGAAGAGTTAATTAAGTTGCACAGAATAATTCACTAACTGTCAGCTTGAAGAAAGAAGGAGTAAAAACTAACCAGGATGAGGGTCCTCAGCCAATGGGAATAGAGTTTGTGGTTTTGCAGAAACCACAGTTTCAGGATATAGGCAAAACTGGTCTAAACTGGCCAGATAACGGTCAGGGTTGAAGAGAAAACTGGGTCGAATGGCTACCATGCATGCTTAACTGGCCAATTGAATATTACCTTACACACCCACAGGGAGGAGTTTTTCACCATTTTTGAGTGTTGAGTGAGGGGGGAACATGTCAAGGAGTTGCGTATTGGGGGTGTACAGAGAAGATCGTGACCTAGAAGGGAGCAGATCAATCCATTCTCTGAAGGGAGGTACTGAGCTGATGGTGCATCAATCTATGTCAGTCTAACAGGATAAAGTTGGTCTCACTCCTCTACTCCCCACTTGCCCAGGAACGGTTACCAATTCCTTTGAATTACTCAATAATAATAAATTGCCCTTGATATCTGAATTTCAGTGTCAAGCATATTTCTAACAGAGGCATTCTTCATCTACTTGACTTTTCTAGTTTGGTTAATTAGGCCAAGCAATTTGAAATGATAATAGCTAATGTTTATGTAGCACTTCAAGGTTTGCAAGGTACTTTTTATGTATTATCTTGTTTAGAGTTCACCATTCTGTGAGTTATTTACTATTATTATCCTCATTTTCCAGATGAGGAACTTCAGTTGAAAGAAGTAAATAACCTTCTCAGGGCCACAAGTACTGGGCAGGAATTGAACTCATTTCTTACTTGACGCCAAGTCCAACATTAATCACTGTAACACCCAAGTGACTATGGTTTTCTATCACTTCTGAGAAATTTTGAAATGTTGAGGGGGCTTCATGCCATCAGTGCAATCTATTAACAAACAACAGAATCTTTTATTTTAAGCTCTTTTAAAGCATTTTATTTTTTTCCAGTTAAATGTAAAAATAATTTTTAACATTCATTTTTAAAACTTTGAGTTCAAAATTCTCTCCCTTCTTGCTTCCCTACCCCCGACCTCCATTGAGAAGGCAAACAATTCCATATAGGTTATACATGTGTAGTCATGCAAAGCATATTCATGATAGTCATGTCATGAATGAGAACACAGACAACAAAAAACTCAAGAAAAATAAAAAAAGTTTTTAAAAAAGTATGCTTCAATCTGTATTCAGACACCAGCAGTTTTTTCTCAGGGGATGGATAGCATTTTTCATCACAAGTCCTTCTGAGTTGTCTTGGATCCTTGTATTGCTGAGAATAGCCAAGTCATTCACAGCTGATCATCTTAGAATATTGCTGTTACTTTGTACATAGTACATTTCACTTTGCATCAGCCCATGCAAGTCTTTGCAGATTTTTCTGAGAGCATCCTGGTCATAATTTTTTATAGTACAATGGTATTCTATCATAATCACATACCATAACTTGGTCAGCCATTCCTCAATTGATGGGCATCCCTTCATCTTCTAATTCTTCGCCCCCACAAAAGAGCTGCTATAAGTGTTTTTGTACATATGGGTCCTTTTCATTTTTATTTTTTATCTCTTTTGGGGATACAGATCTAGTAGCAGTATTGCTAGGTCAATGCTAGTATCCCTTTTGGGATACAGATCTAGTAGCAGTATTGCTAGGTTAAAGGGTATGCTTGGAGAAACAACAGCATCTTGAGAACCTCATCATGTATAGGATATTCCTCTTCCATTTGTATTCTGTACCAGACCTTTTCTTTGATTTTGACAAACTTTTTTGGTAAACATACATGTACCTTTTTATATGCCATACAAATCAGAGGGTCATAGGAAAATGTTATCGATGTTCAAATTCCTTTTAAAGCATTACGTGTAATTTTGACATAAGCATATGAGGAGAGTTTTGTTGGAGGAGAGCTTTTAAAGCTGCATTTTTCTCTGCCAAATAAAATGATTTTTAAAAAAGTAGTTAAGAAACAATAAGCTCAAAGAACTTGTGCAATCTCTATACCCTTGAGTCAATTATGGGACTTTATATATAGGTAATAGGGTAAAGAATATCATGAACAAAACCCTGCATATTTCCTCTAATACTGTCATCGAGGGTGCCTTTAATGCCTATGCAGATTATTATATATGGGAAAGTAGGAAGCGAAGTCAGAAGTTTGTTCCTTAGGGAATGAAGTAAAGATGCATTTCTTAACTACCCATTATGAGCCAGGCACTATGCTAAGCAATTTACAAATATTATTTCATTCAATCCTCACAACAATCATAGCAAATGGGTGCTATTATTCTCTCCTTTTACAGTTGATTAAACTGAGGCAGATAGCAATAAAGTGACTTTCCTAAGATCACACAGCTAGTAAGTGTCTGAGGTCACATTTGAACTCAGGTCTTCCTGATTCCAGTATTCTATCCATTGAACCATCTAGCTGTGACAGTATTCTCTTACTCACTTTTTAAAAAAAATAATGACATCTAAGTTTGTTTATTTTTTGTCATGCTTTTGGTATTAGAGAATACCAAATACTTCTTTTATCAAACTTGAAACTCAATCGCATGAGGTCTATTTCTGTGAAAACTTATTCAGCTGCTTTCTCCATTAAAAAAAAATATTTTGGTGCCTTCTGCTTCTCCATACAGCACATTAGGGATTATGATGTTGGAGCCCAAATCTAGTATCTTTGCATTTCTTGATGATGAAAAGTGTTTTGCTTCTTAAATAAAAATCTTTACAGATATTTTCCAAGTTTTATTTGTCATCCTTCTTCCACTTTTTGTCCTTAAATGCCCTTGGAACAACTTTGCTTAGGTCTCTTGCCAGGCTTTTCTGAAATTTGTTTTTCCCTTCAGTTCTTCTCACTTTTATAAAGTGATACTGTTCACAATCTTTGACCATCTGCTTCTATAAAATTTTACAGACAAGCTTACATTTTAAAATAGTATTGCCCTTGGCTGCCATGTCTCCTTGCTTGGCAATGAAATCTAATTTTGCTGGCTGAGGTCATTTCTAAGCTTTTAAAATGTCATTGTGGGCATTGATTTACATCAGCTAAACTCTTTAGTTATAGTCTGTGTCAATGTCCTTTCCTTTATGAGTTTCCTGTTTTTGATGCCAATAAATGATTTAAATAGGTCAGTTTGCTTGGGGTATCTTTGTCATTTTTATTGTTTCTTCTAGTTTTGTATTAATTTTTATCTTTGCTCTAATAGGTCACTAGTGAACAGTTAATTCAGAAATGACTTCCATATCCGTAATAAGCCAGTTCCTGTTTGTTACAACATAATTTCATTTTAAATGATGTTATTTGGTCCTTGCCATGTCCTACACTCCTAACTCTTTCCCCAAAGAAAGTATTCACTGTGAGGCTTCTGTGTAGTATCTAAGCTTCTGGCTTGTCTTATTTTTTGCTTCTGAACCATATTTTCCAAAGGATTTTTTTGCCGAACTCCTATGCACTCTTTTATAATGACATCATTGTACATCAAAGTATACGTTTATTTAGTTTGGAGGACTTTACTGAGATTTTCATAGAATTTTACTAGTTCCTCATTTTCAGCTACAGATTTTGGCTCATAAACTACAATTATTTTCAAGTTGTTATTTTTGCAAAGGCTTATCATGACTACTATATAATTTCATGGGATATTTGGTCATCACATATTATATAGAGAAAAGAGTCAGTGAGAGAGCACTAATAACTACAGGGATCTGGAAAGGCATCCTGTAGATGTGGCTTATAATTTGATGTTAGAAGGAAGCAACAAATTCTAAGAGTTAGAGGTGAAGGAGTATCATATTCCATATATGTGGGAAATCTGTGCAAAAACACATAGGTAGGATATGGAATATGCTGTAAGGGGAATGGCAAGGTGCTCAACAAATAGTTGTTGAATGAATGGATGGTCATCAGGCAATGATCTCACATTTTAAGTACAAATAGCTGTGGCATTTAAAGAAGTTCAAGAGACATAATTTCTGGGTAATTTAGTAATTTTATTAATAATGACGGCATTATAATAGCATCTCTCTCAGACCAAAGACAATCATGGTGATGGGCTCACAGTGTTTATGCCCTTTGAAGAGTAGGTGTTACCCAGGGTAGCAATCAACTTTAATTGGCTAACAATGAGAAAAATGATTATAAAATGAGGAGCAAGATATGGACTTTGATTATGTCATTTACTTCTTAATTTAACCCCAGCCTTGGGCAATCTATTGCCCTACCGAAACATATGGCTGCCCCATCTGGCTAGCCTCAACTTTAATTACTTTTTAAAAAATTTTTTTTTTAAATTTATTTTTAGTTTTTAACATTCATTTCACAAGATTTTGAGTTACAAATTTTCTCCTCATCTCTACCCCAAGATGGCATGTATTCTGATTGCCCCTTTCCCCAGTCTGCCCTCCCTTCTATCACTCCATTCAACCCCCTTATCCCCTTTCCCCTTACTTTCTTGTAGGGCCAGATAGATTTTTATACCCCATTGCCTGTATATCTTATTTCCCAGTTGCATGTAAAAGCAATTTTTTAAACATTTGTTTCTAGAACTTTGAGTTCCAAATTCTCTCCCTTCTTCCCTTGCCACCTACCCTCCTTAAGTAGGCAAACAATTCAGTATAGGTTACACATGTAGCATTATGTAAAACACTTCCATAATACTCATGTTGTAAAAGACCAACTATATTTTCCTCCATCTTACCTATCCCCCTTTATTCAATTTTCTCCTTTGACCCTGTCCCTTTTCAAAAGTGTTTGGTTTTAACTACCTCCTCTCCCAATCTGCCCTGCCTTCTATCATCACCCCCCCTTACCCTGTTCCCCTCTACTTTCCTGTAGGGTAAGATACCCAGTTGAGTATGTATGTTATTCCCACCTTAAGCCAAATCTGATAAGAGCAAGGATCACTTATCCCTTTCACCTCCCACCTCTTTCTTTCCATTGTAACAGCTTTTTCTTGCCACTTCTCCACTATGTCATATCACTTCTCAGGAAGTTTGTTTTATTGTTCATTCAAAGGTAAAGTAAAAAAAGATCATTTCCTTCTTTTGTTAACCTGGGAAGTTTATATATTTTTAAAAAATACCCATCCACTTTGATTCTCAATTTTACCAGCATATAATTGGGAAAAATAACTCCTAATAATTGTTTTAATTTTATCTTCATTGATGGTATTTACATTCACCCTTTTCATTTGATATTAGCATTTTGATATTAGCATTTTGATATTAGCAATTTGATTTAATTTGGTTTTCTTCTTTTTAAAACCAAATTAATTAAATTGGTTTATTCATTTTATTCCTTTTTTTCATAAAATCAGCCTCTAATTTTATTAATTTGTTCAATTTTTTTATGTTAAATTTTATTAATCTCTCCTTTGATTTTCAGGATTTCCAAGTTTTTAGTTATAAAACCAATTCATTGATCTGTTCTTTCTCTCTTTTATTGATGTATGCATTTAGAGATATAAATTTTCCCCTAAGTACTGCTTTGGCAGCATTCCACACATTTTAGAATGTCATCTCATTTTTTTTCATTCTCTTTAATGAAATTCTTGATTGTTTCTATGATTTGCTCTTTAACCCATTCATTCTCAAAGATTAGATTATTTAGATTGCAATTAATTTTAAATCTATGCTTCCATGGCCATTTACAGATTGTAATTTTTTTATTGCATTATGGTCTAAAAAGGGCACGTCGAATATTTCTGGTCTTTATATTTGATTGTAAGGTTTTAATGCCCTAATGCAATCAAGTTTTGCAAAGATGCCTTATACAGCTATGGAAAAGGTATACTCTTTTCTATTCCCCTTTAATTTTCTCCAGAGTTCTATCTTATCTACCTTTGCTAAGATTCTATTCTTTTCATTCACTTGTTTCTTACTTACTTCATAGTTAGATTTATCTAGCTTTGAGAAAGGAAAGTTGAGGTTCCTCGTGAGTATAGTTTTAGTATCTATTTCCTCAAGTAATTTGTTTAATTTTTTTTCTTTAAGAATTTGGATGCTATGCCATTTGGTGCATGTATGTTTAGCATTCATATTGCTTCCTTTTTTATGGTACCTTTTTAACAAGATGTAGTTTCCCTGCTTATCCCTTTTAATTAGGTCTGGTTGTGCTTTTGCTTCATTTCAGATCATGATTGCTACCCCTGTCTTTTTTACTCCAGCTGAAGTATCATATATTCTGCACTCCTGTCCTTTATTTTAACTCTCTGTGTGTCTCTCTGTTTCAGGTATGTCTTGTAAACAACATATTGTTGGATCCTGATTTCTAATCCATTCTGTTTTCTGCTTCCATTTTATAGGCAACTTTACCCCATTCATATTTACTGTTATAATCACTAACTATGCTTTTCTCTCAATCCTATTTTCTTCAGGTTATCTTTATCTCTCTTTTTATCCTGTCCCTCCTCTAAAGTCTGTTTTGCTTTTGACTATTGCCTTCTTTTATCTGCCCCCTTTTTTTTTAATCAATCCCCCATTTTTCTTATTCTCCTTTCCTCTCACTTTTCTGTTGGGTAAGATAGATGTCTATTACCAATTAAGTGTGTGTGTGTGTGTGTGTGTGTGTGTGTGTGTGTGTGTATTCCATCTTTTAATTAAGATGTGAGTGAGGTTCAAGCATTGCCCTGCCAAAGATTTTCCCTTCCACTGTAAAAGTTCTTCTTTATGTGCCTTTTTTATGTGAGATAATTTTCCCAATACTTCCTCTCCCTTCCCCCTTCTCCCTGGGCATCCATCTTTCTCACCTATTTTTAATATAATCCCAACATAATCGACTCACTACCATGCCCTCTTTTGATGTAGAATCCTTCTAACTGTCCTAATATTGATAAAGTTCCTAGAAGTTACATGTATCATCTTCCCATACAAAAAGGTAAACAGTTTAATCTTATTGAGTCCTTTATGATTTCTCTTTCATGTTTACTTTTCATGCTTCTCTTGATTCTTGTATTTGAAAGCCAAATTTTTTATTCATCTCTGATCTTTTCATTATGAATGCTTGCATATCCTCTAGTTCATTAAATATCCATTTTTTCCTCCTTGGAGGATTGTGCTTAGTTTTGTTGGGTAGGTTATTCTTGGTTGAAATCACAGCTATTTTGCCTCCTGGAATATAATTTTTCAAGGCCTGTGGTAACTGTTACATCTTATGCAATCCTGACTCTGGTTCCATGATATTTGCATGATTTCTTTCGGGCTGCTTGAAGTATTTTCTCTTTGACCTGGTAATGAGGTCAGGTTGTACTGTGGCAGGGTCATCTCAAAGAGTTTCAAAGACTCAGACTATCTCCAAGACAAGCAAAAAGATTTATTGTGGCTTTGAGGTTTCATGCTCTGGTGAGTGTCTAAGTTACTTAGAGGAGCTAGCAATTTAGCAATTTCAGTAAGGTAAGACAAGCAATTTTATAGAGTATATATGTATGCTAATTACAGTCAAAATTTACATAGAATATACAAATATGACTAATATATTTTTAAATTTTTAAAAATTCATTATTTATTTAATATTTTATTTTGCAGCATTCATTTCCACAAGTTTTTGAGTTACAAATTTTCTCCCCATCTCTACCCTCCCCCCACATCAAGATAGCATGTATTCTGATTCCCCTTTCCCCAGTCAGCCCTCCTTTTTGTCACCCCACTCCCCCTCATCCCCTTTCCCCTTATTTCCTTGTAGGGGAGGATAGATTTCTATACCCCATTCCATATATATCTTATTTCTCAGTTGCATGCTAAAACAACTTTTTCTTTTGAGCATCTGATTTTAAAACTTTGAGTTCCAAATTCTCTCCCTCTTCCCTCCCCACCCACCCTCCCTGAGAAGGTAAGCAATTCAACATAGGCCACACATGTGTCTTTATATAAAACACTTCCACAATACTCATGTTGTGAAAGACTAACTATATTTCTCTCCATCCTATCCTGTTCTCCTTTATTCAATTTTCTCCCTTGAACCTGTCCCTTTTCAAAGTGTTTGCTTTTGATTACCTCTTTCCCCTATCTGCCCTCCCTTCTATCATCCCCCATTTTTTATCCCCTTCCCCCTACTTTGCTATGGGGTAAGATACCCAATTGAGTGTGTATGTATATCATGAAGGCAGAATTCATGATTTCAAAGAAAATCATAAATATGCCTGAATGGTTCAAAATTGCAGGATAGAAGGAATTCTCTAAGTAGAAGCAGAGGAATTAAAGCATTTATTCAAGCTCCAAAGTAGCAGACCCATGGACCAATGTCCCCAACTTGATATCCTGGCCAGGTGTAATAAGTCCGCCTCACAATAGTAACCAGGCATTACAGAAAAACTTTATGCCAGTAAGCCAAATCATTTTGTGCTTCCCCCCAATGCTAAGGCCCTCCAGCAAGAAGATTACCAACTGGCCTCAAGCCCTTGCTCAGCACTCTTTGGCCTGCAACTGGGTCAGTGCTGCTCTCAGCATGGCCTGCTGCTTCAGCTTCTTCTGCTGCCACTGCCACCGCTCCTCCTTCTCCTGCCTCCACCACATCTCAATCTCCAAGCTGTGTTCTCTATTTATACAGTCTTTAGAATTCATCCAGTCAACTAGAACATCATCTAAGTGACCAGAACTTAGGCGGCTACTATTGGCTCTGGTCTTAGCACCATCCTTTAGGACCCTGGTCGCGTCACACCAGCGTAGGCCCAGCACCCAGTAGCTAGGGGTTTTGGGCCTACTTGGGAGCAAAGATATAACCAGGCCTCCCTTCATGGGCCCCACCTGGAGCCTCACCTGAAGCCTATTCAAATGGGCAGGCTGAGGAGGGAGGGGGTGTGGGGAGAAATCTTCTAATTTACTGATTGCCTTAACAGTATGTTATTCTCTCCTCAAGTCAAATCTGATCAGAGCAAGATTCACTCATTCCCCCTCATCTGCCCCCTCGTCCCTTCCAACTGAACTGCTTTTTCTTGCCACTTTTATGTGAGATAATTTACCCCATTCTATGTGAGATAATCTACCCCATTCTCTCTTTCTCCCTCTCTCAATATATTCCTCTTTCATCCCTTAATTTGATTTTACTTTCTTTTTAGTTATCATCACTTCATACTCAACTCACCCTGTGCCCTCTGTTTATATAGATGTATATAGTACCCTAATCCTGAGAAAGGTCTCATGAATTACATGTATCATCTTTCCATGTAGGAATGTAAACAAAACAGTTCCACTTTAGTAAGTCCCTTATG
>CM053626.1:137289363-137312059 GCA_028646595.1 Phalanger gymnotis | reverse complement strand
AGATTTGAACTCAGGAAGATGAGTCTTCTTGACTCTAGGCCTGGCACTCTATCCACTGTTCCACCTAGCTTCAATAGAATCACAGGCACATAAATAAAGTAGCATTTATTTAGCATCTACTGGGCGCCTGGCATTATGGTAAGCATTTACAAATATCATCTCATTACAGCCTCGCAACAGCCTGAGGGGGAGAAGGGTGGGTGCCATTATGATCCCCATTTTATACATGATGAAGCTGAGGCAACCGAGGTTAAGCGACTTGCCCAAGGTCACACAGTTAGTAAGGGGCAGGTTTGAATTCAGGTCTTTCTCACTTAAGGCTCAGTGCCATATCTGGTGCACCGCCCAGCTGCCTACAATAGAATATTAGAGCTGAATTGTCGTTACTAATCATCTGATGAGTTACTTGCTCAAGGTCAAAGCCCATAGTAAAACAAACAAGCATACATAATGCACCCCAGCAATAGTCTAGTATGGGCACTGCCAGATTCTATCTGCAATAGTCACTTTGCAAACATAAATGTCCCCTGAAAGACCCCAATGATCTTGAACCATTCTTTGAGAAATATTGGCATAAGTGACAACAAAATGGTCCATTCAGTTCACATTTATCTAACTCTTTAAAATATTTTTAAAAAATATTGAATTTCCCCATCATGTCCCGGCTTAAAGTGCCCTGGCTCCTCATTGGCTTGACCCTACCACTGATAATCAGGGGAGCTTTGACTTGCTCTATTTCTGACCTGGACCAGTTCACTCCACCTTAGGCAGTCTGGTTCCTCTTCCCTCTCCCCTACCATATTCACTCCAGGCACCCTATCAGGATGGCCCACTGTAGCTCAGAACTCTCGAGATTGAGAGCTCTAGCAGCTGCAGCCTTCCCCAGTAGTGGGCATTACCGGCTTGGCCACCAAGCCTGGCCACGTATCACTTTGGAGTTTACAAAGTGACTTCCTTACAATATCCCTGAAGAATGACAACTGTTATCATTCCCATTTTATAGATGAGGAAACTGGTTGGTCAAGTCTCTTATTCAGGGCTATAGATCTAAAAAATACTAGAACCAAGACACAAACACAGGTCTGCTGACTCAGTGGGCTGCAACACTAGATTTGACCTCAGAGAACCTGAGTTCAAATTCTGCCTCTGAAAGGTACTACTTGTGGGTAAGTCACTTAACCTGGGGCTGAGTTTCTCCATATTTAAAACAAGGGGGATTGAAATAAATGCCTGCTAAAGTTCCTTTGAGTTCTAAATGTGTGAGTTCATAATACTTGGTCCATGGTACTTTTTCAATATATTATGATGCTCTCCAACTGCTAAGTAAGTAGTTTTTCACTAAATTACTTAGATTGGGTTTTATATGGTTTGCGTGCAAATGGATGTTTATCCATTTAAGGTAAAATTTGGAAACTTGACGGTGGGATTTCTTATGCAACATGCACCTGAAAGTCTGTTTGCATAGGAATCTCCTCATTTCTTATGTAACCTACACCCCAAATCCTGTTTGCATGAGACTCTCCTCATTGGTGGAGATTGATTGGTCAATGTTCTTGGCCTGTTGAGGGGCAGAATTGATGAGAGTTCAAGGAAAAAAAAGAGATACTGGTCTTCTGGCTTCCAGATTTGAGAGAAGATCCATGATTTCAGATTCTCTTCAGGTTCTTGAAAAGAAAGAAAGACTGGAAAGATTCTGACATGCAGAGGAGACAGCACCTTTATCATGTCCCTAAATGGAGAACTTCCCCTTGGGGAGCGATCTCTCTCTCTCTCTCTCTCTCTCTCTCTCTCTCTCTCTGTCTCTCTCAATCTTCTCCTCTCCCCTCTCTCCACTGAGCTATCTCACTCCCAATGGAGAGCATACATTGTCTAGTATACATTCTGATCTATATTTCTTCTCTAATTTGTTTCCTATTGGCTTAGATAAATGTGTTCATTTAGTATGTCACAGTGTGATCATTGTGGAAGTTGGCACTTGGTGGGGAAAGGCATCTTGGATCTATAGTTTGGGGAATTCTTTCCCAGTTAAGAAATTGCTACCAGGAGCTCAACCTGAACTTGAAATTTATTTCTTGAAACTAAATATTTAAGGGAACAGATAAATCTAAATCTAGCTTGACACTTTTTATCAGAGGAGAGCAGAATGTCCAGCCCTGGTACAAACCTCCTGCTCCCTTCCAGAATCTTCTTTGGAGGAAGATGGGTAGAGGAGACTCTAGAAATACGTATGTATTCCTCCTTGCGAGTTACTCATAGGCAGATCTATGTGGACACATATAACCTCTATGGTCAAAATAAAACAAACAACCTCCTTTACACTCATAAAAAAAAATCTTTGTGTATTCATTTATTTTAATTTCAATCCCTTCTTTTTTGTTTTATTGAACTTGGAATCATCAACAAACATGAACATTTCCATCTAATTAGAAGTACAAAAAAGATGACTGTACATGACACTATGAGTATGTTATGTACAGGTCTCATTTTTTCAAAGAATGTAATAAACTTAACACATTAGCTTCAAAGCTATCTGCTACCTGTTTGTTTGTGTCCCCTAAATCTTACTGTGTTCTCTTCTGTTATGCATCAAATCTATAACAAGTGAAAATATAACTTTAATTAATACTGAACAGGCAGCATGACAGAATGAATAGCATGGTGGCCTGAGAACCAGAATGACCTGGAATCATTATTTAACAAAAACTGTTGAAAAAAATTGACAGCAGTCTAGCAGAAATTGTTGTTGATGTTGCTGTTTGTCTTTCATACCCAAAGAGGACCATGACATTAGAAAGGGGATATCCAAAAAAAATTTTTTTTTGACTAGGTAAAACCATTCTTTGCCTCATTTCTTACCTAACCTCTATCACTGAATAGTCTCAACTGAGACCTGGCAAAGACCTTAGCTTAAAAAGGCCAAGATCTCCCACTGCACCCAGGGCCATCTCCAGTTGTCCTTATCTATATCTTGCCACTGGGCCCAGATGGCTCCAGAGGAAAGAGTGAGGGTGGTGACTTAGCACAGCCCTCTCTCACTTAAATTCAATTCACTTGCAAGTCATGGCATCACCTTCCTGATGTTCTGGTTCTCTTTGAGAATGAAGGACAAATAATAACCTGTGAATACTATGTGCTGCCCCACTGGGAACCCAACTGGCCAGTTCCAGTTGGGCAACACAGCTCCTTCCTTCTGTTCTTCCTTTAGTTTTTCCTTCTTTCCTTCCTTCCTTCCTTCCTTCCTTCCTTCCTTCCTTCCTTCCTTCCTTCCTTCCTTCCTTCCTTCCTTCCTTCCTTCCTTCCTTCCTTCCTTCCTTCCTTCTCTATTCCCCTCCCTTCCCCTTCCCTCCTCTTCTCTCCTCTCCTCTTCACTTCCTTCTTTTCCTCCCCTCCTTCCTCTCCTTCTGTCCACATAGGGTATCATACCCTTACCAGTGGGTGCTCTGTTCAAAGGAAAGTAAATTTTGATAGCAGAAACCTAGAAGGATTTCTTGGGGTTTATGGGCTCAATTTCTTTCTTGAGAACCATGCCTTAAACCCAAATCACTCTGGCTCTCATTAATTGGCCAATAATAGGTCTCAGCCCAAGCCCCACCTGGTCTTTGTTTGGGCTCTGACAGCTCTGGAGGAATGTAAATAGCAACTGTTTTTGTTTTGGCCAGAAACCCTGAGGGCAGAAATTAGGTTTAAATGAACACCCCACAGTATATACTTAGATAAACTCCAAATAGGTATGTGACCTAGATATGTCACAAGGTAAACAAATTAGAGGAGTATGGGAGAAAATACCTTTTGGATCTATGGGTAAGGGAAGAGTTCACGATTAAACAGGTGATAGAGGTCATCTAAAATAAAATTGATAATTTTGGTAATATAAAATTTTTAAGGTTTTGCACAAACAAATCTAATGCAGTTGAAATTAGGAGAAAAATAGATAACTGGGAAAAAAACCTTTCCAACAAATTTACATGATAAAGGAGAGTAAAAGTGGGGAAAAGAAAATAACTCCAAACTAAGACTGCCTTAGACCATTGGTGAATGAATGACTAAACAAATAGTGGCATAGGAATATATGCGAAAGGGAAATGAAAGAGAAAATTTCAGAGAAACCTGGGAGGTATGATGTGAGAGTGAAATGAGCAGAATCAGGACAATTCACATGACAGCAACATTATAAAGACAAAGAACTTTGAAAACCTTGAGAACTCTGATCAATGCAATGCTATTGTCTCCATGTCTCCAAAGGTTCTATAACGAAACATATTATCCTTCATAGGAAAATAGTGGACACACAGTGCAGAAAGAGGTACGTCTTTGGACATGGCTACTTGGTTGGATTCATTTTGTTTGACAAAGCTTTTTTGTTACAAAAGTTTTTTTTTTTTCCTTTCAGTATTTAGTGGGGAGCAGGAGACGGTTAGCAATAATAATGACAAAAAATGAAGGTCACTGAAAACATTTTAAAAATGTATGAAAAAAAGAAGGAAGTTCAGAAGGAAGCAAAGACAAGCAGGGCAGTTTTGAAAGTAATATATATAGAATTTATTATAAATATATTTTAATAAGTAAGCATTATGAAATAGAGATTCACAGTTTCATAAAGAAAGTTCTTTGTGTCTTCTGCTACATATAAGGAAATGTTCTTTTTTGGTGCTTAAATTCAAAATTTTAAAAAATACTAAAAAAAAAAAGCTAATGAGCCTAGAATGCTTTGAAGTCCATCTCAGTTTAATCTGGCTATGATGAAAGGACCTTTTCTTGTCTAATGAATCTGATGTACAGGATATAAAGAGTTTAGTGGCTCACACAAGGTAAGAGAGGTTAATTAACATAGGCCTTACAGTTAGCTTCAACTTACCTTCAGTTTTACTTACTTAATCAAAGTACATTTGTTCAGTCCTATTAAAAGCATATCACTGATATACCGAATAGGATAGAGCTTTTGAGTTAGAAGGGCCTTTATAGGCCTTTTAGTCCAACCTATCATTTTATAGAGAAGGAAACTGGGACCCAGAGAGAAGGATAGTTTTTTGATATAATGAGTCAGTGTTACTTGACCCAAAGTCACATGGTAAATGGTAGAGCTGGGATTAAAACACAGATTTTCTTTTTCAAACTCCAGCTCTCTTCATGATAGAATACTGTATCAGTAAGGCAAGATTCATGATATCGATGGTGACCATGAATATATCTGTATAGCTCAGAATCAAAAATATAAGAGACTCTCTATGTAGAAGGCAGAAGAAGTAAAACATTTATTCAGACAGCAGAGGATCAAATCCCAAAACCAATAATTCCAATTTGACATAGCAACAATTCTATCCCCAAACCAGTAAGTCCACTTCGATGTAACAGTAAGGAAATTAAAACACAGTATTACAGCAAGGAGCCAAGCCATCCTGTAACCTTCCCCTCTGTTGGGGCCTTCCCATAAACACTCATTCACAAACCTAGCTGTCTGTTTGCCCACATCTTCTCCTCCAGCAGTTCTGAGAGCCCTTGTAGTTCTCTCTGTCTCTCCCTCTCTCTCCTTCTCCTTGGACTGAATTCTGAGCTTAATGGATACCCTCAGGGTATATATACCCTTCTTTAAGGTCAGCCCACAGAAGGAGTCAGAAGAGTGTGACTCAAACTCATGTGACTTAGGCTTTCTTGTGACTTAAGCAGGTCATCAAAGACTCTTGATTCAGCCAAAGACTCTTGATTCAAACAAAGGCAAGACTCAAAGGCACTTGATTGCCTTAGTATTGAGAAGCACTCCAAAAGAAACAAACAGCAAAAAGTCCCACTTTTCTTGCCATTACAAATACTGTTCCTAATTGTAAGAAAGAAATAATTTTCTGTTCTCAGTATTTTACTACTACTATATTCTGCCTCATTCTCTAATCTTTTTTCCCCTCAGTTTCTCCCATTTGAAGTCTTTCTTATTACAGAGCAGGAGTAAATACCTTTCCCCAAGAATACAGTATCAGTTATCATGGGTAATAGTAATAGCTAACATTTATGTAGTACTTACTATGTGCCAAGCACTGTGCCAAGTGCTTTCCAATGATTATCTTTGATTCTTACAACAACCCTGGGAGGGAGGTGCTATTATTTCCCCATTTTACAGAGGCTGTGACTTGCCCAGGGTCACACAACTAGTAAGTGTCTGAGGCTGGGTTTACATTCAAGTCTTTATGACTCCTGGCCTGGTGCTGTATCCACTGTGTCATCTAGTTATAATCATACGAGCCTTTTCCTCTTCCTCTGAGCAATAATCTTGGAATTTGTATTCTGTTCATTTTACCTATACTCTTATTTTATCAGAGATTCAGTCACTCTTTTGAAATGCATTAGATATCGTTATAGAATAAGGAAAAACAAATGCTTTTTTTTGTATATGAGCAACAAGAAAATGGCATTTGGAATGAATATTTTCCCTTTCTACCACAGTAAGTTGATGCAAATCTATTGAGTTCAACCTCAAAGAAAAATTGGGCTTACTTTTATTTCTTTAGTTTTCTTTTTTAATTGCAGTAGGAAATATATGAAAGAATTCAGTAAAGTAAATAAGAATTTAAAATATAAAGGTAAAAATTTTCCCTAAGTGGGTGAGAGAAATTATGTAGAAAACTCCTGCAGACAGTCAGGAAGAGTATAACATTGACTGGAGTTTCTTGGATAGCTCGTGACCTGAAGTCTTCATATGCTTTATAAATGCACAGTACTGTTCAAGAGAAGGCCTAAAAGCCTTTCAAAGAATAATAGCGGGTTAAATTTGTACAATAATTTATTGTTTAAAAGGTACTTTTCTTACAGTAATCTGGCAACACAGTGAGGAAACAGAGAATCAGAAGGATTAAGTGATTTTCCCAAGGTTTCACACATAGTAAAGAGCAGACAGGGCTTGAAGCATAGGATCAGAGACCTAAAGAGGAAAGGAGACTCAGAGGCTACTCGATTTAATTCCCTCATTTTTTAGGTAAAGAAATTGAGGCCCAGGAAGGCTGAATTACCCAAGGTCACACAGGTAAGTAAGGACAAAAGATAGGATTTGAAGCCCAATGCTCTGACTCTGGAGCTTGTGCTCTTTCCATTGCACCCAGTGGAGGGTGGATGGTGAGAAACAGGAACAAACATTTATTTATTTTTAATTTTTTTTAAAATATAAAGAAATTTATTGGAAACCAGTTTACCCAGTAATATGCCAACAACACTCAAATGGCTGAATGTTTTAAAATGTATGTATTATATTTCAGATTGTCATGATAAGATGCTCATAAATTGCGCAATTTCAGGAAAAAAAATTAAATGACACATAAGGAAACTCCTCAAAGGCAATAGTGAGGGGTGGAAATAGGACTAGACATATTTTCTTTTTTTTTTTTTTTTAAATTTTAGATTAATTTATTTATTTTTAGTTTGCAAAATTCACTTTTATAAGATTTTGAGTTCTAGTATTAAGTGCCTACTTTGTGTCAGGCACTTAATTTTAGGTTGACTTTGGTGAACCAGTTGTTAGCAGGGGTGGGGGCTGCACCCACCACTTCAGCAGCAGGGGCAGTGCCTTGGCTCAGTTCTGTGGAGAACCGGTTGTTAATTCATTTGAATCCCACCACTGAGAATATACGTTATTTATCCCCCAGTTACGTCTGGAATCCAGAACTCCCAGGCTCTGGGATACATCAAGAAATGGCAACTGCTGAAAATGGTGGAATATTCAGCCAGATGAATGTAGGATGCAGTGTTCTTGGAAATGTTACAATTCTCATTGAGTCAGGTGATGAAGAAGAGAGGAAAAGACTCACTGTTGTGTTTGGAGATAAGGCCAATATGGCCAACTGGTCATGTTAGTGGGCAGCAATAGGATAAACTCTTGTTGTCTTAAGTTGTTTCAGTCATGTCCAACTCTTTGTGACCTCACTTGGGGTTTTCTTGGCAATGATGCTAGAGTGGTTTGCCATTTCCTTCTCTAGCTCATTTTACAGATGAAGAAACTGAGGCAAACAGGGTTAAGTGACTTGCCCAGGGTCACACAATTAAATGTCTGGTCAGATTTGAACTCTGGAAGATGAGTCTTCCCCATTCCAGAACTGGCACTGTGCCACATAGCTGCCCAGGATAAACTCTACTTGTACTTTAGAAAGAATTCAACATGTCAGGTCTCACTATTTTAGATCAGTCTATGTTTTCCATGGCAAGTCCTGGCAGAGTGAAATTCACAGTGGTCCCTCTCAAACATTCATGGAATTCTTGATCCCTGAATCAATACGTTATCACTTCATAGCAAAATTCTTAACTTTTTGACAGTGTGGCAAAATCTCTGGACCTCTTTGTTCTTAAATGTATTAAATAATATACGTAGTACCACAAAAGAAACCAATTATTTTGAAATACAATTATAAAAATATTTTTAAAAATCCACAGACTCAAGAACCCTTTTCTATTTTATTGTTTGTTCCTCCTTCATTTTGAAGAGGACCAGTGACTTCACAGGTGATGACTTGTGAGTGAATTGGATTTAAGTGAGGCAGAGTTGTGGCCACTGTGATCTTAGAGCTGGGAAAATGATTGGAAAGTTGCATGTATAGATGAAGAAAGAACTAGTAGCCACTCCATTTAAATAATGACATGGTCTGCACAGTATTTCTTCATTACCTCACAATCCTTTGAGGTAGGTAGTACAGATACTATTACTCCCATTTTGCAGATGAGGAGTATTAGAGATTAGTTCACTTGTCCACAGTCATACAAGACAGTAGAAAAGTTGAAATTCAAGCTCAGGTCTTCTGACCCTCAAGCTAGCATCCTTTTCACTACATAGTACCGCTTCCAGAGAATCTGCATTGTACCAATATTGTAGATAACTTGTATAACTGTTAAAAAGGAGAAATAAAACATGAAAACTTTGGTACACATGTCCTCTCAACCAATGGGCATCTTTTCAGATATATTGCAAGGAGGAGTAATAGTAGCAGAATGTCCATAATCTAAGGTATATTGAGAAAGTCATAGCAAGGGGTTTTGCAATTCAAAGAGGCGTTGAAATACTTGTAAGGTCAAGGAAATGCAGAATAACCAACAAATAATGTTACCTTGTCCCTGTCATCAGGCAGCAGGTATTCCAATTTCTGTGTAAGGGCAGTGCGTGTTGCAATTTAAAATGGTAGCCTTTTGACCTCTGCTCATGCATAGAATCGCTCCTTTCTCATGAATGGAAGGGCCTGAATCAATAAAGAATAAAGATGCCACATAACACCAACTGCCAGGCCATGCCACCTAACTATGGGAAAACCTGATGGAAACACAATATCATATCAAGAAGGCAGGGATGTTGTCATTTGGCCTGTTTTATGGAAGATAAAACATGTGATTGTGATGTTTTTCATCTTAGGGTTGATTCAATTGGAATGTTTTTCTTTTTAATTTTGTAATCAGAATTACATTTTAAAACTATCAATGTCCATGGGGTTGGGGGCAAGGATGACTTTTCCATAGCTCTGGCCATATAGGAAAATATTAAGAAATTTCCAATGGGGGTTTGCAGATGCGTGTCAGTCATGTATTATACAAGCATCAAAGAAGTCCAAAAGCTGTGAAGAAAATAAAATTTGGTAAATGGAAACCAAAAAAATAAAAAAAAGACCATGAATGCAACAAGAAAATGATTTGTCAGTTGGGAAGGGACTTCCACAGACATTCTACTTCTCAAACAATGCATCTTCAATTCATGTTATTTTCTTATCAGTGGAATCAATAGAAGTGGTTTGCCACAAAGGAAGACAAACAGGCTGGATGCCCTGCAACCAATATGTGTTTTTAAAATTCCTAACTTGATGGGAATCCCATGACTTACATTTAAATTCGAAGCTTTTTTTCTTTTTCAGGTCAGTTGTTCCAGTGTAGTTTGGATTAGCACTAATCTACTGCATTTTCTATGTCATGTGATTTGTCATCTCCCTCTGGTAGTTAATGACCAGGTGTCTGCATCATAAATCATACTAATCCTTAGCAAGCCTAGCAGAGTGTCTTGCACTTTAATTGTATTGATTATGTATTAGAAAACAACTTCTTTTTGCCTTCCTCTTAGGAATGGAATTTTGCGGTGTCAGATTCATAGTTACTCTAACAAAGCGGGCTCCATACATTTTCCAGTAGTTATCATTTGTACCCCATATAAATCTAAGAATATGTTTTCCTCATTCATAGTGATCAAAGAACTACAGAGTTGGAAGGGATGTCAGAGATCTAACCCTTACACACAGACACAGCCTGAATTTTCCCTTCAAAATTCTTCACAAATAATCTACTCTTCTCAGATTGAAACTCCAGTCCTAGGGAATTCAATATTTCCTGAGAGAATCCCATAATTTTTATAATTTTTCTTTATATGGAATCAAATTTTGCCTCCCTATTGAAAGATGATTATTAAATAGCCAATTATTGGGGAGGTTGAGGGTTTTTCCCTATTTCCTCACTCTCTACTAGGTCAAATCAGCATCTCAAGGACATTACTGATGAGATTGGTTTAACCTTCTCCTCATTCTCATTCAGACTTCACCCATTATGTTCTACTCAGGCTTGGGTTGGGGATAGATGCTTTGTCTAGATTGCCTAGGGCTAAGGGTGGTCAGAGAGTAAAAGTGACATAATCAAAGTCAGGTCTCCAGTCCCTCATTAGAATAGGTCCACATCTTATGGTAATATTCATTTTCTCATTAATTGTTAATCAATCAGAGTTGATTGCTGTCTGTCAAGAACACCCACTCTTCCAAGGGCATAGGAGCATCAATAAGCTGCCATGGTCTGTCTTTGGTTTATGAGAGACAGTCAAATGACCAATCCTTTTATTAATTATCCACTAGCAATAATTGGAAAAATGATCGGTTACCCAGAAACTATGTCTCTATAACTTTTTGTACACCACACTATGAATTCCACCTATTAGTCTTATTCCTCTTTTCTATATGATAATTCTTCAAATATTATAAGATGTATCCCACCCCCAAAAAATCTTTCCAAGTTCAACAGCCCCATTTTATTTATTGATATGTATGGCAAGATTTCTGGATAATGAATTAACCAACGAGCATTTATTAAACTTCTAATATATGCCAGGTGTTGGTCTAGGTGCTTTGGGTGCAAAGACAAAAATGAAACAGTTCATACCTTCAAGGAGTTCGTATTCTCTTTGTGGTCATTTCACCGTCCTGATTTTCTCCTTTGGATGTTCTCTAGCATGCCTATGTCCCTCCTGAAGCGTGGCATCCAAAAGAAGATGTAACATTTCAGATATAGTCGGGTCAGGGTAGAGTACATTAGAAGTATTGTCCACTTCATTCTGGATACTGCATTTCTTTTAACATATCCTGAGTTTGCCTTACCAGGTTTTTGCTGCCATATCACACAACTGATGATATTAACTTTGCATTCTCCTAAAAATCCCAGGGCCTCTTCTCATTAATTGCTTCCTATCCATGTCTTCCATGGAGTTCTTCAACAACTCTCTGTTTTGATACAAATTCAGAATTTAACATTTATGACCATTACATTTAGCTCCAGCTTGTTGTTCTTTCTCCTTCACCCTCCAATTAGTCATGAAATCCTTACCTGGAATAACTTCTGCATCTGCTTAGTTCTATTTTCATCATCTCTGCTCTAATACAGGTCCTTGTCATCAGCTTATTTAGATTATAGTAATTCTTAACCAATCTTCTCATCTGAAGTTCTTCCACCTATATACCATACTGCTTCCAGACTAAACTTCTTACACACAAATCTGGTCAGATTTGATAACTGAGAAACAAGACTTGGGTTCAAATCCTATTTCAGACACTTTCTAGCTGTGCGACCCTGGGAAAGTCACTTAACATTTCATAGTTTTAGTGGTATTTACATCCTAGTTAAGTCTCAACTGAGATAATATATGTAAATTGCCTCACAACCTTAAAACACTATATAAGTGTCATGTTATTATTATGTCAGTCTTCTGCTTAAAAGCTTTTAGTGGTTTCCTATTTTTTACACAAAAACGAATTCAGACTCCTTAGCCTGATATACAAGGACCCTGTAATCAGGCATTTCTTATCCAGCCTTATTTCATACAGTGCCCCTTTTCCTGTGTTTCATTCTAGCCAACTTAGACTACGTAGTCTTGCTTACATATGTCCAGTGGGGACTATGCCCTTATTCATGCCATTACCCTGGAATATCTTCCTCCTTCAACTCTCCTGGTTGAACTTGATAGAGATGAGTGGTAGCCTAGCAATAGTACATTATATAAAAAGGAAGGGAGGTGATGGGTGTAGCCACAAATCTGTAGTACAAAGAGACTGCAGTCCAGAGGACAATGAGTGAATCAGATTATCAGACTTAGGTATTTAAAAAAAAATTTTTTTACTTTTCCCCCAATTACTCAAAAATTTCAATGATTTTTTAAAAAGTTTTGAGTTCCAAATTCTATCCCTCTCTCCCTCCCTCCCCTCCCCCCCAGACCTAGCAGGTATTACTCCATGCATGCTGTCTATCTGCTTCTCAGTCATAATTCAAATAGCTTTCCCAGAACCAGATTTCTGTGTGCTTGTTAACCTTCCCTCTGAACTCCCCTGTCATACCAGCTTTTTCTCCCAACAGAGCCAGTCTGAATACCAATCTGTGTTTTTCATATTTAGAACTAGATAACAAATTTTCTTTTGAACACCAACTGCCTAAAACACAGAGCTTGTTCCAACTTCCAGCTTCTGGTTTAATTGGAATTCTCAAATGACTTAGGCATAGTTACTACCTCTTTCTAATCAATCTATAATGGGGCAAATGACATCTCTCTATGAAAAAAGAAAAACAAAATATTTTTCTTTTCCACTCAAAATGGAGTTTCTTATCTTCAGTCCAAAGGTCAAGATCTTTGAATGCTTTAATTCTATTTTAATACCTCCACTTCCTGCTCACCAAGGGCCATCTCCATCCTAAGTGTCTGACTTTGGGTTAGAAAGTCTTTACAACTCATATTTAATGTCTGAATTTCAAAATGCCTCCTTTCATAATTATTTGAGGGGTTTTCCTTCCAATAAACAAAGGGCTATCTGGATCAGAAGTTCTATTTTTTTTTTTAAGCCTGGAATTCTTCTCCCATATAAAAATGAATGTGAGGGGAAAAACACAAGAATAAAAATATACTAAATGGAGCTACTCCAAGGCAATCCACAAAAGTCATTTAATCCTTTTAATCTATGTCCTATATTTACTAAGTACATTTGACTGGCAAGGACACACACACGTGCACACACACACACACACACACACACACACACACACACAAATGGGGGAAATGACATCTCCCTACAAAAAAAGAAAATGCTGAATCCAAATGTAAAGTATAATTTCTTTCATTTGTGGACTTTTTTATTTGCTGAAAAGGGTGGGAAAACTGAGAACCTGGGCTCCTTAGCTAATGTAAACTTAGAGGACCTTTTTGAAAGCAGCTCATATTCAAGAACATTATGATGACAGTGCATTATTGTCCATCAGTTCATTCACATAAGACTTTTCAGGATTTGGAAGATTATAACTGAGAAATCATGTCAAAGAGCAGTTTGTACAGTAAAGAAAAAATATATCTTGTTTGTGTCATACATGAGAGAACTGTGGGATTGGCGTTTTTCATCCAAGTTAGAAATGTTTCACTATTCATGAGAAGGCTGTGATTTGAAGCATTAGAAGAAGAGCCCAAGAGATGAGAAACTAGATGAGAAGCGATTTTTAAAAAAATCAAAGGAATGAGAAGACACAGCTTCCTGACTAGAGAAGTTGAATAGAGACAAAAAAATGGAGCCTGCCCCCTGCTACTTCAAAGAAGCAAAGCAAGTAAAAATTGAGAGAGAAACACCACTACTTCAAGCTAAATCAACCGAGAGGGCTGAATGAAGCACATAGGCTCTGTTGCTGCTGGAAGCTCATTGGAAGTGACCTCTGCAGCTGCTAGAAGATGCTTTTTTTTTTAGAATTTTGTAAATTTTGAATAAGTATCTTGGCCCCAAAGAACAGATATTAAAAGGCACACTCTTTTGATTACATGGGCCCCCACTGCCTGAAGGCTGGTTGTGTTATATTTTATCCCTCTCCCAGGCTTCTCTAGTGTTTTTTTTTGTTTGTTTGTTTTTTATCACTCTAGAAGATGCTTGGAGGAAATAAAATCCTCCAGTGGAGTGAAGAACTTTCTGAACTTGTCGCTTTAGCTCTGTTGTTATTTAGTTGTATCTGACTTTTTGTACCCTCCTTTGGGGTTATCTTGGCAAAGATACTGGAGTGGTTTGCCATTTCTTTCTCATTTTATAAGGAAACTGAGGCAAACAAGGTAAAATAATTTACCAAGGGTCACACAGCTAGTAAGTGTCTAAGGCTAGATTTGAACGCAAGTCTTCCTGACTCCAGGCCCAGGGCTCTATCCACTGTGACGCCTAGCTGCTCTTATTCCCTATTTACAATGAGTGAACCGATTGAAGACAACCCTGCAGCTGATCTGGGAGCACTTTGGATTAGAGAAGCTGTGCAGCTTCTGGGAGCTCATTAGAGAAGGTAGAATCCTATGTGAAGAAGTGATTTTGATTTGTCCATAATGTAGATCCCCATGGATATGGCTAGTGATAATGGGAGATGTGTAAGAGTAGAAATAAATACCTTTTGTTCAGTGGAAATTTGATTATGGAGTTCCATGTTTATTAATGCAGAAATACCAACTTTGCAAGTTTTAACCTGAGCCACCCACTAGTTAACACAAAAATCTTTCTGAACAGTAGGCCAGTTTTCTGCTGATATACCTATCAACCAATCAATAAGCATTTATTATGTAATATACAAATAGATACCAGGTAGACTGGAGAGGGGGTCTACTAATAGCTTGGAGGACCACAGATCAAATGCAATAATATATGTAAAGTGCTTTGCAGACCTAACATATATAAATGTTATCTATCACCCCCACCACCACCATGACCATTTTCATCATTATACCAGAATGCTTTCATGTATAAGATGATACTTGAGCTTAGCCTTGAAGAAAACTGGGAATTCTAATAGAAAGAAATAAGGAGGGAGAGCTTTCCAAACAAGGGGGGCAGGCAATACAAAAGCACAGAGATGGGAGCACTTTGGGTATGGAACAACAGAGACCGATATGGTTGGACCACAGAGTGCTACAAAGGGGAGTAATGTGTAAGAAGAATAGAAATGTAGGAAGGGACAAATTATGGAAGAGCTCTAAATGTCAGAAAAGTTTGTATTTGATCTTAAGTGTAATAGTGAGCCATTGGAGTTTATTGAATAAGGAGTTGTAGTGGTAGAGATGGTCAGATATGTACTTTGAGAATATCACTTTGGAAACTGAAGGATGGATTGAGTTGGCGGAGGTGGAGAAAAGCCTGAGGCAGTGATACCAAATAAGAGGCTATAGAAGGCGAAAGGTGATGAAGGTCTAAGTTAGGGGTCATGGCTATAGGAGTAGAGAGGAAGAGACAGATATGATAGATGTTGTGGAAATTGAAATGCAAGATTTGACAACTGACCGAGTGAGAATAAGGAGCTGAGGTTGGGGTCATGAACCAGATAACTAGAAGAATAATTGTGCCCTCCAATAGATGAGGAATGACTTTGGGGAAAGCATATGAGTCCTATTTTGGATATGTTGAGGTTGATCTTCTAAGCACAATGCCTGGAACTTAATAGATGATTAATCAATGCTTATTGACAGACTATGGGGAATCCAGCTGAAAAGGTATGGTTGGTGATGTGGAAATGAAGCTCAAGGGAAAGACTAGGGCTGGACACATAGTTATTCTAATAGAGATTGTAATTAACTCATGGGAGCTCATGAAGTCACCAACTGAGATAAAGTAGAAGGCCTAGGACAGAATCTTGCAGAAAACTCAGATAGTGGGTGTGATCTAGATGAATGAGTGAAGTAGACTGAAAAGGAAAGTTGGAGGAGAACAAGGAGAGAGCAGAGCAGGGTCAAGAAAATCCAGAGAAAAGAGAATTTCCAGGGAGAGAAAGTGATCAAGAGTGGCAAATACTCAAGGTCAAGTAAGAAGAGTGTTGAGAAAATGCCAATAGATGACCCGAGAAACCACATGACCCTATCTCAGACTTCTTTCTAAACAGGAAAATTGACATAGCTTTCTCAGTTAGATTTTTTTCTTCATTTCTAGATAGATTTTTAGCTAAAGTGTGGGACTAATCTGTCAATAAGTCATTCCATGTTTTCATTAAATTGCTTTTGGATTATAGTAGTTGGTGCACATATAATAATAGACTTAAGGCAGAGCTCTACTCAGTAAACATTCTCATTTGATCTCAGGAGTTTGGAGCTCTGCGTAGGTGAAAAAAATCACTCTGTTCTTTCAAGTTCTGCTACCCCCTGCAATCATTGTTACACACTGTCTCTGCAGCTCACTTCCTTGGAGGGCGGGGACGGCTTTGGATAGTTCCGTACAGTAATGCATCTAATATTCTTGTCCTGTTGGCTCAGAGGTCCTAGCCATTGAGTCACTCAGTAAAATGAACTTAATCTTAAGGTATTAATTATCTTGGATTCTTCAAGCTAATTTGATATTCTTTTCCATGGTTTCTGTCTGTTGGTTTTCAGTACTTTTTCCACTGACTTTTATAGGTCCCTTACGAAGGGACCTGGGATATTTCTCCCTCTCTTTGTAGAATTTCCATGCATTCCTAAAATCCTACCACCTTTACGGAAAATTCTCTGGTATCCTATCCCAGTACCCCTACAAGCAAGAAAATGATCTTGCTTTTTGGACATCAGACAACAATTTGATTTTTCAATTCTCTGATGGGATAGTGAAGTGGTACAGTTCTGAACCTGGAGTCAGGAAGAAATTTCAAAGCCCACCTCAGATTTTTATTTGCTGTATGACCCTTAACTCAGCCTCAATTGTGATGTGGAAATAATAGGGCTGTTGTGAGGCTAAAATGAGATATTAGATGTAATGTTCTCTGCAGACTCTAATGTGCAATATTATATTATATGTTGTGTATCATATATTATGTAATATATTATATTATCATTCATGAAATCGTTACGTAACAAAATATAGTTACTCATTTATGTCTTTCCCTACAGTAGATTGTAGGTGATGAGGATAAGGCTGTGTCTTGTTGAAATTTTATACTTCTTCCAGCATCTTAAAATACTCTGTACGCAAAATTGGCTTAATAAAGGTTTGTTGTTAGATTTATGAAAGCAGGAACTAAAGTTTCTCCAAAGTGGAGTGGACTGTATCTCAAAGAAGTGTGTTCTATATCCTTGATGGTCTTCACATGGAGAAAGGGTGATCGGTTTGGGGTGATTTTATAAAGGGAATTCATCTCCAGAAAAGAGATGGATACAAAAACATCTCCCTTCCAACTCTGAGGGTCCATGTTCCCATAATTCAATAAGAAAAATCAGTCCAGATTTCCTGGTGTTCTATGCTTCTTCCTGGGATGCTAGCCTTCCTAGGCCACAGCTCTTTTTGGTTCTCTTTTAATAGGAAGACTCCACCTTCAGTATGGCACACTACAGATTGAAAGGGATCAGAGAAGGAAGGAGCTAGGATGGCAAAGTAAAGGCAGGGACTCCCCTGAGTCTCCAAGCCCCTCCAACAAACTTTTAAAAATGACCCAAAGCAAATTCTAGAGTGGCAGAACCCATGAAAAAGTGGAGTGCAACAAATTTCCAGCCTGAGACAACTTGGAAGGTAGGCAGGAAAGATCTGTTACTGTAGCACAGACAGGGTCCAAGCAAAGTAGGAGCAGGCTTTGGGCAACTGAACCAGTGGCAGCAGTGGCAGTTTCTAGACCTCTCAACCCACAGACATCAAAGACTACTTAGAAGGTCAGCAGGAAGGGTCTGTCACGCTTGGGTGAGAGTGGAACACAGTCCAGCCCAGGCCACACCAGCACAGCCCTGGCCACAGCAAACCAGGAATAGGCATTGGGAGTGACTGGATCAGCTGCTTCCGGAAATTCTCAGTCCACAGATGATAAGGGGGTTGTACAACTGATGAGAAGGAGATTAGATGGGTATTTTTGCTAGCACTGAGGCAGGACTCTGTTGCTTTACTCATACTTGGATGCATCACAGTCCTAGGTGGCGGTCCCAGGCTAAGAAGAAGCACTAGCACACCAGAGCTTGAGGCCACGGTGCAGGGGCATCTGTCTTCACAGTTCCAGGTCAGGAAAGAGAGCTTGTGGTCACTCACAGACCAGAGCACAGGCTAGGAGACTAGAAAACATCCCTCCTTAGATCATACTGCCTTGGAAGAACTGAAAACTTACAGATCCTTAGAATTATCTCTGAAAACAACAGCATAAAACCCCTCAAGCTTGGGCCATGGAAGCAGAACCCTACTTTAACAAAGAGTTAAAAGTTAAGTAACAGGCTGGGAAAACAAGCAAACAATAGGGAAAAAAGCTCTGACTATAGAAAGTTACTATGGTGACAAGGAAGATTAAAATGCACACTCAGAAGAAGATAACAAAGTCAAAGCTCCTACATCTAAAGACTCCAAGAAAAATAAGAATTGGTCTCAGGCTATGGAAGAGCTCAAAAATCATTTTGAAAATAAAGGAAAAGAAGCAGAGGAAAAATTGAGAAGAGAAATGAGAATGATGCAAGAAAATCTTGAAAAGTGAGTCAACAGCTTGGTAAAGGAGACATAAAAAATATTGAAGAAAATAACATCTTTAAAACAGACTATCCAAAAAGCAAATGAAGAGAAAAATGCCTTAAAAAGCAGGAGTAGCTAAATGGAAAAGGAGGCCCAAAAGCTCGCTGAAGAAAATATTTTTTTTAGAAATTGGAATGGAACAAATGGAAGCTAATGAATTTTTGAGAAATGGGGGGGGATGGGATAAGAAGGAGGGAAATATAGTTGGCAATAGTAACTGTGAAAAAAATTTTGAAGCAAGGTTCTCTGATAAAGGCTCATTTCTCAAACATATAGAGAAATGTATCAAATGTATAAAAATAAGAGATATTCTTTAATTGATAAATGATCAAAAGATACTGGTTTTTAGATGAAGTAATCAAAGCTATCTATAATCATATAACAAAATGCTCTAACTCTTTCTTGATTGGAGAAATGGAAATTAAAACAATTCTGAGGTACTACCTCATACCTATTAGACTGGCTAATAGGACAGGAAAGGTAAATTACATATATTGGAAGGGATATGGGGAAAATGAAGCATTAATGCACCATTGGTGTTTGTTGTTGTCTTTGCCCTTCATTCTCAAAGAGGACCATGACATCAGGAAAATGATGACATGACTTGCAGTTGACTTTGATTTGAGTGAGGGAGGGCTATGCCAGGTCACCAGACTCACTTTATCTTCCAGAGCCATATGGGTCCAGTGGCCTGATATTAACCAAGACGACCTGAGATGGCCCAGGATGCATTGGGTGACTCTGGCCCTTTCAGGCTAAGGTCTTTTCAGGTCTCACTTTGAGTGAGGTAATGCCCATTCAGTGAATAGGCCTCTTTAAGTAGTTAATCTAGGGATGGCCCCTTTAATCAAAAGTTGTGAACTGATTCAACCATTCTGCAGAGGGATTTGGCACTATGCTCAGAGGGATATAAAACTATGTATACCCTTTGACCTAGCAATATCACTAGTAGTATCCCAAAAGAGATAAAAAAGAAAAAGGAAAAGGATCTACATATACAAAAATATTTATAGCTGCTCTTTTCTTGGGGTAAAGAATTAGAAATTGAGGGGATGCCCATCAATTAGGGAATAACTGACCAAGTTGTGGTATGTGATTATGGTGGAATACTATTGCACTATAAGAAATGATGAGCAAGATGCTCTCAGAAAAACCTAGAAAGACTTGCATGGGTTGATGCAAAGTGAAATGGATTGTGTACAAAGTAACAGCAATATTCTAAGATGATCAGCAGTGAATGACTTGGCTATTCTCAGCAGTACAAGGATTCAAGACACCTCTGAAGGACTAATGATGAAAAATGCTCTCCATCTGCAGAGAAAGAACTGGCATACAGATTGAAGCACACAGAACTGAATATAGATTGAAGCATACTTTTTGTTACTTTATTTTTTTTATTTTATTTATTTTTCTTGAGATTTTTTGTCTATGTTTTCTTTCACAACATGATCATTATGGATATGTTTTGCATGACTACACCTGTATAACCTATATTGAATTGCTTGCCTTCTCAATGATGGGGCTGGGGAAGGAGGAAGGGAGAGAATTTGGAAGTCAAAGTTTTAAAAATTAATGTTAAAAATTGTTTTTACATGTAACTGGGGAAAAATAAAATAATAAATAAAAAAGGAAAAAAAGAAAGTGAATCAGTGTGCTTTCTGGATGCTCAGTAATCTGATTATTTCCTTGGATGGGTGTCCATTGGTTGTTACTTCTACATTCCAGAGAAATAATGCATGTGAGTAAAGTTAAAAATAAAAATTAAACAAATGAGCAGAAGCAATAGCTACTGGGTACGTTAGGAAAATTAAAGACTACAGAAAGGGTAACAAGTGTGAAAAATAATGATTCCTTTTTGTGACAATGAATTTGGATAATTTGTGAACTAGAACTGAATTGCCAATTAGTTTTGATGTGCAGCAAGCCAGGGATTCACGGTTTCTGATATGTGGGTTATATTTCTGACAAAGGAGTTGCCCTTTCTCTGCAAAATGGTGAAATTTGTAAGAAATGTATGTCTTTAATGGATTCAGAGAAGGTTAATATGAGGCTACAGAAATCACGAAAGCCTGCTTGGACTGCCATGTTTTCTTCATGGAATTTAAGAATGTAAATAATATATTTGTAAAACTGTTCCATTCACAAACGAATATTGTTCTTTATTTTCTGTGCAGAAAATAGGCATCTGGATCATTGTAAAATGCAATTTGTTATATCAGAATTTTTTTTCTTATTTGGAAAAGGTACTTACTTTTTAAAATGCCGTAAGGTTTCCTTTATTAAAATGTTGGTTACAAGATTTGTCTGTTACTAATAATTATAAAAATCAGTGTAATCTTTGGATGCAAAGTGGCTTAACATACCAGCAAGACAGGTAAGCACACGTCAGTTACCCAGAAAGTGAAAACCTCCTTCTTCTACCTTCCTGTAGAATACCTTCTATAAAATAGTTGTCTAGTCTATTTGAATACATCAGTGATGGGGGTGGGGGGGTCATTTCTTAACATGACCATCAACTCCAATATTGTATAGCTTTAATTGCTACTAAGCCCTTCCTTATCTTTAGCCCAAACTTATAGTCTTCTATAAAATTAATATATATAAAATTATATAAAATTAGTGGTCTTTCCTGGATTATTTCAATAGTGTCCTAACTTGTCTCTCTTCCTCCAGAGTCTCTCCTCTCCAATCTGGCCTTTAAATAGCGGTAGAAGTGCTTTCCCCAAAGCATTGATCTGATCACGTGACTCCCCTGGTACCTCCAAGATAAAATACAAATTTCTTTGTTTTGCATTTAAATCTTTTGATAATTTGGGCCCAACCTATTTTTCCTAAACTGATTTTGCATTACTCTCTCTGATGCCTTTAACTTTCCAACCAAATTGAAAGGCTCATTGTTGTCCTCTTTTCTATTTTTTTAAATTAGATTTTTAATTTTTAGTTTCCAACACTTAGTTCTACATGTTCTTGAATTTCAAATTTTCTTCCCTTCCCTCCCCTCCCCCCTCCCCCCCAAATGGCATGCAGTCTGATATAGATTTTACATAAACCTTCACATTAAACCTATTTACACTATAGTCAAGTTGCAAAGAATTATGACCAATGGAATGAATCATGAGAAAGAAGAAACAAAACCAAAAAGTAAGAGAGAAAAAAAGAGAGCAAATAGTTTGCCTCAATCTGCATTCAGACTCCGTAGTTCTTTCTCTGGATGTAGATAGCTTTTTCCATCATGAGTCCTTTGGAGCTGTCTTTGAGCTTTGTATTGCTGAGGAGAGCCAAGTCTATCAAAGCTGATCATCACAGAATCAATATGTCTATGAATGTGTACAATGTTCTGTTTCTGCTCCTCTCACTCAGCATCAGAGTATGTAGGCCTTTCCAGGTTATTATGAAGTCCGGATCATCCCCATTTCTTATAGCACAACAGTATTCCATTACATTCATATACCACAACTTGTTCAGCCATTCCCCAATTGATGGGCATCCCCTTGATTTCCAATTCATTGCCACCACAAAAAGAGTTGCTATAAATATTTTTGTACATACAGGTCCCTTTCCCACTTGTGTGATCTCTTTGGTATATAGCCTTAGGAGTGGTATTGCTGGGTCAAAGGGTATGCACATTTTTATAGCCCTTTGGGCATAGTTCCAAATTGCTCTCCAAAACGGCTGGATCTGTTCACAACTCTACAGCAATGTAACAATCTTCTAATTTTCCCACATCCTCTCCAGCATTTATCATTTTCCTGTTTTGTCATGTTATCCAATCTGACAGGAGAGATGTGATATCTAAGAGCTGTTTTGATTTACATTTCTCTAATCAATAGTGATTTCGAGCATTTTGTCATATGCCTATAGATATCTTTAATTTCTTCCTCTGAAAACTGCCTGTTCCTATCCTTTGACCATTTCTCAATTGGGGAATGGCTTTTATTCCTATAAATTTGGTTCAGTTCCCTGTATATTTTAGATATGAGGCCTTTATTAGAGACATT